>CM054115.1:193681660-194881660 GCA_028673005.1 Tanypteryx hageni | reverse complement strand
GTAATGGAGGACCACCACTTCTTGGGAGAGATTGGCTAAGAACCCTGAAAATGAGCATACCCATTCACAAGGTGGAAGTTTGAACAGAAAACAAATTGGAACGTCTTTGGGGGAAGTTTAAGAACTTGTGGGATGGTGGGTTGGGCTCATTCAATAAAGGGCAAGTGGGATTGAGTTTGAAGGAAAGTGCCAAACCAGTTTTCTGCCGTCCTAGAGCGTTAGCTTTTGCCTTGAAAAGTAAAGTAGACAATGAAATAGATAGGTTGATCAAATTGAAAATCCTGTACCCTGTTGAATTCAGTGAGTGGGCCACACCAGTTGTTCCTGTTGCCAAAAATGATGGCAGTGTGAGGATTTGCAGTGATTTTAAAATTACAATAAACCCACAACTCGAAGTAGAGCACTACCCACTTCCAAGAGTTGAAGAAATTTTTGTAAAATTACAAGGGGGGAAAAGTTTTCAACAGTTGATCTGTCTCAGGCATATCAACAATTGATTTTAAAAGAAGATTCTCAGAAAAATTGCACTATCAACACCCATAGAGGGTTTTTTAGGTATAGGAGACTCCCATTTGGAATAGCGTCTGCACCTGCGATTTTTCAAAAGGGCAATGGACCAGGTTCTTCAAGGGTTAAAGGGAGTGGCATGTTTTCAGGATGATATAATAATCACAGGCAGAGACGACAAGGAGCACATAGAGAATCTGGAAAGACTGTTGGAGAGATTAGACGGGTGTGGATTCGAGGTAAAGAGATCGAAGTGTAATTTGCTGTTGAAATCTGTTGAATTTTTGGGACACACAATTGATAAGGAAGGCCTACATGCATCCACATCCAAGGTCGAAGCAATCAAGAATTCCCCAATCCCTCAGGGTGTTTCCCAATTAAGAGCCTTTCTTGGCTTAGTTGAATACTATTCAAAATTTCTGCCAGGGTTAGCCTCAATGTTACATCCCCTTCATAAACTCCTTCAAAAGGATGCAGAGTGGTGTTGGACCCAGGAGTGCAGTGCAACAATTAAGGCAGTCAAGGAGGCAGTCATATCCACCAAGGTACTAGCTCAGTATACCCCATCCCTTCCTGTTATTTTGGAGTGTGATGCTTCTCCGCATGGGTTAGGGTCTGTGATTCTCCATAAATTTCCAAATGGCGAAGAGAGACCAATAGCTTTTGCCTCCAGGTCCCTCAGTAAGACAGAGAGAAATTATTCCCAGATAGACAGGGAGGCATTAGGAATAATTTTTGGGGTGAAGAGGTTCAGCCATTATCTTTATGGGAGGAAATTTATATTGAGAACCGATCACAAGCCTTTGATATTTATATTTGGGGAGAAGAAAGGCATCCCCCAAATGGCAGCTAATAGATTGCAGAGATGGGCCATCATTTTGCAGTCTTATAATTACAGTATTGAGAACAGAGTAGCAGATGGGTTATCGAGACTGCCACTTAATACTGTTGAACCAGAGGAAGAGGAGTTTTCTTACATTGAAATGGGTGAGAGAGAATTTCTACCAATTACTGCTACAAAAATTAGTCAAGAGTCAAAGAGGGACAAAATTCTGAGTCATATAATTGATTTTTGTTTGTTTGGCTGGCCGTCTCATACAGATGAAGAGTTTAAGCCTTTTAGAATTCGAAGCCATGAACTTACAGTAGAGCAAGGATGCCTGATGTGGGGGAATAGAGTAGTAATACCCAACAGCTTGAGGCCACATATTTTAGAAGAGCTCCACTCTAGTCACATGGGCATAGTGAAGATGAAGTCTTTAGCCAAGTCTTATGTTTGGTGGCCAAAGCTAGATGAGTGCATTGAATCTATTACGAAGTCATGCATTCCATGTTTAATGCACAAGCCGGCACCAAATAAGAGTACCATAAAATCGTGGGAGTGGGCAGAGAACCCTTGGCAGAGACTTCATATAGATTTAGCTGGCACATTTGAGGGAAAAACCTTTCTTGTGATAATAGACAGCCACTCAAAATGGCCTGAGGTTAAGGAGTTGAGGAATGGGACATCTGAAAAGATAATTTCTCATCTGAGGTCTTTGTTTGCAATATTTGGACTTCCTGAAACTATAGTCACAGACAACAGATCTCCATTTATCTCTGCAGAGTTCAGACACTTTTGTAGAATGAATGGTATTGAGCAAATTCATTCTGCTCCTTACCACCCAGCAACAAATGGGGCTGCAGAAAATTTGGTGAAATTGTTCAAATCCAAAGTTAAGTCTATCTTGCACACTAAGATTCCTTTGCACATTGCCTTACCCAGGTTTCTTTTCAGTGCCAGGATCACGCCCCATGTAACTACAAGGGAGGCTCCAAGCAAGCTGTTACTGGGAAGAATTCCCAGATCACGGCTATCATTTGTAAAACCAAATTTACAGGATTCAGTGAACGAGGGAACTTCAGGGAAGCAGAAGGAGGGAACGTCCGTGAGGACCTTCAGTGTGGGAGACCGGGTGATGGCGAGACAATACAGGGGAAGATCCAGGTGGGCAATAGGAACCATCATAGCAGTCCAAGGGTCTCGGAATTTCATGGTGGAGACTGATGGCGGGTTGGTGTGGCACAGACATTTGGACCAACTTTGAGAGTTCTGGGATAGTAAGGGAAACAGCAGTGAAGTGCAAACAAGGATTCCCGCGAAGGACAGCACAACACCCATGTTGCAGAGGACAACATAGGCTCCTGGGAACCCCTAATCTCCTCATGTACTGACACGGAACAAGGACTGGAGAGAGTAGGCAGTCCTGAGGAACAAGTGACTGCCGAAACAGTTAATTCATCTGTTGAGGCAGATAAAAGTGATATATCTGTACGTAGATACCCACTAAAAAATCGGAAACAAAGAGTTATTAGAGACATGTAAACAATGGATTATATATATATCATATATATGTTTTTATGTAAATTGTTTAATTTTTTGTTTTTTTTGTGGTGTTTTTTTTTGTGGAAGGGGAGGAGTGTAATGTTGTAGCTACGACTTGCGCTTGAGCATCCTTCATTGGTGCCAAGTGCGTGCATAGCCTTCACTTGTTTCAGGGCAACAAACAAGCTACAGCGGAGGCTAGTCAGTCTGACGCCGGAGCTGGAGACTAACACGCGTGTTTGAATTAATACATCACAGGAATAGAGATAGGAAGGAAGGGATATAGAATGGAAGGTACATAGAGAGTAAGAGAGGTATAGAATTAGAAAAGGACGGGAGGAAAGAGATAAAGAAGGAGACAGAGAAAAAGAGGGAGTGCTATGGATTGACAGGAGGGAATGAGAGAGGGGGGAGGTGGGAGAAAAGAGAGGCAGAGAAGGAGGGAGACAGAGGGAGGGAGAGAGGGACGGCGGGAATATTATTATTTATCCGTCATATGATGGGCAATACACTAGTAGTAAATAGAATATATATCTACTTACGCGCCCATTGCAACTACACTTGCAATTAATTTGTCATTGGAAAAGTATCAATTAGTAGCAGTGGAAGAAAAGTGACCACGATGAAGAGAATTTTGCCAGTTTGAAAGGAGGAGATAGGAGATTTGGCGTAAGTGAAAAAATGCAATAATTTTTATAAAAATAAAGAAATCATCACCGTACATAAGTATACCTTTCTTCATGTCCCGTATTCTATAAATGTGTATAAATATTGTATCGGAAAAGAACATAATTTCTAGATTTAAGTTTTACTTAAAAAACTTTATTATTTACTCTTTCAAAGAATATATTTTTAGAACCATATATTTTCACTTGCATTCAATCTTGCAGCAATCCGACCCATAGTGTACCATTACAATGTAAGCTAGCATAACACTATAACTTTTTTCAACAACAATGGCAGTAAATAAGAGCATCAATTTAATTATTATGGTATGTAATAATAACAAAAATTTTTAGAACTATTTCATTTCTTTTACTTTCACTTTGATAAATCACCAAATCTCAAAGGAAATGGATTATACATCCCCCTGAAAGTGACGCTGCAAATGCCAACTTAGGATACTACTTAGTAATGAAGGAGTAATATACCAACTAAAATCTAATGTAGCATACAGAGCATTCAAACATGAAGCAAAGGCTGTATTACAAGCTTTCAAAATTACATGTATCTTTGTCCTCTTGCCACTATTATATTATTATTTTGACTGAAACTAATTTGAGCTGCAATATTCCAGACTCTGAGCTTCTTCTTACCAATTATAACATCTTTCTCCCCTAACTAGTCTTAAAAGCTGTGGTGGTGGTACTTTGGTAGCAGTACACAAAGACCACACTGCCATGGAAGTTGCTTCAACCTACTCAAATATTGAACATGTTTTTTATCCATATAAAAAAAGGGTATAGAAACTTTCTTGTAGGGGAAGTGTAGTTACCTCCCATGTCACCAACTGAGTCATATACCTCACACTGTTTAGCTATCAAAGAAACTCTATCTACAATCTTTTTGTGCAAGTGATTATGGTGAGTTCTCACGTGTATGTTCCTTATGCAAAAAGTTATCTCAAAACTGCTATGATGAATTTGTTAACAATATGGAGTCCACTTTCCCCTTCAATGTAAACCACTTTTAGAAATATGTAAATACTTTAACGAATCAGAATGTTTTACCTGACTCAATGTTTGTGAACCAGTCGTTTGGTAATACTGCTTAAGATATTTCCAATCTCTTTGCTGAACATTTTTCTAATGTATATGTCATGGTGAATGTGCATAGTCTAGTAAATGTGTACATTTCCTGGTTAATGTGCACATTTACCACCAAGTTGGGTAAATGTAAGTATAACATACTTTTACCGATTGGATTGGGTAAATGTACACATTTACCTAGAGACACTGGTAAATGTGGATAAACGTTGCAACACAGGCCACAACTTGGCGGCATCACTAACATCTGTTACAGTTTAGAAGTACGGTAAATGTACGTTGTCTGGTAAGTGTGTAAATTTCCTGGTAAATGTGCACAACTAAATTTGAACATGAAAGCTTGGCCCCACCGGGTTGGGTAGGTTAGTCAAAGTGTTTTTGGTTCCTCCTCACGTTCACTGTGTTCCCCCCTGGGGTTGGGAAGTATCCATCTTAACATATACCAGTGGAGCTGAACCCTCGATGATTTTTATTATAAATTAACATAATTATTAAAGTGTAGCATTTCTCATTCTTACTTATTTCCACATTTACCAAGGCACATTGGTAAAAGTGTACATTTACTGGGAAATGTATGGCTAATAGGTATTTCTGGAAACTTAAACTTACATTTACCAAGCTTGGTGGTAAATGTACACATTTCCCGATTATGTACCTTTACCGTAACATATACACCACTACTTCCACATCTCCACCTAGTTACCCAACTAACCATTTAACACATGTTTCTGCATGTGAGGTTACAATTGATGATGTTAGAATGACATTGGTGTCACTCAACATGAGTAAAAGTGCTGGTCCTGATTGTATACCAGCATCTGTTTTGAAACATTGTAGCTCCATTTTAGCCTATCCTCGTCATAGATTATTCAATAATTCTCTTGCTCATGGCATTTTTCCTAATATTTTGAAGGAAAGTTTTGTCATACCAATTTTTAAATCAGGTAACAGGAGTGATGTAAAAAATTATCGACCAATTGTAATACAATCATCCCTCACTAAAGTGTTTGAGAGCCTTGTGCTAAGTTAGCTGAGTCCCCACTTCAGGAATATCATTGTCAATGAGCAGCATGGGTTCACCCCAACCATTCAACATCATCCAACCTGATTGTATTTTTATATTACATATTAAATTCCTTTCAAATTGGACACCAAGTTGATTTAGTCTATACAGACTTCATGAAAGCAGTTACTCACCCACACTTATTAGCTAAATTGGAAGCTCTTGGGATCAATGGACCTTTACATCGTGCTCTAACAGTAAAACTAAAGTCTTGTACCTCTTATGAGTTTACTGCAACTTACGGTATCCCTCAACAATCTCATCTTGGTCCCTTTCTTTTCAACCTTTTTATTAATGATATAGGTTCCAAGATAATAATTCCTTATTTACTGTTTGCTGATGATTTTAAGCTAATCTGTGATGTGTCAAAAATGAGTGACTGTTTATCCCTTCAATTGGCCTTAGATGAAATTCAGGATTGGTGCAATAAAAATATGATGTTTTTAAACATAAATAAATGTTTAATAATAACCTTTCACAGATTCAAAGATCCAATTTTATATAATTATATGCTTTGTGTCCAGAAACTTCCATGTACTGATTTGACAAAAGATCTTGTTATAGTTATGGTTCCTTCTATGGAATTCAACCAGCATATTGAAATGGGGATTTTGCCCTAGAGAGGTCCTCCTAGTTGAGTAACTACACCTTTGGCCCATTGGCAACAGGAGTATTGTCAATAGTAGCACCATAGAGGCGAGTTATTTAACTAAATCAATAGTTGAGATAAGCGACCTCTGTTTTCAAAGAGATGAATTAGCTCAGGAGTAAGGGTATAACACATGAGAATGTGCGAATCAGGGATTGAGCGTGTGCGCATGCACGGGTCGGTCGCATTGCTGTGGAATCGTAAAAGGGACAGAGTGAGTCATTGCCATTGCCGGAAATAACTGACGTGGCTGACGATAGTGAGTCTGAGGAGAACCTATATGGGAGAAGCCTCTAAGACATCTGATCTACCAAAGCAACCGCTAGTTCAATGATTATTGCCTAGCAATTAAGAAAGTCTGCAGCCATACCATTTTCACCCTGCTCTTACTGTGGTAGACGAGAAGCAAGGGTGCCTATTGCTATCGTAAACGAATCGGGCGGAGGCCCACGTAACAATATTAACTCTGTGGTGAACAAACCTCTGGGCTTCATCACCAGATTTTCCTGAGACTTTTCCAATGCCTACATTTTAAGGTCACTTTATTATAGTCTTGTCTGATCAATTCTTGAATATGCATGTGTTGTCTGGTCCCCTTACACTAAGTCGCTCTCTGAAAAAATGGAACGTGTCCAGAGGCGCTTTGTAAGACTAGTTGCAATTAGGCTAGGTTATACTTATGACAACATTCCCTACTCAGACATTATGAATATGTTGCATCTTGAACCACTATACCTCAGGCGTAAATGCTTCGACTTAGTATTTTTGAATAAAATTGTTAACTACATTGATTGCCCTGTCCTTGAATCAATCAAGTTTCATGTTCCTGCCACCCATACAAGGTTAAAACAATTGTTTAGAAAAGAATTTTATTCAACTAACTATAGTTATTATGGACCAATTCCAAGAATGACTAGGCTAGCAAATGAACTTCCGGATTTTATTTACATTGTCAGTGATACCTCTAGAGTTTTTAAACGAAAGATTTTTAAGTGCAATATTGGCCAAGGGGCTAGTGCAAGTTTTTAAGCACCTGTAGTGCAACTATAATTATTAGCATAATTAAGCTAAATGGCACTTAAATTTATTGGTTTTATTTAGTTTTATGATTTGTAATTTGTTTGACTATATTTTGTAATTTAGTTATTTGTACCTTATTACAAATATGTATTTATAATGTTTATTATTTATAAATTGGTTTATTACTCATGTACTTTGATTACTATATTTTTACTTTTATTATTATTAATATATGTTACATATTATTACATTTATTATTATTTTTGAATTTTTATTCTTTATTTACTTTTATTATGCATTTATTATTTGTAATTTGACGACTCCTATACCTTTGTTTTTTGTAAGGTTTTTGGAGAATAAAGTATTATTATTATGTATATGTTTTATATTATAACATACATTATTTACAAATTGTGCTATTATATTTTTTGTACTTTTATTATTTATATTATTATATGCATTATGTATCTACTTATTATTAGTAGTAATAATTATTATTATAACTTTTATTGATAAGATGATGGTATATTTTAATATTTTCAGCATATTATTACATATATTATTCATAAATTGTTATTATTGTTTTCTACTTTTATTATTTATATTATTGTATATCATGTGCCTACTTATTATTAGTAGTAATAATTGTTATTATAACTTTTATTGATAAGTTGATGGTGTATTCTAATTATTTTTAGCAGTTTTATTATTTACTACCTTAATTTTTGACAATTATTATAACCTTATGTATTTTGGGTTTGCCCATTGAAATAAATATATATTCTATCCACCCACCCCAACCTAACCCGAAGGCAGGGGCGTGCCAGTAGTGTCCGGCGCCTGTGTGCAAAACTTTAGTTGGCACCACTATACCCCTCCCCCCAATAAAAAATTATTTTATAAAAACGTATCAGTGAGTAAAAATGAAATATATTAATTATAAGTTTATTGAACAAAAAGCAGAAATTAGAAAAAATGTATAAAAACAATAAACATACAAGAAAGGTACAAAAATAAAAACAACAAAAATAATTTGGAAAAAATAGGGTAATTTATGTTATTTGGCAAGAAAATCATTTGTGAATTGCACCTTATATAGTTTTACGTAAATTAACAGATAAACTTACAGTTTTATAAAAACAAAAATATTAAATATTTTTTGGTACAAAATTAAACTAACTATATTTTATTTGGCAAGAAAATCACTTTGTCATTTGTACTTTGTATAGGTATAAATAAGATACAGATAAACTTACAAGTATATTAAATAGGAACATATTAAACATTATTGAGTAAAGAAATAGGTCAATAAATATTTAAACAGAAAGAAGAATCACTTAGTGAATTGAACTTTTCTAGTTTTCATTAATGAAAATTCTCGAATAATATCATATATATCAAGTTGATCTAAAATATCTGACTCTATTGATATAATGGCAAGATTTGAAAGTCTGTCTTGTACCATTGTGGAGCGCAAGTAGTTTTTAATAATTTTAAGTTTAGAAAAGGACCGTCCTGCAGATGCTACAGATACTGGTGATGACAAAAGAATCCGAAGAGCAATTGTAAAGTTTGGATAAACTACTGTGATTAAGTCGTTTGAATAAATATACTGAATTATCTGATATATATTGTTTTTAAAATTAGAAATAAATTGTCGACAATGTAAAATTTCTTCGCATAAATCGTCTGCGTCAATGTCTAAACGATTCTCATGTGTTAATTTTTGTCCTAACTTTTTACAACAATATAATAAATATTCTTTATTTTGTGGAGTACTTAACAAATACAAAAACTGAAATGAATTCATATGTTCTTTTAATAAAGTAAATCTTTCCTGCAAAGATTGTAATGTTTGATCTATTATGCAGAGAAAAAAATTTATTTTAAATGAAATTTCAGGATCTACTATATTTTCATGTTCGTAATCAAAATGTGTTATCTTTTTACGTTGCCTTAGTGGTCTACTAACCACGAAATACAGATTCTGCGTCAAATTTTGCTGCAATTAATTTTGAGCTTTCTACAATTTCTTTGAAAGTTCATCAGACCTATAATCATTTAAAAATTGATTTAGTCCATTCAGTGCATCTAAAGCAAGTTAGAGATTCATAGATGAAGACTGCAGTATTTTGCTGACAAAATTCACTTTATTTAAAATATCATACCAAACTCTAGTACAACAAATAAATGTAGCAATTTTTTCACCTAGACATTTTGCCTGATATTTGGATTGTTCGTCCAGTTTTGAAGAGTCATTACAAATTTCAGGTAAATATTTATGAAGGGGTTTTATGGCATCAATTCTGCTCGACCACCGTGTTTCAGATAATGGCTTTAAGGTTAAATCAATTACATGAGTAGTTAAAATATTCCATCGGTAAACAGAAGAGGGAAAAAATTTATATAACTGTTGTACTATATTAAAGAAACCAATAGTTTCATGATTGATATTCGCAGCATCATTAACTATCAGGTTTAGACTATGATTTGAACATGGGACATAAAATGCATGGGGATTTAAATCTAAAAGTCTTTTTTGTAAACCTATATTTTTGCCGCACATATTAGAGCCATTATCATAGCCCTGATTATTTATGTCTAAATTTAATTTTTTCAGTAAATCAGTAAGAAATATTGTCAATCCAGCCCCTGTAGCATCTGAAATTGGATAGAATGCTAAAAAGTGTTCATGTATTTCAACACTTTTATATCCTGAATTGAAATGAACGAATCTGACTATCACACTTATTTGTTCAGTATGTGATACGTCCAGAGTACAATCTAAAATAATTGAAAAATATTTGTTTTTTGACACAGGTTAATAATATTATTTTTAATATTTGATGCCAATAAAGTGAGTATTTCATTTTGAATTTTATCTCCTAAATAGCAGGGCATATTTTTAAAGTCAGGATCATTAGCTACATGTCGTGTGTGTTCCGATATAAAAGGATCAAACTTTTCTAACATCTCAATGCATTTTAAAAAATTGCCATTGTTGCGATCGTAAAGTTTATTACTTTTACCACGAAGAGCTAGATTTTGTTTGCCTAAAAACTGTACTACAAAAATTATTTTTTTTATAACTTCATACCAACGTTTCCTTTCATTATCTAAAACTGTTTGTTGGAAACGATCAATACAAGTTTTATTTTTTAAGGATGTAATTGTTCAAATGATTTAAATTTCTCTCATGACGATTCAGGTACATTGCAAGATGTTGCCAGTCATTAAGTCCCTGAATAAATTTATTATGCTCGGAATTGTAAAGTTCAAAAAGTTTGCAGCAAAAGCAATAGACTGCGTTTTTTGAAACTGAATAAATTAACCAATTTATATTGTATTCTTCGCCATTTTTTAAATGCCTTTTATAATATGTATGTGAAAATTTTCGTACGGAAGAATCGTGTGGAAAATTTAAATTTTTAATTTGTTTAGGATCCGTTTCTAAAATGGCTTGCCTTGTTGTATGAGAAAATGTTTCCGGCCAAAGTTCGGGATCATCAATATTAAAGACACTTATTGTACCTTCAGTAGATTCTACACATTCCAAATTAGCAAAAATGTCTTCAGTATCTTCACTTATTGTTTCTTCTGTATTGTCTTTGGGCCCCAGATGAGCGACAGTTTCTTCAGCATGTTCACTATCTTCACTGGAATTCTTTTCCAACTGACTGAGTGTATCAAAAATATCCTTACTGCAACCAGGAACTGGCACCGAGTCATTCTTCGTTGTTTAGTGAAGTACTAAGTAATTCTGAGAGCATTTCTCTCTCTTTCTTCTTCCCGTTTTCTTTTATTTATTAAATTTTGATACCCGGAAAGTTTCTTTTTCATTTCCTCTTGGAACATGTTCCAAAAATCTAATTAAAGAAAAAAGTACTCAATTTTAATAAATTTTATTATTAAAATTCGAAATTAGGTATATTTTTTATAATATTAATAAAAAATCTTAGGTACAATTATTACAATGAATATTCCATGTATAAATGTACTAACTTAAATAAAAATTAATATTAAAAGAAAATGTCGAATTATTAAAAAAATATATATTAATTTCTTTAGCGAAATATCTAAAAGCGTGAAAATTAAATTTTTTCATGACAGTTTAACAAAATTAAAAAAATAATATATATATTACGTTAAATGTACGAGAAAAGAATGAATAACTTACCTAAAATCTTAGTTCAAATTCTTGTTCTTGTTATTATGTTATTACTGATGCACTGCACTTTACTTTCCTATGTCTAATTACAAAAACTTACTGCTGATACCTTTTTGATTAGTGATACGATACAATATGGCCACTGTAACAGCAGAATATAGAATAAAGTTAAAAACTGCAGCAGATTTTCTTATATAAGTTTAGAGCAAATGCGAGTTTGAACAGGATTAACCTTCGGACATGAAATTTTCACACATTAAAGTAGGCTGACTATGTATTCATTTTATCTCACGAGTCAGTCATAGGCTAAGTACAAAGTAAGCGTAATAAGAAGCCGAGACGATAACAAAACCAATCGCGAATGCTCACTACTGCCGCCCTAATTCCGCCAAATAGTCTCCCACGTATACATTGTATCCGCTCGTATACGCCGGACTAATCAAGCCTGAAATCTTTGGCGCCTTGACTAACCTGGCGCCTGTGTGCATCGCGCACATTGCACACTGTGCCGGCCCCCCTGAATACGATCAAAGATACAGAACACAGGGCGAGTGTTCGCAATCAATAGAAATTAGTACTGTCCAAAGTCGGTAAGGCACCATGAGAAGAAGGGGAATAGGGGACAGCTAGAGATGGTTCACTCTTGTTCTTATAAATAGTATCCATGCAATATTATTCATAAACAGTTCTTGAGTGCCACGTCTGTGTTTGGAAGAGATAAAGAAAGTGGGAAGAGGCTCTCAACAACAGCGTCGTTGTGAGAATAGAGCGACTTGCTGCTATGTACAGAGAACTCGAGCGCGTCATTTGAATGGATGGGAACAAATCTAGCACGTAAAGCAGTAAGTGTTTAACATTTATGTGGAATAAACTTTTATTTTTTCTTCATGTGATAATGCACAATCTTATTGTAATAGAATTACATATATAAAACATCATAAAATAATTGTACTATAATGTAAACAATCCAAAAAATTCACGTAAACCCATTTATCAGGTAAAACATTATGAATGTTTATAATGAACTACATCAAAATCTCCCATTTCAATTAAATACCCGCTGGCCCTAAGGTAGAGTGGCATTTAAATCTATCCCGTCACTGAGAGGTTAAGCATTATTTTGATATTGAAAGCATGGCTTTACCATTTTCTTCTATCATAAATAAGTTTTTAACTTCTTATTTCTATTTTCTGTTGGACAATTTGTTATTGTTTATTTATATGACAAAGTGATTTTTATAAAATGGCTATTTGGTTTGTTATAATGATAATGGACAAGATGAATTCTCTCCAGGTAAAACATTCCGGAGGTAAAATAGTCCCCCAATTGGATCTCCGGGCAAGGACTGCCTTAAGGAAAACATTTGTCAATGGCAATTTACAAATAGGCACTTGGAACTTAAGAACTATGAGAAAGACAGGAAAGCTAGAGAACTTGAAAGAAGAAATGAGAAGAAATGAATTTGACATTAAAGGACTGAGCGAAACTAGATGGGAAGTACAGTTCAACTCGGAAGAATTCACGGTAGTTTACTCTGTAGAAAATAGTGGGGAAAGAGGAGTTGCTCTGGTACTTAGGAAAGATATGATGAAAAGCGTGACAAAGATAATAGCAATGAATGATAGACTAATGACATTAAAGCTAAAGGCAGCCCCAGTGGACATACTGATAATCCAGGTATATATGTCAATGTCAACTCATGAAGATGAAGAAATCGAGGAGATTTATGAGGAAATTAATGACATTTACGAAGAAGATGGAAGAGGAAAGGTAAACTGCATAATAATGGGAGATTGGAAAAGCATAGTCGGAGGACAAGAGAAAAATGTTGTCGGGCAATATGGACTTAGGAAGAGAAACCGAGGAGGGGAAACTGGTAGAATTCTGCATCAATAATGACGTTGTAGTGACTAATACATAGTTCAAAAACCATAAACAAAGGTTATATGCATGGAAAAGCCCAGTAGATAGAATGAGATGCCAAATAGATTACATCCTAGTAAAACAAAGATTCAGAAACAGCATAAAGACCGCCAAGGTATTACCAGAAGTAGACATTGATTCAGATCACAGCCTTCTAATAGTTGACATAAGCACAAAGCTCAAACAAATAAGAAAAATGAGAAGAGAAAAACAAACTTGGGACCGAGAAAAACTGAAAGAAAGGCAGGATGTAGGCAGCATGAAGTTGCAAGATAGCCTAAAAAATTTGGAAAACAAACCATAGAAAGTAGATATGGAATGGGAAGACATTAAAACCAGTATCAAGGATACCTTGGATAAAGATATTGGAAAACAAGAGGAGAAAATCAGAAAACCATAGATCACTAAGAAATGCTGGAGAAAATGGATGAGAGACAAAAAATGGAAAAACGTTAACAGTGAAGAAGGTAGAGCCAACTATAGATGTATAAACAATAAGTTAAGAAGGGTAACAGATAAAGCTAGAGAAAATTGGATAAAAGAAAAATGTGATGAAATACAACAAATGGAGAAGTTAGGACAGTATGATATGTTGTATGCTAGGGCACTGAAATTAGAAGATAAGAAGTCTAATGGAATTCAAGGTAAAGGAATTATGAATACAGATGGGAAGATAGCGTTAGAAACAAAGGATGTAGCATAGGTATGCGAAGAATACGTTAAGGAACTATACAGCAAGCAGGCATGGTTGGCAAAAATAGAACTGGAAGATGAGGAAAACATTGAAGAAGACAACTAAGGACCAAGTATTCTGGAGAGCGAAGTAGAAAAAGCGATAGTGGACCTAAAGAAAGGGAAAGTCACAGGCAGCGATGGAATACTGGCTGAGGTACTTAAAGTCATGGGATCAGAAGGACTAAAAGCAATCACAAAATTAATAAATAAGATTTATGACACAGGAGAGTGGCCTTGGAATTTCCTAGATGCAACTATGATCCCTCTAAAGAAGAAGCCAAAGGAAATGCAGTGTAAAGACTACAGAATGATAAGCCTTCTGTCACACACTTCGAGGATCATCACGAGGATTCTTAATAAAAGGCTGGAGAAAAAGGCAGAAGGAATGCTAGGGAAAGATCAATTCGGTTTCAGAAAAGGACGAGGAACTAGAGATGCCATAAGGGTAGTTAGAATCATATCAGAAAGGGCAATAGAGTACAGTCAAGATATCTGCATATGTTTTGTAGACTGGCAGAAGGCCTTTCATAGAGTAAATTGGGTAATGTTGATGAAGATATTAAAGGATATAGGTGTAGACTGGATATAGACTGATCAGGAATCTATATGTGAATCAAGTTGTAAAGGTCAGGTTGGAGAATGCAGACACCTGCGAAGTAAATATCAGTAGAGGAGTAAGACAGTGCTGCTACTTGTCGCCGACCCTACTCAATATATATGGAGAAAGGCTAATGCAATAAGCGTTAGAAGGCACAGAAGATTTCAAAATTGGAGGAAGGATTATAAGAAGAGTAAAATATGCGGATGATTAAGTACTTCTAGCAAGAAAGGAAGAGGAACTCCAGAAAATGATAAATACACTAGTAATAACAGGTAGAAAATATGGTATGGAAATAAATACAGAAAAATCCAAGGTCATTCAAATATTAGGCAAAGAAGAGTATTGGAGGAAATCCTTTAGAACAAGTGTCAGACTATAACTACCTGGAAGCTTCATAAAAAGAGAAGCAAGATGTACGGATGAAATCCAGATTAGAATAGGAAAAGCAAAAGGGGCTTTTAGAAGAAAGAAACACCTACTTAAGGGGAATATAAGGGAAGATATCTGAAAGAAGTTCATAAAATGCTATGTATGGAGTATAGCTTTGTACGGGGCAGAAACATGGGCACTAAGGAAAAATGACATCAAATACTTGGAAAGCTTTGAAATGTGAACTTAGAGGAAAATGCTGATGATAAAATGGACAGATAGGATGAAAAACGATTCTACGAAGAGTAGGAAAGAAGCAAATGATTATACAGAAAAAAGGGAAAGAGGTAGGAAAAGGTTTCAGCTGATAGATGATTTGAAAGGGAAAGAGAGTTATCAAGATATGAAGAGAACAGTGGAAAATAGGAGTATATGGAGAACCAGGTTTAACCATGAATAATCATGGTCCTGTCTACGGACAGACTACCTTTGATGATGATCAAGGAATGCTTTAATTTAATCTGAGTTTCTGGTGAATGGGATACCTTTCTTTTCTATGTACAATGTGGGTTGCCTTACTAAGAATTTTACAAGAGTATTGATGTTATTAGTTTTCAAAAGTTTTTAAGTGATCATCAAAATTCTCCACATATTTTTACCTTTCCATACAGATATTTCAAGAGAAAATTGTTTTTTTTGACTAAGACCACTGAGACAGTTTCAGTCATGAGACACTGCAAAGTTCACCAATCATGGGGGCATATTTGTCTGTCTACGGACAGACTACCTATGATGATGATGAATGAGTTTGCTATTTTCTTATGTTAGATTTATTATCATTAAAGAAGCACTAGCTGAAAGTACCCCGCATTGCTGGAAATTCTAATAAACTGAAAAATAATGTTTTATAGTAATAAAGTAAATATGTACATGTAAAATACAGTTTTTACTTCTATTTGTTTAAAATAATTTTTCCACTTCTGTTTGATACTTCACAAAGGTCAGAAACGCTGAGTATTATAATTAAAGTTTCATCAAAGTCAGACTGACCTATAGCGATTTATATAGCAAATTGAGAGAATTGTAATTTAGTTCTTGTGGCTTCCATCGCAACTTCACACAGCTTCCGACCGATGGCACAAACGTAATTCACATGGCTGCCATCCTTAGGCACTGACATCTATTGTAGCATCATGCACAGCACACAGTTCATGCAGCTTCCATATGATGGCACTTACACTTAGGTATAGTGTCCTGCACAGCCCACTTGCAATATAGCCCTTCCCTCCCCAATTTTTTTATCGCCATATAGCCAATGTTACCCACTGGGTAAAATTATTTACCTATGTGAAGTTTCGTGATGATAGCTTCAAAGGTCTGGATTTTAATTGTAGACAAAAAAATAGAATTTCAAATTTATATATTAAGATGTATGAACAAGTTATCCGAGTATCTTCTTATAGTACATCCAGTGAAATCCCGATTTAACGTTCCCACATTTAGTGAAAACCCATATTTAATGAATATTTTTCAGGTCCCGACCTACCTTGATGTAATTTAGCATAACCCCCATTTAATGAAAACCTCAATTTAGGGTAAGAAGAAGCACTTCCCCAGAGATTCATTAAATAGGGGTTTTACTGTAGTTGAATTATTTGATCTAATTTTCTCATGATAACACCTCAATTTCATATTAGCTCACCATAATTGCATAACTGTTGGAAGATTCCAATTCTAGAAAAATATCTATGCATATTAACGATATAAAAATATATTTTTGCCCTACTAGAAATGCCTCATGATTATGGTTACTTGCTAGCCATGATTGCATCGAATATATGTGTGTTCTCTGCATTAACAATAAGAGGCTTTAGTTTATATTTTACAGAAATATAAATACTGTGTTTACTCGTGTACCACGCACACCTTTTTTCTCAAAATGTCTGTAAGAAAAAGGGACTGCGCATCTTACATGAGGATTACTGAACAGGTTATATAAATTGCGAGTATCGATAGTTAATTCACTGCAACATTTGGAGGATTGAGATGGCATTATATTTTTATAATATTAACCCTTTCCGATCAGTGCGATTTAAATAATGACTGTCACCAGTTTCAAAAAGTTCCATCAGAATTCTACAGATGGCAGCACCTGCTGGGGACATGCTCAGGATGCCTAGCTAACATGCAGCGATATATAGTCCATGCTCGACCTCCCACAAATGTAAAAACTTTTGTCGATCATAGGTCAGCATATGACCAGAAAGGGTTAAAGCTGTACTTTAAAAGAGTTTTAAGTTTATTATTGTTACTCAAAATAAGCAGTTCTGTCATTAAAAGTTTACTATTAATTTCTGCCTATACTTTTGCCAGAATAAATTGGGATCTGGTATCTATGTTTGCCGAATTCTTCATGAGCCCTTGATGCTCCTTTAACATATGAGAGGCAACTACTGAGGAGGAGATTTCTGCTAGCATCAGCATAAAGAGATCACCCAATAAATCATCGCATCACGGAGGGAGGAGGGAGAAGATGCTTAACTTGAATAGACCATGTTTCAGGGAGGGGAAATCTGTGAAGAGGCTGACCTTTATTTTAATCCCAGATGTCAACTTATTCTGGCATGAATTTATTTTTTCCCTCCAAACTGTCCCAAAAATAGGGGTGTGCATGGTACACAAGTAAATACGGTATGTTCAGTTGCAGATTTGAAATAAGACAAATGTAGGCAATGGGCTAAGGGCAGCGAGATTTCGGGATGGTAATAAACAGAATTTCAGGACTGGAATCAAAAAAATTAATTAAATTACTTATTATGATCCACAGACGGCCGGATGCACAGACAAACCATATACATGAACGATTCTTTTTGGAAAAAGTGCCAAAAACAGGGTGGAAAAATAATTTGGCCTAGGGGCAAGAAATTTCTGAATCCGCCACTGAGTATGTTCGTAGAATTAATACAGGTATTTCATTAGTAATTTTTGGTCCATGGTTATCTATTAAAAATTCAGTCAGACACAGATTTGACTGTCATTACAGATCTGTTTTGATTGCTTGGAAATTCATTTAGTTTCAGTTTAATTGTGATGATAAAAGTCTTAAGAGTCAGGCAAATGTTTTAATATATTGAATGTAATGATTTTGTATTTTCTTTGTAAGCTTAGTATATCTTTTCTCAACTAAATGGTCAATGACCATTCAAGTAATGCTTTATCGATTGATAAAATTTGTGATCTATGTACATGTTTATATCTGTATTCTTTATACATATAAGTGAAATTACCATAGGTACCATTGAAGAAATTTGTTGATGAGATTAGATTCTTAGTCATTAATTTTTCGTTAATATTTTTTCATTTCTCTGTTAGATGAGGATGATGACTGGGCAGATTCAGATGGCAAAGATATGAGTGACTCAGAAACAGTGAATAATCGATTTTCAATGGCAGATGGACTCCCAGAAATGGAGGAAGTATTTAGGGGAAAAGGTCATATAGCTAATATTGTGAAGAAAATGGAGAAAGATGATGCTGTATGGAAAGAGCTTGAGAACCACCCAGATACCAAGAACATAATATTAAGGTGAGATAACTCAGATACATAAATGCCAGGATAAATTATTTTATTTGTGATTGTTGGCATTTATGCTTGATGGGGTGCTTAGTTTAAACTGAATAATTTATTTTTCTCTTTGAATAGTCAATAAATGAAGAAGTACTTAGTTTTTATTCAGTGGAAGATACATGCAACACTTAAATTTTTTGGAATTACATTGAAACCCTGATTATCCATGTTGAAGTATGTAGGGTGAGGTGGGCTGGAAAATTGAGTTTAATTGCAGGGTAAATTTGTAAAGGAAAATTTAAGAAAATCCTGTTATATTCTATGCAAATTCATTTGTCCAAAATCCATTTTATCCATCATTGTCTTTGGATAGCTATTTTTGATAAATTTAATATTCTTGTAAACATTTAGTAAACTGACAAACAATACTAAATTTATCTAAGAGGGTGGTAACATGAATTTAAGTTGACCTACTATATTTAATGCCAGTGCATATATTTATATTTACTCTGTTTGGTCTCACTAGTTTCATCTCTGCCGTGCATGACTTCATAAAAAACACTTTCTATCTCAACTCTTAGTAGCAAATGAATAAAAAAGCTAACACAGTAAGCCATCATAGTTTTGCTTTCATGCAAGTACACATGACTAATTTAAATTTTCACCAATCAAATTTTACTTGTCTAAAATTGACAGGCAACTCCTTGAGCGGATTGACTTCCAAGCTACTTGCTGAATAAACTTTCACTATGTAGCTTTAGGAAAACACCTTGCATAGGATCTAAACCATCATCTGTGTCATTTCAAATGAGAAGTTGAAATACAGAAAGTGGTTTAGACTTGTAAGATTAACATAATCGCCTCCCATTAGATACTGGCTATTCTGCCTGAATTCCACATTTGAATTTTTAATCCTTGAAAATTTTGGATACTAGCTTAATTTGAAAAATATTTACATTAATCTAAAATGTCTAAATGAGTTGCTCTGAGTCAAATTTAAGTTCACTAGTAATAGTAATTCCATCAGAAGTGATTTACAGTTAGTGCATCCAAACATTAAACTACAACATTTATATGCTGAAATATTTAAAAATTGTAATGTGATGAATAAATACATAACATAAAAAAGTTATTCCAAGAGTTCAATAAACTAGCAATCTATGCTTAAAATCATGCCAACTTTGTGCTCCCAAAATAAAAAAATAAACTGCAGAAAAAGATCCAACCTTCCTCTCCATAAGAATAGCCCTTGAATGAGTGACCCTTTGACAGGACTAATCCCAGTGCTGCCCATGTTGAAAGTGGATCATGTGGAAATGACTAAATTTATGTGTGAATGGCTGAAGGGCATGGAGGGCTCTCCTGATTTTGTCCACCACTGGAAAAGTGGCAATCAGTGTGTTAACAGTGCAAAGTAACACTATAACATTCAAAGATAAACAGCACAGAAGCTACATTTTATGCATACTGATTGGCATAAGCTTGTTTTATTTAACCATTTTGATTCAAATATTTATTTTTTTTGCAGTCTATATTTTCAACTGTACCATGTTGTTTTCTTTGCCACAATCTGCTTAAAAATTTATTTTAAATTGTGTTTAATTTATCTCTTTTGAATGTGTTAATTTTAATGTACAAGTATCATGCAGTTAAATTTCCGGTATATTAAAGTTTTACAATGTGGCAATTTCTGTATTACTCTTATAACCTTTTGTTCAGCGGTTTTTCAGAATGTTTTACAGATGAACTGTGAAGGTTTGCCTTGTCTAAAAAATTCCATATGGCCACTAGAATACCCATAAAAACATGGTGGTTGATCAAGGCAACCATTGTAATTGGCCTTCAAGTTAATCTACTTCCATAATTTCCACAGAGATAATCATTGTTTTACTGTATTCATAAATTTTTTTATTTGAAAAATACTTTCAAATGGACTAATATTAAATGGTTGGCATTACTGATGCAAACATACATAATTGGGAAATCATAGTAGTAAAGTTGGAGATTGTTTTTATATAATAGAAAGCAGATATTATTTTAATAGTGTTAATTACTTATAAGTTTTATCTAGATTTTAATTTTTTAAGATATACCAGTTAATTTTCTAACATCGATAAATGATATCTACAGTTTTCACTTATTATACCAAAACGTTGAAATTGCATCTCTCTTATATCATTTCCTGTAGTTTCACGTTAACCCAAAAAATGCATTGTGCGTTTATTGACATGAGGCATGTCAGTTCTTACATTTTTTACTGGTTGAATAATCTCAACTTCCATGTTAACTCTCCATAAATAACTTCATTTTTGTAGTACTGTAGCATTGTTGCTTTTACCATATCTGCCCAAATAAAAGCCGATGTTTTTCGTCAAAACCTATCATGAAAAAATCATCTCTCGGCCTAAATGCGAGTCCAAGAAAAAATTTGGGGTTAGGGTTGTCTCGTAGTCACCCATAGATGGCAGCACATCTCTCATTGCCAACGCATTCAAACAATAGTACAATATTTTTATTGTAAATTAAATATTTGTGAACTATAACAAACATTAATGAATAAATAATAAAGCTAGAATATTGAATTTAGCAGCAACTGTGTTTTGTTACCGTTGTTACCTGTTCTTTCATTTTTAAATGCTATTGGATATTTTCTTTCATTTCTCAGGGCTACGCATATGTATCATTAAGAATAGTTATTTCTTATTAGTCATTAAAAGAAGTTCCTATTAGTTTTACCCTACTATTGTAGTTATTGCTATAGCCATTGCAATGTTTGTATGCATGTTAAAACATCATTCATGGAATCTATTAAAATTGTGCACTTTGACTATGCAGACGATTATGCAAAGTGCGATGCAGCTTTTGATGCTTAACTGTTTAAACTTCGGTAAAACTTTACATGAACATGTATAATTATAAAAATGCAATTTCTTAAGGCAAGGTAAATGCTAATTTCATTGAAAATAGATTTGGATTAAAAATTATCTTGGGGAGGTTGTTATTGAATCACGAACGAGGTAAGTTTCAAGCTTCAACTTAAACAAAAGAAGATTACACGGCGATAGAAAAGATAGCCGATGTGCTTGAAAAAAGAATAATATAATGTATATATTATTGTGTATATTATTATAAATATATTTAATATACGTGCATATTGCATTATTTTTTTGATCATGCAATCTATAATAGCAATCCAAACCTATTGACCGAAGTTTCATGCTCTCCATTGTTATATATAGAGTAAGAAATACCACAGCCTTTCCTGATTTCATGCGAGCGTTTGTGCTGTTATTGGATTGTTCTAATGATTTTTTATTGCTCCTGTAAATACTCATATTTTTATAACATTTATTTTTATTATTTTATTTTTGGCGAGAAGATATTTATATTACCCTCATTTGTTGTTTACTGGTTTGTAATGGAAATTTACATTCTGAACATGAGTGTGAATGTGATGTTTGTTCAGCAGTAATTTAGGAATATTTTGTGAATTGAAATTTGAAAAAGTCTGTATGCTGCAGTTGGCTTTTATTATTGCTTATTCTTTTCTGTTTATTGTTTGTTTTCAAACTTGAATCTTCTGTAGACTTTTCAGCAGTGATTCACATTTTTATTTTATTTAATCATCACCAACTCTTCAAATCATTAATGAAATTTTCTCCCTTTCATTTAATGTATTTTATTATCTTTATCTGTTACTCTGTTGAGTAGAATGTATTATTCTGATCGCTAGTTCATTTTGAATATTAATTTCCACTTTTACTTTTATTTATTTAAAATATTTTGCTCTAAATGCAATTAAAACATCTGTTGCTCATACACTAATTTGTCTTTTGAAACATATGAGTGATCATATGATTTATTATAGCCTCTTACAATGTTTAAATTTATTGCAGTGCTGTCAAAAAACCTTTAAAAAATAATATAGATTATTGTTATGTCTATTATACCAATGTTTTATTTTAATAAGACAAGTTCCTGCAATGCATAATAGTCTAAATTTCTCCTATTATATTACTCGGATAAAGTTCTATCTTGGGTGTTATCCAATATTAATGAAAGTAATTCTGTATTACATTGATTTATTTTTATAGGATTTAAATTCTCCTAGCAAGCAGTACATTTTATAACACTTCTGTCATACGATTTTTCCATTATATATTCCATATGTGAACATTATTAATATTATTATATATGCAACCCCTACACAACACGTGCAGGGTTTCACGACAAAGGTTCTAAATCTCGGAAATTTTTGGCCTAAACGCCATCTGTTTGCATGAATGTGACCCTAAAGGACCAAGAAAGCTCAGGACGAAATATCTTGTCACGCCCATAGAGAAAGATGAAAAAAAACCTTGATGACGAAAATAATCGTCACACCCAAATGGTGGCCACTTTGTTCATGAGGAGTGTGATCGTCATGCCCAGTCAAATGGTTAAACGAGAAAATTGGTGATGAAATCATAAATACTAGAGCAGATTTTGATTACTGCATTGAAGTGAGGTCTGAAATAACCGGCACAATGCATTTAGAAGAATTTCCTATTTTTGATAGCATGGTAGCAACTTCCAGACTGTGTATGAGTTAAAGAGATATTCTTTCGATAGATATGGAAGCGGCTGCTTCCACAGCAGCTTCAGGGAGTGAGGGAGAAGAGGAGGAACAGGAGCTTCCTTGAACCTGCACCCCCTACCCACAAAGAGGCCTTCACAGCACTTGCTGTTCTCGAGTCCCTAATGAACTGTTATGTAGATGAGTGTGGTTAAAACAATGGATAAATTAAATGAATTTGTATCATATAATTATTGGACTCACAAAACAAAGTTAAATTAATTAATATTTCAATTTTATATAAATAAATGAGGTGATGATTTGTGTTTTACTTTACAATCATTAATTTTCAGCTCAATATTGTTTTTCTGTTAATGGGAGTCGATATTAATGCATATATCCATTTATTAATTAAATGTGTTTTTAACATAACATTGAGTTTTGTGATTTTACTTAACCATCCAATGACTGTTAGTTGATGATAATGACAATCATATCCATGCTAGCGAACCTGAAAATTTTTAAGAATACCTGATTCTACCTCTTACTTTAGGAAGGGGTTTCTTACTTGTTTATAAACGAGAACATTCAACGATTAGTTATTTTGACTTCTTTTCCCTGTTTTGAACAGTAATATGAATATATATCCAGTTACGTCTCCTAATATGCACTATTTTCGTAGCTGATGTTATTTCTCGCACTCAAACGATAACCTTTGACGTTTTATTTGCTCTTTACTATCATAAGCCGCGTCCGCGTATCATTAAAATGGATACGTCACTTTATTGCTTTGATTGATCATTAATTTTGTTAATTTTATTTTAATAGATATTCGCGAAAAATGAATTGGATATATTTTTTAGTCACAATGGCATTGGTGGTTTGTACTATTTTCGCGCATGCGCATTGAAGTGTAGTATTGGAGGCGGGGAAAGGCTTAATATCGGTACGTATATAAGGATACAGCGAAGAAAATTGCTGTAATTGAGCCGTTTTTATTTTGCTAGTGCGCTGAAGTAAATTTGCCATGTCTATCAAAGATGATAATTTAACTGCCATTCTTTACAAAATAAACGATCTTAGACTTGTGAGTACATACATTAATGAAGAAATATTAACATGATTCTATACGTTCATTGACTGACATTAACAATTGTCTTGGTCATTATTATAGGAGGATCGCCCTGTTCCCGTTCCTGATGATGACGGTGAGATGGTTATTTCTAATATCTAAAAAAAATATTTTGTGGTGTTTCAACGTAAACTTTTACATTTTTATAGAGGTACTCATTGAGATGCACTGCGTCGGAATATGCGGGTCAGATGTTCATTATCTTGTTAGAGGAGCTATAGGAGATTTCGTAGTTAAAGAGCCAATGATAATGGGGCATGAAGCAAGTGGAGTCGTCAAGAAATTGGGTAAAAAAGTTACTCATTTAAAACCAGGTGAGTTAAACATCATGCTGACCTTGATATTGTTGAAATATACAGTTAATATGTCGAAGGTGCATGGAATTGAATTATTTTGATGTCTAAGTCATTTACTAATTATTTTAAAACATAACTCGTGAATATAATATTTGCTAGAAATAATTTGTGTTACATGTGGACTGTAGTCGCAGATTGAGTGACACATAAATGTTTCTGAAAGAAGTCTACAGTTAATATTTAACAATACGATCGTAAAATCGTGAACAGCGATTAGTTAGGAATTTTTAAAACTTTTATATTATATACATCTCGTTTATAATTTTAATCAGCTATTCGGTATTCATAGGAGACAGAGTAGCCATTGAGCCAGGAGTGCCTTGCAGAAAATGCAGCTTTTGTAAAGAAGGGAGCTACAACTTATGTCCTGACATAATTTTCTGTGCAACACCTCCGTGTCATGGAAACCTTACACGATACTACACCCACGCTGCTGATTTTTGCCATAAGTAAGACTTTTAATTTATGAAAATATGTTGGACGTATAAAGTGCTTGAAAATTCTTTGAATTACAGTGCCAGAATAAAGTCAATTGAAAGTAATATTTTTCAACCAGATCATAAATACATATTAGAAATAATAAGATTTATGCATCGTAATTCAGAAAATAATACAAGTTATCTTTAAATTTACTACATAATTTATATTTTGGTATATGATTGAACTATGCAGCACTTACAGCCATAGAAATGTTTTGAGAACCAGATGCCCATTTCTGTATTAGAGGTGGGTCATTGATAGTAAATGCATTTTATAGGGTGCACTTCTGGTTTTCCAAAACCTTTTATAGTTAATAGTGGTCCTCATCAATTATTTTCCAGCCATAAAGCAAGCTCAATAATTTTTTTAGTACTGTAACATGTTTTACATTAAAAATCAAATGAAATATTTTGGGATTAAAATATTTTATACAAGTAGTTGGTGCTTGCATTCTGCAGGCATTTCATCTCACCTTGAAAAATATTATTTTTTCAGAGACATTTCATTATTATAAATATTTTTTAATTAAAATGTTTTCACCTCTGTACCGATTTTTGTTCTTTACTTATGGAGCAATATTGGAGTAAAATTAATCCCTAATATTTTTCAATTTTAAGTATATAATACTTTTTCCATTGTGGGGTACTAATGCCAAACATTTCGGCCAAATTTTAAAGTTGTAGCACATCTGGAAGTGAAAAAATATTTATTTAATTGTTTTAATTAAAAATAGACGCACATGTTTTGATCTTGGATGACTTATAACAGACCTAAGTCCTAGAAATAATTAACAAAGTTAATGTAAATATTGGTCAGCCCCTATTATTTAAAGTTCACGGTTTCCAAGTTTCACAAAAACCGACACATAATTCAACCTTCTCGGCAAAAGAAATCTCTTTCCCGGGATTCCGGGAAAGTGGGATCCCGGGATTACTGGCATTACTAATTGCATCACGCACTGTAATTGAGGGTTTCATAGATAATTGTAATTGTCACGTACTACTGAAAACACAAACACCACAATTAAATTTGGGATATCAACTATAGGAAGGAGTGAAGATGTTTGTTTTTCTCTAGGACTATAAGAGATCACAATCGGAGAAGCAACCCTGATAGCAGTGATGGTAAAACGTGAAAAGTATTTTAATGTTGTGTTTCGGGAAATTTTAACTCATTTCTATTGTTAAATATAATGGCGTCACACCTGTTTCTCGATATTTTATATCCAAATCCATTCTAAAGGCATGGATGATGATGCCATAATCCTAGGAGAAAATATCCTAATTTTTCCATAAATTTAATGTACAAGGTATTGTCTTAATGATGATTATTGTTATTGGTCATGCAGGGTGATCTGAGTCACGAAACTTGAAATACGAAAACTTGGACATGAGTTACCCGAGAATTTAGAAATTACAGATAGTTGCATTAATTTCATAGAAAATTATAAATAATCTTCTATTAATCATGGAATGTTGGAGGTGCTGGTGATGTAGTGGTTAGGATGCTATCTGCTACTCACTGCTGCTTGTAAGGGCAGTGGGCATGAATCCTGAGCAAGTAGTCTTTCATCTTCAGAGGTTATTAACGTAAAAGAATATTAAGATATTATATTGTAAATTTAATATTAAATGCAGAACACTATACAGCCGTTGGTTTCAAGATTTCATTCATCTAACATATATAGATGAAAATTTATATTTTTTTTAAAGATGGTACTTACAAAATCTGATATTCTGTTTAAATACCAGCCGGCCATACGATGCCGTTGGATTTAAATGCCTCCCATCGCTGTAAGGTTAAGTAATTTTGCCTTGCCGACTGTGTCATTGTTAAACCTCAAGAATTTATTGTGGTCTCAATCTTGATATTATATATTTAAGCTTTAAATGCTTGAGTAGGAGAGAGAGGAAGAAAAAAGGAGAGAGAGAGGGAGGGAGATGGAAGGAGGGAGAGAGATATATAGATAATGTTCCTTATTATGGCGAGATTCAGACTAGGAAGTCTATTTTTCCAGAGAAAGAGGGAGAGATAGTAAGGAAGACGTAAAAGGAGAGAGAGGAAGATATAGATAATGGTCTTTATTAGGACAAGATTGAGACTAGGAAGTCTATTTTTTCCAGAGAAGGAGAGAGAGGGAGAATGGGAGGAGGATGGAAGAAAGAAAAGCAGGAAGAATGGGAAGTGCCTTAAATTTAATACTTAATACATGCATACCCATCATATTTGATGGGAAAATACAGTAGTTATTATTTAATTAACATTATTTACATTAATTATAGAATGTAAAGTTCAGTTTTTGCATTTACAATCTTTTCTGCACAACTTTAAGTTCAGTTTTTTCATAAAAATTTAAATGTTGGTAATGGTAGATTATGGCATATTAATTTTTTGTATTAGTTTGAGCTATAAAGAGCAATTATATATATTTTACAGTTAAGAAGAAGTAAAGAGAGTAATTGTTGTTGACCTTATAGGTTACCAGAAAATGTTTCCATGGAAGAGGGGGCATTGCTTGAACCTCTTTCTGTTGGAGTCCATGCCTGTCGACAGGCAAATGTAACTCTGGGATCTATGGTGCTGATTACAGGTGCGGGTCCAATAGGTCTTGTAAGCCTCATGGCTGCTAAGGCAATGGGTGCAAGTAAAGTTCTTGTTTCAGGTAAGATCATATATACATTTACTATTATGGATGTAGTATTTTCAATTTTCTGTTAATTTGAATTATAAAATTAAGTTTGATAGAATTTGCCATTTTTATTTATTAAACATTACCTCTCTTAATGCTGTTTTGTTATAACACATCATTCTGAAGTTCTGCATGGGAATACGCAACACGAAATGCTCTTCTCTTTTATCTGAACTGTGCATCCATATGTATATTATTCATATATATAAAAATGTTATATTAAGAACTAAAAGCATTAACTAATACATAAACAGATCGTAAAATAGTTTAAAATGCAAAGAAAGTTGTGATAGTTGTGGAGTTGTTTCGTGGCTGGCTGGTTTTGCTAAAAATTGGAGTGTTTCGAAATTCTTGGTCCAAAATTCTTGATGAAAAGTTGATAGCGGAGGACTGGAATTGAATTAAAATAAAAGATCAATGATAGTATTACCCACAGAGGTTTGGCACCATGAGGACTCCAAAAAATGGTCCAGCAGGCGTATTCTTGCATAAAAGCAGTAAGGACAGATGATTCTGTTACCAAGTGAGCAGCAAGGACAGATTTCCGTGTTTTGCACATTTAATTTGATATTATCTCTTAATCAGTGTAAAATCATATAAAATGTTGATTTATAATTCAAGAGTGCATAATGGAAACCCTAGGCCTGATGCATTTCAACAGCATTGGTGCCAATCCTTAAATATTTTCCAAAATAATGTCTTTCCGTTTCAATACAGGCAACGCTCGATTTATGCCATAGATACGTTCTGAGGATTATGGTGTAAATCGAAAGTTATTTTCCGGCAGTATTTGATCTTGTGGCAACTCCTACCGTAAGTGATAGTGAGATTCATTCCTACCAAAACATTTTAAATCTTAGTAACATCTTCCTTTATGGTGATGTAAATTCAGTAATTAATTTATTCCTTTATTTAATAGTATTCCTTGAATATTATCAATGCAAATAACGCATTATAAATTTATTATGCAAGCGATATAGTAAAACTTTTCTATATGTTGATTGTCCTGTGAAAAAATTCAAAATAGTAACCTAGGGGTTCCAAAATTACATTCAGTGCATACACAAAATTATGAAAAAATGTCCCCACCAGTTAAAAGGCATATCAGCTGGTGCTAATCATATAAATTAAGGGAGTACTGTTCCCAAACTTAAAGTCACGAATTGTTCTTATTGTAGAATCACAAAGTTTCCATGCTTTCCGAATGTCAATGTTTCTCTCACCACATTTAAACCTTTTAAGAACCTCTATTTTAATTTCTAAGGATAGAGACTTTCTAGCTTTTATCATGTTTTTTCTTCCCATGTTAAAATCACTGCTAACTCTTTTGAAGTTCATTTTAACCCAAGGAGATTTCCGTTAAATTAAGGCAACTATCCGTAATTTCCAAATTATTTGGCATCACGTGTCCATGTTTTCGTATTTCAAATTTCGTGACTCAGTTCGCCTTGCAAGACCAATAAGAATAATCATCATTAAGACAATACCCTATACATTAAATTTATGGAAAAATTAGGATATTTTGTGTTGAGCTTATGGCAACATCATTCATGCCTTTAGAACGTACAGTAAAACCCCTATTTAATGAATCGCTGGGGGATTAGAATATATTTCACTAAATCGAGGTTTTCATTAAATGGAGGTTTTCAATTAAAATGAGTTAAATTTATCTTTTTTGCTTGTGTATTAGTTCCATTATACAATACCAGAATAAGGCTACCGAAAATGGTCTCTATAATAAAAATCCATTTTTCAATTTTGTATGCACAATACTTATATTAATACTTTTAAAATAAACATTTATAAACAAATTCCAGTGACAAACAAGCCGTATTGCTATTGAATATGAAAATTTCTGTAATGAATCATTCATATGATTACAAAAAATAATTTCAAAATTTTAAAAGTATTTTCAAAATTGACATAAATCTTGAAATAATTTTTCATCCCTCCTTTAAAAAGCTTCATCATACAACATTAAATAGAAAATATTAAAATATATTTGGAATTTCACAAAAAATATCAAAATTATTCAAAAACCAAGCATACATAGCTACAAGAAAATTATTTATTAAAATATTCCAGCAAACTTGTTTGCTTCTTCTGGCAGGTGCTCTGAACATTCAGAACTTCTCGCTCCAAAGAATTTACTTTTGATATAGTAGTGCTGTTCACATCAAAAGAAGTTAAATATCTTCGCACCACTTCAAGTGCCTGAACCGCTTCACCAAGTGTGGGAACTGATTCTTCTTCTTGTACTGCCTCTTCTTCTACTATTGCCTCTTCTTCCTCTGCCTCTTTGGTATTACAGATTTCTTCCACGTCTTGTGGAGGACCAGACGTACTCTCAAGATCATCACACCGGACAAACTCTTCAAAATTTGTGTCCATGTCAGGTGCAATTTTCAACCAATTTTCGTGGTCAATCACATCGATATCTACATCAATTTCCATAGCATTGTTGCAATTGAACGCAGCCTTATGAAAACAGTTTGATATTGTTTGAGGTGTAACTGAATTCCATGCAGCTGTTACCATATGCAAACCCTGAAGGACGCTCAGTTTCAAATGTTTATTCATCTCAATGTAGGATACTGCTTTTTGCACCAAAGTCTTCCTGTACTTCATGGAGTGAATAATGCCCAAGTCAAGTGGCTGCAGATGGCTAGTACAATTAGCTGGAAAAAACACCACTTTAATATTGCGAAGAAAATCAGTATCTGGAGGGTGGGCCGGACATTTATCAATAAATAGAAGAATTTTTCTATTTGCACCACCCATCTTTGCATCTAATGATTTCAAAAATGTTTTAAATATATCCGTTGTCATCCATGCATTTTTATTACTGGCATATTTACATGGCAATGCCCGTACATTTTTAAAAAACCTTGGCTTGGCAAATTTACCTATTATTAGAGGCGTCAACTTTTCACTGCCATCTGAATTTGCACATGAAAGTGCAGTTATCCTATCTTTACTTCTCTTTCCACCATGGCACTTGTCTCCTCTAGTAGCAAGAGTTTTTGATGGAAGAAGGTTGAAAAAAATGCGTTTCATCTGCATTAAAAATATCATTCGGCTTATAGCCTTCTAAATACCTTACCAATGTTACACTTCCAGTAGTCAACAGCTCCTTCATCAACACTAGCACTTTCGCCACAAACACTTTTATATTCAAGTCCATGGCGCTTCTTAAATCTGTCCAGCCATCCATTGGAACCCTTAAAGTTTTCTATTCTAAGCCTAGTTGCTACCCTAATTGCTTTCTCCTTCAACAGTACACCATTGATTGGGAGGTTGGCGGAGCACATTCCCACAAACCACTCTATCAATATCTTCTCCATTTCATCATATGGTGATGATTTGATATTTTTTCTTTTGATGGCTTTACCCCCACATTTCACTTCTTCGTCAAGTATTAATTGTTTATTCTTCATTATACAAAACAATGAAGACGGTGCAAGATTAAATTTGCGTGCAATTTCTATCGCAGGCATGCTTGGGTTCTTTTCCACTTCTTGAATGATTTTCACTTTTTCCGTAATTGTCAGCTTCTTCCTTTTACTAGTAGCCATTATTAAGGAATAAAAATAAAAATAGTAGAAAGAATATTTTTCACAATTGCTTCAGGTTTACACAGTGATCGCCATACAGACAGGCAGCACAACGAAGAGTTGAACTGCTAGATAAGGTAGACGGAGAGGGGACAGGCATTACGTCATCGGGATCAGAGTAATCAGCTGACATGTCTCACAAGGGAAGCCCCCAAGGTGTGACACTCGTATCGGATTGCGACTTTGCAGAATGAAATTATATGCAAAATAACGGACTCCTATTTCTACCTAGGTGCCAACTCGACGTCGTTTACAAGAAAATGTCCTTTGAAAATCGCGATCCGAAAGTCATCGAGATAAGAACGTTAAAACTTTTTCATGAGCAAAAAGAAATCAGAAAAGAAGCATATTGTATGTAAAAATTACGATATACGCTCAAAACATTGTGAATGGCTCATCACGCGCAAGCGGCTACATTGTCTGCTAAGACGGTAGCGGCCGCAAGGAAACCGTAAATCCTACAATGTAATGAATCCTGCTCGTATGTTCCTCATTTCTGGTATCACGCTCAGTTTCCTGTTGTCATAGTGTGCTATATACTCGACGTCGTTTACGAGAAAATGCCCTTTGAAAATCGCGATCCGAGAGTCATCAAAATAAGAACTTTAAATCATGATCAATACATGACGAGATGGTAAAGCGAATGGGTGATCCATGAAATTATGTTCGTTAAGAATTACGGTGAAGAATTACGATGAAGAAAATAGTGGTTATAATGCATTGAATACATTTTTTTAAATGGTTTGCATGTTTTATCGATGATATCCTGGAAATTGCGAACAAATTTAAAAAACCGGAGAAAAAATATTGGTCCCTTCGGGAATCGAACCCCGGCAAAAATATTTGAAATCCAACTCGTTTCCCCTAGACCAACGCTCCAAGAAAATTAGGAAAGGACTTTTAACGTTCTTATTTCGATGACTTTCGGATCGTGATTTTCAAAGGACATTTTCTCGTAAACGACGTCGAGTATATAGCACACTATGACAACAGGTAACTGAGCGTGATACCAGAAATGAGGAACATACGAGCGGGATTCATTACATTGTAGGATTTACGGTTTCCTTGCGGCCGCTACCGTCTTAGCAGACAATGTAGCCGCTTGCGCGTGATGAGCCATTCACAATGTTTTGAGCGTATATCGTAATTTTTACATACAATATGCTTCTTTTCTGATTTCTTTTTGCTCATGAAAAAGTTTACTAAATGCGGGAAGCATCAAATAAAAATTGAAGTACGAGTACATAATATTTTTTCACTAAATGCGGGTTTTTCACTAAATCGGGTTTCACTAAATGCGGGAAAATAATACATTCTTTATATGGAGCTATTGTCGGGACATGAAAAAATCTTCACTAAATCCGGGATTTCAATAAATGCGGGAACATTAAATCGGGGTTTTACTGTATTTGGATAAAAAATATCGAGAAATGGGTATTACGCCATTAAATTTAACAATTGAAATGAGTTAAAATTTCTCAGAAAAATACGAACTACATTAAAATACTGTTAATGTTTTTCCATCACTGCTATCAGGGTTGCTTCCCCGATTGTGATCTATTATAAGTCTAGAGAAAAACAAACCTATTCCCTCCTTCCTATATTCGATATTCCAAATTTAATTGTGGTGTTTGTGTTTTCAGTAGTACCTGAGAATTACAATTATTTATGATACCTTCAATCACAGTGCATGATGCAATTAGTGTTTTGGATAGAGTAAAATCTTACATATTAACGGAAGAAAATATTGATGATGATGTTTTCTTAATATGCATGATATTGAAAATTAGAATAAGTTAACTTATATGCATATGGAAATAAACTTGATGTTAATTCGATTAAAGAAAAATGAAAAAATATATTTCCGTAACTCGAATTTCCATAACTCTAGTTTTCTAATACACGAATAATTTTACTTTTCCTTGAGATTCGAGTTATGGAAGTTCATTATGCCAGCATTAATTTCCATTAAAAGCATTAAATCACTGCAATCGTAACGTATAATATCAGTTCCATTTAAAAGCATTGCGGGCGTTGCCATAGTATTTCAAGATTTTCATTGTTGAAAAGAGGAAAATTTCACACTTTTTTCCAATTAAAATCAAATATTTACGCTAATTCGCTACGTATTTAAATTCTGTCTTCAAAAAATAAGAACTGTTCTTTCAGATAGACAACTGCTCTTTTTCCGAATTCGTATCCCAATTTTAAGTAATTTTAAAATGCATTTTTAGAAAGCCTTGCACTGAATCCATGCTTTTTTATGGGGTATTGAAATGAGTGAGTAAGGTACATGTAGCTTTATTATTATAGATGGAAGGGTTTATTTGTATTGGGTAAATATGGCTAATCAGAAAACAAGAAATCTAACTTAATTCAAAAAGAAAGCATTCTCTGCAATGAAAGAATATGAAAGAGAGCTCATAAAACCAGAAAAATATACATCATAAATTTAATTTACGAAGTAAATCAACTTCTTTAAAATTAAATTAAAAACAGTTGCAACATTAAACTTAAATTCTTTGTCAATAACTGTTATATTACTATTATATTACTATATACTATAGCACTAATCAGGGGGATAATTTTCATCATACCCACGCAGCATTCAAATAACTGCCATTTCTATCCCGTAAGTGATGTCATTCGCAGAGAAGTTCCAAAATTGCTTGCCTGATGAACTCGTCTTTCCACCATGGTTTAACTGTTGTCATCTTTCGTAGTGCTAACATTTTCCATTTAGCTGTCGTTTACCTCTGTGATTTTAATTCTTAATATTCTTTAATATATTGCCTTGTGTTAAAATGAGCTTCAAAAGAGTTAGCAGTGATTCTAACATGGGAAGGAAGGACGTGAAATAGCTAGAAAGTCTCTTTCCTTAGAAATTAAAATAGAGGTTCTTAAAAGCTTTGAACGTGGTGAGAGAAACATTGACATTCGGAAAGCATTGGGACTTTGTGATTCTACAATAAGAACAATTCGTGACTTTAAGTTTGGGAATGGTACTCCCTTAATTTATATGATTAGCATCAGCTCGTATGCCTTTTAATTGGTGGGGGCATTTTGTCATAATTTTGTGTATGCAAGTGAGCATAATTTTGGAACCCCTAGATTACTATTTCGAATTTTTTCACAGGACAATCATCTAGAAAAGTTTTACAATATTAATTTCATGATTAATTTTTAACGCGTTATTTGCATTGATAATATTCAAGTAATATTATTAATCAAAGAAATAATTTAATTACTGAATTTACATTACCATAAAGAAAGATGTTACTGAGGTTTAAAATGGTTTGGTAGGAATGAATCTCACTATCCCTTATGGTAGGACATGATCAAATACTGCCATAAAACAACTTTCGATTTATGCCAATTTCAATTCACGCCATAATCCTCAAAACGTATCTATGGCGTTAATCGAGCGTCACCTGTATACACACACGCACATACAGGCACCCCCTAGGTTACGTAAGTAATGTGTTCAGGCACCCATTGCATAACTCGAAATTGTACAGCAAAGGTGGGGAAACTATGGCCCGCGGGCCGGAACCATTCCCCGAAGGCATTCATTCGGCACGCAAAGGAATTTTGTGACTGGCGGAAACTGCCCCTGTCCGCAAACCCACAATGCACTCAGCTGTGTCATGTAAGGATTTTTGAGAACCAACTTTCTTTTTTATTTATTTTTTTTTGATGGAATCGATTGAATCTTTTTTGATCGATTCAAATTAAGTATTTTTTGGTTATTTACTCTTTTTTTGGTTGATATCCTTTTCTACATTTTTAAAATCATTTTTTAATTTGTATTTCTTTTTCAGTTGGATTATTTTAACAATGCATTTTTTCTGAAACCACAAGATACTAAAACTAATACATGATAAAAATGAAGAATATTCTTACATCTTCATTATCTTTTATGGTGGTGTTTATGGTTGATGCCGCCATACCAAGAGTACATGAGATGTACGAAAGGGACTGCCCATTTTCATCTCTCTTCACAATATCCATTTTTTCTTCTAAAGTAATAGTGCTTAGCCTTTTGGCAGCACTAGCACCTGCACTCTCATATGTCTATCAACCATGATTACAATGGCCACACTTCCGTTAATTTGTGCAAAAGCGAACACACATGATAAGAGATCAAGCAGATGCATCAACGATCGGAAAAAGACTGAAGGGATAGGTAGAGAAATCACACTACCACACAGAAATGTAACAACAATGTAATCTATTATTGTATTCATATGAGTGCAGATATATGCCACAATTGTAGCTATCGCTAGAATTAGGTAAATTGTTACATCGATCTGCTAGATTAGTAGGTAGTCGCTGTGGCCTTTATTCATGTGTAATTCGAAACCAGAGTTGCTACATATTGCTAAAAATTTGCTAGAATGACAGGCTGAGTAGCAAAGTGGGGATATTGAATTACAACCCAAGCCTTTTTCGTAATTTATGGGGCCGCTTACGTAAGTGCGGGTTTACGTAAGTCGAGGCTTACGTAACCCCGGGTTTGCATGTATATATATTTATATTTATATAATACATTAAATAAAAATAGCATCATATTGGAAAATTTCTACATTCTTTTAGCACATTTCATATTTCTATACAAAAAAGTTAATAATATACCATACATAATGTAATTCATAACATAAATATTATATATGTAATTATAATATGCAGTATATCATAAATGATAGTAAATAAAGCAAAATAAGAACTTTCCTGGTTTAAAGTCTAGAAAATATACCTATAATATATTTACAGAAATAAAGCAATATTTTAATAAAGATAATTTTATAATTGAATTTTTCTAGCTTTCATTGCCACAAAATCTTTTATTAAATCTTCTTTATTCATATCATTTGCTTCAATGGAAAGAAGAACTAAATCACTTAATCTTTCCTGCCCTATTGAGTTATGCAAATAATTTTTAATCAATTTTAATTTAGAAAAGGATCTTTCTGCTGAACCTACTGTGAGTAATTTCAAAAATAATAGTACACCGCTCCCCAGTTATAATGCCGTCAGCTATACCACGGATTGGATATACCGCGGGTCTTTCTTCCTCCCTGCTTCATTGAAAGAAATACTGAGAAAAACATGAATGTTGCGAAATGTGTGTTTTAGTCTCTCCAGTTAGTATTGAGCATTGAATACTTGTGTAAGGTATGTCACTGCCAACGGAATAGGTGGATCCATGATGTGAGAACTTATCTGTGCCAGTTGTCTTTTTGTTGGCGACTGTTTTTTAGTATTCGTGAAGCTTCACATTTTTGAGCGAGTCTTACAGACAGAACTATCCTCTGTAATTAATTTAAATTGACTGTACATACGTGAGTATTAAGCGCTTTGTTTGATCGGTCACTTTCCCTCTAACCTGCATTCATTCGCAGCCACTCACGACTTAAATGTGTGTCCCACAAAGCTTCTTTGCTGCTCCCTTCATTTCACACCGATTTCCATTTTTTTCGTTCAAAAATAATGCGTGCACATCAAAGTTTATCTTGCTCAATAGTGAAAAAATTAGATTGAGTTATTAGTCGATTAGAGAATGATTAGAGAATTATTGAAGTCATTGGTTATAGAGCGGTTTTCTTATAACGCGGGTCAGAGCCCCAACCCGAAAACCTGCGTTATAACCGGGGAGCGGTGTAATGCCATTCCAACTTCAGCAAAACTCAATGTTAAAGCTGTATACCTTATTTGTAAGAAATTAGATAAGTCAATGATATCATTACATCATTTGTGAACGTAAAGCTCTTATAAGTGCGATTATCTCAAATGAAAATGTTTGAGATAAATTATTACTATGTATAATAGGATTGTAAGTTTTCTGCCTTTTTCAGTATTTCTTCCTCATTTAGAGATACAAGCTCTTTCGGATTTAAAAACAAAATCTCTCAGTAATATTATACATTGCTTCAAATATTTCTTTTATTTGTACTTATACAACATCAAGCATTCTATTAAAAACATTAATTATGAATCTTCCTTCTGCACTTGATAATCTCTTGTCTTCATGCAATTCATCATAATGTTCTTTAAGTTTTGCTGTTCGTTTTTGTTTAAAATCAGATTCAATATTCCACTTTTTGCAGTTCCCATTGATTCATTTTTAGCAGTATTATATGAATTATGGTATTCTTTAAGATTTTTCATTAATAACTTTAAAGATTTCATTGCTGTCATCAGGTCCACATTCTTGGCCTGAAGTAATTTTGAGCTGATATTTATTTGTTGTAATATATGAGAAAATTCTACAAAGAAATACAAATTCAAATGTTCCCATACACATGTAAGCACTTTGCTTCATCACGTTCGTCTTTCTTTTTAGATTTTAATATGATTTCGGTCAATGATTTTATAATATCTAAATAACGTAATTTTACTGCTAACAATGACTTTACTTGCTTTGCCCACAGAGTAGAATTTAGTGTTTTTAGTGTTACTGTTGACTCTCCTGTAAAAGATGATAGTAAATCCCAACTGTTTATACTCATACCGAAAAATGTATATAATGCTTGAATGGTCAGAAAAAAAATTGGAAAGTTCCCTAATTTCAGAGAGACAAGTGTTAATTACAAGATTTAAATTACAGTAGAAGATCGTTTATCCGGAATGTCTGGGACCTAGCCTGCTACGGATAAGGGATTTTTCCGGATGTTAGATATACCAACTCTAATACTGTGTGTACAGTGCCCACTTCTTCTAGCGATCAAGAGTGTTACGACCTTAGGCGACCAAATCAAATGTTGCATATTGCAAGTGTACTTGTAACAAATAACAACTCGGCACTCGTGCCTACGATTGCGAAAGAGCTGGCGTGAGCACACCTGAGCGACTAAGCTACCACAAGAAAACGAAAAGATTCTTTAGTAAGGTATGGTTAGAAATAAATTATTTTAAAAAGCATATATATATATATATATATATATATATATATATATATATATATATATATATATATATAAAGTCGTTTATCCAATAAAAATATCATACGAATTTACAGAATATGGTGAATCTATTGAAGTACATACAAATTACATATCTGTAGTCATGCTTGAATCGATCAAAACCACCTGCGTTTTCCTGGAAACGGAAAAATAACACATTAAAACAATTTAATAAGAATATCTAATGAATATTTTGTCACGTAAATATAATGAATACATTTTAAGTTTCACTGGTCTCGCACCGGAAATCAATAATTTGCAATACATCCATTTTCGTAAAAAATAGCAAAAAAGCATAATGCAATAATAAAAAAATATTAAATATTTTATTTATCGTTAAATCCTTGTTGGCCTGAAGTTATTTCTTACCAGGCTTTGGTAACAGAGGAAAGGATGATGCTCTTTTGAAAAGATCTGTCAATGTCGTCTGCTTGCACCTGCTATGCCTTTCCTTCTCAAATTTCTCTTTTAGTCTGTACAATTGCATTATTTCCTGCTTAGTGGTAAATGACTTTTGTTCCATAAAATTAATTATATTTTCACAACATGAAATAGCCTCTGCCATAGTCATCTTCTTTTCTTCGTCAACTGACAAATTGTTATCGTCACTGTCTTCACTCTTGATTAATTTAGGGTATAAAACAGCATCAATAATTTCCGAGTCTGTTAAGTTTTGAGTAACTGGGGCATTTTTATCACTATCAGTCCATTCCTCCGAGTCTTGCTCATTTAGGTCTGGGAAAGCATTTTTACATAGTTAACAAATTCACAAAAATTACCTCCTTCATTTGATTCATCAAAGCCAAGAAACTCGGTATCACTATCATTTTCATTAAATGTTGTTTCCTGTAAAATGTTATGCCAACAAGGTTGTAAAACTGTGGGTGTTACATTCTCCCAGGCACGTGAAAGGTACCACATCGCTTCTTTCAACGTGACTGCTTTTTTGAAATTGTCATAGCTAAATGAACCCTCAAAGCATAAAATTATTCGCATCAGTTCACTGCGATAATGGCACTTGAAATTTTTAATTATTCCTTGATCCATAGGTTGGATTAGAGCTGTACAGTTGGGTGGTAAATAAGAAACAAAAACATAATCCTTGATGAGAGTTTCTGCTGGAGGGTGAGCAGGGCAGTTGTCCATCAACAACAATATTTTGGAATTATTAGGCAATCCAACCTTTTTGGCATGTTCCCTTACCTCAGGCACAAAGTGATTATTAAACCACTCATTAAAAATTTCTTGCGTGATCCAAGCATGTTTGTTTGAATGGTTAATCACAGGGAAAATCTTAACACACTTGAAGGCTCGAGGTTTGGCACTTTTCCCAATTACCATCAGCTTGCATTTGTGTGTGCCTGCAGCATTGGCACACATCACAACAGTCAGTCTCTCCTTTGACTCTTTCACATCCGATGCTCCTATTTCATCGCTGCAAATGAAAGTACACTGCTGGAGACAACGCAAAAACAAACCTGTTTCTTCCATATTATATATCTGCTCTGGACTAAGTCTGTGTTTCTACACCACCTTCAACAAATCACTAACATATTCTTCTGCAAGCTCGTGATTTGATGACATCTTTTCCCCAGATACTTTTAAATAACGAATTCCATGGCGACTTTTAAACTTCTGCAACCATCTCGTGGTATACTCACAATAACCTTCTATTTTAACTCGTCATGGAAGTATTTTGCCTTCTCCATTAACGTAGGGCCTGTGATCGGAATTCCTTCACTCCTACGCTGGCGGAACCACTCGTAAAGCACTTGGTCAAGATCAGTATTGCTGGGGCCACATAAAGTTTTCCTTTTCGAAATGCCTGCCACTGAATCTGATTCAGCAACAAACTGAAGAATTTGTTCCTTCTGCACCTTTAGATCATAATTGGTAGATTGTCCAACCCCATACTCCAGACGAAGTCGAGATACACTTACACCACGATCTATTTTTCTTATCACCTCCACCTTTTGCTGAATAGTAAGCACATTTCTTCTTCTGTTGCCACTGCTTGTTGCAGCTCCAATATCATCTGGATGTACTCTCTTGTCTTTTCTTTCTATTATCGGGATTTAGGAAAGGGATGTATATATTTTATATATATATATATATATATATATATATATATATATATATATATATATATATATATTCCTCAATATTTATTTTTACAGGCTTACCAAATTCTTCTTCAATCTCTATGTATCTAACTATTTTACTAAGATCTATTTTAGTTATGTCTTGTATAGTGTCCATGACAATTGAATAAAAGGAAGCACTCTTGATTTTAGGTACTATTTTTTGTTCCAGTTTATTTGTGAGCTAGTGAATTAATTCATTTTGAATCTGGAGACTTAAGTACTTTATCGAACCTTTTGGTTTAATCATTAATTTGCTCATCACAAGGTTATATTTTGCCAGTAGTTGTGCGTTAGTTAAAAAATTGCTGTTATAAATTTCTTCAAAACTTTCTTTGTCCTCTAAAAGATGCTGAATTTTTAGCTAAACTTGACGTTATGTCAATTACCCTACATAGAACTTTCCTCCAAAACGTTTCCTTTATGAATTTCTTCCTCTACCACTTGTCTATGTGTTTATTACTTTTCCGTTGATCATAAATAAAGCAAGCGCTTAGATGTGTATCTGTTACCAAAGTTGAATGTATTTGATTTGAAAATAACCAACATGGTTCACAATAGGTCTTATTTTCTTAAGGAGAATAACATAACCAAAGCACGTTCACATTCCCTGTCCGAGCAGTTTTAAAATAATGTAAGTAGAAAAACTTCTGTTTTCATTGTCTTTTAAAAAAGGATAATTGGGTCTACATGGGCCATGATTAATGATTTTCGTCGTAAATTCTTTTTGTTTTTCATGGCTAATTTTCTCAAGGGCAAATTTCAACAGATAAACTACACGTGTTTAAAAACCGGAAAATCCTAGTTCATCATAGTTCATTCCGCTATTCATTTGTTATAGACTCCGCCGTAGCCCGGTAGCAAGTAGGATTATTCCGTTATTCATTTGTCCAAAGAACAACTTTTTTAAGTCAGGAGAAAAAAATGACCGTGCGTTATCTATACATTTTTACCCGTACTAAAAATTTCAAGGTGCGCGGTATCAAGTAGGTGCACGTTATCGATGGGAAAATACGGTAATAGTAATATTAAAATATATGCCAAATTAAAATGCTAGTACAGTATAATTGGGTTTCCATTACATTCTCCATTTAAATTTGTCTGGAAAATTGTACATAGACATAGGTTCATTTACTTTAGGAACATCATACTTTTCCGAAGCTTGAATATTGTTCGTTTTTTCCGCTTCTTGAGCTATGACTATTTTAAAATTCATATCATAACTGGGTCAGATTCCTCTGTTAACTTGGGAATGGAAGAACCTTTTTCTCAACATGATCAACATGCTTTTTATCACCCATTGTTAATAAAACGAATGGGTAATAACTCGCTAAGGTAGGCCCAAAGAATATGCCGATGCACTGACAGCTTCAATTCAATGATTAATGAGGAGTTCTGCCGCTGACTGAACTCGATCTATTTTTGCCTCCGATGCTTTTCAAGTACATTGTAACATGTACGCCTAATGTGTTTACAATGTAACAAGTACATATCTTGTATCACCTAAAACATGTGCGGAATGTATGGTGATTTTTCAAAAGTGGAAAGGGTAAAAACATGATAGCGCCAAACTTGAGCATCTTTTCAATAGCATTCATACTTGGTTCAGAGAGTAAATAGCATAAATAGTATTTCCGTATCTAGGTGCACTGTTTATGCTCGGCTAGTGTGATTTACATACGAGGTTTTGAAGTTTTCGTCCAAAAGAGTTCATACATATTTCCGTCTCGAAGTACGCTGTTCCTGAGTAGCATCATAGCATCTGCTAAGCAAGTGCAGTTTTGAAAAGAAAGAGTTCATATTTCTGCCTCTAGGGGTGCTGTTCCTTCTCTGCCGCCATTTTCGAAATCTTTGTCAAATATAGTTCTGATTTTTTTTGCAAAGCTAAGCCTAAAAATGTTAAAAACTGTTGGGAATCGCATGCTAAATTCTATTAAAAATCGGAAATTCTAACGTAAAATGGCACCAATAGCAGGAAAACTTAAAATTAAATAGTGTAAATACAGAGTTTTACTTGCATTGGAATCATAAAAAAATTGACAGTACCCAAATAAAATGTTGTAAATAGTAGGAAAACTTACATTCCGATAACGTAAATACGGGGTTTTACTGTATGTAGATGGCTAAAGATATGCTGCAACTGATGGTCAAACTCAGTCTTATGATAGTAAGTGTTTGTAGAAGAGAAAATATGTTCAACTTTTTTGATTTAAACATATTATTTATCTCTTGTATCTTTTCTTTTTTTAGATTTAATACCACACCGTTTAGAATTGGCTAAACATCTAGGGGCAGATGCTACATTGTTAGTGGATAGAAATGATGCTGAAACAGTGATTGTTGAAAAGGTTAAAGCTGCATTTGGAGAAAGTCCATCTGTGTGCATTGAGTGCTCTGGAGCTGAATCAAGTATCAGACTTTCCATTTTGGTAAGCTATCAAATAATGCAAGGATCTCCAAACTTTTTCACAAGTGTGCAACTTGGCCAATAAATTCTATGCTGGTGGACAGGAATATCAAGGCCGAAATGTTTTAAAAATACAGGTGCCCAATATACAAATCTAGGATTTTTTCGTATTAAAAATTGGTATCGTGAATTCAGTACATTTTGATTTTTCCAGAAAATTTTTCAATATGCCCTAACTTTTATTTTTTCACTAGGCATAAATCAAAATCAGATAAATAGAGAAATCCTAGTAGTGAAAGAAACCAAATGTGCTCAGTATGATGAGAGCGGAAATCTTGATAAATTAGGAACAAAATTGTGGTACAAGAAAATACAATTACATACTGTAATGCATATCAGGTGCATTTGTTGGCACTTCATTTGTCATTTGCAATTCCTGAATGCCTGGATTGTTATGTTTTCTAAGAAAAAAATTGAGTAAAGAATGTTAAAGACTAATTGCAGTCTCGCAAGCCGGATTAAATGGGCCCAGGAGCTGATCTTTGGATAGCCCTGAAATAATACATCTCTGGTTATAGATTTTCCAGTGAGTTTATTTTACTAATTACAGAGCTGTATTGATTTATATTACTTATATTGGCCTGTTGTGGCTCAAGATCCAGGCAAGCACCTTTAACCCCTCATGCCCAGAGGAGATTTATTAAATCTCACCCGTATGGCCAGATGAGGTTTATAAATTTTCATGATTGCATTGTAAAAACGTTCGAGAAAATTTAAAAAATCATAACTTATATAAGTTTTCTCTCGGTTTTTCTGATTTTTTTTGTGGATTTACGAAAAACATGAAATTTGTAAATATCCATTTTTAGTATCATATTTTACAAACAAACATTGTTGCAGTAGAAGAGAATGTACACCGATCGCTAACTTTCCGGCGCGTGTTTGCTCTTTATATATAACATCAGACAACGGGAAATCTATGAAAGATATTGATGTACTATCTTAATAAAAAAATAACTTAAATTAGTAACTATTTCATTCTACGACTCTACCCATCTAAACCAATTAGGTGAAAAGTTTTACGTATCTCAACTTTTTCATGTCTTGACTGGAAATTTTTAAGTAAATGTAGTATTATGTACTGATTTATTAGAAGACGATTTATTTATAATATAAACGTTTCAGTTAGCAGCTATAGCTAGTTATCCATCTTTGTTTACAATACCGCTGCGTCATCATCATTTAACAGAACTTGTTTACTTAAACTTCTAAACAAATTGCAAATAACAACTTAGCACAAACATCATGGATGTCATCGTAACACAAAATACATAACAGGAAATATAATAAAATACAAAAATATATAAAATAAAAATACAGAATAAGAAATAAGAACAAAATTGGGTGGATAACACCAATCAAACATTACCCTTTTTGTGGATGCTACTTATCATAATAAATCTAATTCCCCTCTCCGTGAGTACTGATATACTTTATATACAATTTCTCTTGCTTGTTTGTGCAAAACCTTGCATTTACTTCCTTCACCCTCCATTTTAGAACATCACAAGATGGTACTATTTAAATCTCAATCGTAAAATGCCCAAATAAACACGAAAATCACGCCGCAAATGTACGAACTGAACCCCAAAAGCTGCTGTAACTGACTGATGCTGATTGGCCAAGTGAAGGAGTGAGAGAAACCATGTGACATTCCTGACCTTCTGTGCATCCAGTTGACACCCACCTTCATTTGTGCTCCTTGCTATAGTCCTCTACGCTGTGGTTCTCAATGATTAGTTAAATGTAAATACAAATTTTAAACTTTAATTTTTCCATTGCGTAAAAGAAATTTACATGGCCTGTGTACTTCAAACTTGGTTTAATGCCCTCAGTTCTCATCCAATGCGACAGTATTTCCATCTTGCTGCAAAATGCGGAACTTTGTGATGTTGTTACAAAAAAGTGCCATAATAGCCAGGGTGCCGGATCAACGGGTGCTGGATTATCGAGAGTTTACTGTATACACACACACACACACATATATATACACACACAGTAAAACCCCTTATTTACACTTTTCTAGAGACCTGGGGAAAAAGTGTAAATTGCGGGAAAGTGCAAATTCAGGGAAAAGGAAAAATAACTAAACTGATTTTACTTTTAAACTCGCTCATTTGTTACAGTAAAACTAACAATAAAATCAGTGTTAAAAGAGCTAAGCTTATAAAGAGTATATCTGTTGATTCATTTACTTAAAACTCGCCAAGATATGCAAAAAGAATTCTCCGATGCTCTGATAGCTTCAATTCAATGAATAATGAGTTTAGCCGCCGATTGAACTCGATCTATTCTCGCCTCAGACACTTTTCAAGTACATTGAAACATGTACACCTAATGTGTCTACAATGTAATAAGTATCTTGTATCACTTAACAGAAATGTGGAATGTATGGTGATTTTTCGAAACACCTTTTTACGATCTTTTAAAATCACTAGTACTCGAATATAATGCAGGGGCTACTTGTAAAATTTCATTTTTTGGAAAAAACCACATTATATTCAGGACAATACGGTAATTTAAATTACAAATTAACTTAAATTTAATTACAAACTGTGCGAGCCAAGGGGCAGAATTTGTGTGGAAATGGTTAAAACATGATAGCGCCAAACTTTAACATCCTTTCAATAGCATTCATACTTGGTTCAGAGTAAATAGCATAAATAGTATTTCCGTATCTAGGTGCACTGTTTATGCTCTGCTAGTCAGATGCAACTGTCTCATTTTACATTAATCTCTCGTAATCCACAAAGTACTTGAAATACAAAAACGATATGATACCTCTTTGGTGACACTGCTGCTGCCAACAGGAAAACAAATATAATACAATGGAAAAATGACAAGGAAATGCTTACAACTATATTGGAGTGATGTTATACAAAGCAGAAATATACAAAGATACTTAATAGAATTGTCCACTTGGAGAGAGAACAAACGAAACGAAAAGTAGTGGACTGACAGGGAAATCCTCCACTGGCCGTGTTAAGGCTCATCTCTCTCTGTGTCCTTCCTCGTTCTCTCTCTCCCTCTCCGTCTCTCTCTCAGGTTAGATGCTCCATCACTGCCCAGCTGCTTGTCCACAATGTTGTCAGATCGGAAGTCCGCTAGTTCGCTCTGTATTCTGGGAAGAAGGCATACCACTCATGAAAGTCTATTGGTTAAATCGCACGATGGTAGCGTTCTCTTCTGGGCTAATGTCTGTTGCTATAAAAGAAGAGACTCTGTACATATGTGCAAAACCGAAGTACTTGCATTTGCAGAAGTACGAGCGTTTGCAGAAGTGCATGCATTTGCAGGGGTGCGTGCATTAACTGATGGGGAACTCAATAAACTCGGAAGGAAAAATGCTGCATCCTCCCTCACTTTTGATGAGTTCACTCAGTGTTTAGTTTTTCAAACTAAAGTCTCATTCCAGAGTTTACAGACTCTTGAAGCACAACTTAAGAGTCAAAAATAATCACAAAAGTTCAAGGGTACACTAACACAAGATTATAACAAAGTTACAAATCAATAAGAAAATATTATTTGCCAACAGGGCAAAATTGAAAATTAATAGCAACTATTAGATGAGAATGACGAGGAAAAAAGGGTGCCAACCCTGGCATTGAACAACAGTTATGAAAGTACAAGAGAGACTTAATAAGTGGACGACTGGTAGATAGATTATGCTTGCCTCACATTGTTCAAGTAGAGCCCCAAGAAATTCACAGTATAAAAAAAATCACAGTGTAGTTCACACTGTATATGGTAGTACATAGATAGAGAAACATTTTAAGGTATCCTAGCCCAATTGGGGCTGGTGTACAATAACCGTGGTAAACATTACCAACAACCATGAAAATGACATGGCAAGGTTATTAAAAAAAAGAATTTTGTGCCATGCTGACATACATAGATGTCTGGAGACCATTTATGATGCCTGAAAAAGTGACTGCATTCAGCATTATTGTGGCAATTGGCCTTGTAGATAACAATTTATTTTACCAGATTTGCATCTGGGGACTGGTTGCAATAATAAGAATCATCGGGCGATGAAGTCGCTAATTCTCTACGCCGGAGCATTAACAAGGAACAATAGTGATTCTTACGAATCAGTGTTTCTGTCAACAGGACAGGAAAAGAGTCTTCTCTAAGTGGAAAATTAAAATGAAAAAACAAGACCCAGAACACAATCACCCAAGGACACTCCTCATGCTTGTATATCTAAACAAGCTTACAAAACAAAATAATTCTGAACATTTGAATACAATGGGTGATTAATTAACGGAAAAGCCAAAAAATGTCCAACTTATTTGATACAAACAAAAAGTTTCATAAATTGATTAACATTGGTATGTGGTAAGGGAGAATGACAAATATTACCTTATGGCCACAAAATATTTCATAACTTTCTTTAACACTGATACAAAATAATTGAAAATAACAAATTATTGCTCAATGGCAGAAAAATATCTCATAGTATAAATAACATTGACACGTGATATTCAAAAATAACAAATTATTGCCTACTGGCAGGAAAATAATTCTTAACTTGGCTAACATGTACTATACGACAATAATTTGGGTTGTCTGGCTTCCTTAGAGAGAGAGAGTTATAGGAGTGATTATCCTGTCGACTGCCAAGGGTCCTTCCCATAGGGGAGAAATTTTGGCGGACATTTTATTAACTTTGGAAACTTGAGGCACAGCTCTGAACACAACCTGTTCACCTGGTGAAAAGGCTTGTGGAGAATGTCTAGCATTATGTTTGCTAGCAACACTCGGTTGTGATTTGGCCAAATTACTTAGCACCTTGTTTCAAAGTTGCTGCCCTGAAGCTGAATTACAATCAGCTGATGCCAACTCGTTTGGCAATTCCCATTGAAGCGACAATGGGTGTGGTAGCTCACGACACCTGTAGAAAAGTGTTTTGTGGAGTTAAAAGTAAATGTCAGTGAAGGTAGGAATGCATCCCAATTATTATGGGCATCATCTGTGAAAGCAGATAAGGCATACTTTAAATTTCTGTGCACTCTTTCTGCATGGTTGGGCCTGGGATAATAAGGGGCAGTATAAATATGTTTAATCCCTAGGCTAAAACACATGCCATAAAATAATTTAGATTTGAAAGGGGAAGCATTATCTGAGACAATATATTTGGGAACCCCAAATTTAGAAAAGACCAGCTTTGTTAAGATATCAACTACAGCTTTACTTGTTAAATTTCTAACCAGTTGAATAATTACAAATTTGCTAAAGCCATCAATTATGGTTAAAGCATAAGCATGACCAAATTTACTCCTGGGTAATGGACCAACAAAATCAATAAATATTCTTTCCCAAGGATAAGTCGAGAATTTAGCTGAATGACGACCTGGGGGTAACCAGTTTCTGGGTTTAGTTATCTGACAGTCATTACAACTTTTAACCCTTTTCAAAACATCTGCTCTCATATCTAACCACCAAAACTCAAGGGAGATTTTATCGTAAGGTTTTGCAGTGCCTAGATGACCACCAATAAGAGAAGAATGAAAGTATTGGAAGATCATCTCTCTTAAAGCAAGAGATATTACAATACGAGGCTTCTTAGAGCCCAGGGAATGGTGACGTAGTAAGTCGCCTTGCAAGAAATAATTGGGAATGGTTTTCCCTGACCTGTTTTGCTCTATTATTTTGCAAATGTCTCTGTCCGAAGCCTGATGATGGTGAATATTGGTAAAGCACAATGGAACATGTTGCAATAAACAAGAAATATGAATGGCGGTTGGATCAGAATGGCGATCCAAGATTCTCTAGCCTGAGATAAGCAATCAGCAGCCCTATTACAAGAAGCAGATACATGGTGAATTGTAAAACGGAAACAAGACAGTTTTAAAACCATACAACCAATTTTACCTAATTGTTTAGGGTGATTAAAAAGTCAAGTGGGAGCAGCATGATCAGTATACAAATGAAATGGTCTCGCCTGCAGGTATGGCTTAAATTTTTGAGTTGCGAAACAACAGGCCATACATTCCAATTCATAAGTGGACAGACTGGGCGTTAAGTGTTTTGCTACCATAAGCCACCGGTTTAAAATTACCATCGATCTGCTGATGAGAGTGGCTCCCAAAGCAATATTGCTAGTATCCACAAAGAGATGAAAATCTGCATTAAAATTAGGCAAATGAATAACTGGAGGAGAGGACAAGACATTTTTAGGCTTCATAAAAGAATCACAATGGGAATCGGTCCAATGAAAAGTGGCATTCTTTCTCCTCAAAGCATTTAAGGGAGTGGCCAATTTTGCAAAATTAGGAATAAACTTTGAATAAAAACCTGAATTACCAAGAAAGGAAACAACCTGTTTCAGTGAAGTAGGCACCGGAAAATTCGTTATAAGCTTCACCCTCTCAGGATCTATCTGCAGGGTACCACATGTTATCTGATGTCCCAAGAAGTTAACAGCTGACTGAGCAACTTTCATTTTATCTGGTTGGACAGTGAGACCTGCATGGCAAAGTCTGCAGTACCTTGCCGATGTGGTCCAGGTGTGCCTCATAATATTCAGAATAAATACATAAGTCATTGATATAAAGAAATACACAATTATATTTTAAGTCCCCTAAAACCTTATCGATCAATCTTGAAAATATTTGGGAGCTAGTACAGAGTCCAAATGGTAATCTTCTATACTGATCAAGACCAAAGGGGGTAATAAACGCAGTGTAGGTTTACTCTGGTGTGACAAAGGAATCTGATGGAAAGCAAAATTGAGATCTAAAATCAAAAAGAACCTGGCGGAACCAAGGTAAGCGAAAGCTAGCTCAATCGAAGGTACAGGATAATTATCATATTTAACCCTTTTATTAATTTTGCTGTAGTCAATTACAAGGCGATCTGATCCATTTCTCTTTGGGATGAAAAAGGCCAGGCTAGCAAATGGGAAGTTCGATTCTTCGATCACGCGTTTTTCTAACAGTGAAGTCACCTGATTCTTCATTGAAGCCAGTTTAGGCAGAGACAATTGATACGGATGTGAACAAATTGGGGTAGAATCAAACAGTTCGATTTGTATTCAATTAAGGTTGTGTGCCCAAGGTCCGGAGTGATGACGTCCGGATGTCACGAGAAAAGGGAAGCGATTTCGCGACAGCTATCCTTCGAAGGGGGAAGGGGTAAACCCAGGTTGCTGTTACATGATTGATCCTTAGACTTGTCGAAAAAATGCATGCTGGTTGAGGGACTTTCTCCAATGGTATGTGAGGAGGGGGAGGTTACAAAGGGCATGGAAAACTGCGAATTGAAAGAAAAAATGCTCAATTATCACGGACGATTTCAATATGAAATCATGGCCTAAAATTTAAGGAAATGGTAGGTTTGCCAAATAAAACCACTGCTTTCACAAAAAGTTATGGATTTGAACTTTTAACTGAACCCTAGATCGAAACAGAAAGGGTTGAGCCGAGAGACCATTGCATTTTACGAAGCAAGTTTGAAGCGCTCGCTTTTTGCTATGTATCTTTAATTTGGCCCATTCTTTACAATCTATAAGGGAAATTGATGAACCGGTATTGAGAAGAGCCTGGCGTGGTTGTGAGTTAATGGACACCTGAAGTAATGGTGTGTTGGAAGGATCCGACCAATTAACAAAAAAATGACCCAGGGGGTTACGTGAATCACGCCGAAAACGGCGATTTTGATTAGGCTGAAATGTAACCTTTGGCGGGGTTCGGGGTGCTGTGGGTGACAAAACACCCGCGGATAATGGATTTTCTCGAAAATATTATTTTCTGCTCATGAGGAGTTTATCGGATCGTGTGAGTAAGTCGTCTAACTCGGCTAGATTATTAGGTCTCCCAACGAAGAGGAAAGTGGACTGCGTCAGGGGATTGACACTATCGAGTACGAGTTCCACAATCCCTAACTCTGAATAATTAAGACACAAAACCGCGATTGCCGCCTTGACAGACTGGAGGAACACAAGGGGTGATTCATCCGGGCATTGGAATCGCTTGACTTTCAACGACACAAGGCATTCAAATTCTCTCTTCGAGAAATCGTTTCCAGACCTTTGAAATGACTTGCTCCCAAGATAGATTCCACGAATTAGCGTTAAACCAGAAATCCCTCAACGTATCTGGGATTTTAGTAAGGGGGAGAATCAAAATATAATTATCAGCGACAAACTTTAGTTCGCGAACATAATGTAACTCAGAAAGAAATGCGAAGGTAGGTTCGGCTGAAAGCTCTACGAAGGGCGGAAGCTTAAACAAGAGAACATTAACCACTTGGGTAAGATCAGATGGCGAAGGAGAGGAAATCACTGGTGGATTGACATTCAACCCGTCTTCTGCATGAGAACGTGTTCTCTCAGCCCTATCTGATGCAGTGGTGGAATATTGTTTTTCGTAAGCATTCTTAGACGTTTCCATAGTGAAAATGAAACAGCATGAAACCAAAGAACAAAGTGAAATAGACAAGGCGAATTTATAATAATGAACTTTAGATTACAAGAGTACGAAATACAAGAATAATACAAAATAACGAACCTACGTTCGGATCTCGGTGGGACCTCCAATAATGAGACGCAACTGTCTTACTAGTGTGATTTACGTATGAGGTTTTGAAGTTTTCACCCAAAAGAATTCATATGTATTTCCGTCTATAAGTACGGTTCCAGAGTAACATCTGTTAAAGGGTTAAAGCCAGTGCTGTTTTGAAAAGAAAGTTCATATTTCTGCTTCTAGGGGCACTGTTCCTACTCTGCCGCAGTTTTCGAAATTTTCGCCCAAAAGAATTCGGATATTTTTGCTATCTGAACTTTTAAATTTTTTTACAATTTTGTGGATCTCTGCAGGCACTACCGCCTTCCATTCAAAATAAGAATTACCAGAAGATTCATCTCCTATCAGGTGAAGTGCAGTATTAGAAGATGGAGGCATATTTGTTTTAATGTTATCTACCGCTTTAATAAAATAGTCATTGAATTCATCTGGTGATATATTAATTTCTGTTTGAACATGCTTTGTCCCTGTTTCTTTTTTATTATTTTCCAAGCTGCTTTGCATTTATTACTAGCTTGTTTAATGAAGTTATTGTTGTTCTCTTACCTCTCATTCTGAATTTCTAATTTATATTGATTCTTATATTTGTAGTAATTTTCTTTTGTTAATTGTGTTCCATAAGTTTTATAGATTAAATGAAGAGACAATAACCTCTCTCTCATATCCCATAGTTTTTGAGAAAAATTGTTTTTGTTAGACTTTGACTTTCTTTTTACTTTAAGAGGGAATGGTTGTAGCATTCCATTATTATGTTATTAAAAGCATCCAAGTCCTCATTGATATCACTATTTTTAAATAAATCATCCCATATAATTTTTGATAATTGTTTTTTAAATTCGGTATTGCTATAAGAATTTATAAATCTACACCTGGAAACTTCCTTATTAGTGGGTTTGTTTACTTTTGAGTTTGTTTGGGGCACTCTTTGAAGAACATTGGTGGGCCGGTGGAAGGATATATAATTATATATATACACACACACTGTATTTAATCGATTGTAATCTGACCCCACTTTTCACAAGGCCATGCAAGGAAAAAATTATTTTAAAGTGCTTAGGCAGCAAATCTCAAAATTCCACAAGTATGAATGCCTCTGATATTCAGTTCGTAATTAAATAAAGAGTATTAACTGATATTGCTGCAACATAAAATACACTTGATTCACTTATTCATAACAATTTCTTAGAAAAAAGTACATTGACCGCATTATCCCCGGGAAATTAATCTGTGAAGAAAAATTCTCCTAAATCATATATGGACACCGTATTAGTGCTGTTGTGCTGCAAGATTAGACGTTTCTTCTGCATATGCTATCACTTTCCTCTTCAAGTTTGCAGAATAATGTGTTTGTCCCATAATGGGGTTATTTAACCCCTCAAGCCCGGAGGAGATTTAATAAATCCCACCCGTACGGCCGGATGAGGTTTTTAAATTTTCACGATTGCGTTGCAAAAATGTTCGAAAATATTAAAATAATCATAACTTGAGAAGTTTTCTCTTGATTTTTCTGATTTTTTTTGTGGATTTATGAAAAACATGAAATTTGTAAATATTTATATTGCGTATAATATTTTACATACAAAGATTGTTGGAGTAGAAGAGAATGTACACCAATCGCTAATTTTCCGGCGTGCATTCGCGCTTTATATATAACATTCAGCACCGGAAAATCTATAGAAGATATTGATGTGCAATCTTAATAAAAAAATAGCTTAAATTAGTAACTATTTCATTCTGCAAGTCTATCCATCTAAACCAATTAGGTGAAAAGTTTTACGCATCTCAACTTTTTCATGTCTTGACTGGAAATTTTTAAGTAAATGTAGTATTTTTGATTTATTAAAAGATGATTTATTTATAATATAAACGTTTTAGTTATACAGTCATCATTATTAGTCATTACAGAAGTCACATAGAAGAAATGGTTGCATTTCCTTCATTGGAAAGGGAGATATGACCTTGTATAAAACACAGAAAACTTTAGCTTATAGGTCCTTCTCAAATATTTTCAGAAAATATACACATGCGTAATTGGATTCCGCAAGAAATGCCTTATAGCTTAGTAAACACTTCTAGTAATCTATTGTGTAAATATATGGAAGAGCTTTTCGTGATTTCTGCTGGCGTGTCCTCTTCTTGCCTACTCGCTTCAACGCTTCTTTGGCCCTGCTAGCACAACAGCAAAGCACTTATCTGAAGAGGAAAACAGACCTCGTCTTCTTTCAAATGTCAAAGAAAAGGAACCCAATTTGGTGGGTTCCCTTTCCTCAGGTATTTATGGGTCAACTTTAGAAACAGAAAATCCGTAGGTCCGTGGTAAAAACTAAAATTCTATCACAAAACTAAACGTGTATTATATGTAAACAAATACTTACAAATAGAAATACTCAATTCCCCGCAATTTTCGTCGAGATTAAAATAAAATTCTAAAGGTCTTTAAAATTATATGACAGATATTATCCTTCTCACAAAATGCCTCTCTTTGAGGCGTGGCACTAAATTATCGGAAGAATATCGGCCTTGGATTTTGAAATCAGCTGTTTTGACGTTGACGCTCTCCTATGAAGCGATGAACGAAGGATCGCGTGGTAATGGAAGGGAATGTTTACAGAAATGTTTTTACTCAAACTAATTCCATTCTTCATCAATTGCATTGTAAACATTTGTAATAAGCTGTGCATAGACAGACATAAGATGTTTTCCTTTCTTTCTTTACATACCGACGAAGACCTTTGTCGCATGACATAAGCCAAATATCTCCACCAGGATAAAAGAGGTGAAAAAACGTTCTCTCCTTTGAAATGATACACAGTTCCTACATTGCATTTCAAACACCAAGGAAAGGTTCCTTGCTGCATTGAAAAGCGACTTTTATACGGAGAAACACCATCATATCATAGCAAAATTGAAAATTCTATCGCAAAATTCAATGTTGATTATATATTTTATAATAGAGAAAAAAAATACAGGACAAACATAGATAGGAAGTACAAAGCTTCCTCTTTCAAAATATATATAGGTTATTTAGATTTAAAGAAGTCTCTAGCGTCAAAAGATAAAATAAATTAGGGCTGCCGCATGACGTAATAGTACGCCTGACGGCCGAGTAGACAGTTTTTGCATGACGTAATAGTATGCCTGACGGCGTTGAGGGGTTAAAAAAAAACAAATCTCACTACACTAAATGAGAAATTGACGTTTGCCACGAGAAAGTGATGGTTCGCTCGGGAAATGTACGTACATATACTAGACACTCAACACACTGAAACAAGATAGATAGAAGAGGGAGGAATAAGAAAGGCAAATGTTTCGATCCACGAGTAAAATGAAACGTGTCCATATCTAGCCTCTTACCAATACAAGCTATACAAGCTTTTTTATGACTTTGAGACGCCACATACTATTTTTGTAATTTATTTCTTCTTAGATGTTCAGTCATTTTGATTCTTTTTTGCTTACATTTAAAGTTGATAGTTTACTTCCATTTTAATACACTTATATCTCACATTATAATGTAAATACGGACATAATTTCATTTATTTTTTTACCCCGATTCTAAGCCGAGTAGCGATTTCTGAGATGGTAAAAAGATAAAAAATGATCAGCTTACAAATGATTAAATATGGTATATATAGCTGATCAAACAAGAAATATTTGACAAAATCAATTTTAACAACTTCCACTACATAGTTATTGGTATACATTCATATTGACCACCTCTCTTAACTGATGCAATTCCCACCCCTCCATCCCTTCCTTTCCTGCCAGGTTGTGCTCACTTTTACCTCCCCCCATCCCTGAGCATTAGGGAAGGATAACACTTTTATAGTATATAGATATATGAAAACCATTTTTCAGAACTGAATATTCAATGTACAGCATTGCATACTAAGTGGAACCACAAATTAGATCTTAACTGATGAGATGCTTTCAAGAATATAACTTGGGAATCTTTGATTTAAGCAACATTTCATGAAATGTGAGTGTTCCTTTTAGTTCAATTGCTTTTGTGATTATTCTTCTTTTAGTGCATCAAATCTGGTGGCACAGTTGTTTTGGTGGGAATGGGTCCAGCTGAAGTTAAGGTGCCTTTGGTAAATGCATGTACCCGAGAAGTAGTCATCAAGGGTGTTTTTCGCTATGCTAATGAGTGAGTCACTATTTCTTACTAAGCATGAATAATCGATTTATTTATAATGAAAATTGATGTGTAGAGATTTTTGCGTGCATGTGTTTGTTTGTGTGTTTATGTGTATATACATTTATATAAATGCAAAAAGGTAAAATGTTAGTAAGAAATCCAGTAGATATTACCCTGAAACAGGAGAATCTCTAGTTATAGGCTAGAACTAAATTGGAAACTTTACAGACACTGTCTTTTATCACCTATAGATAGATATGCATCTTTATTTGGGCGAGATTGAGACTAAGCAGTCTCTTCTTCCATCTTACTATAGAAAGAACAAAACTTAGTGTGAGCTTAAAAGTAGGAGTCTGCAGTCTGTTGTGATCATGATTAAAGTGTTGAGAGGCCATCTTGTGGATGAAGAAAAGGAGTTAACAGTTTTTCTTCACCACAGTTTAACAATTATTATTTCTCTAACTAACTTTTTGATATTACAAGATAGATTCAAGGAAAATAAGGAATTACCATATTTTCCTGTGTATTAAGCTCTTTTTGTCACAAAAATGTGTCCTAAAATAATGATGCATCTTATGCAGTGAAGGTTCAAATGCCAATAAGCTATTTCATTAAAAATTTAGATTTACATGCTTTTCAAATTCTTGCGATACTCTTTTCGGCATAGAGGGAACTTTTCTATGCGATACATAGAACTTCAAACACAGGCGTTCATTCTGTAGAATTCTTATTGTTATTATTTATAATAATAAAGTTTTGGTGAAGTACTTGTAAACAATCAACAATATATTCATTTTGAGTGATACAAAGAACATTATAACCAAAAATCTCGGAATACACAACTCTTTACTCAAACATGCTGCACTTGGAAAGCGACTAATAATCGCAATGACTTTCGAGCCAAAGCAAACACTACTGAAATGTTTCTCATGATAGAATTATCAGATTATGAGACTAAACTGTGACGATGCCTTTATATCTGCCAAACCAGTGTTTTTCTCGCAGGCCCCTTGTGTTACCATAGCAGTTGCCTGCAAAATTAACGTTTTTAACTCATCACCAATAATTATATTTTTTAGCACATTTTATTAAAAGAAAAGAAATATGTTTATGTGATCACTCTGTCTGAATGTCCATCTTTCCACCAGTGGACAATTAACTTTTTTGTTTTAAGAAATACAGTAAAACCCCTTATTTATAATTTTCTAGAGACCTGGGAAAAAGTGTAAATTGTGGGAAAGTGTAAATTGAGTTAAATAGAATTAACTCCTTGACCGTAAAATTCAAAATTAGAGATGCACAATGAAAAAGGGGGGAGGAGGAAAGGCAGGAAAAGGCAAAAGACAATAAAAATTATAAACTTACAGGTTTAGGGGTTGTTACTCCATGCCAGGGACCTAATGTCACTCACACATTCACTCACTCAATCGCACAAGCACTAATCTTGCAGGTGGAAAAGGAAACAGGACCGGGTTTGCGAGAAATTACTCTGCGCCAGGGACCCAAAAAATCACACCGTTGCTAGAAGGTTTGTGAGTCAGTACGACCACGACAGGGACCTACTAAGCAACCACAAACACACGCACACATACACACCAAGAGGTAAAGGAAAAAAGGGGAAAGGAACGGGGAAATAATACTAGGTTTACGGGAGATTAAACTATGCCAGGGACCTAGTATAGCACACAGTGGCCTGTAGGTTTATGTGCCTTCCGGCAACGACAGGGGCCTAACAGACAAAACTGACACACACGCAAGCACTCAAATAAACGCACACAAGATCTCTAAAAATGAGTTAACGTACTAAATACGTATTTCGAGAGCAATGCTCTCATCATCAGTAGCTGATGTGTAATGAGGGGTGGGAGTGTTGTAGGTGGTATTTATATGTTTATGTGCTGAAGTAAAAGGGAGGGAAAGAGGTTCAGCCATTACAACGTACAGAGGTGAAAGGGGGATCGGGCCGCGGTCGTTATTCATAACGGAATTTTTGTTTTTGTTTATGTGTATGCTTTCGTATGCATTTAGTTTGTTTTGGTTGGTTACAGATTTTACAAGAGTTAGGTTTTCGATCGTGATTGGATGGTGGTGTTCTTGGATATGTGTTGCTACACTCGAGTTGTTTAGTCTGTTGTGTTTAAAATGAGCTATGTGTTCTTTGAAACGTGTTTCTATCTTACGTTTTGTTTGTCCATATATGTATTTTGTCGCATCCTCCACATGATATTTTGTATATGCCGGATTTGTGTAACGAAGGAATTGTGTCCTTGGGGTTGTGTAATAAGTTGGAGAGTTTATTGTCGTTAACAAATACTGTCTTATAATTGAATTTTGAGAAGATGTTTTGTAGTTTGTTGGTGAGCCCAGGAGCGAAGGGGATTTTAATGTATTTTGTGTCTGTGGGGGAAGTGTCAGTTAGTGTTGTGTGCGTTTTAACATGGAGCCTATGTTTATGTTTACGCAGGATGTTTTTGATCATTTCAGAGTCGTATCCGTTGGTTTTTGCACAGTTCTTAATATGTGCGAGTTCTTTACGGTAATCAGATGGGGAGAGAGGCACGTGAAGAAGTCTATTGATCATGGAATGAAAAGGGGCCAATTTATGTGAGATGTGATGATTGGAATTAGATGGGATATATCTATTAGTGTGTGTTGGTTTTGTTCTTTGAGCCAAGATTCAAGGAAATTTAGTGTTACTTCCATTGGTACGCTGGGAAAAAGGGACACAACATTGAACGAAACTAGTATTTCAGTGTTTTTGAGGGTTAAGTTTTTAACTTCATTGATGAAATGGGTGTTATTTTTAATAAGCGACTCTTGAGTAAGAGGCCAACTGTTCATTTAGCCATTGGGAAATTTTGTATGTAGGAGAGTTGAAATTGAGGGAAAAGGAAAAATCTGATTTTCCTTTTAAACTCACTCATTTGTTACAGTAAAACTAACAATGAAATCAGTGTTAAAAGAGCTAAGTTTATAAAGGGTATATCTATTTATTCATTTACTTAATTAGCACACTTTTTTAAGAATAATAATATTAAAATATATGCCGAATTAAAATGCTAGTACATATAGTATGCTTGGGTTTCCATTACATTCCTCACATTACATTTATCTGGAAAATTGTACATAGACGTTTGTAGGTATATGTACTTCAGGAACATCATACTTTTTCAAAGCTTGAATATTATTCATTTTTTCCGCCTCTTGAGCTATGACTATTTTAACCCTCTACTGGTGACGTGTGATTTTTGTAACATAACTGGTGACGATGGGACATGGAACCCTTTAATTAAAAATGCTGTAATTGATATGGATATTATAATTTATCAAAAATATTGCATGCATCATTTCTCTACTGTGTACTGAGCTATTATTTATGATTTAATTATTATTGTTTTTCATAATTTATCTTTAATAGGAAGAAATCTACAAAACAACACAAACATCACTTCTTTTAACTCATTTCACTATTTATTGAAAAAACTTAAAATAGTTTTAGAAAATTACATATGGATTGTAATTTTGAATGATCATAGATCGATATTAAAAAAACAGAATTTAAAAAAATTAACTTTTGTAGAAAACTGGAGGTATGAAATTTGCATAAAATTATTAGGCCTCCACAAAGCAGGGATTAGAGGTAATTAACCCTTTTGCCCTCACGGCATTTGCATTTTTTAATCCCAGAAAGCTCGTGCCTAATTTTTGAAAATTTCAAGTGTTTTTTAAATATTTTTTGCGAGCCTAATTTTTGGTCTAGGATATCGGAATTTTTAATGGGTTTTGAAAATAAATTGCAGTTTAAAGCAAAAAAGTTTTATATGAGGCAAAGCAATATTTATTTTTATAAAAAAAAGTTAAAACAGAAAACGTTTTTATGAAAAAGAAATAAATTTTCAAAATTATATAACTTCATAACCTCAACATTTATCATAGATTTGCACATATATTATGAAATATTGCATTATGCACTCTAACATATCCAAATTTGACTCATTATTCCCTTTTTATTCATGACATATAAAACATAATGTGAAAAAGTACATTTCACCATGTCAGCATTTGTGTTTGGCCAAACACTCCCCATGTAATCCTTTGTTACATCTTATGCAAACAGTTCGGGATCTTTTTCTTCTATTCTTAGCGCTGCAAACACAACAATTAGCCTCTTTTTTTCATCAAGTTTTTGAACACCCACTTTAGCTGTCTTTTCCCTCATTGAAACCCACTCATTACCTAAATGCTCAATTATATTTACTACATATGTTAGCCTCGATTGCAGTTTCCCAGGTCCTTTGAAATTTTCTTTATATAGAATATAGCTATTCAAAACCATCCTTGAAATTATATTGAACGCAACTTTTTTCCAATATTTTACACTTTCTTTCATCCATGTAAGTATCAGAAGTGTCAATCCCTCCCATAAATTTATTGTAACTGCAAATTATTTCCTGTTTCAGCCTACTTTTTTCTTTCCCATTTATGGTAGACTTTATTTCCTTATCCAATGCAGTTGCTTTACTAGAGAGAAGCAGAACAGGTCCTTTTTGAGATCGTTTTTCCCGGCTTCCACAATTTATATCAGCTCCAGGTAGCACAATTTATTGCACCGATAAAAAGTCTCTGAAGCACTCGAAAAGAAATTACTGAAAACAGAATACGGGTTCACCAAATAAAATACACACGAGGAATACAACACGTCCTCTGGGTAACCATCTACACAACCAACTGAAAGAAATAGTCTCAACCGCAAGGGGGAATGAAGGAAAATGCATGAACAGAAAAAATTATGACAATGTGATAGTATATATCAAATGAACGTACGATGAAAAATATTCTACAGAGTTGCTCCGTGTCATATTACCAGTGAGCGAGACTCAAGAGACCTCCGACAAAGTTGAGCCATAGGTTACGTTACCAGAGAGCGAGATTGATAATCAAGAGAAAAAATAAAAGAAAAAAAATCCTCAGAAAATTTCGGTAAGCATTTCGTCTCATATGATGTATCAGCTTTTGGATTATAACATTGTGATGAAAATGCGACAACAGGCACGCTTATGAAAGAACGGAGAAAGACAGCATGCGTAATCTATGGCCGTGAAGGGCAAAAAATATTTTGGATGATGACTCACTGCGAATTAGCTGCGTCAGACGGATGGGGGAAAAGACAATTACTTTTGTTTATGTAAAATGCTAAAATCGTAAAGAGGAATACCATTTCAAAAGTAAATATAAACATTTATATCATCTTCAGTTTGGTAGTAATTATAACTCATAGTGCAATCTGTAAAGATTTTTAAACGGGGTTAAAGCTAGAGCCGATATATCGGCACCTTGAGTGTTTTAAGGCGACCAGGGGAAGCCGATATATCGGCACCTTGAGCATCTAAGGGTTAAGGGCAATGTGGTGGTGATATATATTTTGTTTCTCATATTTGAACCTGGCATGTTGACCTCTCCAAATTGGTCACTTATTATAGTGACCAATAGGAGATATATATTCATTCTGACCCATTGGTGTAAGCCTTAGAGAGGCTTCGCTGTGTAACTTAACTGGTGACCATGGGTCTCACAGACCCAAAAAAAGTTTGAAATTAAAAAATAAAAATTCCGAGAAAAATGACGAACTGCAGCTTTCTAGCAAAGACTGTAAATACCCTAATTTGAGGGTACCTGGATTTTCAAATCAACAGATGGTAAAGTTTAAACGTACAAAGGTAATAAAAAACTCGCAGGTTCTGTCAGACCCATGGTCACCAGTTAATGGTTTAAATTCATATAATAACTTTGTCGGATTCCTCTGTTAACCTTGAATTTGAAAGAATCTTTTTTTCAACATGATCAGCATCCTTTTTGTCACCCATTGTTAAAATAATGGCTAGGTAAAAACTCGCTTAGGTAAGCATAAAGAATACGCTGGCCCAATGACTAATAAGGAGTTCAGCTGTTGCAATACCTCTTGAAATTGAAGTGTCCCCTGCTTCCATTCGTCCTTCAGAAGAATCTATTCTTTTGTAGATTTGTAATAATAATGTTAATAATAGATGATTTTTTATCATTTTAGTAGTTTGTAAATTATTTGTAAATATGTATGTACATATAAACATATCTTAGTGCTATGATGAGTTTTTTTCTGGACCAATGGCCTCACGCATATTGGTATTTTCTTTCCATAGCATATTTTGCATTCTTGTCAAAAAATCCTTGAAAGATGTTACTGACATTCGGTAAAACTCAGAAACTTTGGAGGACATAGCTTCAACTTTTCATGAAGCAGATTGAATTTTCTGTTACTTGGTCTCTCACTAATAATTGGATGAATCCACCAATTTCTTTGTCTTTGATGCCTTCAACGACGCAGGAGCAACAAGGATACAATGACTTTTGTTCAGAAGTCCATACTGCTACTCATCCTACTACTTACTGAATAGGTAACAAAATATGAAATGTGTGTGCAATGCTGTCGGTCGTTTTTTTTCTTGGCTCGTGTGGCCACTAGGCATCATGTTCGACCAGTTGTTTTTTCACACTCTGCATCAACATGAAAAATTGCTCATGTTGCCCAGGCCTTATTCACCAAAATGTCATAATTATAAATAATAATATTTATGCTCTGTTGGGGTGGTGGTGATGAAGTAGTTAAGAGCATTGGTCTTCTACATTGCGGTGCCAGGTTCGAATCTGGTGGAGGTCAGATTTTTTAACCAGGAATCATCCTATTCCCTACTTTAGTGGTTTTTGAGGAGACCGCACAATAAAAAGAACAATATTTTTTCAATTACAGATACAATACTGTATTTACTCACATATAAGCCGCTACTGCATATAAGCTGCACACTTGTTTTTGAGACTGAATCTAGGGTATAAAAAAGTTTCCGAAAATAAGCCGCACTTAAAAGAATCGCAATTAGGCATAAAACATTCTGGATAATTACTAATATGTATCATTAACTGTACACAAATATCAGTAAAAGTTGATATTGTTTGGAATAATAAAGTATTGCAGTGAATTATTTGTAACTGATCAGCAATATATTCAATTTGTAGGATATAAAGTAAAATATTACCAAAAATCTCGGAATGCGTATTTTACCCAAACATGCTGCACGTGGAAAGTGATGAAAAATCACGACAACTTTCGAACCAAATGAAACGCCACCGAAATGTTTCTTACAATAAAATTATTGGAATATGAGATTAAATTGTGATGATGCCTTGATATCCGTCAAGCTATGAAATTTTTCTCGTGGGCCACTGGCGCTACCATAGCGATCACCTGCAAAAACTGATGCCTGTAACTCTGTCATCAATAATAATATTTCTTTTCCTTTTTATTTGTTTCATTGATTATGTTATGTTTTTATATGTCACATACTGTAACATACCCAACCATTTAGCGAAGTCATAGTGAATTTCAACAGTTATCTGACATTTTTGGATTTTTCTGATTTTGTTTCCTCGCATATAAGCCGCATCCTCGTCTTGGAGATGAAAATTTTGGGAAAAGTGTGGCTTCTATGCGAATAAATACGGTATTTAAGCATAATCAGGAAATGTAATGATGCATGTAATTTAATTTATTAAATCATTATAATTCAATTTGTGAAAAAATCAGTCAATTTCTTCTGCTGTGCTAATGATACATGATTTATGGCAGCATAATCACGTCTTCAATATTAGAATGTCAGTTTGTGTAGAAGAAGACTGCATAATACATCAAATGCTTCTTTGCCTGCTGCATGGGTCACCCTATGCGTTTCATCCGAATAGTCTGCCTTGCAAGTATCTTCATTGTCACCCATTTGTACAGCCTTCATCACTGCCTCTGTGTTCCATATTGCCGATCTTTTCGTTGTCTGGGTAGCCATCAGCATTTAACCATTTTTCAATGTCTTCCTATTCTAAATCTCCACAACTCTCAAGCTTTCTAAAATCATTGAACAAAGTTTCAGGTCTGATTTTGCTACTTGCATCTATTGTGGGAATTCTGTCTGAATCTTCCAAATATTTTTCTGCATCGGGTCATATTGTTTGCTAAAATTTTTTAAGGGTGGCCTTGGGAATTTCTTCCCACAGACCATATAAATGTCAGCTTTGATGTTAATGGCTTTAAGTGACTCAATGAGACTCACATTTGTCAGTCTCTATCTTCTCCAAAAGGGAGCTTTCAATTTCTAGCTATATTCTCTCTTTCAGCTTATGAATACTCCTTGATCCATAGGCTTCCCCAATGGTGTCATATTTGGTGGTAGAAATATGACCCTTATTTCTCCTTTTTCTAGCAGTTCCTTCCCACTAGGATATTACCGAGTGTTATCCAGTTGGAGTGCTTTTTCAGGAATATTTTTTGACCTCAAATGCCGGACTACTGCAAGTACAAATTCATCATAAAACCACTACATCATCGATATTGTACAGTTACTCTCCCACTAAGCCTTCCAATGACTGATTGAAGTCTCTATAAAATATGCTGCACTTATACAATCAGCTGAAATTTTTTTCTCCATGTATTTTTAACTGATAAACCCCATAGCACTTTTTCCAGTGACTCAGTCATCCTTAACTTGCAGTAATGTCATCTTTTCCACCCATTTTCTGGTGTAGAATTAATGCTTTTTCTTTAAGAATAGGGCCACTAATTGGAGTTCCTCTTCCCATTCCTTGATGAAACCCAAACCACTATGATTCATCCAAAAGTTCAAGCTTGGGTTTCTTCAAAGTGGAACAAGAACTTAAGACACCTTATTCTATTTGGGTACAGAAAGTTTCTATGCTTTTCTGATTTTTCCTCCAGTCTTACACTGTAATCTCCCCTACACCTAAATCACGTGCGACTTCTTTCACTGGTTCCTCTTTATCAAGTCTTTCTAACCCCTTTAATTTCTTCTCATCGTTGTAATGTAACAGTTTATAAACTGAAAAAACTGGTCACAAAAATTCAAACTTAATTTTTAAGACTCTTTCAATACTTTATGCCACCGGGAGGAAACCATTTGTACTGGTTGCTTTTATAAACTAGACAGTCATTTCCAATGTAAAAGAGAAGTTTACAGTCATTGGCAGGACTATGTGGAATAGTAAATAAAAATAAAAACTATCGGATACATAGCACAAATTCATTTTATTACCACTAGTAGAGAGAGCCCATTTCTATTGTGAGAGATTTTGAGAAACATCAAAAAATATAATAAACAAAGAACTAATGGGTACACTTCTTGTCCTAGTTTCAGCATTGAAAAACAGGATGTGAGTTATAATCAGGAGCAGCTTGGATGCGAGTTAATATAGTATGTGTGTGTGTTCATGTGTGTTTGTGTATTTGTATATGAATGTATGTATATTTATATAATAGGTTTTGTGTTTATCATTGCAGTTATCCTCTTGCCCTGGAATTAGTGGCCTCGGGAAAAGTGAATGTTAAGAAACTGATTACTCACAATTACAGGCTTGAAGATACACTAATGGCCTATGAAACTGCAAAAACTGGTAATGGAAATGCAGTGAAAGTAATGATACACTGTAAAAAATAATACTCCCACTATTATTGCTACAATTCTTCAGTTTTATTGTACGTGTATTATTAATGCGCAATTTCTTAGTAGGAATGGGTTAAAATTTGAAAAACTATAATGGATTATTTTATTTCTGTACCTTTTATGTATAAGGAAAATATTAAATCATTTTATTAATCTTGATTTTATAAATGTTATTGATTATTGTAAAAAGTTTCATATCTGTTTGTTATGAAATGAATTCCTAACTATTTATAATCAACAATAATGAAATACAGAGACTACAATAAAGTTTTCTTATAAGGAATTTTTCCTATGACATAAACAATGATGTACAACAAGCAGCCTGCAACTTGCCATGGTTTTTAGTGCCTATGAAAATGTGAAAAGCACTGTGGATTTAAAAAAATGTACTTGGAGCATAAATTCTCGGTCTCCAACATTTAGTTCAGCTTTTTGTTAAATTTAAAGTTCATTGAAATGCAAAGGCCTGACTTTCTGGTACAAGTTCTTCGGAAAAAATTGTCTTGCCTTGCACTCTACACTTGTAAGTATGGGAATGGTATGTTCACTCATTAAATTTATTTCAAAATACCACATAGGGAGAAATGAATAGTAGCTATACAAGCTTTAATCTCTGAAAAGCAATTTTTCACAACTGCCTGCCAGGAAAGGAAAACCCATGTGATCTCCATTACAATAAAAGGGAAGTAAAATCCCCATTGTCCGCATTACAATAACAAGTAGAGGTGTGCACAAGTTTTGCGTAGTACAGAAGTATTTTCATCAAATTCACCATTGTATTATCGTATACTAATGTATTTGCTTTAAAATCAGGAAATTATTTTTCTCATATTGTGGGAACCCTGCCTTTTGATCCATTTTAAACATTTATTTCATTTTCTCATTCTATACTCGCACTACGAATGAAACTACTTTTAAATCCATTCAGCCACTTCCTTCCAAATTCATAGTTACAAAAAAATTGTAACCTTGATATTGTGGTAGCCCTTTTTAGTTGATCCGGTTGAATTATGCTATTTTCATTATCTATTTATATGAGGATTATATATAACATATTTGGTAAAAATCCATGGAGTCAATTCGTGTAAAAGAAATATTATTTTACTTTTCATTGTGGTAGCCCTGCTCTTCATTTCATTATGGTATGTGGTACAAATTTTATAACATATAACAATGGAAGGAAATCATATGGTCTCCATTACAATGAAACAGAAGAAAAGCCCATAAGGCCCCCATAACAATAAAAGGGAGGGAAAGCCCATTTGGTCCCCATTAAAATGAAAGGGAAGAGAAACCTATACTAGCCCCATAACCATGAAAGGAAAAGAAAACCCATTTGGTCCCCATTACAATGAAAGGCAAGGAAAACCCATATGATCCCCATAACAGTGGAAGGGAAGGAATCTCCATATGATGCCCATTACAATGGAAGGGAAGAAAACTCCATATGATCCCCATTTCAATAAAAGGGAAGGAAAACCCATATGGTCAACATTACAATGAAAGGGAAAGAAACACCATATTGTCCCCACAACCATGAAAGAGAATAAAATCCCATATGGATCCCATAACAATGAAAGGGAAGGAAACTCCATATGATCCCTATTACAATGAAAGGGAAGGAAAACCCATATGGTCTCCATTACAATGAAACTAGGAAAACCCACATGGTGCCCATAACAATAAAAGGGAAGGAAAACCCATTTGGTCCTCATTACAATGAAAAGGAAGGAAAACCAATATGGTCCCCATAACAATGGAAGGGAGGTAAACTCCATATGATCCCCAATACAATGAAATGGAAGGAAAACCCATATGATTACATATTACAATAAATGGGAAGGAAAACCCATATGGTCCCCATTATAATGAAAGGGAACAAAAACCCATATAGTCCACATAACAATGAAAGGGAAAGAAAACCCATATGGTCCCCATTATAATAAAAAGGATGAAAAACCCATATGGTCTTCATTACAATAAATGGGAAGGATTACCCATATGGGTCCCATTACTATGAAAGGCAAGAATAACCCATATGGTCTCTACTACAATGAAAGGGAAGGAAAGCCCATTTGATCCCCATTAAAATAAAATGGAAGGAAGATCCATATGGACCACATTACACTAAAACGGAAGCCAAACCCATATCTTTCCCATTACAATGAAAGGGAAGTAAAACCCATATGGTCCTCATTACAATGAAAGGGAATGCAAACCCATATGATCCCCATTACAATGAAAGGAAAGGAAAACCCATATCATCCCCATTACAATGAAAGGGAAGGAAAACCCATATTGTCCCCATTACACATTATTTCAGTGAAAACTATGATGACAATTATTCGCAAAAACGTTTGCATTCTATTATTAAAGCCAAAAACTACTATTAGTGAGTTTCACCTTTAACCCCTCACCGACTGGCTAGTTTTAAATACCACTACCATATGGACAGCAGATATTTAATTGAAGTGATTGCTTTTGATGTACAAGTGTAGTTCATTAATAAAGACATGCTGTTATCTAAACAATGGTTATTTAAAAATGACTAATACAATTTTTAATATAGTTTCCCTTAAAACATTTATGTACTTGTCTCATCTATTTACAAGGTTTCATATTGCAGTGGTAAATAATTCTTTGTCTTGGTGTTGGAGCCAATCTTGTAAAAAAAATTTGACTTCATCATTATTCGAAAAATGCTTTTTTCATGCATCCAAACAAATTAAAATCATATCGTGATTAGTTTGGGCTATAGGCAGGATGAGGCAGTACTTCCCAGCCCATTTCAACGATTGTCTGTTCGGTTATTTGAACACTGATGATAGGTGTTTTCTTGCAGCCAAACAACTGTTATTTGATATCTGGGACATTTGAGGAGTAAAGCAGACTTGACTTTATTCTTCAACAGATCAGAATAATACTGGTTATTGCTGGTTTTTTGGCTCTCCAGTTAATCACAGTAGATAGGTCCCATGTCCCAAAAAAAATCGTAAGCATAACCTTACCTGCTTATGGTCTTGTTTTGAATTTCTTTTTCACCGGTGATTCCAGGTATTTCCACTCCATGCCTTTTCTCTTTGACTCAGGATCGAATGTTGCACCCAGGTTTCATTGCAATATTAGCAAGAGTAGCTTCATTTTCAATCAAATAGCGATTTTTCACTAAATGGTCAAGTCTGAGTCTTTTAGCCTTATCATCATTACCTTCAATATTCTCGGTCCCCCTTTTGCACACATTTTTCGGAAATTCAGCTTATTGTGAATTATTGAAAGAATTGTCCAAACACTAGCTGAAAATGTCTCTGCAATTTTACCAATATTTACCTATAAATTTTCTCGAATCATTCGTTCAATATGATATTGGAGCTGTGAAGTGGAGACTTCAACTGGTCTGCCAAAACACTTCTTCATCTATACTTTTCCGACCTTATTTAAACCTTTGAATCCACTTTGTCACATTTCTGTGATTCATGCTAGCATTGTCATACTGCGCTACCATATGACTGCAGATGTTTACCGGTGCAACACCTTCAGAAGTCAAAAATCTGATTACACTATGTTTTTCAACCAAATTAAAGTCTTCTAATGGAACCACCATCATTAAAACAAATGTGTGCTCAAAACAATTAAACAAAAGAACTGACGCAGACAGTTTGAAGATCATCTGGTTAGCAGTGTTGCCAACTTATCTGACCAAATTTCTTCTACTTCTAAAATAATGGCATTTGTGTCTTTACTTATTGAATTACCTTTGTAGTTCATTACAAACATAACTTTTTGCCTAATAATTGGATTTACCTGAAATTTTTGGAATATTCATATTATAGCACATTTTTTATAACTTATATTTTACATAATTCTAATTCAATAAGTTGATGCATTATCGCATGAAGAAAAAATAAGTTTATTACACACAAATGTTTAACTCTTAATCATTGCTTTTAGTGCTAGAATAGTTTAAGCTTTTCATCTTTTTCTTCTCTTACTGCCGTTTATCACTCATGATCTTTTTATTTAAAGGGAAAATATAATTTAAACAAAGTTCACTCTATATTTTAACCTACAAAAACATCAACAAGTGTACACAGAACCATCAAGCAACTGCAAATACTGACGTTTTGTGTTTTGTAAATGCACAGTGGACTTCACAAATTACACCAGAAATTTTTAAGAGCATTAATGTGGAATGCATGAGTGCAATTCAGAAAAGGTATCAAATTATTTTCAGCTTTGATGCGGAACAGTGCTAATTGGGACAGCGTTAAAGCGGGGAGTGGGTGTAGTAGGTTTTATTGACAAGGTAAGTTTTTAGTTTCTTCTTGAAAGTCACTATATTGGTTATTTCTTTCAAGTCTCTTTGGAGTTTGTTATATAGGTTTGCTCTGGCATATGAAGGACTACATAAAAAGTTTTAAGCTGTGGTAATATTTAGCGTAGTTAATTTTGTTTCTTGTATTATAATAATGGATATCAGAGTTGTGTGCTAACTCCAATGAAGTATCATTGTTCTTTACAAACAATGGCACAGTAAATATACAATGAGACCATAGTCAGTAGGTTCAGTTGTTTAACCCTTTCAACTGCCCCAAAATCCAGTTTCTTACGGGTGACTGAATTAAATTCTCGATGTTTTTCATTCGACTATGTTACATTATTCGTAATTTTCCAAGTATTTCTTAAAGGTAGGATGTTCAGGATAATTTATCATCGATACTACAATAAAAATCAATGCTTAGAAACATTAAATGCTTAATAAACAATTAAAAAGTATGAACAAAAACACTAGTTTCACAGAAAACTTCTGGTATTTTCCCGAAAAAATTTTTTTTTCACTAGAACGGAATTTGGTTTCTCTTATAAAATGAGTTGAGCCACATGTATGACACTCCCTGGATGCACGGTCCCCGGATCCCCTCCTTCGTCCTAGCCCCGGCTGACTCTCCTACGCATCCAAGCATAGCGAGACTCGCTCCATCAGTTGGGCCAACTGTCCTACCGAAACACTTTCACAGCGTGGTTCCACATATAGAGCCGGGCCAGATAGAGGAGATACACGCTGTGCGGCGGCAAAAGAGCGGCGCCTCCTAAACCACGCTCCACGGCCTCCAACTGCTCCAGGAATCCTCTCACCGTTGCGGGCTTCCCTGACATAACAGCGGCCGTGACCTCAGGTCGTAGCATGCCCAACGCCAACCTATCGACGATTTCGGTTTTCGGTAGATCTACCGGGCATCAACGACAATTATAATTTTTCTTACACACAATGCCGGGTTTCCTCACCTGGCAGTTGCCTCCGGGCCTCGACCAACTTGGCCCAGGCTTCTAGCGTGAGCCTTCGGCCGAAGGCGGCGCTGATGGAACTCGCCCATCCGTCCCACCCAGTCGCGCTAACCCCTAGCGCCACATGCCCTGGCTCCAGACGGTCCCAGTTTTGCTATCCGAGTGCCGACCCCATGGCCGCGCCGGCGACTGAAGGTAGGTCCGGATAAGTCGGCGCATATGCGCAGTTTGAACGCATCGGCTGTCAGCCGATCAGATTTCCCGAATCAGATTGCTGCGCCACGCGCGGCCCAATATACCTGAGTCCACGGGGTCGGCACTCGGATAGCAAAACTGGGACCGTCTGGAGCCAGGGTGGAGGTAATATAACAAAACGCACTATAGCACTGGAGGGGAAGTATGGGAGTTGGGGAAGTAGGTAGCGGGCGCTTACGCTCGTTTGCTGTTTGCACGCGCTTATGCTGGTTCCAACGCATTCTAACGGTTACCACGGATTTGAATCAGCATCTGTTGTGTTGTTGGGAAGTGTTGCAAATTTCGTTATGGTTTGGCCAACGTGTTGCATCCCCAGTTGTAGGGAAAAGGAGGTTACTCGAGTTAGTATTTTGACATCATTATTTATTCAAGGTATGCAATGGAATGTAGCTCGTAAAGCATTCAATGGGTTGCCTTTAACCATTATAGTAAGAATATGATGTAACAACGATTCTCGTTGTGTCATCAAAATTGTATAGAGGTACATTAATTTTTTAAAAGGTTAATATATCTATTCCCTAGTTGCCTATGGATAAGTACATGCATGACCATTTTCCTGTTATTCATCATGAATTATTTAATAGTGTTGGTTGTTAGTCGACTCTATGGTTAACTTGTATTTTCTTCCTGCAGCTGAGCAAGGTGAAGTGTGCCCACAACCTGGCCCCTTGGGGTTTCAGACCCAATGCAGGCCTAGTAGTGCCATGAGGGAGAACCTTATGAGGTATATTTATTTATATATAATACCATAAAGTAAAACCTCTATATTACATAGCATAGATAGGATAAGCTCGGATTATTTTGATCGTTACTTATTACTGAAATTTTCATGTTTCTCATTAAAGGGGTCCAAATAAGGAAGGTGTCTTGCATCAACTTGGAGTCAGGAAGTCTGTTGAATTGGCACCCAAAGCTAATTCTTTGTATAAAGCTAATAAGTTATTGAGGAGGAGTGCTATTCCATATTTAATTTTTGTTGTGGTGATTACTGTAAATATTTCCTTAACCTTTTGTACATAAAATCAATGTTGGTCATAAAACTCTTGATTTATTTTTTGATCTGAGTAAAGCATGTATTATAGCTTATTATTATTAATTATTCCTGTAGTTGAGGATTGCATGTTAATCAACAACAATTATCCATGTTTCATCAAGGGCCTAAAGCCATGTGTGTAAGATTGTACAATCAACTTCCTAATCATATTAAGAATGTAAATGTACCTAAGTTTAAAAGCTCTGTGTATAACTTATTGTATTGTATTATAATGTAAAGGACTTTCTGGATTTTTTTATGTATATATTACGATATAACTGTAATCTATTACTTCTTGCTTAAAAATTTTTGAATGTACTTTTATTACATCAGTAATGTTTAGAATTTATTATTTTTGCTCATGATGTGCTCCTAAAGAAGCTCTTATGTGATATCCATTCATGTTTATACTATGCCAACCTTGTCCTATATTTGTTTCTACAGATCAATGGACCAATAATATTATTGTTATATTTTGTAAATTGATTTGCCGTCTTTTTTCTCAATAAACGTATAAAGAAATATCTGTTCTTTTCTTTTAAAAGTGTGTACCAATTCCCACACAAACATTTGATGGGTAAATTGTTTTCAGAACTGTTAAAAATTCTGCCCCTACGAAAAGCAGGCAGTGAGTGGGTGGGGGAACAGTGGAGAGGGGGGGGGAGGGAGAAGCATCTGCTTACGTAGCTCGTTGCCTGGCAATGTCTTTGACCAATGGGAGGGCCATAACAAAATGCACTGCAGCGACGGAGGGGTTGTAGGGGTAAGGTTTAGGCTGTCCTCGTTTTCTAACTTTGAGTGTCACGACCCTGCCTGAGTCTACCGCTAGTCGTCACCGCAGACGTTTGAACCATACTCTCTTTCGCCCGCCGTCTAGTCATGACATCTAATCAAGGAGACTTGCATCTACAGTGTTTCAAATCGTTGAAGGGTGCCTTCCCTAACGTAAGTGCTGAGAATGCTGAAAAACAGGCCAACAGAGAAAGGAAAGAAGCGAAAGAGTGCTTTGCTAGCGACAAGGAAGCATTTTCAGATTACATACAGGGGCGCATTGACTTCTACAGTGCGCAGGCAGCAAAGAAAAGAGGAAACATCCTCGCTTTTTTGCAAAACAGGTTAGTTAGCTGATGGTACTGAGCATACTCTCCTGCACCTTAGTTTAAAAAAAAATATTTTGCAATGGATTAAAATCAGTTTTATTTGTTATTTACATAATCAAGAATGGGACTATATCTTTAGCTACTTGTGTCAGGAAAAGCCGTGTTGTTCTCTGAAATGGTATTCATTATGCTTCTTCGTTTGATTTAGACAGAAAAGCAAGATCAGCAGCAGGCTGCGAGCTCATCCACTCAGTTCAATATACTCAAGGTGTGAGGCGAATCTGTGCCTACAAGTAACACGACAACTAAACCCTCTCCATCCTCAGCTTTAGCGCCTTCAGACACATCCTACCGAGGAGGCACCAGTAGATAATATTGAGCTACTTGCTGAGGACTTGGCAGAGGAAGATCCAGATGATCCATAACGAGCCAAGCCAGATATTTTGAAAAGACATTTTTCAAAGCCCGCTCAAGGCGATGTTGCCTCCAAGATTCGAGCTCTAGAGAGTAAGCTGAGTAATCAGATTCTCACCAGGGATTTCAACCTTGGCGGTGAGTCATCCCAAAGTGACATACAAAAAACTAAAACTGAACAGGCAAAAATGAAGCAAAAATTGAAGACCAAACCTCTGAATACCGAGTATCAAAGGAAATTTTGAGCTTCTCTATTAATGCGGCCGCTGCATCAACTCTGCGCCTTAGTAAAACAGTTGGTAAACCACGAGTTGAGGAGGACCAGCCGGACCTTCTGAAAACGATTTTGGACATTACTGCATTCGGCGCGGCCACACATGAACGTCGTGACGTCGTCGAATGGAGCAGATTAGATCTTGCATGACACTAAACGACCTGCATGAGGAACTCCAAGAAATTGGTTTTCAACTATCAAGTAATGCCACGTATGTGAGGCTTCTCCCAAAAAACTCTGCTACTCTCGAGGGAAAGAGACATTGTGACCGTTCCGGTGAGGCTCCGCAGGGCACAGAGTGACAGCCTAAAAGCCCACCCAGACGGTCGGTTTTGCACAGCGTCTATCCGGTACCGAGAGTTGGCATCCATGCTTGGTCCACAGCAAGTTGCCTTTATATCCCATGACGACAAGGAACGGGTGCCTATCGACATGACAGCGGCGCAAAAGCAGTCCCCAAATCCTGATGCACGTCCAGTACAGAGTGAAGCTTCCAGACCACGACTGGGTAATAGCGGAGCGACATAAACTGATTCTTTCTGTCTATACTGGCATAGAAATTAAACCGCAAGGTCTTGGGAGCCCAGAAGCAGTGAGCTATTCAGGGCCAACCTACATTGCCATAAGGAGTGGCAAACATGACTCCTCAACTGCAGCTAGTCACTCAGCTGATTTCGAACGACTGTTGGAATTTCGCGATATAATGAAAGTTGGAGATCACATTAAACCAGTAGTCATCATATCTGCTCATGGGGGGCCGGATGAAACTCCGAGGTAAGTTTAGTTCGCTCACCTTCCCACACGTCCCTCTACATATAATTAATTTTTGATATTTTCTGCGTATTTTAAGGCGCGATTCATGTCCTCCATACATAAGGATGTGTAACAGTGTTTTTCCAATTCTGTTATAGATACTCGAAAGTTATTGCATTTTCGATTCAGCAATTCAAAGAGTGCGATCTTGATGCGATTTTCGTTGTCATCAATGCACCTGGTTGCAATGCGTTCAATAGAGTTGAGAGGAGGATGGCTACCCTCAGTAGTCAACTCTCAGGGCTTATGTTGCGTCATGATGCATACGGCGACCATCTTAACAGCAATGGTAAAACCATCGATGATGACCTAGAGCGCTGGAGAGACACTGGCCAGCATTTGGAGTGAGATGGCTATAGACAACCATCCCGTGATTGCGGAGTACAAGCACCCGGGTGGGGACCCCGACTCGCCCCCAGAGTTGGACGACGCTTGGTTGCGGCTCATGTTCGTGAATCGCAATATCTATTGCAGATTTCCAAATGCTCTGACACTACCTGCTGCGGCCCACTTAGAAGTGACTTGGGCTCTATTCTGTCCACTGGATTCCTTCCGCCTCCTTGCCGTATTAAACAAGATGAGGTGGGAGGGTCACTGATAGCTGTGCAACCCAACGATGAAAGTGAGGATGCAAAATTTCTGCTTCTCTTTCAAAGACTCTGAAGATTTCGATGCTCCCAGGTGGAGTGGCATTCGCGAATCTGCCTTATGACTACTATTGTCTAACAGTGCAGTCACAACTACGCGGCAGAACATGTTCAACCTGTCGGCATTACTTTGATACCAAGAAGGGAATCACCTCACATATTAAGGCCCTCAAACATTCCTCGAGCTCGCGATCATCCGAGAGAGTGAAGCCTGTACGCATAGAGGCGCTGCGAGGTCGAGAAGTTCGATCCATCATGCGCGATGACAAAACCGGAGCAGAGGATGTGGAGTTGGTCGCAGAGAATGATTTAGACACTCGGCAGGACTACCCTGACGCTAACGGGGCGACCGGTTCGGCTCGTCCACTACCCGTGATTGAGTCGCTGGCTCAAGAACCCTTGGACAAATGATTAATTTTAAGATTGTCTGTGATGCATACGTTTAAACTTCAATTTTTATGTCTACTCGGAGACGTTTAAATAATATGGCTTTGCTCATCCTAACGCATTGTGCTTGTTTCTTTTTCTATGAGCAAGGAGAAAAGATATTCCGTTTTGTTTTAGTTTAGTTTATGAAGGAAGAATTTTAATTATTCTTGACCACCATAGAAGACATTATGCAAATACTCACTAATGAAACTGTCATTTCAGAACTATTTAATCGTTTATTAACCGATTATAAGAGTTTCAAAATGCTTCTGTTTCAGTTCAAAGTACGTATGTTATCGAAAATCACGAAAATAAAAAAAACAAGTTTAGTCTTTCAAGGTAGTTTACTTATTCAGCACATATACCTAATTGAACTGATCGGTAATCGTACTGAAAAACGCTTTTGACAAGCCTAAATGCGCTTTCTTCTATTTTAGAAAAAGGTGCCAGTTTGATATGTATGAAAGCACAGATAATTATGTAATACGGGGAGAGGGAAGGTTCATATCTTACTGACCATACAAAGGGGAGGGGTCAAAAAAAACCGAAAATGGCCTTACATAATTTAAGGACGACCCCTAAGCAACCCCCGAGATTTTGGCCAGCACAGCTCGCAAGTGGTCCCTCGGCTCCCATCCTTCCAGCTGTCCCACCTGGGCAATTGTTTTCAGCCAACCGCTTACGTCCTCGTTCGGCTCCCCCTCAAAAGCTGGAATCGCTGTCAGGCTCTAGGCGCTCAGGGCACAAGGGGAATGTTGGATGCCGTCCACCGCCGCCGATTGGGAGCGCAGCGCCTCAAGGAAGGTCTCTCGTTGTCCCCGCATCTCTGCAACTAAATCTCGGAGTGTCTCCCCGATGGCTTCCATCCTCGCCGGGAGGTTTATAATGCCAGATCCTCGTGTGCTCCCTGTGCCCGCTTTTCAACCTCATATGGCGCTGGCCCGCAGGATAGCGATGGCGCTGTTGTTGCCGGAAGAGGGTTCACACGCCCCAAGAGTGCGACCGCAATCAATGGGCATGATATAGCTCGCGATCCCACTTCTGACACCAAAATGTCACACCACAAGCGATCCATGAGTCCTTCCACCCTTGTTTACACTTTCACTTCAACGCGCGCACTGCCGCCAACCTCGCTGTGTGCCAACCTCTTCTTTTGTCTCTACTTTTCAGAGATACCGAATCTGCCTTATTTACTGCAATAAGATTTATTTCCAACTCTTTAAATAGTAATAACTTAACTTAAGCATTATTCTTATATTTCAGTCATGCTTTGGATATGGTTGATCACCCCATTCTTCTACACAAATGCAAACAAATAGGAATTTGGGATATAGCCCTTGACTGGCTAACCTCTTATCTTCTAAAGCATTCACAACAGGTAACACTAAAGTTGAATAATACGAGAAGTTCATCCATTTTGAGTAATACAACAATAGGTGTTCCACAGGGGTCATTATTAGGACTTATTCATTTTTTAATCTACATAAACGACTTACCATTAATTATTAAAAGCCCAAATGTAGAAACTGTCATATTTGCAGATGATACTAGTTTTCTTGTTTCATCAAAAAATGTGCAATTACTTAAAGAAAAAAGGCAAAATATATTAAATAACATCTGGGATTGGTGTGTTAGTAATAAGCTATTTTAAAATTGTAATAAAACCCATATGATCTTCTTTAACCATATACCTTAACTAGATACTTTTAAACCTTCAATTAATAACTGTCATTACTCCAATTACAAATACTAAGTTCTTAGGCCTTCTTATTGAGCAGACAGGAAACTGGTTGACACATATTTCTAATTTAAGTCCAAAATTACATTCAACCCTCTACAGTATAAGGTTCATTATAGATACAGTCTCTGTACATGTATTAAAATCCATTTATTATGGAAATTTCCTGTCTAGAGCTACATATGGTATTATTTTCTGGGGCTCATCCCCAGTAATGTTGCATAAAATATTTCTCATCCAAAAGAAGGTAATAAGATGTATGCTTGGTGCATCACCTAGAACTCATTGCAAACCCATATTTAAAAAATTAAATTTACTCTATTCCGTGCATATACCGTACAATGCATACCCTCGTATAACATGCAGGAGGGTTTTCAGCCTCGTAATTATGATTTTTCTGTATAGTGCACACAGATTTTTTTTATCGTTACCATTTCAGAATAAAGTAGATGGTGTAACGTGTTCTAAGGCAATGATCGAATTATTGGTATTATGTATTGGTAACATAATGAAAGTGCGAAATGAAATTTTCGAATAACGTTCCAAAAGAACGTCAGCTAACTCTATCATTACATACTCTATGTTTACTTACAAGGTGATATTAGGATATACACAATAAATCGAATTATATTAATTTCATAGTAGGGCATATGACATTTTTTGAGCTAATAAAATGAAGGAATGATGATAATCCTATGTTTTTACATACATTTTTGTCACGCCTGAGGTGGACAGGTTCGTCCAACCTTCAGTTTTACCCTTATTAGAACACTCGGGAGCACGTAAACACGATAGCAAATAACCATAATTAACTACAGACTCTAAGAATCAAGAATAAATCTCGTATGAATGCTGAGAGAAAGGTTGGGAACGATAACTTTTTTTAGTTCTACAAGAAGCATCAACTCCCAGCATACTCAAAGACATCAGCTCCATTGTTTCTAATTGTAAGTAGCACCAGTAGCTCACCACCAGGCCGGGCGCTGGTGTAGGGTGACGTCATGCTTAAGATGAGGATCCTATAACAATATCGAAGAAGAATGGTCCAGTGACGAAGAATTTCTGGCTTTTAAAATGAATAAATACTGAATTCATTCTTTTCATATCTAATTAATGTATGTTTATAGAATTAGTTAATAAATTTTTACTATTATCTATCTTACTTTTCATAAAAATTACCAATAAAAATATGAGGATACCCGGGCAGTAATTACTGTGCCGAAATTGTGGAAATATGGGGTCAAATGAAAATAGGAAGATTATGTACCCTCGTATAACACACATCCTAATTTTAAACTCAAATATTTCGGAAAAAAAGTGCACATTATATGCGGGTATTTACCGTAATATATAATTTAGCTACATTTATAAAGAAAAACTTAAATCTATTTAGTGCAAACAGTGATTTGCACAAACACTTTACTAGAGGCCAATTAAACATCCATGTATGTTGTAACAAGAGGCATATTTCTCATAGAAGCCCTGCTGCTATGGGGACTAAAATCTATAATGCCTTACCCAAGTCATTAAAGGGCATTCCCTCACTTGGTAAATTTAATAAAGAATTAAAAAATTACAGTAAAACCTCCTCCTAACGAACTCCTTTACTGCGAAGACCTCCGATTTACGAACAAATGACGGCGGTCCCGTCAACCTTGTATTAAAAAGCATACATTGCGACCTCTTTAGTACGAACTCCTGCACTACGAAAACCTCCGAGCAACGAACAGGTGAAACGGCCCCTTCCTTTTATGTTGACCTCTTGAGAACGAAATTTTGCTCGCCGGATGCATATTTTTCTCATACGCATGGGTTGGAAATACCAAGGGCCAATTAGAATTGAGCTTTCAGTAATCCAATCATAGCACCCTTGTAATGACGTTTCTCCGCGCTTCTGTATGAATAAAGTGAAAGGTAACATTGTGCTTAGTGGTGATTGTGATTTGAAGGAAAGGTGACATTGAGCGAAAAGTCGTTGCATTACAAGAAAAGCATCTATGCTGGAGATATTCTGTTGCGGTCCGATAATAGCTTGAAAATACGAAATTTCAGCTATTCACTTTTCAAGGTAAGTTTGTCACTCATCAGCATATATATGCTTGTGTGTGAAGTAATCATGATAATATTGCCTGTAGACCAATAGTTTAATATTAAACACCATTATAAAAATATGAGTTGTAATGTTTAAAGGTTACTTAACGAAAGCCGTTGCAATAGAAGCAACTACGCCTGAGATATTCGAGGCAGTGGTAGTCTTGTTAAGGCGACGCTTTTTGCGAGAAAAACCGCTGCAGTACAAGACTAAATTTCAGCTCTTAACTTGCATTTCAAGGTATGCATCCCCTGCTATCATCATGTAGATGTTAGTTTGTAACCGGTCAGCCAACATGGCTACGTTTGCTTGTGATGTGAACATGATAATATTAAATTTAATAGTACACTTATCCTTCGCTATACGAGCAATCGCGTTACGAGTTTTGGCTTATATGAGATAGGCTTTTACATGCTAGTTTTTCATTTAATGAGCTAATTTTTCGCTCTTACGAGAATAATTTTTTCGCATCAAAGCTTACGATAGACCAAATAATTTTTTATTGGTATTCCTAGGGTGGTTTATAGATTTTAAGTTTACTATTTTCATTTGCTCCTTGTTGCCAACCTTCTTTTGCATAAGGGTTGGGTTGGGTAGTATTGGATTGCGAGTTTCTTCTTTTGGGGGTAGCGTGAGAGTGAGTACGGAGCGGATGAATGAATCGTGATGCTTGATTAGGATGACGAAGTGGGGGAAGAGGAGGAGAAAGGTCATCTGTAAACAACGGTAAACAAAATGAGTCAGGCGACGCTCAGCATAGATCTGGAGTGGGAGGAGAAGGGAAGGGAACAACTGTCGCATAAATGGAGGCAGGGCTGGCCCGAGCTACGGGTGAGCCGGGCAGATACCCGGGGCGCCGAAGTTTTGGAGGGGCTATTCCGATCATTTATCTATGCTTTACTTGCAAGTGAATAAATATTGGATACCAATTTATATATAGGAACAGGCTAGAATCTCGATGGCATTCCTTTTAATTCTTCATTATCAATAATTTTTACGGAGCAATGAATAAATTAAAATGTATTTAGTAAATATCTCAATGAACATTAACGTACAGTACCTCAGACTGCTCCTGAATGGAGGGCTAACTTTAATTCTAGGTCCCTTCTTTTACAGCATCACTTATTAAAAATTTTGCTTCAATTGCGTTCTAAAAGTTTTGCTTGTATACTCCCGTTATTTTCATTGAAAATAATTTATGGTAATTACGCTGTTGCGAAATTTCACATGTATTGTTATTATTTATGTATTTATTATGATTTGAACTATTAAGTGTCATTTTTGTGGAATATTAACTTTTATTTATTCATAATTATAGAGGCCATGTCCACTAATTGTGGTTTCAAGCGGCGACAGCTTTCTGTCCAACAAAAAATAGAAATATTAGAAGCTGTTGCCCGGGGAAGGAAGAAGGCAGAAGTCGCTCGCCGATTTAACATTCCGGCTTCTACTTTGTCTACAATTATTAAGCAACGGAATGAGATCATCAACGCTCAGCAGCTAGATCCCGCCAGAAAACGAGTCCGGACTGGAGTTAGCGATGAGCTAGATCAGAGGGTTTTTAATTGGTTGTCCCAAGCACGAACAAAACTAATTCCCATCTCAGGGCCCCTCCTACAGGAGAAGGCAAGGGAAATAGCCCTTCGTTTGGGAATTGAAGATTTCCAAGCTTCCAACGGGTGGCTACATAAGTTTAAAAAGAGGTAGAACTTGGCCACTTTAAAAATTTCTGAGGAGGAGGCAGCTGTTGATCCTGGGATTGAAGAGAGTTGGAGGGAAAGGTTTCCGAGATTAATGGGAAACTACCAGCCAGAAGACATTTTTAACGCAGACGAGGCGGGATTTTTTTACAATCTGCTCCCCGACCGCACCCTAAATGTGAAGGGAGAATATTGCCACGGGGGGAAGATGAGCAAAGAAAGGTTTACGGTGGTGTTTTGCGCCAACAGCGACGGGTCGGTGAAGTTACCACCGCTCGTAATCGGGAAATTTGGGAAACCCCGGTGTTTTAAAAATGTTAGGCGACTTCCATGCCCCTACTACAACAACAGGAATTCTTGGATGACGGCCGTCATATTTCGGGAGTGGCTCGTCGAGGTCGATGTGCGAATGGGAGGACAGAACAGAAAGATTCTGCTCTTCCTCGATCGTTGCACAGCCCATAATTTGGAGGGGATTAATTTAAAAAATGTGAGGGTGATTTTCCTCCCGGCCAACTGCACAAGCCGGTTACAGCCGCTGGACCAGGGGTCATATCCCAGGTAAAGAGGGCGTACTGGCGCCAATTGGTGCAGTATTTAATGCATAGGATGGATGATTGCAGTAACCCAACTCGCCTTAAATGGAATCTTCTGCAGGCCATGCAGCGTCTCTGCCTTTGCTGGGATGCCGTTTCACCTTCGGCAATCAAAAATTGTTTCGCTAAGGCAGGATTTTGCCAAGCGGAATCCGATAGTGAAGAAGGAGTGGCCCCAGAGGATGAATATTGGGAAGAACTGCAGGATAGGTTTGCTATACGAAGCATATCTTTCGATGACTTCGTTGATGTGGACGAAAATATAATGACGTGTTCCGTTGAAAGCGAGGGGGACGAAAGAGCGGGAGTTGAAAGCAAGGAGGGGGAAGGAGCGGGAATAACCTCCATGGATACTGAAGAGGACAATGAGGAGGAGGTTGTGAAACCCAAGTTCCGTGAAGTGAGTGCTGCTTTAGACAAGATAGAAGCATTCTTACTCTCTGCTGAGGGATGCTCCAAGAATGCCATGAGCGCATTCAGGGAAGTGGAAAGGGCGGTTCTTCGAGAGGGAAGAAATAATTTAAAGAAAAAGACGATTGATTCGTTTTTTACAAAAAATGATTTTTTTGTTTTAAAAATAAAAATTATTTTAAAAAGATTTTCTCAAATTATTGTCTGCTTCCTGAATCTAGTTGATAGGACCGGAGTCATATTGCTGAGGATGGAGTCGCCAAATTAGATCACAGCCATATTTTATTATAAGATCTGGATGTTAGCTCCAAGTTTCTACAAAACGTAAAGGTAACACATTGAACATCAATATTCCTGCGAATTATGCGTAAATTCTAACGTAACATTTTGTCGAGAAAAGGCATCATCGCTGCATTTCAGTAAAGGTTTTTACATAGTTTCTTCTTAAAACATGGTGGCAAACAATACGGGAATTGTAGAGTTAATTTAAATGGTACGAGAAATGTACGGAATTTGTCATTTAGATACGGGAAATGTTACGTTGCAGATTATTTTCAATGTCTTTTGCGGCATCTTTGACTTATCCTTTGGACCGAAACCAGATCGCTTTCAGCCGCGCCGAGGAGTCACAGATAGTCGTGCTCCCTGCGAATAATCTAACAGCCCCTTAAGGTATGCAGTGCCGCAATACCCTCCGAGCAACGAACTCCTGATTAACGAACAGGTGAAAAATTGGGTCCCTTGACATTCGTTAATGGGAGGTTCTACTGTATTATTACTAAGATGTTACTATGATGTGACCAAATTTTTGTCAGACAAGGGATAAACATTAGTCTATTATTATAAATTATTATAAATATCAAATACATATAAATTAGTCTTTATCATGTATTAAACATTGTGACAAGTCCTATAGGTACCTACATTTTTGCAAATTATATGGTCTTTTGAAATAAAGAATTATTATTACTATTTGTTTGCCAGGTGGCCAAACAGGCTTGCCACCTCATGGCCATAACAATATCTTTTAAATTCTCTTTTTTCTATATCATCACTATCATTGCTTGATGTTTTTACACTTCTTTTCTGGCTCCATTGCAAAAATTTAGGCAAAAGGGTTTATAAGAATTTGGTACAAGTAAACAATCATTTTGGTGACCAAGTAAACTCCACCTGAAAAAATAATTTTCTAAATACCTATAAAATATATGAAAGTAAACATGGATAATATAATAGAAAATTGGAGTATTATGTAACATTCAAATAAGATATATACGAGTGGATTAAGTTTGAAATGTCCAAATTATTCATATCTGAAAACAATTGTGAAACCAAACAATAAAAAATAAAGACAATTAAATTATTAAAAAGACAAAATACTCCTTTCTAGCATGTTTTTAATTATTTGATGAATTTCATAAGACAAATTATGTATACAGCTCATTTATTATTTTTAAAAGCTACATAATCCTTAATTCCAGTGGCAGCCGGTGGTTGTTTCAACTGGTAGGGTCAACATATGTTTAAAAAACCTAAAATTATAATACAAAAAACTATTTAATTTTTTACTTACTGAAAAATGTACAGTAGCGAGTAGATGAAAAAAATGCCTTGCAGCTAAAATGAGTGGTAAATAAAGTTAATTCAGCGATCTTTCTTGTTAGAAAGTAAATCAATAACTTTTCTGTTGAAGGTATCTATGTTATTTTAAAGGTTTTTTCACACAATAGCATGCCTCAAGCACTTAGGTAGTGTTTCTTCTTTCATACTATTTCTAAGAAAAGTCTTTATTCTTTTCATCATTTAAAAACACCCTTCTGCTTCTGATGTCGACATTGGTATCATGATCAACACTTTTAAAAGCTTTAGTGTCCTTTGAAATTTTTCACACAAATCATCACCCAAAAATAGCGACAGAAATGGTACCACAGCAGAAACTGCTCTCAATTCCTCTCTTTCATAAAAAATTTGAAGTTCTCTCTTCAGTCTCTTTTTTCCAAAAAAGGATACTTTTCAATTATTTTACTGACAATGAGATATGTGTCAGGGAATTTTTTGCTGTAATTATAAAATTCTTTGACCACAAATAGATTCGTAGCTATGAGATGTCCAGTAAATTGAAATCTATATTTTATTTCTGTGGTTATGATGTCACAAACTTCTTTACTTTCTCCTTTCCTGCAGGCAGAGTTGCTGTCAATGATCAGCAGTCTTTTTGGTCAAATTTCTTATTCTTCATTTTCTAACTTGACGTCAACCTGTTCGGTAATCACATTAACTTGGTTTCTGACTGTCTGTATGCTATTCTAAAAATGCTGCATTGCTTACTGTACTTTAACTGGATCAGTGATTCGTTTTTGAACCTGACTCCACGTGAGGCATTATCCAGTGAAAAAGTGTTATCCCAAAGATGAAGTTATTTTCTTTCAGCCTACATTTATATGCACCCACTTGTGTTATATTAGACTGCAGCTTTATGTCATCACTGTTTTTAATAATTTCCATAACCATTATGAGTTCTTTCCTATATTCATAATGTGCTGACTCCATGAGAATGGAAATTACATCTGGTCTGTGATATCCAGGAAAATCTTCTCTCTACAACGTCATCCAACACTTTTGTACTTTGGAGTGAATTAGAAAAAATGAACAGATTCCAGACAACTGTGCAAAAAAGATATGGGTTTGGCGGTTGATGGACACTGCGTTAGACATAATGAGATTCAGCTGGTTGGCATAACAGTGAACGAAATTAGCAAGTTGATACTTGTCTTTTATCAGTTTCTGAATGCCATTTAAACATCCACTCATAACAGAAGCACTATCAAAACTTTGTGCTATAAGTTTATTCGGACTGTCACCAATTAGGGGGTTGAGTTGTTTTAAAATACAATCTGCAATTGCATGAACATTATGTCCATCAGGATTAACGAAATTCAAGAACCTTTCTACCAGTTTTCGATCTACGATGTAATGTAACACAATAACTAACTGAAATTGACATGACACGTCAGTAGTTTCATCAGTTATCAATGCTACACAATCTGCTTTTTTAATTTCTTTGCCAACTTCTTTGTGGGATACTTCTAACATGCATTCCAGCAACTCATTCTTTATAGTTTTAAACGTACCTTTAAACACAGCTGATTGACTAAGGTGAACTTTTAAGTCTTTATCTAATTCAGAACTAAACTGGATTAACTCATAAAAACCTCCCTTATTTTGTGACTCATCTGATTCATCATACTCTCTTAATGCTAATTCTAATGTCCCACAAAAACAATTTGTAATCAAATTTAATACATACTATTTTTATCTACTTGTTTGTTATGTTTAGATATAGCTAGCCGATACTGTGAATTAAACTGACTTTGAATATCTGTTTTACCCAGCAACAATAAACTCAAAAGATTGTTCATATGTAGGGTATGGATTTTTTGGGTTTTACCCTATTTTTACCAGATTTTTGGCAACCCTACCAGTAACCTACCAGCACAAAATTTAGTGGTGGGGGAGGAAAGTCACCAGAAAAATAGAGCTGCTTCCTATTCACTTGCCTGTCTTCCCAACTATTCCCACTACTGGCTTTGCTCCTGGATTCAAGGAAAGTTGTTGTCCACATGGGGATAGTAGCGAGGAGCAAATCACTTGCCTACTTGACTCCCCTCTCTGCTATCCCCGTGTGCATGTGCCCTTAGGCCAAGTTCTGGAGGGCTGAGAACAGTAAACACTCTCCGCAAACAAAGTCCAATGTTTACACTTCCTCTCTCGATTCCAAGACTTCTCGCCCAGTTTTGTTTGATAATGATGGAAGAATCCTCTTTTGTCTTGACTGCTGAGAGCTCGGCATGCCCTCCTCGTTGTTCCGTCTCACCGGTCACCACGGGGTCAGCACTCGGATAGCAAAACTGTGACCACCTAGAGCCAGGGTGGGGGTAATATAACAAAACGCACTAGAGCGCTGGAGGGGAAGTACGGGAGTTGGGGAAGTAGGTAGGCGGGCGCTTACGCTTGTTCACTGTTTCCGCGTGCTTATGATGGTTTCAAAGTGTTCTCAAGTGTTCTCACGTGTTCTAACGGTTACCACGGATTTGAATCAGCGTCTATTGTGTTGTGGGGAAGTGTTGCAAATTTCGTTATGGTTTGGCCTCCGTGTTGCATCCCCAGTTGTAGGGAAAAGGAGGTTACTCGAGTTAGGTAAGTATTTTGACATGATTAATTTATTCAATGTATGCAAAGGAATGTAGCTCGTAAAGCATTCAATGGGTTTCCTTTAACCATCATAGCAAGAATATGATGGCACAATGATTCTCATTGTGGCATCAAAATTGTATCGAGGTGCATTAATTTTTAATAGGTTAATATATCTATTCCCTTATTGCCTATGGATAAGTACATATTGCATTAAATACTCATGTGTTTGGATGTTTGAACGAGCATTCACATTTTGAACGGTGGCGTTATTACAATTGCCATTAATAAAACTCAAAATAAATGTTTCTCATCGGAAAAACAGAAAAGTGTGAGGGCATTTGGACCCATTATGATATTTATTAATATTTAGAAAAGCCTGAGTGTGAAATATGCAAGATCGGCAAGAGGATGTATATTTTTAAATGATTAATCCAGGTTCCCTCATCCCACTTCCGACTCAAATCGGCGATTCGATGTTTGGATGAGGCTGATTGGGGATCCTAAGCTACTAAGCATGGACCAAATGCATGTGTACAAAAACAGAAGAATTTGCCTGAAGCATTTCTCGCGGGAGAATTTTATTGAAGGCACCATGAAACTTCGGAAGGATTCCATTCCGAATTTATATAACTGTAATCTATTACTTCTTCCTTAAAATATTTTTGAATGTACCTTTTATTACATCAATAATGTTTGGAATGTATTACTTCACTCATGATGTGCTGCTAAAGAAGCTCTTATGTGATATCCATTCATGTTTATACTATGTCAACCTTGTCCTATATTTGTTTTTACAGATCAACGGACCAATAATATTATTGTTATTTTTTGTAAATTGATTTACCATCTTTTTTTCTCAATAAACGTGTAAAGAAATATCTGTTCTTTTCTTTTAAAAGTGTGTACCAATTCCCACCTAAACATTTGATGGGTAAATTGTTTTCAGAACTGTAAAAAATTGATGGAGGATTATTGCACCAAATTTATGGAATAATTAAACTATTTGATTTACAGTAAATCGGCTGCCCCTATGAAAAGCATGCAGTGGGTGGGGGAGCAGAGGAGGAGGAGAGGTGGGGGAGCAGAGGGGAGGGGGATTGAGAGGAGAGGGGGGGAGGGAGAAGCGTCTGCTTACGTAGCTCGTTGCCTGGCAACATCTTCGACCAATGGGAGGGCCGTAACAAAACGCACTGAAGTGACGGAGGGGTTGTAGGGGTAAGGTTTAGGCTGTCCTCATTTTAGTGTCGCGACCCTGCCAGTCACTCTGGTCTTGTCTCCCCTTCCCCCTTATCCTCTGCCACGTCACATCACATGACCCATGGACGGGTCCAAATCTAACCACAGGGGAAGAAGTTAGTTACCCACAGCAATTCAAATCTCAACAGATTCTTTCTTCCAGTTTTAATGGTAATTGGGATAGCTCTATCAAGCTATCATACATAAGTCCAAGATTTTGAACAAAAGCAGTAGATGTCAGTCTCAAAGCTAGTAATCGAAACTTCGATTTTTCACATTCGTCTCTTATCTTTAGAAGCTCTAGAGAAGTGCTTAAATAGAACAGGATAATCCATCCAAAGTGCCTTCACTGTTCTACCCAACCCAACGAATGTCTAAAATTCACCCAATTTTTAGTATAGTTGTTTAAGAGATTACGAACATATTTGAAGTTCTCTTTGGTTCCTAGGTGAAGAATGATACAGTAAATGTATTTCATCTACAAATATTTGTAGATTATTAACACCATTAATTTCTTTCACTGTATCTCTAACACATAATTCTAGGCGGTGGTTCAAAAAATGCCAAATTATAAGATTAGGGTACTTATCTAAAAATCATTTTGCAACTCCTGATTTCCATCCTAACATAACGGCAGCGCCATCGCAGGTTAAAGAAACAAGACACTCTTGTACAATAGCTTCAGTTAACCCGCGGTTATTTAATTCTGCTAATAGAGTGTTAAATATACAATCAGCATTTTGTCTCTCCAGTTCAATTACGCACAAAAATAAGTTTTCTGGTTGTGTCATATTTATTAACTGAACTCGAATATATACAATAAGACAGGAATTATTGCTAAGTGATGTTGATTCGTCTAAAATAATTCCAAATTTGGCCTATTGTCAACAATTTTTTTAAAAGAGTTTTTTGCATTCTATCTGAAATGTGCATTAAAATATTTGTGCAAGCAACATTTGAATGCAAAATTTTTCCCGTATCGATGTCGTTGAGAATTTGAACATCAACCTCCGTCTCGAAACCATAAGGTGGAAGATTTAACTTTGCTTGTTTATAAGCGGTACGAAATATTCTTTCAGTAACTATGTATTCTTGTTTACGCATGTCTGCTACAATACCAGCCATTAGGTTTTTACTTTCTCCCTTCAAAGTTATTCAACACTTGCCAATTATTTCAATCAATTTTTCACAATAGATTCCACACCATCTCCAATTTTAAGTACTTATACCGGTTCTCTCCCAAACACTCTTAACTCATTCTTTATTCGACCCTGCCTAGAATCCGAACTAAAATTAATTATTTCTAAATTAGACCAAAAAAATAGTGCTGGCCCTGATGAAATACCAGGAAAAATTATCTTTCGTTGCTATGACTTCATAAAACTTCCTCTTTTATTTCTGATAAATGAATCATTAAAACTTGGTATATTTCCCTCCTCTCTAAAAGTTTCTAAAATAGTTCCCATTTATAAAAACAAAGGATGTACAAACGACATGAATAATTACAGGCCCATAACAATACTGAATATTTTCTCCAAAGTTATTGAAAAAGTCTTTTATAAACAACTAATCTCTTTCCTGGAAAAACACCACCTGCTGTCCACATGTCAGCATGGTTTCAGACAAGGAAGATCAACTACATCAGCAATATATCATGCTATTGACTATATTCTGTCATCACTTGATCGAAAGCAAGAAACCCTAGGCTTATTTTTTGATTTTTCAAAGCATTTGATCATGTCAATCATAGTCATCTCATGGTTAAACTAGAAAGAATTGGAGTCAGAGGGGTCCCCAATAATTGGATAAGATCCTACCTACAAAACCGTTCCCAAGCTGTAACTGTTAACGTGAAAGGTATAAAATATTCATCCAACTATAAAACTAACTCATTACGTGTTCCCCAAGGATCTATTTTGGGGCCTGTCCTATTCTTAATATACATTAACGATCTTGCATTCACTTTTAATGAAATAGAAGGTGCAAAATTGCTTTTATATGCTGATGATACCAACATTATACTTTCTGCCTCATCACGCAACAGCCTTGTACACAACTCAAAACTAGTTAGTCTCCATCTTAGCAACTGGTGTCAAGATAACCTCCTAAATCTTAATGTACAAAAATCCCAAATGATCCATTTCTCACATAGCAAAAAGTCAACAGAAAGTCTGTTAATAAAAATTGATCAAAAATCTATCCAACAAGTCTCTACTAGCAAATTTCTTGGTGTTCACCTAAATGCTAATATCTCTTGGGAATCACACATTGACATTTTATCCCATAAGCTAAGCTCTACATGTTACCTGATTAGGCAACTGAGAGAAACAGTTAGTAGAGACGTCCTCTTGAATCTATATTATGGCACATTCTATTCCCATATCACACACAATATTATCTTCTGGGGTTCTTCATCTCATTCCATCAAAATTTTCAAGATCCAGAAAAGAGCAGTTAGAATCATCTCTTGGAAACCATTTGACTCTCCTTCAAAGCCCATTTTTATGACTTTGAAGCTTCTTCCCCTCCCATGTATTTATATTCTGTCCGTAGTACTGTTTGTGAAAAATAACTTAAATGATTTCACAGTTAATTCGGACCATCATCACTACCTCTCTAGAGGACAATCTGATTTGCATCTTAATTTAATAAGGACCAAAACCATAAAATTAGGACCTAGAGAAATGGGAATCAGACTTTTTAATAAACTTCCTCCACAACTTAAACTTATCCAAAACTATGATTCCTTTAAGATAAAGGTGAAAAGGTTTTTACAAGGTAATATGTACTATTCTGTTAATGAATATTTAAATGATAGGTCATTGTAATTATGTATGACAGCTAACTTTATATTATCTTATATTATCTTTTTTATTGCATTTTTTTACTTTTAGCGTTATTTTACTGTATATTGTCCTATATCATCTGAATGTATGATCCCCGGACCAATAATTTTGAATTTGAATTTTTGAATATATGAAAAAAATCGAATTCGAGATTTCAACGGAAATACATGTTTTAAGGTTCCCTGAACACGTTTTGACTATTTTCTCGATGATGTCTGTTTGTCTGTATGTGATAGATTTTTGTGGGCGCTCTAACTATTAATCAGGTCAACGCAATATTTTATATTTAACATTTTATAAAAGTTTGAAGATCTGATTAGTTTTTGGTAAAAATCGGTCTACCGGAAGTGGGTGTTTACTCTTGTCCCTTATCCGTTATTTTGAAATATTTGCTTTAATATTTGATAAATGTAAAAATGTATTTGGATAAAAGTTGTAGAAAATTTCATTTTCTACAACCCTTGTTTGATACATTTTTCCATATAATGCATTGTTTAAGGGATATTTTATATTTTTAGCTGCCACCACCATGCTACCTACCGAAGATTATTGTTAACAATTGACGCTTAGTTACGTCTTAGTAATGCTCCATTTTCTTTTCTTAATTGTCAACCGGAAGTAAATATTGACAACGATCCCAGAGCTAACAACATGTAATTTGCCATATAAATATGAAGAAAGTCATATGTAGCCCACATCAGTTTATTTTCTCCTGTAGAAATAACTTTTTCTGCTTTTATATGTGCTGCAGAATTTCGGTGTTCCAAATTTTTTTTTCTCAATGGGTTTTGATTTTGAGTAATTGTCAGTCCATTTGGAGAAATATTACAGTCCATCCAGCTACGGTCCATTTAAACCTTGTGATTTTTGGCTGCCCAAAGAACCAACATTTTTGCAAACGGAACAGCCGAGTTTTCCATTTAAAACTACTAACCAACTCAATTTTTTTGTTTTGATTCCATCCCTGGGGATGTTTATTCAAATCTTCAGATAATGGGTTTTCCATCCTAGATTCCACTTCAGCTACTTTCACTATATCACTACCACTTGCACCATCACTTATAACTGTTACCTCATTTATAGGATTTTGTTTATTTCTTTTAGCGGGAACAAAATATGCATCTAAACTTTCTTGAGACATTTCTATGGGTAATATCACAGTAACTTTTTATGAAACTTTCAAATAAAACGCTCTTACAAATGCGGCTGTATCGGATAACGAACACGACTAAACAAAGTGGTTTCTATTATAAATTGTACAACACTACGAACCTTTTCCCCCTTTTCCCCTAGTCGCCGCATTAGTAATGACACCAATACAGTGGTGCCGCCTATCGAGTCGTTTCCACTATAACAAAGTTGACAGCTTATTATTATTTTTCTCATCCGGTTTACTTCTTTATCAATTATATCAAACTTAAGTTTAAAGCAGAAAAATGGTGGGAATGTGAATTCCAGATGTTAGAAAGAACCGGAACGTCTTTCCGGTCGAAATTAAGCCCTGGTTTAGACGAAATAGCTACGGCATTTGGTGTTTCTTCTGAGAATACAAAACATTTTTTAATTATGCGCATTTCTGATATTTACAACGTCATATTCACGCTTCTATTGAACAAAATGGGACATTTTTTCTATGTGGCTTCTATAATGATTATAACTGAAGGCTGCGTAAATGAAAATTTTATAAGATTTATGCAGTTTCTTTCAAATGTAACATTTTATTTCAAATTTTCAGTCGCGACATGAATAAGTTGACCTGCGAGCAACTTTTCCCTATAAGATTTAGAGGGTTAAATCCCGCGAATGAAATGTTTAGAAAAGTTGAAAAATATTTGAAGAATATTTAATATCAATAACTTGAATAGTTTTTACAATACCGACAACTATATGGAAACGTGGGCGCGCGCTCGACAGATAAGCGATCGGTGTGCTACGTCTTTTCTCCAGCGATATGTGTGTGACGTAAGATAGCGTAAAATATATATTTAACAAATGCCATGTTTTTCGTAAATCCTCAAAAAATTTCATAAAAATCACTATAAAGGAAACACTAGAAACGATTGCCAAAAGAGGTTTCTTCCATCATGATCTGGGCGAGAAGTCTCGAAATTAAGAGAGGAAGTGTAAACATTGGACTTCATCTGTAAAGAGTGTTTACTGATCTCAGCCCCACAGAACTTGGCCTTAGAGTCCCGTGTCTTCTTCCGAGTCCATAGCCGTAACATCGGTTTTTTCCAGGGGGGTCCGAGAGCCTTTTGGCACCCCCAAGCCCTGCTACGCCGGCATACGCTTCATTAGTGTACACGGACATCTTGAAAAACAACAACAACTACCATGAATCACACTAGTGAAACTCGAGCTATGTAGTGTATCAAGCAAATTAGCTACGCAGTGTATCAAGCGAACTAGGTACTATTGAACTAACTTGTGTCGACCTGTGTGCTCAGCAGTGGCGCCAGTTGTTGCTTTTCTGCTTTCTAGCTACTATCGAACGATCTGTGTGCTTAGAAGTGTAACCAATGGTTGCTTTTCTTCTTATTTCCATCAACTTCAAATGTCCATTACTCCTTTATTATTGAGAATAGGCAAAATGATTACTCTTTATTTTCGACTTGTAATGACTTCCCCTATACGTAGGTGAAGTATCGACCTCGCGTAGCTGGCTTTGTACATAGTAAGGTTGAATGGGCGAAAGATTTTACACCAATATACGTAATTTGATCCTGTCACAATATCATAGTGTGTTGACTGAAAACAAAGTGAACCATCTATGACGAGTATACCCCATGTGAATTAAAGTCTTCGTGATTGTTAACTATTCAATTTTACGTAAAAATATTGGCGACCACGTTGAGAAGAGAGGTTCTACACCTTCACTAATATCGAAATCATTGCGTAATACTTATGATGAAAACTTTAAAGTTTTAGTGGCGAAATATGCTGATAAAACTAACAATTGTGCAGCAGCAAGAAGGTTTGGTGTCACCGAGGCGAATGTGCGGCGGTGGAAAAAATCGCAGGAAATGCTACAGTGTGCAAATTTAAATCGGAAAGCATTTCTTAGGCCTAAGGAAGGACGTCATAAAAATTTAGAGAACCAGTTAATATCATTTGTGCAAGAAAAGCGCAACATTGGCCTGCCAGTCTCACGGGAGAGTGTACAAATGAAGGCACTAGAATTATCGTCGACGTTGAAGATTTCACGGTAGCAATTCAAGTCAAGGGCGGGGTGGATCACCCGATTTATGCGGCGGAACGATCTATCTATGCGGTGAAGAACATGGTTCCTGCGTATTTCGCTTAAAAATCATTGAATATCAGCGTTATATTATTCGTTTACGGCGTGAACATAGCTATCTCGTAGGCCAATTGGGGAATGCAGATGAAACAGCTGTTTTTCGATATGCCAACTAACACTACAGTTGATAACAAAGGGGCATAGTCAGTGATAGTGAAAACCACTGGAAATAAAAAACTAAGGGTAACAGTGATGTTATCGGTATTAGCTGATGGGAAAAAATTGCCACCCTTCGTAATATTCAAGAGGAAGAATCTACCAAAAGAAAAACTACCCCCTGGTATCATTTACAGATTCAATTAAAAGGGCTGGATGACTAGTGATTTGTTGTTTCAGTGGCTGAGTGAAGTTATGGATCAACGGCCTGGTGCTCTTTTAAAGATGAGATCAATGCTAGTGCTTGATGGTTTTCAAGGACATCTTACGGATGATGTGAAGTCCAAAATATCACACCTCAACACTGATCTGGTGGTCATACCAGGAGGGTCATACCTCCCAACCAGGGTCGCACACATAGGGGGGGTCCACCGGGTCTGGACCCCCCCTATAGGGGCATATTTTATCCTGAGATGAGGGTGAAGGCAAGACGTTTAAAGTGTTCTCAGGAATGCTTTTGCTCCAGGAATGAGTGCGTGAATATGGGGAAGACGGAAAAAGGGAAGGAAGGGAGAAGGGAAAGTTCCTTTTCCAAGAAAATATCGGTGTTTAAAGTGACCGTTGGTCAAGACAAAATCTTTTTGCTGAAAATATCCTATTTCCATGAGAAGGGGTTTCAGTTGAGAAACGTTCATCCCTTTCTGGGTCTTATGTTCTCCGTTTTTGTCTTTTGGAGACTTCCTGGATCCCTGCTGTGTGGGAGGAGGTTCAGGCGACCAGGAGAATGGCCGTTTGTGTAAAATATCCTATTTCCACTAAAAGGGGGACAAAAAACTGCTGCTGAGACTCTCAAAAGAATACAATTGGAGTCTCCAATTTGGAGAAGTTGGTTAGTTGGAAAAGAAGTCTCGATGAGTGAGGAAGTGTAGTGATGAGTGTATCTCTTACTGTGGAAAAGTGAATTTTTTGGAAGAATGGAAGCATCCGAGCAATATTGAGGCAACAGATCTCGAACATCAAAAAATCGGGTACTTTTCCAGAAAGCTCCCCGCGGCCTTTTTTTCACATTTTTTGCACATCCTAAATTTCGGCAACCCTGTGGAGTTTCTACTGGGAAGTCTAAACTCACCATTGAAATTGGATAAGTATTTAATGGAGAAATTGTGAGTGCAGATTCCATGCAGATAAGCTGTTTTCCTCGAATCACACGAGCATTTATTTCATCTAGTTGGCCTCGTGGTCGGTGAAATTCGAATATATAAAACAAAGTAGGCTGCTTTGATAAGTGTTGTACGTGAAATTACATTAGTGATATGTAGTAAATAGCCTTATAGTAGTGGCCTTTAAATATATTATACTACATTATTTCATTTCTAATTAGATAGTTTGCAGCTGTTACGGAGAGTACCGGCACTTATTTTTATCCAAGTAAAGCACTGCTTATAGACGTAAGATAGGCTACTCGCATTCTAGTGCAAATGAAAAAGTGAGAAATTGTCCTTTTAAAACTCTTTGGTTTACCCCTTACATAGATAAATATGAGTAGTAAAAGAAAACAAATATCAATATTATCATTTGTGAAGAAGTCGCGTGGAAATGTGCATAGTGAACAAAAAGATGGTGAGAAAATTAATTTCAGCGAACATAGTGACCTCATCGATAGTGCATCATTGCAAGAAAAAGAGCTGTGTTTGTCGTTCGCACTGGTTACTGGATGTACTACGGAGACAGATGCGGACAATAAAGGTAACCCTAATGATATAGCAAACTTTTTGAAATTGAAAGAATATTGTTCTGGTAAGAAACTCCTGGAAGTTTTTAATAGTTTATGGTCACCAGATGCTAAATATAAATTTCCTGTCAAGAATATTAAAGGCAAAAATTTAAGTTGCCAAGCACATTGGCTTGAAAAATGGCATTGGGTATGTTATTCGGAATTAATGGATGGTCTCTTCTGCAAATATTGTGTGCTTGTTTCTCCATTTAGAGTAGGAGTGCATAGGGAGCAAAATCTGGGTAAATTTGTTTCAGAAGCTTTCAACAAATTGAACCATGCCTTAGAATATTTTGAGAAGCATGGCAAATTGTCATATCATGCACGAAGCTTGGAAATATTTTACAATTTAAAGAAAATTGATGAGAAAAAAGTGCTCCCGATTGATTTGATTTTAGATAAAACAAAGCAGCGGAATTAGCAAAAAACAGGAAAATATTTGGCTCAATAATAAAAACTGTCCTATTTTGCGGGAAGCAGGGAATCCCCTTACGAGGACATTTAGATTATGGCCCCTTAAATGTTGAAGACACCCCTGAAAAAAATGAGGGAAATTTTAGAGCATTACTTAGAATGCGTGTGGAAGCAGGAGACGAAATTTTAAGGAATCATTTTAAAAGTTGTGGAAGAAATTCCTACGTTAGCTGGAGAACACAAAATGAAATCATTTCTTCCATAAATGATATAATTTTAAGGGATATTGAAAATCGCATCAATAAGAGTGTTTCAGTATAATAGCAGATGAAACTACTGATGTTGCTGGGATAGAACAGTTTGCTCTTGCTGCTCGATTCATTGAAAATGATACTGTCCAAGAACAGTTTATACAATTTATACCGGTTGTCAGTAGAACAGGACAAAGTCTTGCCACACATTTGATTGATTCTTTGAAATATTTCAAAATTAATTTAAAATTTCTCAGAGGCCAAGGATATGATGGGGCTAGTGCAATGAGTGGACAGTTCCAAGGAGTTCAAGCTCATATTAAAAAAACACTTCCCCTCTGCATTATATGTGCATTGTAGCTCACACAGTTTAAACCTAGTGATTTCAGATTCTTCTAATTTACCCAATATCAGAAACTGTGTGGGAATAGTGGGTAAAATCTATAATTTTTTTCACACTCCATTGAGGCAAAATGTTTTAATAAGAAATATTGAAAAACACTGTCCTCATTCTAGAAAACGAATATTAGTTCAAATGTGTGGCACGAGATGGATTGAAAGACATGATTCGATACTAGTTATGGTTGAATTATTTAATGCTATACAAGCATCACTGAATGAAATGACAGAGTGGAATGATAACGATGTATCCGTTCAAGCTTCTCTTTTAAATGTATCGATTTCTAAAGCTGATTTCATCATTTCTTTGCTGACTATAAATAAGGTATTTGCTCTTACTAAAAGGTTGAGTGAATATTTACAAACAGTTAATATTGATTTGAAGAAGGCAATGAGTTATGCTGACTCGGTCATTGAAGGACTTTAAACATTAATTCTGAATCAGTTTTCAAAGAGATTTTTGAAATGGCCATAAAGCTTCTGGAATTTGTAAGAGGTGAGGAAGAAATTAAAATTCCAAGATGTCCCACGAAGCTATCAGTGTACCGCAACAATATTCCAGCTAAATCCCCTGAGGAGTACTACAGACGGGCTATATTCTTACCCTTTCTAAACAATGTAATAAGTCAAATAAAACAAAGACTTGAAAAACAGAATAACATTTTAGCTAAATTTGGATGCTTACTGACTCAAAATTACGATGATGAAACGGAAAGTGATTTTCTCACGTTAGCAGAATTTTATTCGAACAGTGATGATCTTTTTTGCGACAATAAGGAAAGCATGCTTGGTGAACTTAAACTATGGAAAAATTTTATAAGGAACAAGGAATTTATTTCATTTATTGTGACAGAGAGTTGTATCCTCGTATCAAACTGCTCCTACAAATACTATGTACACTTCCCATTAGCACCTGTACCAGCGAAAGATCATTCTCTACTTTGAGGAGGCTAAAAACTTATCTAAGAAACACCATGAAAAGTGATGGACTTAATGGTCTTGCATTATTAAATACCAACAGTTTACAGGTGTCTCCAGAAGATGTTTTGGATGAATTAAGCAAGAAACCGAGACGATTGGATTTTACCATTTGAGATAAGAAATTTATTTTTAATCAAGTGCAGTAAGGCCTCCAAAGGCGAACCACCTCTCAAAGTGACTCCTATTTAGTGGAACATTTTCAAGAGTGCAATTATTTTCTCTGAGATAACTACTCTGACCTGCCCCCTCTAATCTTATCACCGTCTTCCCAGACCAGCAAATTCTAGTAGTTAACCTGACCACTGTGTCCCATTAAATGACTTTTCTGTTTTCTTTCATTTGTAATTTTGAATATTATCAAACTCAGTGAACCCAGTTAATAATTGCGAGAGTATTTTTCATTTTAAAGGGTAATGTAGATTTAATATAAAACAATTAAAAATTATATTATTAGAAATCGAATGTTTTGAATATATTTTCTTCTTATGTTCCCGATTTTCAGTAAATTTAAACGACAAGGGAAAAACGATGTAAACCACTCCTAAGAATCATATTTTGTGTATTCCTCTGAAAATACTGGTATTTAAAAAAAATTAAGCGCATGACCTAGACTATTGGATTTCGCTGTTTGGGAAACAAAATAGGACTTTGAAATAAAATCAAATTGTATATTTGGTTTGTTATTTATGTTATTTTTGCTTATATTTTCGAAGGTAAAATATGGCGTTGAAATATGTCTACTTCTGCTGATAACCCTGGACCTTTAGTCTATATTTCACTGTAATAATATACTCGGAAAATTTGAGATATTATACTGTAATATATTTATTCTAATTATGTGTTTTACAGTAATAATGTACTATTTAGAAAGGGAATTAATTTTTAAATGCAAGTTGTATAAATAAAATAAATAATAAAGGGTAACCTTAAACTTTTTTATGCCTGCCAAATAGATCGGACCCCCCCCCTAGAAAAAAGTCTGTGTGCACCACTGCTCCCAACTACAAGTGCTCGATGTGGTTGTCAATAAGCCCTTTATAGATCACCTGTGGCATCTTTATGGGGAATGGTTGCTGTCATGGAATTGCCCTCTGACTCCAGCAGGTAAAATGAAAAAGCCAACGGAGGCTCTACTGAGAAAATGGATTAAGACTGCATGGGACAGTATCTCACCAGCATCAATAGTCCAAGGATTCAAGAAGTGCTGTGTTTCTAACAGTTTGGATGGATCAGAAGATGACATTCTGTGGGCAGAGGAAGATGATGCAGCTATTGGAGATTCCTCCAGGAGTGAAAGTGAAAATGACAATTAAAATGTGCTAATGAGAAATAATTTGCATGAGAAACTTTAATGTCCTAAAATATTCAATTGAAAATTTCAATCAAAATTGCTTATTTAAATTGGTTTTAATGTTTATTATGCAATGGTATAATAAACCTCTGTCATTGTATGCACAATAAATTTTTCCCCTGCATTCAGTGCTGCCAACCCCATTTCATTCGTCTTTTAAAAGTCTTTATATTTCGAATAGGAATCATTAAAGTCATATTCATTATATAACCTTCGGTAGCTTAATTGGTAGAGCAGTGGGCCATACATCCGTAAGTTGCTGGTTTTAATCCAGTCCAAAGGAATTTTTTCTCTTAAATTCAATATTACCTGTTCAATATTATTTCATTTTGAAGCATTAAAATCCACTGCCATCCAAGCAATTTTTATATAGCTCTGCATTATTTTCAATGCTTTTTTATTGGTGTTTAAAATTGGACTTTGGGGTCATAAACGTCCCTTAAATATTACATTTATGTTTGAGTAAAGCTAAAGTTTGGACATGTCAACTGATGGCATACACAGGAAATCGAGGGAGGAGATGGGGAAACTAAAGGTGGCAGCATGCTAGGTGCTAGAATGTCTGAAATGCGAGAGTGACATGTATCTTCCATTCAACATGTATGACAAATCAGAAAGAAACTTTTTGTGGTAGGTATCACGAAATGTGTTGATTGGCTTTAGGCAGCCTTCATTTAAAAATATTTGTTAGTTACAACATGATAATATAGTCTAGCTTGGATGCAGCATCTCAGCCGCCAGTTTGTTTGTCGGCATTGTAACACACTTTTGTTTAAATATCTGTATCATGAGAACTACAAATGTTATTGGTTTGGAGTCTTTTCCAAAAATAAATTTCAACATTTCTACACATTTCATTTGCTCAATGTATCCCTCTAAATTAGGGTTTTCCAACCTTTTTGTGTCGGGAGCCACATTTCAATTTTTTCCTGACTATCATCATTTATTTATTCCATTAACCAGGAATTTATATGGCTGGAATAGGTATTGTCAAATCTGAAACATAACACACACAAAGCAATGAAACAATGGTCAGTATAATATGTATACAAGATTACTGAGACACTCAATTACATATATCAATATGACATCTAAGAACAATATCAACATCACTTTCAAAATATTCATTGACAGAGTAGAAACCTTTCTTTATTAATTCAATTTTTTAAATTTTCACATTATCTCATTACTGAATGTGTTCTCCCTCCTGCAATATCATTATTCAGTTAACACTCCTACCCTACTCTCCGTATATATAGAACTCTTGACCATGCTTTCATCACCTGATGATGCTGTAACAGGCGAAACCAGTCGGTTATTATACTTTTTAGTGGAAATTTACAAGTTTCTTTTTTCATTTAATCTTATGGAGATAATATTTTACCGACCGGTTTTGGTATGACAATTTTAAGGCAGTTAACAATTCCCAGATCTAGAGGATGCATATAACTTATCCATTTAGCGGATAGAATAGAACACCACATACTACAAATCTTGGCCCACTTGTGTGTTATGCATTGGTTCATTAGTAGAGTGATTTTCACGTTTTGTGAAACAATCATCTCTCCAACTGGGTAAGCCACTCCTGGAAGAGTTTTACCATTATCCATGCATTTTTGTTGGCCCTGTAGTATGCTTTTTCTTTAAAATATCAAGGTTTCTCGGACTAGCCAACAATGAGTGGTATTAATTTTTCACTTCCATCTGCATTACAAGTTAACATTTTCATATATAATTAAAATATGATAAAACTCCTTCAGCCATAAAAATGTTTAAAGTTTACAAATTTGTGGCGGCCATTACGGAAGCCGATGCTCATTGCATACGAAGTTCCACCGGACGCCACCAAGCGGCGCGATAGCGTTGAGGCCAGAGAGGCTGGCAAGGAGGTGAAGAGGGTTTCCGAGGGACTTCACCTGGCCACCTAGCGCTATAGCCACGCGAGCATAAAGCGTGCGTCACGCCACGGTTTTGTATCGCCGTACATCCTTGTATCTCTCGCTAATAAATTGCTATCTAGCGTCAAAATAGTATTTATTATTTGTGGCACCCTAACGCACCTCCATACTGGTGACCACTGATGTGCGTATCGCCGAATAATTTCGGAATCTTACCTTGCCACGTGTTTTTCGACTCGCCGCCATTGGCCTCGTGTTGTTCATTTGTATACAGCTTTTTTGCGTTTTTTTGCCCTAACTTTTGCGTGCACCTTATTGTTTGTCCCAGTTTTAATTTTTTTTCCGCGATGGATCCTGAAAACTCCTTGGGCGTCAACCGCATCGCCATGCGCATATCCCCATTTTGGCCCGAGAAAGTAGCGCTGTGGTTTTCGCAGCTCGAGAGCCAATTTCTGCTGAGTGGTGTCACTCAAGATGCCACGAAATTCGGCATCGTGGTTGGTCAACTGGACCACCGATATGCGCAAGAGGTGGAAGACATCATCAGGAACCCCCCCGAGTCGGACAAATACGAGCGCATTAAGGAGGAACTTATAAGGCGCCTATCCGATTCGGGAGAGAAGAGGATCCGCCAGCTCTTGGAGCATGAGGAGATGGGGGACCGCAAACCGTCGCAGTTCCTTCGCCATCTCCGCAACTTGGCGGGTGCATCGGTGCCGGACGATTTTTTGCGCACGCTGTGGCTTAACCGTCTCCCGACGCATATGCAGGCGATTCTTACCGCACACGACGGCATCGGTTTGGAGGGTCTCTCCGTGCTAGCGGATAAAATTAATGAAGTCGCCCCTCAGCCGCAAGTCACCAGCCTGGCCCCCACGGACGCCTTCACGATGCTCCTCCAAAGCGTCGACCAACTATCGCAGCAGGTTGCCGCCCTATCTGTCGACGTCAACGCCGTCCGATCCCAGCCTCCCCACCACTCCCGCCCTCGCTCCCATAGTCGCCGCCGTAACCCCCGCTCCCGATCTTCAACCCCGCACAGGCGACAAAGTCCACAAATATCTCCCCCTTGCGTGTTTGTGGCGGAAAACCCACAGGGTGGTCATTGATAGCGGCCATCGACCCCCCTCTTACGCCCAGCCGCCTATATGTGACTGACGCCACGACGAAGTTTCAATTTTTGATCGATACCGGTTCCGATTTGTGCGTGTTTCCCCATGCCAAGGTTAAAGGTCCCCGTGCTAAAACGGACTACGACCTACTTGCCGCTAACGATACGGCAATTTTCACATATGGTTGGATAACGTTAACTTTAAATTTCGGACTTCGCCGCGATTTTTCGTGGCGATTCGTGGTCGCTGATATTTCCAAGCCCATAATTGGGGCCGATTTTTTAAAATATTTCGGTTTATTGGTCGACATACGCAATCAGCGACTCGTCGACGGGATCACCACGATTTCCGTCCCCGGTCGTCCCGCCTCCGGCACCGTGGATCAGATTCGTGTTTTTAGCGGTGATTCCCGTTTCAGCCAAATTTTGTGCGATTTTCCCGATATAACTCGGCCTGCTGGGGTTCCTCAAACAGTTACTCACTCGACAGTCCATTACATCCGCACCACTCCCGGTCAACCGGTGTCGAGTAACCCCCGTCGGCTTTCTACCGATAAACTGGCCATCGCGAAACGCGAATTCGAGACCATGATTCAATTGGGGATAGTGCGTCGATCGGAAAGCAGCTGGACCTCAGCCCTGCACTTGGTACGGAAAAAGAGTGGCGAGTGGCGTCCGTGTGGCGATTACAGAGCGCTGAATGCTCGTACCTTGCCCGACAAATACCCCGTGCCCCACATCGAGGACTTTGCACAAACCTTGCATGGTAAGACGATATTTTCCACCATAGATTTGGTCAGGGCGTACCACCAAATTCCCATCCACGAAAGCGACATCCCGAAAACGGCGATAACAACGCCGTTTGGTTTGTTTGAATTTCCGGGCATGTCTTTCGCGTTGCGGAACGCCGCGCAAACATTTCAGCGGTTCATCGATGAGGTTTTGCGCGGGTTAGACTTTGCTTATGCCTATATCGATGACGTGCTGGTAGCTTCCGCTTCAGAGGAAGAGCACGAAAAACACTTGCCAGAATTATTTTCTCGATTTAGCAAGTATAAATTACTTATAAATCCATTGAAATGTATATTTGGTGTTTCTAGTGTTAAGTTTTTAGGTTATAGTGTTTCGGCGAGTGGGATTAAGCCTTTGGACGACAAAGTAGCCGCTGTGCAGTCCCTTCCAGAGCCTCAGACAGTCAAACAACTGAGGCAATTTTTGGGAATGCTGAATTTTTATAGGCGATTCCTTCCGAACGCCGCCGCTCTTCAGGCGCCCCTTAACAGTGCGCTCACCGGAAAAGTAAAAGGCAATCACCCGGTCGTGTGGTCTCCCGAGTTGCGGCAAGCGTTTCAAGATTGCAAAGAAAGTTTGGCGCAAGCGGCTCTCTTGGCTCATCCCGACCCCTCTGCCACCCTTGCCATATTTGCCGATGCATCGGACATTTCGGTAGGCGCGGCCCTGCAGCAACGTTCCCCTACCGGATGGCAGCCCTTGGCGTTTTTCACCACCAAGTTGTCACCCGCAGAGCGTAAATACAGCCCTTACGACCGTGAACTTTTGGCGGTTTATAAAGCAGTGCGACATTTCCGCCACATGGTCGAAGGAAAACATTTTACAATATTTACGGATCAAAAACCTTTGACGTTTGCTTTTAAACAAAAAAGTGAAAAGTGTTCGCCCTGACAATTTCGGCATTTAGATTTCGTAGGGCAGTTCACCACGGATATTAAGTACGTTGCGGGTCGCGAAAATGTGGTCGCTGATGCCTTAAGTAGGGTCGAAGAAGTGTCCACAATTGACTACGGTGCGTTGGCAGACTCACAAGCAGGTGACGAAGAAATGCGTAAATTTGTAAATAGTAACTCTTCTTTGAACTTAAAAAAATTGTTAATGCCCGGAACCGAATGTGAAGTGTATTGCGATGTGTCGACAGGTGCGATTAGGCAATACCTCACAGCACCATTTCGCAGACAAGGACGCTGCATTCATTAGCGCATCCAGGTATTAGCGCTTCAACCAAATTAGTTGCCGAGCGTTTTGTCTGGCCCTCCCTGCGCCACGACTGTCGGTCATGTGCCCGTTCATGCCCTCATTGTCAGCGAGCTAAGGTTCACCGGCATGTGAGTTCGCCAGTAGGAGATTTCCTGCTTCCCACTAGCCGTTTTGACCATGTTCACATTGACATTATAGGTCCGCTTCCTCATTCCCACGGGTACCGCTATTGCCTGAGAGCAGTGGATCGTTTTACGCGATGGCCGGAGGCTTTTCCGATCGCAGATATTACGGCGGAAAGCGCTCTCTTCTTCGGTTGGATCGCGCATTTTTGGAGTTCCGATGCGCGTCACCTCCGACCAGGGACGGCAATTTACGTCGTCCCTCTTCCAGGAATTATCCCGCCTCATTGGGACAAAGCACCTGCGGACGACGCCGTACCATCCCGCCGCCAACGGCTTGGTAGAACGCTTCCACCGTCAGCTGAAGGCGGCCATCATGTGCCATCCAGATGAGAGCTGGGTGGATGCTTTCCCTGCTGTGCTGCTCGGTATTCGAGCCGCTTGGAAGGAGGACTCGAAGGCCACGCCCACCGCCATGGTGTACGGCGAAAGCATACGCCTCCCTGGCGAATTTTTTTCTTCCAAAACGGGCACTAATCGTGACGAGACCAACCTAGCTGCCCAGCTGCAACGTCACATGCAGCAACTGAGACCGCTTCCTGTCGCACGCCATGGGGATAAGCCCCTCTTTCAATTCAAAGATATGGCATCTTCTTCCCATGTTTTTGTGCGGAATGACACAGTGAAGGGTCCACTCCAGCCACCTTACGATGGACCATTCGAAGTAGTGCAGAGGACACCCAAATACTTTGTGGTCCGGATTCGCGGGAGAGATGCCAAGGTCTCTATTGACAGGCTAAAACCAGCTTATTCCATGGTGGACACAGCCGAGCAGGCACCACAGCCTGCAGTCCCCACATCCACCACAACCAGTGTTCGCAAGGAGCAGCCATCGCCTGCACAACACTCCGAGAGGACAACGCGGTCTGGCCGACGGGTCCACTTTCCCCGCCGGTTTCTTTAATTTTTTTGCATTGTTATATATTTTTAAAATTTTTTTTCTTCTGTAGTTTGTTACTGGGGGGTGATGTGGCGGCCATTACGGAAGCCGATGCTCATTGCATACGAAGTTTCACCGGACGCCACCAAGTGGCACGACAGCCGCAGCGTTGAGGCCAGAGAGGCTGGCAAGGAAGTGAAGAGGGTTTCCGAGAGACTTCACCTGGCCACCTAGTGCTATAGCCACGTGAGCATAAAGCGTGCATCACACCATGGTTTTGTATCGCCGTATATCCTTGTATCTCTCGCTAATAAATTGCTATCTGGCATCAAAATAGTATTTATCATTTGTGGCACCCTAACGCACCTCCATAAACTTTAAAAATTTTTATGGCTGAAGAAGTTTTATCATAGGGTTCACGAACTTTAAACAATTTTATGGCTGAAGGAGTTTTATCATATTTTAATTGAACTAGCCATAAGTTTATATTGAGCTTTCAATTTCCTATATAACGGTTAATATTTCTTTGGATTTTTGGAAATGCTGGAGACATCTGTTTCAGCACTTAAAATCAAGTCCAATCTGAGCCATTTCATTCACCATTTGCTTTATAGCATATCACTTTCAAATTTTGTTTCAAAATAAACTTAGGTTAAGCACTCCATGGGGTCAAATATTGTATTTGAATGAAAAATAAACCATATTTCAAAATAAACATACTAAAAACCCTACAAAACCCTATTCTGATAGTGGGGAAATAGTAACAACTTCGAATTATCCTATATCGAATTAAAGACGATTTTCTTGTATCTCAACACTGCATGGGACACCCACATTATGGAGGGTATGACCAAAGGGGGTCCAATATAAAGATTATCCTGGGGCCAGAATATTTCCAGTACCTACGCTGTTCAAAAGACAAAATGCTACAAATATAATAAAACTCTTTTGCAAGAAACAAAGTGTATAATGTGGAGCCTAATCCAAAGATGACTAAGCAACAAATAAAAGTTATATTTTTACATTTATGCTTAGCTCACACACACACACACATTGAGTACTGTATTTTCCTTTTAATTTATAATTGTTGACACAAGCATCAATACCGTCACAGAACTAAGCATAAATGTAAAAATATAACTTTTATTTGTCGCTTAGTCATCTTTGGATCAGGCTCCACATTATACACTTTGTTTCTTGCAAAAGAGTTTTATTATATTTGTAGCATTTTGTCTTTTGAACAGCGTATATATATATATATATATCTTGCAGCGACCAAAGAAGTTCAAGATGCAGTGCTCTGTGGGGAAAGTAATGTCCACTGTCTTTTGGGGTGCGGCGGGACCTGTTTTCATTGATTTTTCGTAGAGCAAAGAACAATGAGTGTGGCTTAGTACAGCTATCTGCTTACAAACATACTGACAAGTTATGTAAAAAGCTTAACTCTGTGTATTATATACTATCTGTCTTGAAGCACTCACTTAGTATCGAGGTATTAAAAAAAGTATATTTTGCTTATTTCTATTCATGTGTTGCCTATGGCATTGTCCTCGGGGGCTCCTCTACCCAATTAATTGAAGTTTTTAAGATCCAGAAAAAGATTGTCAGGTCAATGTGCAAAGCACAATTCAGAGCACATTGCAGGCCCCTATTCAGAAGATTGGGACTCTTGACTGTTCCCTCTATTTATATTGATAATGCTGTATTGTATGTGAGGCAAAACATGTCTGACTATGAGAAAAACATTAATTTCCATAATTACAACACAAGAAGAAACGATGATCTCCATGTTATACAACAAAATTTAAAAGTTTGCTGTCAAGGAACAAAAGCAAGATGCATTAAATTTTATAATGCTCTGCCTGCTGCAATCAAAGAAGTAAGCTCATTCCAATCATTCAAGAAGCATGTTCATGAGCTCCTTGTGACTAATTGTCTTTACAACATTAGCGATTTTATGCCTAGTGCTTGAGATAGTTTGTGTTCTTGTCCTCTTTTCAATGTTTTTGACGTGTTCTATGCATTATTTTGTAATGTCTTTTTGAACAAATAAACTTATTATTATAATTATATATATATATATATATATATATATATATATATATATATATATATATATATATATAACTGTTTCCATTGAAGTTCTAAAAATGGATTATTATGCAAATATATATTTTCATTTATCTTATGGAATAATATTTTGGGAAAATTCTAGTGCAGCCTCAAAAGCTTTCTCTATACAAAAGGAAGTGGTTAAAGATATAGTCAATGTACCATCCAGAACTTCTATCTTTGCTTCCCTCAAGATCCTCACCCTCCCATCTACAAGGGATGTTCAAATTTGACCTGGACTTAATTTTTTTCTGATCATAATTGAAGAGCAACATTGGCAGCCGTGTAGGGTTTTTTAGCACATGTATGCTGGCTACCTGCAACAGCAATCTTCACTTGCTTGCAGCAACAATGACAAGTGTATTCAACATGGAAGCCAGTGATGTACCGAACTCTGTTGCGCAGCGCATTATTATCAAGTTTTTATGGAAGGAAAGTGTAAAGGCGGCTGAGATTCATCGCAGACTTCAAGCACAGTTTGAGGATGAGTGTCTTTCACTTTCCTCGGTGTTTGAATGGTGCAAATCGGTTGGTGTCAAATTTCCCTCATGCTGCGTGCCCTGCTATGGCAGTGAACCCACACAACATTCAAAGAGGTAGGCAAATATTGGTATATTATTTAGCTGAATTAGTGAACATCAGTGTCAGAAGTGTTGAAAACATTATAAAAAACAAGCTTAAATTTATGAAAGTGAGTTCCAGATGGGTGCCGAAGCAACTTTTGGATGAGCAGCAAGAAAGACATGTTGGGGTTTGCAGAGAACTTCTTCAGTGCTACAAAAGGTATGGCAAAGAGTTCCTGTCATTGATTGTGACCTCCGACAAGACTTGGGTTCACCATTACACCCCAGAATGCAAGCTGGCCAGCATGGAATGACGACATTCAATCTCGCAGCGACCAAAGAAGTTCAAGATGCAGTGCTCTGTGGGGAAAGTAATGGCCACTGTCTTTTGGGGTGCAGCAGGACCCGTTTTCATTGATTTTTGGTAGAGCAAAGAACAATGAGTGTGGCTTAGTACAGCTATCTGCTCACAAACAAAGTCAAGCCAGCCATCAGGTCCAAAAGGCATGGTCAGCTGTCCAAAGGGGTCATTCTCCTCCACAACAACACCTGTCCTCATTCCACACAGGTGACAACTGCTGCTCTTGCTGACTTAAGCTGGGAAGTACTGCTGCATCCTCCTTACAGTCCAGACTTGGCCCCATGTTACTTTCATCTGTTTGGACCACTCAAAGCAGATCTGGGAGGCCAGCGCTTTAGTTCAAACGAGGAAGTAATGGAAGCAGTGCAAACCTGGTTGCACAGGCAACCGAAAGACTTCTTCACTGCAGGGAACAATGGAAAAATGTGTTGAGAAGCAGGGGCATTATGTTGAAAAATAATCAAGGTTTGAGATTTGTGCAGCTTGTGTAGTCCTGTTAAAAAAATAAAATCCAGATCAAATTTGAACACCCCTCATATATTCTAAATTGTGCTTCATTTGTCAAAAATAATCCCTCACTTTTTCCTACAAATGCAACAATTCACAAGAATCTCACACGTAGACATGAGGATATCCATATAAATGACTACACACTGACTTTTTTGCTGAGGACCTCATCATTCTGCTTCAAAAATATTTAAAACACTCCCAACCAGCATTAAATGCCTACCTTCTAATCTATTCAAACCCAAGTTAAAAAAAATATTATTGGGAAAAACATACTGCTTATCAATGAGAAGAATATAAATAACAGAGGAGACAACGGCGAGTGAAACTATGACCTGAAGAGTCGACTCTGACCGTAAATAAAACAAAGGATTTAGCTAGAAGGACCAAGCGCTAAATCCTTTGTTTGTTTACGGTCGGAGTCGACTCTTCAGGTCACGAGAACAATGGTTAATTTCAACCAAATTCAAATTTTGTAGACATGATTAGTAACTGTGGCATTAAAAGTCTGGATATTTTAAAAACTGATCTTAACTCCGATGGCGATCACTAAATCTCATTTCTGTTTACGGACAATAAATTAAATGTCAAGAAGTTTAGGGTCAAGACTTGCATCCTTGGCATGTTTAGCATAAGCAGTTTAATGTTATTAGCTTTAGTATTTGACAATAACATACATATTAAAATTTAAGCCATATATTTTGCTAGATAGTTCTATCAATTTTTTATTCCTTTCCGAACTCTTGAATATTAACCTGGGGCTTCCTTTCCGTAATATATCACCAAACGTTTCTCGAGTCTATGGGGTCCAACCCCGACGTAACTTTACTCGTACCGTTCAATGACGCGGTTTGCCCGTTTCGATATACCTTACCTCGCTTCACTTGATAGACCGTGAAAAACGAAATTTTTTGATTAGTCATATCATATTAAAATATTTCACATGATTTCTCTAGACATTTCTAAACTGACAACTTGAAATCCTAAGATGTTTTATTTAATTCCTAGGAAGGAAATTAGGACACATCACTCCATAACAGGTTTGAATAAAAGCAGTTCCATCTATTGGCCAATCTTGAAATATCGTAGAACAGTTTTGGCACCGAGTAATTATTGTTGTTGTGCTCAGCTGTTGTAAGCGATTACGCATGATATGGTGGTGGGCGTGGGATAGATGGAAATGGACATGATAAATTTCAGACTTCTTGGGATGGTGGTCGTTCACCGAAGATAGTGAGTGTTACTGTAACGTAGAGCGGTTAAGTGGGTCTTAATGTAATACTTAAGTTTTTTTACGTAATATTATTTTTGATTCATGAAAATTCTCTCAACCTAAAGATACGCGTTTGTGATATTTTACAAGATAATATTTTCTGAGTATTCAAGCTGGAGTGTTTTGTAATTCCACAGAAATCTATTACAAGATGATCAAAACTGAGAGGAATTACTGCTCGGATGGGTAAGTTTCAAAATAAGTTGGCTTCGTTCAGTAATAATGTTGAAGAAACTACTTGAATAAGATCTCCGTGAGTTGATGCAATTTTAAGTACTTTAAATAAACGTCGTATATCCATGACAAATAATTTCACTAGTATTCGCACTTTTTGTGTATTATAATTCGAGATGTTATATTTTATCCTTACTTGGACAACACCATTTGTCAGTGTCACGGGTATGAACTTATTTTCAGAAATTTTATATTATGTTCTTTTAGGGATATAATGAATCCGTGCTCTTTGTGATGCAGATCGTAATTCTCCAATTATTCTCTTTAGATGGGGAATGGAGGCTAACCTTGTGGCTGAATTTGTATCAAAAACTGGAGTAGAGACAGCTGTTGCAGAAGAATTATTAAGAGGTACAATTTTATAGACATGTCATTTACACAGCAATCACATTCGTTGGTAGTTTTATATTATTACGATAAGGGAGTGATCGACTAGAAAATGCTTTCGCAATTTTTGGGCAGTCACCTAATGAATAACACGTGCCTAGTTTTGGGGTGTAATTTCATGACTCTTTATTTCACAGCGAAAGGATGGGACATGGGACTTGCGTTAAAAGCCCATATATTCTCTTGCCCATCTGCAAATTTCTATCAACCTAAAAGAGCGTCCTCGTATGTGGGCTCATCACAGAGTGCCTTGGTTGGCATTCCAGTAGATTGGTCTGTTACCACGGTGTCCACTGTGCCTTTGAATCGCGCTGAATCGTCTTCCATGGCTAAAGAGGAGGAAAAACACCAGAAATTAGCCGCCCCTACTCATAGGCCTATGCTAGAAAAGTCTTCAGCTGTTGATTATGTTGAGTGTGAGTATAAAAGAAAATAGAATATTACTTTTGCCATAAACAAGGCACTGTTGATTTCTTCAGTTTTGTTAAGGTACCTTTGGTGAATAATAGATTGTTGGACATTCAGAAAAGAATTATCCAGCTCTGTATAGGCTGGAATCCAATGGATTACATTTTTTGTGGAGTAATCTCAGTAGCTGTGTTATGTTTATATCTTATATGTTTGTTTGATAGCTTTTCACTGAGAATTGAATGACTACAACTTTGGACTGGGGAATAACATTTTAAGCCTTCACTAATGAAATGGAAACAGTATTACAAAAGAGAGGAACTGACTGGGAAAAAATCTACTGGGCCTTGGTGCAACCTGCCTAATGCTATTGGCCCAACTGTTCCCACTGTCTGTTTATTTATTTATTATAAATATAAACAGGCAGCAACCCAAATACATAAAAAGTTACGTACAGTTAACATTTAGGTATGATAAAATTACATAAAAAGTTGCATAAAATTAACATTTAGGTATGATAAAATAAAAAATAATATACACAAAAATTTCAAAAAACAAGGTACAGAATACAAAATATAAAACATTACAATAGTGTATGAATTTATAAATAAATAAGTCTCAAGTAGTTGGAGCTGTCTCTTAAAGCTTGTAAGAGAGATATTGCAAAAAAGTCAATAGCAGGAGGAAGGTTTTTTGCAAGACACAATACTCTTGCCATTTGGCTATTATACATAACTATTTTTATGAAATTCCTTTGAAAACATCTTGAGATCAAGTATGATTAGTATTACACAATATACTAACTCCAAGAAACATGGACAATCAATGTAGTTATTAATAAGTTCATATATGAAAGTTATACTGGATTGCTCATATCTCAAGGAAAACAAATGCAGTACCAGCTCGTCATATAATCTGTCATATGGAACCTCATTATACAGAAAACCTTGTATAACCGCAACCATTCTAATAAATATCTGAATTTTTCTATTCTCTTAATATGTATATCATAATATGGAAACCAAATAATGAAACAATTATATACATAATATTCATATTCTCTCCATCCGTTGGTGTCCACCAGAATGCTGCTTTGATTTGTGCTGATTGAAATGGGAATCTCATTTGCGATCTTTTTAATGTGTTTTGACAAATTTTCCTGCTAGTTAGAAGTCTGATATTTGGTAGGAATATTTGATTCTTATAGTAAAAGCCATTTACGAAAAAAAATCCCCTAAAAAGATCCTGGTTCGACTCCTGGAGATAATTTCTATTTCCTGTAAGATAACACAAAAATCGATTTTTCGACTGAACAGACTTTTACTCTTTTACAAATTAAAATTAGAAAGAATTGACCTATGATCTTCAGACCTGAATCGTTTTCAAGAAAAATAAATTATGTTTCTTATTATTATCGTCACATTTCACCTACGATTCGAAATCGCTCAAGTTATACGTTTAAATCACATTATTGGAAGAATTTAAGCTTTTTAATGATATATTACCTGCCAACTGTGTCATTGTTAAACCTCAAGTGTGTATTGTCATCTCAATTCTAATACTACCTGCATAAGGTAATCGTGCTTTGAACATTTGTGCCTATGCTCCCAAAGGCAAAGCTTGGGGTTTGATCCTGAGGGTGCCCAAATTTTTTTATAATTAAAATCATGTTTTTCACTTAATTCCTTTCTGTTAACTTCACATTGACATTTTTGTAATTAGCTATTTTTATAGTTATTTTTGCAGTGCGCCTTATAATTTACTGGAGTTAATAATTTGCACTGCATAAAAGAAATATGCAAAAAGTCATTTCTAGACATTTTTCGTTAACATTTAAAAATATCTATACGAGGTATTTAGCATAATTATGCGAAGAAAAAAATGTGTCTCCAAAAATTAAGTTTGAATACATTTTTTTTCATGCATTTTATTTATATTGGTTCATTGTTGTCCCAATTGTTGACCTTATATTAAATGCACGAATTTAGTGCTTTAACATGGATCAGACTTTTATACTGGGGTATAACATATTTACTGAATCTATTTAGTAGTTAGAGAGAGGAAGGAAAAGAGGATGGGAATGAGCAGAAATGGAGAAAGAGGACATAGTATTTGTATAGGATTGAAAGGAGCTGCAGTACAAAAATAACAGTAATAAATTATAATTGATTATAAAACACCAAGTGGTGGGAATTCAGAAAACTAAATATAACGTCATTTTCAATGAATTTCTTAAAATTATAATACAGCAAATATTTCTAACTGAATTTTTAATAAGATTGAAAAAATAACATTTCATGACTTTTATTTAAATATCTTAAAGTAAAGCCACTTTCCTGAAAAAAATTCAAATGGTATGTAATGGTAAATTGACTGTTCATTCACGTGTTATCCTGTTTTTACACATTAAAAAGAGTTAATAAAATAATCAATTATTAAGTTGGATTCAATAAGGTTTAAATAACTTGTAGTTTGCTAAAATATTTCAAGTAAATTCCTGTTGATTCTTCATAGATTAAATTATATTATTTAGATTTTCAACAAATATTTGGATAATCATTTATCTCTGATAATAATTATTTAAGAATTATAATTAAAACAAAGTTAACTTTCAAAAACAGTGATTTGTTTGTGCATAAAAGGTAAATCAGATCATAGCAAATTTTACTGATTTTTCATATCTTTGGAATACTTTTATGATGATGCCATCATATTTGACGGGCAATTACGTTAGTATTCAATAAAAGTTCTCACTAATGAGGAATATAGTATTTTCATTGCAGTATCTTGAGAACCTGAAAATGAAGCCAAGCATATATAATTGAAATGGTTTTCATAAGTCAAGTTAGGATTAAATAACAACACACCCAGGTCACGAATTATCTTGGAATGACTGAGAAATTCACTGCCACATTGTTTGATCACCAATTCTGAAGTTGACTAAGACTTTCTTGGAGTATACCGCAGTCTTTTTGAGATTGAATTTTTTAAAAATATCTTAAGATCATCAACATACAATAGGTAATTAACTGGACTAACCATAGCACCACACAAAAAATCTCGCATGCCTAAAACCAATACTATTACACTAAATAAATAATTAAATATAATTTTGCAAATTCCTACAATACTTTATTAAGAGACTCGATCTAGATTTCGATGCTTTGCGTCATCATCAGGAGTAATACGAAAAACTTGGACTAAGAGCTTATATACACTGTATAATGAGGAGTGGGGGGAAGGCAAAGGAGGATGGGAGGTTACATTTAAATCATTGGGGTTCATTAGGAAACTAATGGGAGGGAGGGGGACGTATGGAGTGGATATCAAGGAGGGGGGAGTGGGAAGGGTACAAAAAGTCATTAACAACATTGTGGCTACTTTTAACAGCAGAAACAATTTCAATAATTTCCAAAGCATTAAGTCTGTGGCCCTTATTCTCACAATGTAAAATTTTGTAGTTAAAATCAGAAAAATGTCCATGATCAAGAAGGTGTTTAGCAAATTGAGAAGCAGTCCTATTGTTGTATATGTATCACCGCCGATGTTCTTTTTCCCTGGTTTTAAATTACCTTCCAGTCTGACCAATGTATAAAGCTTGGCAGTCACCACATTCCATTTTGTAATCATTTTTATTAACTGCATTTGTAAGAAAAAATAGCAATTTTAGGCTTATAACTTAAAAAAACCTGATGTGCCACCACATGACTTTCTCCATACCTGTAATATTTCAAAAATCTGATGTGGCCACCACATGACTTTCTCCATATCAGTAATATTTCTAAAAATTCCAAATAGGTTAGATAATAATAAATATTTTAAGAAACTGCGAGAAAATTTTGGACTTTACAAAGAACAGAAATAAACTCAAACCATAGCCTTCTAATATTGGATATAGCCTCAAAGCTCCAACAATTAAGAAAAAAAAGGAGCGTAACTAATCGTCAATTGTTAACAATAGTCATTGGTAGGTGGTGTGGTGGTGGCAGCTAAAAATATAAGATATCTCTTAAACAATGCATTATATGGGAAAATGTTCAAACAACAGTTGTAGCAAATTAAATTTTCTACAACTTTTATTCCGATATATTTTTACATTTATCAAATATTAAAGCAAATATTTCAAAATAACGGATAAGTGACAAGAGTAAACACCCACTTCCGGTTGACTGATTTTTACCAAAAACTAATCAGTTCTTCTGACTTATATAAAAATGTTAAATATAAAATTTTGCGTTGACCTGATTAATAGTTTTTGAGTTAAAGCACCCACAAAAAGCTATCACACACTAACACACACAGACATCATCGAGAAATTGGTCAAAACGTGTTCAGGGGACCTCAAAACGTGTATTTCCATTGAAATCTCGAAGTCGATTTTTTTCATAAAAACAATACTTTCCCCTATACTACGTATATGGAGAAAGTGAAAAAATTCACATTTCCAGGGGGGGAGGGGCAAGTGTCCCCATTGCCCCCTCCTGCGGATGCCCATGGCTACATCAAACTCTTTATTTTTCAGTATATCACCTTGATATCGGGGATCTAAAAGATATGCTGCATTGTGCACAACTGATTACTTGGCACTTCCTTTTTTTCAGTTACCAGTTTTTCCTCAGCTGCTGAGAGCGGTAATTCTTTGCATTTGTCATTTATGTGGTCCTGAATTTTCACAAACTCAGACTTCACATCTGCCAGTGTACACTTTTCACCTTCAACTTTCGAAAAGATTTTCATTTCTTACACAAAAGACATTATCATCTAATATGTCACTTCTAATGTATTGTGAACAGATGCTAGTAATACTATCCTCAACTATAGCTGACTGCAAGTGAGAGCAGAGCAACTGTACAGCTGTACATGAGAATATTTTTTATTCATAATATTCATTGCACATCTCATGTTTACTGTATTATCCATCACAATGAACAGTACTCTGCTGTGTGATGGTGTTCTTTTGTGTTTAAAAATTTGAAGAATAATGCTTGAGCAGCTGCTATCATGAAATTAATAATACCTTCATTCCAAACATTGCTCCTACCATCTGAGACAATAGATATATGAAATGCCTCTTCAATAATACTACCAATTTTTCATTGTACTTCATCATAAGCCTCATCAAAAAGATGTCCAGCCAAGCATTTTCCTCCTGGTAGATGATAAGGTGGGCACAATTTACCAAAGAATTCTATAATACATCCACTCCCCACTTTAACACTGTCCCGATTAACGCTGTTCTGCATTAACGCTGAAAATAATTTAATAACTTTTTCCGAATTGCATTTGTGCATTCCACATTAACTCTCTTCAAAATTTTTGGTATAATTTACGAAGTCCACTGCACAGCGCCCCTGTGCATTTTCAACACACAAAACGTCAGTATTTGCAGTTACTTGATGGTTCTGTGTACACTTGTCGATGTTTTTATAGGTCAAAATATAAAGTGAACTTTGTTTAAATTATATTTTTCATTTAAATAGAAAGACCATGAGTGATAACCAGTGGTCAGAGGAGAAAAAGGGGAAAAACTTAACTCTCGAGGTTAAATTAGAGGTTTTACGGCGACTAAAAGCTGGAGAGCGCCAACATTTGTTTTTTGTTTATTATTCCCTTTTCAATTGTTCAGTTTTAAAAAATGTAATACCAAGATATTTGGATTCTTCCTTTATTTGGTCTCATTCCATGTTCCTTTATTTATCAAGCACATGTGATAATTCTTTTATGAATCAATATTTCTTTATCGAAACGTAGTAAGGTTTCGATCATTTCGATATACGATTTTGTTTTTGTCTTATTGGTTACCTTCTCTTAATTGAACAGTATCTTCAGTCATGATGTATATGTTATTATGTTCCAATTTTCTTTGTGTTAATAAAATTGTGGCTGTATAGTGGCTATTGCCTTACCCTGTATATATAAGTAGATGCAGGTATTCTTCTTCTACTCTAATTCCTATTTCTTAATGCTCCTGCGAGATTTATTCAACGTGATATCAACATATGTTCCATAAAATGCATTCTGTTCTTCATTTATATTCAAGTTTTACTATTCAATTTTAAATATAATTGCAATGCAAATGATGACCTATTCTACGCTATGTAATATGGTTAACAAAGAATACTTTGGTGTATTATTTATATAATACTACCTTTTTTCATTTCCATTAATAGAATCTCAGGAACGAATTAAATCTTATAATGTAATTTCTTATGGAAGTACATGTTCCGAATTGTGCTGTTTCTGTTAGCGCTCGATTTTCCTAGCACCAATTAAGAGCATTAATCGGGGAGTGGGTGTATAAGGATTTTCTACAATGTGAAATGGCAAATTACTTGCAAACATCCTGTCAAGTTCATTTTTCTCTTGTGAACTCATTCTGTCCGAAAATCATAATCCAGTGAAACCTCTATAATTTGAGGTGTTCAGATTACTGGATTCATGTAAAATAACGAGGGAAAAACTATTATGTATTAAATTTCTGTAAATAAAACAGCAATTAATGTACTTACAAATCACTAAAATGACTGAGATATCCGTGTTGATGGACGAGTAAACTGTACTCCACACTGGGCTGCAGCAGTAGGAATGAGCGATATTGGCACGACCAGGAGTGCTGATATCGCTCATTCCTATTAAAACAATGTTTCAAAGGGTCATCTATTCAGCAGTAAGAGGTGTTAGTAGTGGACATATGTGCCCGACTTTGTTACAAAATAAAAGCATCAAATTTTACTTACTAATGCTCGCTTCGCTTAACTGACACTTTACACTTGATGTTGAGAAACAGTTTGGATTACTGGGAGCTCGGATTAATGTGGGTTCGGATTATAGAGGTTGTACTGTAATCCTGGTTTAAAAAAAATATAACTTGATAAAGAAGAAAAGCTGAAAAATGAATGCTAATAAGATGCTGTGGAGCCCATATCTCTTGCCAAAGATGAATTTGCAGGTATAAATAGGGAAACATCTACAGTCTGAGCTACACTACTAGGTTTTATTGCTGTAAGTACCCTATCTTCATCTGAGGAGTATTCCACTCTAACAGAAGGAGACTTACTACCAAAAGAAAACATTTTCTTGGGAAAATTTTTTTCTAATGAAACTTTCTTTTACTACAGAAGGACACATTACATGTGAATTTAAAATATGTTGAAACATTGTCTTTGAGTTGCATATTCCTGGTTGCAGAATATACACCTCCTTTTTACAGTTTTTCTTGTTGTATTTTCTTGGTATATTGCCACACTACTTTTTATTCTTTCCTTGTTAGACATTGCTTCAAAATTCTAACCCCTTCTTAAGAATTAATTTTTGTAACCCCAACTTGCCATAACATCAGTGTTAGGTTGCTGTGAACTGACACCAATCAAAATAATTTCTAGTTTTTACATATTAAGAGAGGTGGCAGCACAATGCAGAAAAATGCAAACTACATATAATATTATTTTACCGAACATATTGCATCAACTCATGTAAAAGTTCTTTAAATAATTTCTTTAAAATATCACGCAAAATTGAAAAAATCTAAAAACTCAATCCTATCGCTGTGACGTCATAAAATTTTCTTAGATATGAAAACGTGAGAACAAATATTTTGAATATTATAGCTTTACATGCATTTGAACAAATCAAATACCTATATGAAACAAGTTCGTCATTTCAAACAGTTGCAGTTGATAAGTAATAGTAGAAAGTTGAAACTCGATAGTATTTCTGATCGAGAACAAAAAATATATAAGTTAGTAACTGCTGTAACAGTAAAATGTTTAGCTTTTGAATGATTAGACAAAAAGTATTTACACATGCTTGTATTTTTATGAAGCTTTGTTGTGCTGAGATTGCAATAGTTCAGCGTAAATATATCCTATATACATATTGAGGATTTTTTGTGTGTGCATGTGTCTTCCACTTATCCCTAAATCATTTTTCAATCAAGTATTACTTAACGGTTTTTATGCAGACAGCAATGTTTTGATACCTAACCGGAAAATATCCAAAGTCCATAGTATGTGTTTAATATCCACTACATTTATTAAGTGCTACATCAAGTTTTGCATTAACAGGACCAGAATGGCAACAAGAAATCTGTATCTATTTTTGACCGATTTTTTGACTGGTCAAAAAAAAGGCACTGAAAAATTCGGTCAATTGTTCAATTTTTGACTGCTCAGTTGACCAGTTAGCCAACCCTATTTTTAACAGAAAGAATTAAATTCTAATAAGTTTATGATTATTTGTTTGTATATTAACTTTTTATGCTTATAAATTTTCTTTGGTGATGATTGCAATAATGCAATTCTTTTAATGAAAACAGAAAAGTATCCATTGATCTTGTTTAACCCTGCAGTGGTCGTGCGGGATGCAATTTAAACCCCACCCATATATTTTTCTCATCTGCTATTCTGTTATCAATATCTTCCCTCTTTCTTTTATTATACCTTTTCAGAATAGTTTTTGGAAACTATGTATACCAAAATTATGGTCTGGTTTTATAATTCGTTGAATGTAGTAGATGTTGTAACAGAGCCATGATACTACATGTTACAAATTGAAAATTCATTTTCATTTCATTGTACAAAATTGTAATTAATTGATGTGGATGTTCTATAGTGCATTCCACACTTAGTTGACAGTATGGTCTTTTATTGGCTGTAACTATCTCTTTTCCATTGCTTTTTCCTATAGCGCTCTCCTCTAATCCCACTCAGTTGCCAAATTTGTTGTAATTATGGTGATATTATCATTTAAATAAAATTATGATGCTCAATCGTAGTCAATTTTAAGCTGAACCTGATTATGTATATCTTAATTTTCTACAAATTCATAATAATTATTAAAAGTAAGTGAAACTAAAAATGTGAACATGGTAAGTTTTTTTATCTATCTTTAAACATACAACATCATATCTTGGCTTCTACTGATCCAATAAGGTCAATTTTTTTGTCTTGCCTCTTGAAGGATTGTTTATAACATCTATATAAATGATAAATATATAATATTAGTCAAACATCTTTAAAAAATTTAATAACATTGTTCTTTCTCCATAATCATTTCTTGGGACATGAAAAATCAGTCTGCGGGAAACTTTGTTCCTAATCAATTTAGAGGATACATTGAGTGAATGAAATATGCAAAAATGTTGAAATTTATTTTTGGAAAACTCCAGTCCAATGATATTTGTAGGTCTCATTATACGAATATATAAATGAAAGCATGGTACAGCGCCAAGAAACAGACCAGTGGCTAAGATGCTGCACCAGATCAAGAGGATATTATCATGTTGTAACTCCCAAACTTTTTTAAAGGCTGCCTAAAACCAGTCAACATATTTCATGATACCTACTGAGACGAAACTGTCTCATTTTACATTATTCTCTCGTAATACTAAAAGTACTTGAAAATAGTTAAACGATATGATACCCCTCAGTGACACTGCTGCTGCCAACCACAAATCAAATAGCATACACTGGATAAATGTCATGAAATGTACTAACAATTATATTGCATTGACATCATACAAAGCACAAATATAGTACAATACTTAGTAGAAATGTCCACTTCAGGAATCACAAATGATATGGAAAAGAGTTCGACTCGCAGATAATCTTTCCGCAGGTGCGTTCCGCTCAGCTGTCTTCGACTCTGCCACTCTCTGCGTCCTATCTCGTTCTCTCTCTCTCTCTCTCTCTCTCCATCTCTCTCTCTCTCACTGCCTCTGCTCGTGGTGACGTTGTCGGGTGAGAACTAGTTCAGTTCGCAGTGAAGTGCCGGTAGATTGCACTGCACTTGCGAACACTAATTGGTTCTACCCTCGATCTACTAGTGTCCTCTTCCGGGCTAATGTCTGTTGCTATAAAAGATGGCATACCATACGCACGCAGGGGTCGTCGTTTGCTGGAACACGAAAAACTGATGGGGAACTCGATTAATTGTCAGAAATAGAAAAATGCTGCACTACTACCAAAAGTAATCAAAAATTGAAGTGAGAAGCATTCATCATGAATAAATTTCCATGCTTTCCAATTTAACTAATAAAAGCTTTATCTTAATCATTTTAATAATTTCATTAGAAAATAATGCCAAATTTATATAAAAAGTTTGTCTGTTAGTACTTTTTTGGTTGTGCATTGACATTATTATAATAATTCAAGTATTATGCAAATGAACATATAAATATAAAGTTGTAATGTAAAGCTTATTTACAATGCATTAGGTATATTTTGGCTAATGAATTAATTTAAAATCAATGGATAAGTAAAAACAATCAGATTCCATGAAAATTAATATTCAAATCTGGAACAAAATCAAAAGATCTTTCTAACAACGATTGCATAAGACCTTGTTCGGGTTCATAAAATCATATTTTATTGATTTAGCTTTTTATTGTGAGAAATCTCCCTTGCTTAACGAATTTTCTTGAAATGTCACGTTTTAATGAATGCAACTTGGACTATAACCAATGGATAGTTATGTAAACTTTGTATATATGGGCAGCTAAAAATACAATGCTTCACAATGCTGGTTGTGTTCCTTTGCTTAATTCTCAAAAGCAGTTTTGAAGCCACAAAAAAATACCTTGAAGAAATGGGGCTCAGAAAAAAATTTTAAAATCCTCTCAAGCTATGAAGAAAGAGGCTTTGCTTAAAGTAAACACAGACCCAAATTTGTTTGGAAATCCTCAGCAAGGGGACTTTATGACCCTTTAGTGAATAGATTAGAGGTTTGCACCCAGATGTTTCTAAGGGAGATGTTCAATAGGTGCCAGTTTTTTGGCTCCTCTGTAAAATGCGCATTTTATGATGGAAGGAAGGAACTCACCCGATGGGACATGTGTCATAGAATTTTCCCAAGAGAGAAGGATTCAATATTTGACACAAGCAAAGTTTCATATGAGAGTTCATAGCAAGTGGTTGTTTGATGTGTAATTATATGATTCAGTGCGTCTTGCAGATTGTTGGTGATATATATATATATATATATATTGTGTTAATATAGTAACTGGTGAAAAAGTGAAGTGTTTCAATTGCATCAGCATAGCATGATTTTTTCCAAGTTGGTTATTACCCTCCATTAACTGTGTTTTTATTTTCAAGTCAGCGTATCCTATAAATTATTTTTTTGTTGTAGGTAGAAGTTTGAAAATATTTAAATTCAGTTGTTGTGAAATTATCTGAATTGGCATGGAGTCTGGATCAAGCAGAAAGTGTTAAGGGATAGGCGCTGGCTCTAATTCATGGGAAATTTGGCAACTTCGCATGCCATAAGCAAAATATTGTCTTCTCAGGGTGGAACAGAGTGTAAATGTCATCTCAATTTCTACTTTGAGGGACTTAGAGTGTAGACGTAAGTAATAACGCAGACTGCTTTTCTCTCCATTGAGTCTATGTCACGGCTTTTTCTTCTCTACTTTTTCAACATTCTTTGAATATTACGTACTTCAATCCTTACCTGTAAAAGGTATGTAAATATTCATTGGATATATTCTATCACTTCATCATTGAGAAATATTTCTATCCAATTTCCTCTGATAAATATTTTGATTGCCCATAGATATCCATGTTTAATCGTCAGATGTTTTTGATTTGTATGATAGATCTTCAGATGAAAATCTCCATGAAATAAAATAAATTCTAAAATTAAATACATTGAATTTTTTTAATATGACTTATTGTGTGAAAAATATGTGATTAAGGCTTTTATTGGAATAAATATTTTGTTTTAAAAATCTTCTTAAATTTGCTTCACATTCAAGATGTTTTAAAATAATAATAAAATATTGCCATTTTAGGATGTTTTTCCATGTAAGGTGTATTATATACCCTGCTCGACCAAATTCAAAGCAAAATATCGCACGACCACTGCTGGGTTAAGTTAGTTATTCTTTTAACGTAATATAGGTAGAAAACCTGTCAAAGACAGAATTTTGATTTTGTACCTTGTACCTTTCACAGGTGAATTTTTAATAGAAATATAAAAAAACACAACCTCTGACCTTTTTGGTGTGAATATTTTGACTGTAGTTAACATTCCTTTTCTTGAAAATAATTAATTATAGGTAAAAAGCTTTCAAGAGGAATTTCCAGAGCTACTGACAATGTTACATTGGTTTCAAGAGCAAGAAATGAGTTTGCCATGGAGTTCAAGGAGAACAGTGTGTGTAATTTAAACCAATATTTTATAGAAACGCCCATTTTTACATTTACACTTCCTGATTTATCAATATACCCAGGTAAGTGCCATGCTTTTCACTCATCGTGATCAATAATATTCATCTTTAAAACAATTTATTAAAAGGAAAAGTATTATTTTGACTTTTAGATGACTTTCGTGAATATTTGGAGAAAGATTTAATTGAGCTATCCAGTCTAGCTTCCCTTGAACAGGCTGGGAGATTAAACTGGTGGGTAGGTACCTGTCAAAGACTTTGGCCTCTCGCTACCACTGGAGATGGAAATTGCCTACTACATGCAGCATCTTTAGGTGATTGTTTTTCTTATCTTTTAAATTACTGCATAGGCATTGTTTCCTTTCTTTACTTTATCTTCACCCTAGTTCCACTCACTATTAATATTTCTTATCTTTAGAAATTAATTCTCATACAATAACTTGTCGTTTTCTATAAATTTATAGCAATTTAATGTCCACTGTAACTGTTGTAGGGGTTACTAATTTATAAAAGTAATGGAATTACTAAAGTAATTGCTTGTCAAATATGATATGTATGATTAAAGTATTAAATTAAAATGAAGACACTTCTCCCCTCCCTATCTCTTTCTCCCCTCCCTTTCTCCCTCTCCTCTCCCTCTCTCCCCTCCCTCTCTCCTCCCTATCTCTTTCTCCTCTCCCTCTCTCCCCTCCCTCTCTCCTCCCTATCGCTTTCTCCCCTCCCTCTCTCCCCTCCCTCTCTCCCCTCCCTCTCTCCCCTCCCTCTCTCCCCTCCCTCTCTCCCCTCCCTCTCTCCCCTCCCTCTCTCCCCTCCCTCTCTCCCCTCCCTCTCTCCCCTCCCTCTCTCCCCTCCCTCTCTCCCCCCTCTCTCCCCTCCCTCTCTCTCTCCCCCCCCCCTCTCTCCCCCCCCTCTATCTCCCCCCCCCTCTATCTCTCTCCCCCCCCTCTATCTCCCCCCCTCTATCTCTCTCCCCTCCCTCTCTCTCTCCCCTCCCTCTCTCTCTCCCCTCCCTCTCTCTCTCTCCCCCCCTCTATCTCTCCCCCCCTCTATCTCCCCCCTCTATCTCCCCCCCCTCTATCTCTCCCCCCCTCTATCTCCCCCCCTCTATCTCTCTCCCCTCCCTCTATCTCTCTCCCCTCCCTCTATCTCTCCCCCCTCTATCTCTCCCCCCCTCTATCTCTCTCCCCTCCCTCTATCTTTCCCCCTCCCTCTATCTTTCCCCCCTCCCTCTGTCTCTCCCCTCCCTCCTCTCTCCCTTCCCTCTATCTCCCCTCCCTCTATCTCTCTCCCCCTCCTATCTCCCCCCCTCCTATCTCTCTTCCCTCCCTTTATCTCTCTTCCCTCCCTTTATCTCTCTCCCCTCCCTCTATCTCTCTCCCCTCCCTCTATCTCTCTCCCCTCCCTCTATCTCTCCCCTCCCTCTCTCTTCCCTCCCTCTCTCTCTCTTCCCTCCCTCTCTCTCTCTTCCCTCCCCCCCTCTCTCTCCCCTCCCTCTCTCTCTCTCCCCTCCCTCTCTCTCTCTCTCTCTCCCCTCCCCTCCCATCCCTCCCCCCCTCTCTCTCTCCCCTCCCTCCCTCTCTCTCTCCCCTCCTCCCATTCATCTTTATTGTTGTTAAAATCCAACCTATGGTCTTTCATGAATAATTCTTCAATAACAGCATTATAAAAATACTCTCAGCTCTTTAGGTTGTGAAGCAACTATTTCCGATTGGAATTATGGCCAATCTTGATAGATGTGTTTACACAGTCGAATTTCTCATGCAAGTCTTTATCCTTTTCAGTGCTAAAAGTTTCTTTCCATAGATGCAGTGGTACACAGATCCTTAAGGATTAATTTAAACAACTTATACATTTCAATCTTTGTGTCACTTAAGTCATTTGAATGCATATAAATAAGTAGCTTTGTTATTGTGATGGATACATTATAGTAAGCTCATCAAGATGTGTAGCATCAAAAAATGGCAGCACTGAAGTTGCAGCTAGTTCAATCAGCAAGTTGGCTTCTCTTTCTTAATAAACAAGAAAAAAATCCTTGTGAGAAACAAAACATACACCTCCTTAACCCTCGTTTAATCTTCAGTCTGATGTGGCATTAGTTGTGTGATTAGTGTGTTGGTGGAGTTATTTTCTATTTTTTGAACCCTCATATTATTTGTAATGAATGATAAGTGTGAAAATAAATGTGCTAAAGATGTTTCTGAAAAGACAAAGAAAAACTTTGTCACTTTCAGTTAAATTTGAAATAATTCGATGAATTGAAGTTGGACAATGGCAAGTTGGTGTTTGTAAAGCCTTGAAATTAGTGTGATAGATGATAAGTTAATATGCTGTGTATTTTTATTTGTTCATCAAAAGAACACCTTTATATCTTTTAATTGTTTCTCTGATTTAAGCATTAAGATATACCTTATGTGTGGAATTCATTAGCATTGAGAGTAGGTTGGAAGTATGGATGAAATCTGTTTACATTAGTTTTTATGAGAAAAACTCTCTTGCTTAATGTGGTTTCAGTTAATGCTCTGTTTTTCAGGAACCAATTTAGAGCACTAAGTGAGGGATGCCTGTTTTGTAGAAAAGCAAATACAATCAGCGCTTTTCTATATATCGCGGCAGTTTGACCTATACCAGACCAGTTACGATTTAAATGAAATATAATAATGAAAACTGCTAAAATGTTGTTGAAACCTGCAACTATAGTAATTATTTGCCATTTAGCAATTCAGTGTTGAACTTCATAAAAGCAAATCACGCCACCACATTCGGAGAAGTTTGTCGCATTTTGGGTACTGCATAAAATTGAATCCGCATTTTGGGAGGCTGTGTTCAGGGAAGTTTTGCTGTCTTTATTTATATAAATTATTATAATTATTATTATTACTAGTGTAATTGCCCATCAAATAGGATGGGTATACGTGAATTAAGTAATATGTTAAAATAAAATTAAAATAAACAAGAAGTCCAAACCAGGACTAATGCATACTGGGTTCCCAAATTTGACGTCCTTAATTGATTACTTATATTGAAAGGAAAAGTTTCAGTTTATGTCAGTCATTCCAAGGAATTCTCATACCATAAATACCATTTGTAACTCATAGTTTATCAGTGAAAGAGGAAAAATGAAAAACAAATTAATAGAGCATTATCAAGTTTAAAATATCAAAAGCCATGCCAAAATCTCTTTCTGACATTATATTTTGCTTGTATTTTTTAACATGCACGAATTTGATAAATGTTACTGTTTATAGGCTACTAGATGTATGGATCTACTGTCCATTGCTGAAGTATAGTCGAGTGGAAAAGAAAATAACCCATTCATTCAATCATCTATGCTCAAGCAGAGTTTGGTAATAATCATCTCCATGGCAACAATCCGATAAAATGTGATGTAAGGGAGACAGAGGTGAAAATTTTGTTTTCCAAACCATTTGAGCTAGGCATATGAAACTTGGTACAAAGATGTGTGTTGTTACTTTAAGCATTAACCCCTATTTTGAGATAAATCAATTAAAAATTTATGAAGTTATGAATTTAAAAAATAAAAAACTAATGAAAACCTAACTCCTCTCACAAATATTATTATATTATATTATTTCACAAAATATACTTGATTGACAAAATGATCAAGAGAAATTTTTATTAACATAATTAGTCATGGTTTCAAAATTATTAAACATGGAAAAATAAAAAAATGTGAAAATATGATAAATGATTCAATATCAGAATTAATAAAAAAACTTTTTACAAGTTTTTTGGAAGTCTTTATATCATTTAATTAAGAATAGTTTAATAACAAATCACAAAAAATTGGAGATTCTAGAGCAATTTTTGTGGATGTAGTTGCATTTTGAAATTGGCAAAATGACTAAAAAATCAAAACCGACAAATAACAACTTAAAGTTTCACATACCATCAAATTTGGATTAAAGTACTAATTTACTCCGACTTGGATTCTAAAAGTTGCCTGATTGGTAGGATGGTCCCTCCTGCATTTTAGCTGCAGCCTCCACCCTCGTTCTTGCCAGTTTGGTGGCCTGACGATCCTTGTTCTGGACTGCTACATTTTGTTTTCTTGCCTTGTCAACTCTTTTCCTGTCCTCATTCTTTGCTAGGTGAAGAGTATTGTTGCCCGGTGACATGCCAGCAGTTTGTTGTGTTCCTACAATTGTTCTGGTGCATCCCACATTGAACTTACATACAGCTTGGTTCACAGCTGACTCTACACATTGTTTTGAGGCAAAAAACCTCTTTCGGACATTTTCTCCAAATTAGTGCGTGTAGACACTCATTTTGCATTTTCCCCATTTTTTCCATTTTGTATTTTTCAAGCAGGCTGTCTGATGCAAGTTTCTGATATATGGGAAGGATCTTTTCAAGGTATTCTTCCCTAATATGGTGCCCAATATTCTTTCCGTGAGGAGGTGGCTGTTTACCATCAGCCACTGCTCTCTGGTAAAAGCACCAAGAACCACTTCCAGATGGACATTTGCTGTGAAGGGGTTTCTTATCAGTTGACATGCTATGATGTAATGTAGCAAATATGGCTGTCTTCATGGCTTGTACATCTCCTTTGTTTCTCCGGATGGCCTTCTCATAGTACTGGGTGAGCTTTTTTTTGTCTGAGGGTTCCATGCCCTTTCTCTCTGAGCAACACACCTTTTGACCGCCATTTCTCTACAGCACCCCGAAGTACTGTGCCCAATCTTTTCCCCATATGGTTGATGCATTCTTCCTTCATAATTTCCACCCCCTCACCATAGGGCTTTATTTTGTTGAGTTTAGAGTGAGTTTTTGCATCGCCATCGGAAAGCGTAGAGCCGGACTGCTGCTTCCATTTCCATAGCTCCAGAAGAACCATGGTGATTCACAGCACATTCTGTAGCATGCCCTTCCTGCGATATATAGAACTATGGAGATTCCTTACCCAAATCTTTCATAGCAATATGGCACTGCTGACAATACTTTGACATGACCTCCAAGTCTATATCATATCCTGTCAGAAGGTCTATAACACAACCTACACCATAGGATGCTGTGTACCCACGAGTGTGCCACGTTCCATCAAATCTCACAGAAATGTCCAATGGTGTAGCAATGACTTCATCGACACTTAGCTTGGCATAGGCCTTTCTAACCTCTGCTCTTGCCTCTTCCAACATCATTGAGGCAGTCCTTGACATGGCAACCTCAAGTTGCTTTATGTGATCATGAAATGATCTATTGACAGTGCTGGCATATTCATGACCATGGCAAATTGTTCCAGTGCTATGTGACCCTTTCCAGTCTGCAGAAATGCCTGGGTTATATGCTCATTGACATCAAATAGTGGTCAGGTAGAGTCACCTTTGACCCTTTTTGATAAGTAGGCTGTAGACACAGCAGCATCACAAACACTGCACATCAGTTCCATTTTATGGGCAAAGCCTTGTGAATGACCCAACTTTTGTAGCAATGTTTTACTCTGACATTGTGGACATAGTATACCTTGCACTAATGTATTTAGTTGTGAAACATCAACTATTATATAATTGTAATTGTCACTGTTGTTCATGGATACTTTCTAGTTTCTGTTGCCTAATATTTTGTTTAGGTGTTAGCTCACCATCACTGTTGCTGTCATGCTGGGGTTGAACACTTTCTGTCACATCACTTACAGTATCTATATTCTTTGACCACCAATTTTCTCTCATTAGTTTGCACATTCGGCTTTTTTTTCCCACTTTTAGGCGTTTGAAAACTATAAATTAATATTTACACAAAGAATAACTAATAGAATGATAATGAAACACCAACCAATAAACAGAGCACCAAAACAAATACTATGTACACTAAATGCACCACTTGTGATATATAAATATATAAAAATATAAAATAAATAAGACAGAAACGGCAGTAAACAACACCTGTGCTGCACGAGGTTTTTTTAAAAGTACACTGTAGTAGAGGGTCATGTACATAGAGAAACACAAACGCACGAAAACCTTCTAAAAACATATTTATTTGAATTAAATAGTAGTGAGAACACTATAAATATCTTATTGAAAAAAGAAGAACTTTGTATTTCCACAAATTTTAATTTAAACACGACCAGTTTCACTACGATCGTAGCATCATCAGGTTATAAAATATAAATCGTTCCATATATATAGGGTAAAATGAGAGGGGGAGAGGGAGACAGTAGGGGTTACAAAGAAAACGAATGGAAGGTAATTGAATGATCGGTTAGGAAAAGAAGGCGAAAGCAACATAGTAGCAAAATGTTACAAAAAGTTACAAAAACTTGGTAAAAGGGCCAAAGATAGCAATGTTGATACAAAATATTTGGTAAGCTAAATAGAGAAGAATGATTTTGGAAAAGGTATTCATTTAAGAGAGGTTTCCTAAACTCAAACTTAAACCTGCTTTCTACTCCCCAGTTACTTTTTCCAAATTATTCCTTAATGCTAAAGACCTGATAGAGTTGTCATTAAGAAGTGGTGTTTATAAACTTGCTTGTGATGATTGCGGAGCGGTCTACATCGGCCAAACGGGGAGGAGTTTTGATAAGAGGATTAAGGAACATGAGCGATACTTCCGTTTAAATAATTTGAAATCTCAATTTGCGAAACATCTGTTAAACCTCAATCATCATAGTTCCTTCAACCCTAAATTCCTCCATTTTGAAAGTACAGGTCGCAAATTGGATGCTCTCGAACAGCTAGAGAGAATTATTTGTAAAGACTCGCCCCTCTTAAATGAATACCTTTTCCAAAATCATTCTCCTCTATTTAGCCTACCGAATATTTTGTAAGTAATTTGTATCAACATTGCTGTCTTTGGCCCTTTTACCAAGTTTTTGTAACATTTTGCTACTATGTTGCTTTCGCCTTCCTTTCCCACCCCTTCTTTTCCCAACCGCTCATTCAATTACCTTCCATTCATTTTCTTTGTAACCCCTACTGTCTCCCTCTCCCACCCCTCATTTTACCCTATATATATGGAATGATTTATATTTTGTCACCTGATGATGCTACGATCGTAGTGAAACTGGTCGTGTTTAAATTAAAATTTGTGGAAATACAAAGTTCTTCTTTTTTCAATATGAGTAAATTCCACCGAGTTGAGCCTGACCTCATTAATGATATATAAAAATATCTTATTTATCCTAAAAGCACCTGCATTCTCTAACTAAGAAACGCTTCCCAAAACAAAACATTATCACATTGTGTTGTTCACATATCATTGAGAAGCATATCAGGCTTCTGTTAGATGGCAGCACATCCTTGAATCATCCACCATCTATGAGTCAACATGTATACTGTTAGAAATCTGGAAAAAGGCTGTGGAAGGTGAAAGATCCAGTGCTTCACAAGAGCACAAAACGAAAGTTGGCTGAGTACATATGACCACGCAGAAATTTACATGCTGCATGAATTTAAAAATTATGGCCAAAACAGTTGATTGAAGAGACATATTAGGTTGAAACTTTGTGCACATATTATCTAGACATCATAGTATTTTTTTCTTATAAAATTAAAAAAATTTATATTTTGACCAAAATGACCTAGGTAAAATTTCACCTCTGTTCCTCCTAATTGCAGAAATGCTATGTTTGAGAAGAAATTCAAGAAAATATGACCAATTATCAAAATTCTGTTTAAAGAATTAGAATCTACATTCTTTTCCCCTTAGAACTGTACAAACCTTGCTCCGATATCACAATTTTAAGATATTTTAAAGTATTAAAGAAAACATCTCCGCACGATGTATTCAAAACACCCTATGTAAAACAAATAGAGAAAAACGTTCCTGGAATTGAACCCAGGACTTCAATATTTGCCAAATAAAATATATTCCAGAGATGGTCTCTGGCAGCACGAACCTCATACCAAGTTTCATGAAAATCGGTCTATTGATGCAGAAGTTGTTAGTAAGGGACACACACACAGATAGGACCATTTCATAAGGCTGTTTCCTTTGGATACCAGTCTAAAAATGAATGAAACCAACTTTTATATGGACTCAGAGTAAGCAATAAAAATAAAATTCACATAATTGAGTGTTCAGGGGAATAAAAATAGTTTTAGGTGAATAGAAATTGTAGAACAAAGAAATACATTACTACAATTCTAATGTACCCAAAACTATTTCTAATTAATGGTACATTTAATTTAGTCTTACACTCCTTTGTCTCCCGCCTTCTGTTTTTCTTCCTCTCTCTCGTATTAAAGCATCATAAAAGTATTCCAAATCTATATATTAATAGCGTAATTAAATGAGGTTTTTAGTGAAGGTAACAGCCACTTGAACGTGTGATGCATCAAATTAAACGTCTCGACCTGCAGATTTGCAGGAAAATTATAAAATTGATATTGGTCATACTGTTGGTGAGATATTGAGGTTTTTTTGTGACTGGCTAAGCTCTGCTCGACATAGTTGTAGTGGCTGATGTTAAGGTGGCACTGCTAGCAGGCATTAAACGCTGTAGGAAATAATTCCATTCCAAGTGAACATTAGTAAAAGGAAATAAACCTTGCAGTCGCTGACCTTCATGGTAATGTGATAGAAGACTAACTACCAAGACAATATTTAATCTAACCAACCAGTCGATTTATTAATGAGCATCTGCTAGTATATATACAGGCATACCTCGCTTAACATCAGTTGGTTTCCTCAAAAGCCTGTTGTTAAGTGACTTTTCGTTAAACGAATACTGATTTTTACATTTATTCCCATGTTAAAATGATAGATACATTCCTTGAAAATTGCTATGCATTACTTTAAAATTTAATAAATACCTTCGGCAATCTCCTGGAATATTGGGAACGGTTTAATAACATTTACGGAACCAATCCGGCACTTTACACTGAGGAAAACATGTTTATTACATTCATTTACAAGCAGGTACTATAATCATGCAACAAATTTTAACTTTAACTACTCTTCGATCGGAATAATAATGAGAAACAAGGACTTACCACTCTTGAGTTGCAGGGATGGGGTCGTAATGCCGGGGAACTATAGAACCGCATGATCGAAGTCATTTCCACACCACCCAACAAGGTAAACATGAAATGACATAATCTCGGATCCTTTCTAGAGGTCTTACTTATGCTTAAAGTTCCAACAGTTTGAGCACTTGTAAAAAAAATTTCTGATTTGCTGCAAATAATAATAATAGTGGTCCTGGCAAGTCCCATTGCCTGACCTATGTATGTCTGTGGGGTTTTCATCAGCATCAAAATGGCATAAAACTTCTAATTTTGTAGGGAGATTTATAGTTTTTCTAGTTTTTTTACTACTAGAGCATCCTGCGTGGTTATCTGATGATCATTTTCGGCCCATGTTAAGGGTTTATCAAAGTAAAAAGCTATAAAAAATTACGAACACGGATCAAAGTGAACACTTCCTCACAGGAAAAAGGCTAACGCCTACTAAGGAGTAAGGGTGCATGACGTAAATGGCATTGGTTCTTCCCCAGCGCCTTTGTATCATATTATGTTGTCGTAAGGAGTGACTTGAGGGGAGAGCTTCCAACTCCCCTCCTTTGTCTACTACCCGTTGCTAGGTCTCCCATTTAAAGTCACCAGAGGTGATTTGAGATTTTTCCCTACAATTCCTCTGTCATACAATGTACACATTGCCAGAGCTCCGAGGTAACAAAAACACAATCGTCGAGCAATTATGCTTCAAACGTGAAGCAATGTAACAATCTATTGCCATGTCTACATTACAGCACAGTCCCCACTTTAATGACCCATACAAAGTCAAAGGCATTTTATCTTGTATTTATGCCACTAAAATCGTAGCATTTTAGCAATGCAAATTTTAATTTTTGTGCCAGTTAAATAAACGTTGAGCTGTGAATTAGACATTAGACACTGTAGGACATAACATGGCTCGTAGTGGACATTAGCAGAAGGACATAAACCTTGCAGTCACTGACCTTGATGGTAATGTGACAGAAGGCTTACTACCAAGACAATATTTAATCTAACCAACCAGTCAATTTATCGATAGGCAACTACTAGTCCATATATTAATAGCATAATAAATTGAGATTTATAAAGCGAAGGTAACAACCACCTTAACGTGTGATGCATCAAATTTAACATCTCGACCTGCAGGTGATAAAATTGAAATCGGTCATACCGTTGGAAGATATTGAGGTTTTTCTTGACTGGCTAAGCTCTGTTCGACGTAGTTGTAATGGTTGATGTTAATATTGCGCTGTAGGAAATAATGTGGCCTTTAGCGTACAATAGTAGAAATCGCTGAGTTTCTTGGTAATGTGTTTGTTTCAAGTTTAAACATGAAGGCTTACTACCAAGATTTGTGTCAAGGTACAACTGACATTAATTTGTAATAAACGTTTTCAAATTGAAATAATCGAGACATAGTATGATAATGAATTATAACTTTTTAATGCAAATGTCACATTAATATTTCCTTTTTATTAGTGCTTTTCGTCATTGCTGAAAAGCACTATTATCTTCGTGATGTCCGTCCGCCCGTACGCATATATCAGGGAAGAATTGGCTGAACCAGTTTCAACCAAATTTGGCACATAAATTAATGACCAAAGTGCAATATTTGGACCGGATCGGCTCAGTAGGAGTGTCACAATTACAAAGTTAAGTTTTCGGTATTTATGAATTTGGAAGGAATTGGCTTAACCGATTTCAATGAAATTTTGTAGGAAAGAGGTGTGTAACATAAAAAAACAAAATCAAGATGTTTAATATAGATAGAGAAGGCAGGGCTGCCACAATACAAGAAATAAAAAACAATCTTTTTACACATATTTGTGTTGAAATGTCTGCATCAATTTTAACCAAATTATAATATTTATAATGTACCCATTATAGAAAACCATAATAGCATATTTAATCTGAATCAGCCAAACAGGGGTATCACAATTACAAATTAAATTCTTTCACTAATTATGGAGTTGGAAGGAATTGGCCAAACAGATTTCAATTAAATTTTGTATATAAGATTTAGACAACATACCATAATGAAATCAATGTTTAAATCTAAGCTAAAGAGCAGGGCTACCACAATAAAAAGTAAAATAAGATTTTTTTACACAATTCTTGAGAACTGATTACATAGATTTGAACCAAATATGATGTATGTAATCTTTATATAAATGAATAACAAAATTATTATATTCAAACTGGGTTGAATAAACAGGGCTACAACAATATCAAAGTTAGAATTTGTCTGTAACTATTAATTTTGAAGGTATTTGCTGAAAGAATTTCTAAGAAATTTCGTTTGTCGGTAGAGTATAGAATTTCAAAACAAAATGAACATGTTTAAAACATCTAAAAAGCAGGGTTGCCACAATATAAGGAAATATAATTTTCTGATTTCAAAGCAAATATATTAGTATACAATTATACTATGACGAATTTGATGAAAAGCACTTCTGTACCACGGGAAAACCATGTGCATCCCTACTTGTTTTGTTCCAAGTATAAACAATATTTTCCTTTTTATTTTGTTTCCAAACTGACATTTTTCTTTATAGACATTTTCAAATTGAAATTATCGGGACATAGTAAGTATGATAATGAATCATAACTGTTTTTAATGCACATGTCACATTAACATTTCCTTTTTATTTTGTTCCAAGTGTAAACAATACAGGTGCACCTCGCGATATGCTTTCTTCAGTTTTAGGCTCATTACACTTTCTGACTTGACCTCTCGATACGCTCCCTTGATTTGGTCATACACTCTTACAAAACCCAGAGAACGAACGAAGATCCTTTCTCTGCCCATTCAAAAGGTCTCAACGCGAGCAATGAAAGACAACTTTGTTTCACTACTTTTAAATTGTTTTCATATTCATTTCATGTATACACAATATAGGACAGGAGAAATAATGTAATTGACGAGTTTCTTTTTATGTCCAAGGTAGTGTTTCGGCGGACTACAGTCAGTTTTCATTCCAAGATCTTGGTGGTGACACATTGAATTTGTGCTCAAGATTTTACCCTTATAAGTTTGAAATGTTGCATGTGAAAAAAGTCAAAGCAATCCTATCTTTGACACGGTTTTCAATGGGATTTTCATTTGTTTAGCATGATTTTGCGCAGCAAGACCCTTTTTTAGGAACATATCTGTTGTGCTTACCTGTGATTTTAATCTTATTTAAGAACGTATCTCTTGTTTATAGCATTGCTCTTATGTAAAAATCTGTGTCACATTATGCTTATTCGCAATATGCTCTGGTTTTTTGGAATGCAACCTGAGCATATTGTGAGGCATACCTGTATATTTTCTTTTTATTTTGTTTCCATACTGACATTTTTTCATTATAAACATTTTCAAATTGAAATGATCAGGAAATAGTAAGTATGATACTGAATTATATTTATATATTAATAGCGTAAAAAAATAAAGTTTTTAAAGCGAAAGTAACAGCCACTTGAACGTGTGATGCATCAAATTAAACGTCTCGACCTGCAGATTTGCAGGAAAATTATAAAATTGATATTGGTCATACTGTTGGTGAGATATTGAGGTTTTTTTGATCGGCTGAGCTCTGCTTGACATAACTGTAGTGGTTGATGTTAAGGTGGCACTGCTAGCGGGCATTAAACGCTGTAGGAAATAATTCCATTCCAAGTGAACATTAGTAAAAGGAAATAAACCTTGCAGTCGCTGACCTTCATGGTAATGTGACAGAAGGCGAACTACCAAGACAATATTTAATCTAACCTACCAGTCGATTTATCAACTAGCAACTACTAGTATATTTGATTTCGATATGAAAAATAAGTAAAATTTGCTAAGATCTGGTTTGGCTTTCATGCACAATCAAATCAGTTTTTGAAAGTTATCGTTGTTTTGTTTGAATAAGGCCAAAAGATTATCCAACTATTTGCTGATACAGTAAAACCTCCATCGAACAAAATTGGCAGGATCAAAAAAAAGGGATGTTCGTTGTATGGAGGTTCATTGTAGGGATGTTATGGAGCAGGGGCGGCCAACCTGTGGCACGCAAAGCTCTTGTCAGTGGCATGCCTCTCGATTTGGAAAAAATAACATTAAAATATTATGAAAGTGATTTTCAAAATAGTAATAGTAATAACAAGATTGGAAAGGTGTACTCCATGTCGGAGTACACAGAGTTTCCAAATGTGTTCTTTGAGATTTCACAATGTTCTCAGTATTTTTTGCTCAGATGAGTATTTAACGACAAACTAGCAAGGTACGTTGTAAAATACATGGGTCCTTATGTAAAGTTGTTATTATTGTCCAATTTTAACCAAAATTGGAATCGGTTGACCCATTTTAGCAAAATTCCCCAATACCAAATTTAATCAAAATACGTCAAGCGGTTAACGAGTTGAAACAAAGGAACGTTGTAAACTACATGTAGGACTTCATGTAAAGTGGTCGTAATTTTTGACCGATTTTAACCAAAATTGGAATCAGACGACCAATTTTAGCAAAACTCCCCAATACCAAATTTCATCAAAATACGTATAGCGGTTCTTGAGTTTTAACATGCGGACGGACGGATGAAAACGACTTCCTCTATATGTGTTCACTTTGTGCACTTCTTGCAAAGGACGCATAATAATATGTATGTATGTAATTCTTTATGTAGCTGGCAAAAATGTTTGATAGCACCAGGAGTGGATCAGAAAACTTCCCAAGGGGGATCCTGATAATTTTTAATAATTACAAGTAAAGTAACTCATATAAAATTTAATTATGATATAATTTTGAAAGTGAACATAAGTTCAACGCCAAATACTTAAATATAAAGTTATGCTGCCAAGAAAAATCAAGATGTGGAGTACGTTTTAAGATGAATCCGGATAGGGGTGGGGGTCGCTCTCCCTTGGATCCACCACTGGGTGGCACGCGACACATTTTCGACATATGTGGCACATTACAGAAAAAGGTTGGCCACCTCTGTTATGGAGGGTTGCATAAACACAGGCAGACCAGCCAGTGCTAGTACTTCAGGCTTAACCCCTTAGAGATGGGCTAAATTTAAATACGACTCTTCCGTATGGCTGGCAGGTATTTAATTGAAATGGCTGATTTTGATGTAGTTCATTATACAGGGTGTCTACTGGTACTGGAAATATACTGGATTTTTATTTTGATACTGGAAATATACTGGGATTTTGGATCAGATACTGGAAAAATAAAGAGTTTCTCCGTGATTTAAGAAAGTTCATACATGACCTGGAATAACTGGAATGTTGAAAACTTTTTCTGTTCTCGAATATGTTCAAATTTCTGATTTGTCCTGGAATTTCATATTAAATTCCAGTATCGATAGGATGATTATTGCATCCTAGTTTTTATATTAATAACATAATTATTGCTGGCAGCTCATATAATGGGAGGTTGGTTGGATGATGGGCGGTTTTAATCTTCCCATATGTTTTTGGGTTAACTTTCTGCTATGTTTAAAATTAAGTTCACCCAATGCATGTGGGAAGAGTTTTTTAGTATATAGATAGACGAACCTCTTTTATTCCGATGTGTACTTTGGTAGACTGATTATTAAAATGATTAAGAACAAAATGTTCTTTAATACTTAGTTATTTAAAATGTAAAGAAATTAATATATTTTTAAAAATTTAGTATGCTTTATGAATCCCTTGAGGTTCTTTATCGATTCCTAAAATATGCTGATTGAACTGAACTGAATTTAACTTAACTTGTGAGGGCTCTTGAATAATAATTATTAGGGGGCAAGGTAGGGTTGCCACCTACGAGAGGTTCATTCTGGGAGATTTCTAATTTAGGTGGTGAAAATTCTGGGGGATTTTCTCTTGGTCGAAATATATATAACCCAAGCAGTAAATCTTAGTTATTTGTTATTACTAAACAAACAATTAGTATTCCAACTGATTTTTTGTGGTACTGGACTCCAGCCTACATTCTCGTTGAATTTCAACAATAACGTTAGAGATGAATCTCTGATACAGAAGGAAACTAAATATAATCTGGTATCATTCACCTAAAATCACTTTATCATTGAATATTTCTCATGCATTGAAAAAATTAAGCAGGACTTATGAAACTCGTTTAGTTACTATTTAGAATACATTAACCTAAATTTGACAATGATTGTATTTTATACATAATTATAGCAAATATTGAAGTGTCTTTTCAAAAAACCCTTATTTATTTATTAAATTTAAAATTGTACTTCGAATTGCTTCGTGCAGTCTCCAAAAGTTTTGGTTTATATAGTAAAAATGCATGGAAGTCCTTACAAGAAAGATTAAAATTTGTGCAGACTTGGATTTTAGCCTTGACATGATGTATGCTTATTTTGTTTCTGTTTTTGCACCACATTTCATTCGTGACACTGAAAATTCATTCGCAAGCTGCATTAGACACTGGAATCAAGAGCACACACGGTACAATTTTTTTCAGTTCTTCTCCAACTCCTTTATTCACCTTAGAAAAGAAGTTAACCCATCTTAAGTCCACCCTTTTTGTACTAGCCACTACAACTTCACGGAGGCCACGGAATACACAGAAGTCTTCATATAGTTTGTCTTCATCGATTGCTAATTTTAGTGTATTTCCAACATTTTTGAGTTCATCCCATGTAATTTCTTTCTTAATTGATAATATATTCATGTTTTGTATGTAGAACTCTCAAAATCATACCACTTTTCCAGGCAAGTTAAGCACATTTGAAAGAAATAGTTTACATCTACAGTAAACTGCAATCTATCCTCTTCATTTAAGCTACTCAATATATAAAATGTTTTCTGGCCATAAAATTTATCATTTTTCCTATTGGTAATATTCTCACAAATATCTAACATAACTGCATGCAACTCTGTGCATGTAACATCATCACTTTCCAAAATTTTAACACTATGCTCAAATAAATTCAAAGTATTTTTCAAAAAATACGAATAGCAAAGTGCTGGAGAACTTTCTTCTCCAAATGCGTACCATATTATTTGGGAACACTCAGTTTCACCTTCCTCTAAAAAATATTCCCTCAAAGCTACCCAGTTAGAGAGCACCCTTTCAATAGCTGGTAGTAGAGATAACCATCTTGTTGGCATGTGCCTTAGAATTTGTTTGTATTCTACATTGACAAATTGACAGAATGATTTTAGCTTTTCTGCGCGCTTAGCAAAAGCAGAAAATTCACTGTATACTTTTATAACTAACATCTCTACATCAAAAGGAAGTGCTTTTAGTGCAAATTTAACACAGTTATGTAAAATATGGCATATGCAATTTGTCTTTAAAAGTTTTTCATTATCTGAAAAAAGTTTTTGGTACACAGAATTATGTTTACCAAAATTTACAGGTGCATTATCTGCAGACAGTGAGGAAACTGACTGAATGTTAAGAAAAATTTTCTCGAGAACTTCAATCAGTTAATCTTTGATAGAAGCACTTGTTTCATTGGGGTCTTCATAAAAGTCCAGAAGACCTTGTTTAATACCTTCTTTAGATGAAAAATATTGCACCACAATGGGAAACATTTTAAAATTTCCTTTGTTTGAAGCGTCAATGCTGAGAGAAAAATAATTACAATCAGCTAAATCATGTAAAAGAAGTTCTTGAGCAGCAGGTGCCAGAATACTCCCATATGCTTATGCATTTTGTTCTGCCACATGCTACTTTGTTTGCAATGCTGGAATCACTAAATACAACAGGAAACAACTTAATGCTACAATCTTGACTATTGTAACTGTGATGGTGTTTAACCCCGTGATAAACAGATGTAACTTCACCTGCAGTAATTAACTTTTCTTGATCAGAGTATTTACTTTGAAGAAAACTGAATATCGACTGAGACTCGGTAATTTGTTTTATCGCTACCTTATGTGCCACACTTTCTAAATGGACTTTTAATGCTCTTTTCCCTTTCATGTTTAACAGAGATTCCTTTGCTACATAATTTGCACTCACCATTAAACTCATCTCGCTTCACAAGCCAACTTTGCATCTCTGGTTCATTAAACCATCCATCATTAAACTTTGTGGAATATTTAATTTTTTTTTGAAGTTGCCATTTTTCTGGGGATGATTATTGAATCTAAAAGAAAACGTATTTAAGTGACGTTAATGCTATATATATTCAGGCTTATTAAGATAGCTACAAGACAACCAGCGCATGAAAATAGAGTAGTACGTACTGTAGATAGTGCACATAAGTAAGCGTTAAAAGAAACAGAATAAATGTAAAAATATAATATTTTTTTAAATTACCAGTCACTTACGTAATGAAAATAATATGAATAGTTTAATATAAGCCACATGAATACTTACTGGACATTGTCTATTTTGTTAACACTATTATATTATTGACTCCACATACGACACAACCATGTGACACCAACCTCACGGAGTGATTTATCAGACAAAACATAAACTCATTCTAGGCTGCGGGTCAAAAAGAAAAATACAGTATGTGCCGACAGCTCTCTAGACAGCTGGCGACTGGTGAATAGAAAAGCACGACTTTAATTTGCAGCAAAGTATTAGCCGTCTCACCAGCCACAGTTAAAGTGAGACCTTCACTATAATCTACAAAGTTGCAAACCAGAATGAATTTTCAAGGAATATCGCTTTAACATTCTCTAAGAAGGATCAAGTGTAACAATAAAAAATGTTTGTGCGTACATTGTTAAAAAGTCATCATCTCCATTGAGAGGAACATGAGGGAGTTGCCGAGAAAGTGTACATCTTTGCATTAGATATCCATTACTTTGGATAAAATATACCGGCCAAACTAAATTTACAAATTTCAACTAGGTAAGTATAGCCATGGATTGGCAGATTCCTAAATTCTGGGAGATTTTGAACTCCCGCCGGGAGACACGTGTCTTATACTCCATAATTCCGGGAGAGGTGGCAACCCTAGGGCAAGGAAGGAAAGTAGGTTAAAACCTAAGAATCCATGCCATAATAATTATATTAAATTACATGTGACTGAAGTTACTGTTTGTTTTTTGTTGTATTTCTAGAAGACTGTTCATTGTGTTCCTTCAATTTTTGGGCAGTTATGAGTAAAATTATAGGGAAAACCTTGTTCAAGAATGAGTGGTTAGACAGAACACTGTTTGCAGATTGGAATTGGTTGCAGAAAGTGGACAGTGATAAGACTAAAGGGCATTGTTCTTTGTGTAGAACTAACTTTGATGTTAGCAACATGGGGGTGTCTTCAATCCGATTTCATGCCAATGGAAAGAAGCACATTGAAAGAGTCAGAGCTGCAAGTAGAAACAAAAAACTAGTTGACTTGATTCCTGTCAAAAAGTTCTGTTAGCTGCAGGCATTGGATCTGGCCTTGCACCTGCTGAAGTGGCACACCCCATTGTGAATGATGGGAAAGAACTTGCTGAACGTCATGCGACTAGGAATACTCTTAAGAACTTCATCACTAAATATGAAGTTATCCATGTGGAAATATTATTGGCTCTTAATCAAGTAATGGTACATTCTTCTGCTTGAATTTTTCTCTTTGTAGTGACCTTTTTAAAACAATGGTTTATGACAGTGAACCAAGAAATTTAAAATGCACAAGGATAAACTTGGATACTTAATAACATATGGACTAGGTCCATATTTCCAAAAAGAATTGGCAGGTATGGTTAACGAGTGCCCCTTTTACTCTATTTCTTTTGATGAAAGCATGAATACTGTTGCTCAGAAAGGCCAGATGGATATTGTTGTGCGATTTTGGGATGAAAATGCAGTTCAGATGAGATATTTAACTTCTATCTTTTTGGGTTATGCTACTGCAGAGGACCTCCTGATGGCTTTCTTGCTAGTGTTAAAGGACATGTGTATGAAGGCCAAATAAATGCTTCAGGTAGCTATGGACGGACCAAACGTGAACTTTAGATTTTTGAAGGATCTAAAGAGCTACTTAAAAGATGATTCTCCATCAGATCCCGAGTTGTTGGACTTTGGTACATGTTCCTTACATGTTGCCCATGGTCCTTATAAAACTGTGCATTCCAACTCCAATTGGGATATTAACAAATTTTTGCGCTCACTTTATTACTTGTTTAAAAACTTCCCAGCAAGACGTGCAGATTACCAACACATAACTGGATCGTGTCTCTTCCCAATGAAGTTTTGCTCAATCAGATGGGTGGAAAATTCTAAGTTGATAGCAAGAGCTGTGGAAATGCTGCCACATTTGAAGAAGTATGTTGATGTTATTGACAAAAATCCTCCAGTGTCTGAAAACTTTCAAACGATAAAACGTTTTGTGAGGAATCAGCTGCTCCCAGCACAGCTTGGGTTCTTGCTGTCAGTTGCCCTTGAACTTGAACAATTTCTCTCCAAGTACCAGAGCAATCTACCACTCCTGCCATTTATGTTTATGGATTTGAGCAACCTGCTTGAGCATTTAATAGGTAGAATTGTGAAATGTGAAGTAATGGATTTAGCAAACACTTCCAAGAAATTTTTTTCCATTGATTTGAAGAAACAGGTGAACATGAAATCCATTCAGAGCATAGACATTGGGTTTTCAGCCTCAGCAGCTTTGAAAGGAATAAAAGATATCAGGGTTCTTCAGTTCAAAGGTGACTGCCAAAAATTCCCTGTAGATGTGTGCACCAAGCTTGTGCTTAAGAGCCCTGTCTCCTACAAATTTATCGAAGGTGTCAGTTGTCTCACTCCTGCAGTAATGGCCAATCCATCTGTTAGGACTTACCGTGTAACTTATGCATTGGAAGTTCTTGTGGAGAAAAACCAACTGTGTAGTGTGGAAGCTGATGCTGTGAAATGGGACTTATAGTCAAAAGAATGACCAATTCAATCACTTCCTCATGGTCATTTATTCTAAACAAAATGCCTCCAAGGAGTTGATCCACTTCACACAAAAAGTTCTTGTTTTATTTCATAGCAATGCAGCTGTTGAAAGAAGCTTTTCGGTGAACAAAGAATGTTTAGTTGAAAACTTACATGAGAATAGTCTGATTGCTCAGTGTGCAACTTATAATGCTGTTTCTGCAGTTGGAGGGGTTTTGAATATGAACGTTTCAAAGAAGATGATCCATGCTGTGAAAAATGCTTCAGGAATGAGAAATGAAGCACTAGTAAAACAGAAGAAGACTTAACCATGAAAAGGAAATCGGCATTAGAAGAAATACGGAAATTAGAAGTTAAACGAAGAACTGTTCTTCAGCTGGCAAAGGAAGAGGCAGAAATATTAGAAAATGATATGAAAAGACTGAACAAAGTAGTGTCTTAGTCTTGATTGTGACATAAACAGCTAGGGCAACTAGTGTCTCTTCAAGCTAAGTTTTTTAAATTCTTAATTTTCTTATGTATTGTTAATTTTACATTAAGACTGAAAAAATAGTGTCTCTTGATTGTGACATAAACATAATGTTACCTTTTTCTAATGTTGTCTTTGTTTGCCTTTGATTATGTTAATATTACATGATTTGTTGTATTTGCAATGAGAATTCTGTATCCTTCATATTTTTGTATCATAAAATAAATTTTGACTTGGTGAGAAAATGATTGGTTGTAGGGGAAGGTGGAGGCCAAAAACAATTGTTTTCATTTGTTTTTTTAAACAAAATTGAATAAAGTTACAAAATTATTTATAGGGTACAGAATCCTCATAACTCAAGACTTTCAGTGTGCAAGTAACAAATAATTAAAGGTACTGGAATTTTGCTAAAAATTATCCTGGAAATATACTGGAATTTTGAAAATCTTACTCAGTAGGCACCCTGTTATAAACATTTACAATGTTTTACCTAATAATCAGATTTACGTGCAAATTTAGTAATGTTATATATCTTATTTTTTTACATAATTCTATTTCTATAAGTTTATGCATTATCAAATGCAGAAGTAATAACAGTTTTTACTACTCATGTTTAACTCTTAATCACTGCTTTTAGTGCTAGAATAGTTCCCATGAACTTCAACTTCATACAAGTAACGCAGTCAAGTTCTCTGTAAATATTCAGCTTGCCGCTTCATTCTCCTTACATTGCAGTATCAAAGAGTCTCTTCCCACTTTAACTCTTCGAAACACAGATATTGTGGCACTTGAGAACTGTTTACGAATAAAATCGCATGATACGATTTATGAAAACGAGAGTGAATCATCTTGAAGTGTCCCCTATTCCCCTTCTTCTCATGGTGCCTTAGCGACCTTGAACACTACTAAGTCCTATTGACTGAGAACACTTGCCTTTTGTTCTGTATCTTTGATTGTATTCTTTCTGATGAAAATTATCGACTTTAAAAAAAATTAATTCTTGAGCTAATTTCTGAAAGTGATTTAGAGACGAATAAATTTTTAGTAATTGATATAGATTAAAGGTGAAGAAATACAGCAAATCATTTTTACTCGTGTCAACCAGCAGAAGACATAATTTAGTTTTCCATAACTAAAACGGTTAGAAAAATATTGTAGTCAACATCTTCTTAAGGTAAAAACCTTTCTATATAATAATGTGAAAGTCATCAAAAATAAAATTAAAAACTTATCTCCATATAGCAAATTAAAAGCAGTGTGGCATGGATCCATACCACACACAGAGGCCGGCGATAAGGTAAGAAACCAAGGTCTGTACCATGCACAGATCGGTGCTGAGGGGTTAATCATGGAGCTCATGTCAAGCAAGACACTGCCAAACCATTGAATATATGTGTAACAGTATGTAAAGATTAATATGTTCATTATCATAATAGTGCATTCTATGAAAACAATACTAGTCAATGTTAATGTCTCGCTACTAATGAAAGTGCAAGATAAGATAATGATTTTTATCTTAATATGCATTCGATTCGTTTATGCACTCTGTCTGATAGCATGGCAGAGTGTTTGTGAACGAGAGCACATAAAATATCTCACGTAATTAATTCACTATAAAATGTATCATACATATTACAGTTTCTCATGAAATATAGACCAAAATTTATAGTATGTATTGCATTCTCGGGAATACAGTTATTCTATTTAGCTTTAAATAATTGCTGATTTCAGAAGTATTCTCGCTGACAGAACATGAATGTCAGTGTAAAATTAATCTGGGAATACCTGATTAGCAGAAAATATTAAAAACAATTATTATACGTTCCATTTTTCATTCCGTGTGGGTACAGAAAATGAGAGGGTAAGGCAAAATTAAATATTTCGAGTCAAAACATGTATGTCATACAGGACTGGCTGGTAAAATGTTACCAGCTAATCATCGACCAGCCCCACTAGAGAAAAAATGTTATCTAGATGTGGTAAATGTTGGCTCACCAAGATACCAGAAAATCCACGCAGGGAGGTGGAGGTAGGAGTGGGCTCTGCGTTTTTCATGAGCACAAGTGGGAGGGAAAAATATGAGATTTTTCTGACCAATGAAAATCCAAGATTTTTTCAACTCCAACTTCAACCCCACACTCTTCACCTAATTCTGCCAGTGAGGCGTTCATACTGAGAGGAGGTTTTGGACATTCATACATCGCAACAGAAATGATATTTATGTTAGTTTGGTGCACTTATCTGGCTTTGGGAAACAGGAAATTTCGTATGTGTTCAGTAAAAATTCTTGGAACACAAATGCTACCTGATTATTCATTCAGAGCATTTTGTTTCATATTTTTAATTTGTGCCCAATGAAAAAGAAAGGTTGCTTTACTTTAAAAAATATAACCAAAATCAGAATTAGGAATAGGACGGTTCCACTTTTTTCACAGTTCCGGTTCTCACTTCTGGTTATTATGCATTCTTTATGCAAAGTGAAAGCATATATAGAAGTCGTTTCCATCCTTCCATCCACATGTTTAATCTCCTGAACCACTAGACTTCGATGAAATTAGGTATTTGGGAGTTTTACTAAAATTTGTTAACCAATTCCAATTTTGGTTAAAATCGGACAATAGTTAAGACCACTTTACATGAAGACCTACATGTATTTTACAATGTACTTCGCAAGTCATTAAATACTCATCTGAGAGAAAAATATTGAGAACAAAAGTTAAATAAAATAATTAAATACGCATTTTTTGTCAAATACTTTTTCCTATAAAACGTATGGTTTACGATAAATTTAAAGGAAAAGAAAATAACGTATTTACATAATTATACGATTTTTGATGTTCTTTTGCTCATTTCAGAAATATTAATTAAAAATTTTGCAACTCAGGAACCGCTGGTCATATTTCAATGAAATTTGCTATTGGGGAGTTTTACTAAAATTTGTCAACTGATTCCAATTTTGGTTAAAATCGGACTACAATAACGACCATCTTAGATGAACACCCACCTGTATTTTACAATGTGCCTGTTTTGCAACTCGGGAACCGCTGGATGTATTTTGATAAAATTTGGTATTGGGAAGTTTTACTAAAATTTGTCAACTGATTCCAATTTTGGTTGAAATCAGATGATAATTACGACCACTTTACATGAAGAACTACATGTAGCTTACTATGTACGTTTCAACTCGGGAACCGCAGGACGTGTTTGATAAAATTTGGTATTGAGGAATTTTACTAAAATTTGTTGATCTCAAAGAACGCATTTGGAAACTCGGTGCAGTCCGACATGGAGTACACCTTTCCATACTTGTATTAATCTGATCGCGGTCTTTAGGCACATTCTGCTTCCAGCATAAATGCCTATTAGCTTCAATTTGTCCGTCCGTCCATCCGCATGTTTGTTCTGGCTTCTACCAAACGGATATTTATGAAATTTGATATTTACCACTTACAGTCCAAGGAAATCCCAAAAATAAATCATGTAAGCCAATCAGGGGTATCACTTTACTAGTGACAAAATGAACTTTCCGTTATATCTCGTAAATCTTGGATCATATGAAATTAGTTTTCAAATAAACTTGTAAAACTAGTAACGTCGAGTTTCCTTTCCTATTATTATATTATTATCGTAGGAGTAGCCGTTATCAAGAAAATCGAACAAAAAAAGCGTTATTCGCTTTGAACTTTGAAAAATCCATGCATAGCTACTTAATTGCTGTTAACGTAAATAATCTTATTGGTTACTGAAGTAAATAAGATCTGCTATAATTACAATATATCTTTAATTCCTTATGCATGCATGACAGATTTTGTAAATGGAAGGAAATCTACGGCAAAGAAAATAACGTAAACGTAAATATTACAGCTACTGAACTTAGTTAGGTATGTTTTAAATAACTTTCGATTGTTTGGTTGATTAGAAAATAAATCAGTAAATAAAAATTGAATATTTTCCTGGCATTTCTGATATATTGTTTTGCAGTATTTAGTCATTAAAATTACATAATATGTTTATTGATGCACCAACTAAGGGGGGAGAAGAAATTTTTAATGGACAAAGTTACAATCGGGTCATGGTGTTTTGCTGTTTTATGGTGTGTGTTTGGTCATTATGTTGTATAGCTTCAAATACTCCATTGCACGAAACGCCCCTATTTGTGATACACTGTACACTTTCCTAACTTGTTTTAGGTTAGAAGTGCTTTTTGGTACACCACGGGAAATTCTAGCCTTAAAATAGTTACATATAGCATATATGTTGTTTGTTCTGTCAATTCTGAAGTTGTTCCAAACATCCGGCATGGCTTTATTGTTAGGACTCACAATAAATCGATTAAATTTAAAAATTATCCGTGGGGTATCTATTTTAAATTACTACACAACAAAATAAAACTTATTTCTTTTAATAAGTTATAGTAACACTTCAAAATGATGGATTTGACTCAAGATATTTTTTGAATTTTTACACTATAAAACCACGCAGCTGCGAACCAAATATTCAATGCCGAAAGTTCAGAACCTGTCTTTCAATTGTTTTGATAGATATTTTTGCGGAACTAACGTTCGTTGAAATGATTCGTCGTCCTGATTTTTGTACGTGCTACAAAGATCTTTTACCTCATGAACTAAAGAAAATTCCGACTTGCTTATCCTGTATAAAACTTATAACACACACAGCATAAAAATATATTTCACGTCATGGTAAATGCATAACTTCCATCGTTGATATATGTATCAAAAATCGAATGCCGTCACAGAAAAAATATGGCGGTATGGGGCAGTTGCTTTCCGGTTAGCATCTGCTTCCGAGTCGCAATTATTTTTTTTATTAAAATGAGGATCGGAACCGAAGAACCAGATTATTAACAGTCGGTTCTGGTTATTTCAGTTCTTTAGAGAACCGGCAGAACTGAGGAACCAGAGAAGCAATCGTCTCATCCCTAATGAGAATATATAACATAAACATATATTTTTAAAATCAGTTGTATTTAACCTCAAGTATGCATACGAATTTCGTCAAAAATATTTTAAGCTCTATGCCGACTAAAAAGGTTGATTACCACTGCTTTAAACATTGGAAATTTCTTATAATTTTTACGGACATCTAAATATTTTTACCTTCATGAATGAACGGTCAATTTACCATTAAAGGAAAATCCGTAGTAACACAATAAAATAAATACTTACATGAACTGCAATGAGTTTTAACTATATTTAAGATCGTACTTTTCTTTTAACTACAGGAGTTTTGAGAAAAATCAGAAAATTGGCTTAATTTAAAGAAATTTAAATAAAAGTCATGAAATGTTATTTTTCAATCTTATTAGTAATTTGGTTCAAAATATTTGCTGTATTATCATGATGTATGATTTGTATGGCACCTTCCTTCCCCTTGTCCCTCATAAATTGATATTCTGGCACCAAGGTATGCATCCTCAAGGTCTCTTTAGTGTGTGTACCAAGTTTAAAGTCTCTAAGTTACTTGGTTTTTAAGAAATGCTGTACACACACAGAGAGACAGACACACCGCCTTTTATTAATATAGACAAGCAGGTTATCCCAGTTACATATGTTATATGTACGAGTTTTCAGTGCTTGTATACTGCAAGCGCTTAAAAAACCACCATATTTCATGATCTAAACTCGTAAATAAACCAACGCAACAGTATTTGAAATACACAGAGCACATTTAAATATAATGGTTCTCATTTTCTTTTAAATTTAGGCATCTATCCAGAATTTCTAAATTCTCTGGCAATCAGCTCACATCCAAGTTTTTGAATTTCCGGTTTCATGGCTTGGTTTGCTCTGTCTCAGCAATAGCTGTTATCATCATTAAAGTAGAGCCTATATGTCACACTAAAATTTATGTAAAAATTGGGATATTTTGTGTTAGGATTATGGCGACATCATCTGTGCCTTTTAGAACATATCCGGTTAAAAAAATTAATTTAAAATTATCACGTCATCATATGTATATGTCGTTGGCTGAAATCAAATGGATTATAATGCATTCTAAACATTAAATCAATGCTCTTGAAGTATGGAAAATCAATTCCCATTGAAAGGCATTGGAGTCATTGCTATGGTAGTTAATATTTTTCATTGTTGAAAACCAAAAAAACTTTTCATAATTTTACGATTAAAATCAAATTTTTATGCAAATTTAGAATTGATTTGAATTTGGTCTTCAAGAAAAATAAACATCATTCTTTCTTCCCCAGTGCAGTGCATGTCCCGACTTGGTGTCTTAATTTTAAATAATTTAAAAAAAGCAGTTTTTTTAGCCCTGCACCATTTTCAATGCTTTTCTTATGTGTGTTTAAAATTGGAAATTGGGATAAAAAATACCCCTTAAATATAACTTTTTCTTGATTTTCGGATTTTTTCCCAGAGGTTATACCCAATCACCTATATTCATGCCAATTTTCATCTCTGTAACCCTTCTAGAAGTGCCTTAGGTTTTATATGATGTATTCTATATATGTAAGAAGCAGCTATTTATAGTGATGTACATATATTTAACCAGAAAATTATAATATTTTTGCTGTTTTTTATAATCTAGTTTTCATGAAAGCAGTTAACATAAGCACATGATTTTATTTTCCATTGGAGTTGGTGTTAACAACCTCTTACTGTAATCACTTTCACTTGGGTATAAACAGAAAACCTAGTAGGTTAAAGGTATGCTCTTGGTTGAGTTAAAGTTATCTCTAATTATAAACTAGGAGAAAGAAACAATGTAATGATCCACGTGCACAAATTGTTGTGTACCATTGCATTGTTTCTTTTTCCTAATAAATAATTATGGAATCATTCCACAAAGTATCGCTTAATACTATTAATTTAATTACAACTATCACCTAAAAAACAATCCCTTTGATCATTACTTAGATTCAGAGTAGCAATGAAATTGCATCAAAACCTCTAACTATTCTTATTTAAGTCAATATTATCAACATTATCTAATTAGTGTGTTTCCAAGGCAGTTTTAGCTACAGACATTCAGGAAATTTGGTATGCAATTTACAGTTTCAGAATTTAATAACTTTAAAAAAGTAATTTTTTCTATATTTCAATATTTCTATAAACTAAAAATAAATATTTTAGTAATTGATGTTAATGTGCTAAAGTATCTTTTGTTTGACAATAATGTTCTTTTATCACTAACATTGTGAGAATTTCCATGCTCATAAAAAACCTTGAGAAGACATTCTACTGTATTATATTTATGCATATATTATGTTTAAAATGTTTAACCATGTATATCCTTTGACAACAGTCACTGCATTTATAGACAAGTTTATAAAGGCAATTTCCTAGATGTTGGCATTATTTCCACCAGGTTATAAGTTAGACTCGGGTACAAATACTGATTTTATTTTCTTTTTCCAGGAAGTTTTGAAAAGTTTTCTCCAGGATTTAACAAGAAAAAATATCTCATTATTTTCTTGAAAATCTCAGTGCAGAAATGCTAGAAATTAGAAAGGGATATTTCATGGAATTTTGTTGCAAGTAATTTTTCTTTAACCCCTCAATGTCGAGTGACGTACTGAGTATGGCGGGGGCAAACTTTATATGCTGTAGACCGACGTATTCAGTACGTTGCAGTCATTGCTCACCTTTTTTATTTTTATGATATGATGAATTTTCTTAAATCTCAATAACCTTGATATATTTCAAAAGAGCAACCTTTGGCCTACCTATTTATTGTCATTTTGCAATTTTTATTGTCTTTCTTATAAAATTTAATATGCATTAAATTTTGTGATTGATTTTTTACATAGCTACAGGAATTGGGGAATCATGTTTTCTAAATAAAACCCTATCCAATGCTGAGACAAATCGTATCTCGACACAAATGCTACTGCAAACTGAAAGGAGATTTTGACTGCTTATCGGCCTGCAGATTTCTCTTTCTCTTTGATTTTTCTTATGCATCAGCGATTGAGAGCTATAAAATGAGGAGAGCCGAACTACTGTTCGGCTATTAGGGCCATGTGCTTGCTTTAGCATTTCTTGAAAGTAGTGCGAGAGAGAGAAACGTGTGCAGGTGTCCTAGGTCTGTTTACAAATAAGCCACTTTGATGATGTCTGCTGCTATTTCTTGAGTGAAAATGATTTCAGAGTGAGCGCATGGGTCCTTACACTTGGGTCGCAGGGGAAATATTCTCGTGTTGCTCTAAAGATGTTCGTCTGAAGGAAACCTTCACATTGTGCAGAGGCAATTTCATTATTGTTTTGTAGTGTTAATTTTTAGGAATTAAATAATCATGGCATCAACGAGTAGGAAAAGGTCAAGCGAACCAAGTAAGGAAGTGGAGATGGAAGCGTTGATGAAAAGTGACTCGGAGGATAGTATTTCCTCAGACAACGATAGTGATAATTGTATTGAAGATCGTACAGAAGTCGATGTACTAACATACACTGACATTGAGCAAGAGGAAGATTGTGTAGAAAACTTTGTTTGGAAGAACATGGCAAATTACAAAGAACAAGGCAAATTACAAAGAACAAAGAGAAATTTTCGCAGTTGGAAGTGATGAGTGAGGAGGCGAAGTGAGGTCTCCCCTGAGTATGATTGAATTGATTGCAAGCAATGTAAATCCTAGTAAAAAAATCAGAATAGATGATTCATTGAAGTTATGATATTTTCTTGTAGTAAATTTCATGGTAAATTGGGTAAAGCAAATACCTTAAAAGTTTAAAATACGTTTCTAATTTTTTTATTATGCATACATTTCGATACATACAACATCATATCTATGCTTCTACTAAACAAAATAAGACAATTTTCACCATGTAACTTCTGTAATGATGAAGAATGACTACTGTATAACTCAGAAATTTATAAGCTATATGAAATGTCTTTTAACAATATATGAAACTGGAAATTTATTTCAAATTTTTAGTTAAGACATGAAAAAGTTGACCTGCAGGAAACTTTTTCCTTATTTGGTTTAGAGAGGTGCATCCAGCGAATGAAATGTTTACAAAAGCTTATATTTGTCTTTGAAAAAGATTGCATATCAATAAAGTTAATAGTTTTCACAATACTGAAAGATATATGAAGGCACGGGTGCATGCTTGACTGGCTGCCGATCAGGGTTATTTCTCTTCTCTCCTGCAAAGAGTGTGCTTAATGTAAGAAAGTGTATAACATATTGTCTATAAATGTCATGTTCTACTAAAATCCTCAAAAAATTTCAGACAAATCTAATAAAAACAAAAAAGATTGTAAAATTTTCAATTTTCAGGAACCGAAATCGCAATTTTTTAAAAAACACCGACCTCAGAAATGGGATTTAATTAAATGTCCTACATGCTTGACGGGTTAAAGATTATGTACTGCATTAAAACCAATGTGTACCAGTGGCCATTCTCTTCTCAGTCTTTCTTGAACCATTAACCATTGAACATCTAACTTAAAAATTGATTATCAGCTTAAATTATTCAGTATAGTTACCATGAACCATGCCAGCAAATTAATTAATGTCTGACCTGATAGCAACTCTGAAGCACATCTTTTTATTTTAAAACCAATACTTAAAAGCAGTACTACAATGTTTTTTGGTAATTTCTATTTGGACTTCATTTTTTACATTATGCTGCACTAATTTGTGAAATTGCCACTGAAATTATTTCCAGGTCTTAATTTTGAAGCTAGGTGATGGCTTTAACATTCTAGTTCCATATTTGTTTTTAAGGAATGTGGGGATTCCATGACCGTCTTTTGACACTCCGCAAGGCTTTGCATGCCTTTATGACTGGCAGTGAGTGCAAGGAAGCTATTTGGAGAAGATGGCGCTGGCAGCAAACAAAGCTCAATGCAGAAGCAGGCTTTGTGTATGGAGAGGATGAGTGGTCCAAAGAGTGGGATGCAGTTGTTAATATGGCTTCTACTGCTCCCAGGAGTAATTCGTCAAGACGTAGAAGCATTGTATTTGATGGGGTCACAAAACATTTGTAAGTTTTATGATTTTTCTCTTTATAACTCTATCCAGTATATAAGTAAACGCAATTAGCATGAGCGTCATACCAAGTTTCATGAAAATTGGTTCATTGATGCAAAAGTGATTAGTTAGGGGACACACATACACAGACACAACCATTTCATAAGGCTATGTTTCTTTTAGAAACCAGCCTAAAAAGAATACATAAGCCAAATGAACACAATTTTACAAAGCCAACAATACTTATGTCAATTGCTTTGCTGAAGATGTCAATTTTTAACAGATGTGTTCTGGTAGATTTATAAAATGATTATAACATTGGCGTAAAATTTTAAAAATTAATATTATTTCAAAACATGGCACCTTGAGTCTATGGCTTGTATTACCCACCCAATGATTTGCCATAATAGTGGTGAAATACATACATAAATACTTGAATAAATACATATAAGCACTCACACATAAACACAGAGATATATTTTTGGACTGAGTGAAAAACAAATCAGAAAGTTTTAAATTCAGTAGGGCTTACTTAGAGTAATAAAGGAAAGGCAGTAGAAATGAGTGGGTCATATTTTTAGAAGCAAAGATCTGCTGAAAGAAGTCATATAAAGAGTATGCTAGGAAAGAAGAGGAAAGGGATATGACATATCTTAAAAGAAGCGGATGAGTATGAAATGATGAAATGAAAGTGTCTGAATGAGATGACTGTGATGATTCACATCTCGCCTAATGTGCAATTTGGCTAACATGCATGACTCTTGGTCTTGTCATTCATGTTTTTTTGCAAATGGCTTTCGTGAATGATTTTCGTGGCCAAAGGCACGCAGCCTTGGTTACAAATCTTATATAGGGCAGTTATGTGGAACAAGGTGCTATGGGCCAAAGCTAACCTAACAATTTTCTTTTGCGAGTTTGACTCCTGTTATGTCTGTTATGTCCTCAGAATAAATGAGTCTCATTAATGCTCTATCCTACAGTCAGTCACATGTTTTATCATCATGGTTATGTCTTTCTATGTATGTTGGTGCTTCAACTATTCCAAAAATCTCCTCTACTAGACCTTCTGACCTTTATTTCTCCATAAGCCTTAACCTATCATTCAGTCACAATCCTCAAGAGATAGTGACGTATTTATGGTAGGGCAAACCGGGCAGTTGCCTGTGGCGGCAAATTTGAGGTGACGGCATTTAAATTGAACAAACTTATTTGTTTTTGGATTAATTATTTTATTTTAATTCTTGTTTATTTGCTAATTATTACAGTAGATCCCAGATCCCAGATCCCAGATCCAGTGCCCTAGGGTGGAAGGGATTCTAAAAAATGCCAGATAATCACATCCAAGTTTTTATACAGCTTATTTTGGAACATTCTTTTACAACATTGTTTTTTGTGTGTTGTGTGTATGTTGTTTAGTGTTTTGAATTTGGAATTTGTTTACTGTAAAAAAATGTTATAAGTAAAGCAGGGAATATTTAAAAAGTAAATACACTACAGGTATCTCCCGATTTACGCAGGAGTTGCATTTCTGGAAATCATCACGTAAAGCGTAAACACGTAATAAAAAAAATTCCCGTTGAAAATAATGTAATAGGTGTGGTTTACATTCCTGAGCAGAGGTTCTACTTAGAAATGTCTATAAATTTGATTTAATCTCAAGTGTGTACTACGACAAATGGCGTAATGTGCAGCATCCAGTTTTACAATTGCTTAATTTTTTATGCATTGAATTTCTGCCATAATTCACAGATGTCTCAAAGCTCCTTTGATCAGGTAACCTTTCTATACAAATATATTCTCCTCACCCAACTAAATTGAAAATTTTTGTGAGGTCTTTCCCCCATATAGTTGTTGACGATTAACAGTGCATCACTTTCTAGAAAAAACCCCTCTTCAGGGCAAAAAAGAGTGGGTTCAAGTGCATTGTTTGCTCAAAGAGGGGAATAAGAAAAAAGACATTCTACCACCATCGAAACTCCCAGAAAACCCTGCTCTATCATACGATGCAATTAATTGTATCACTTTCTGGTCGATTAACAGGCAATAGCTACGAAATATTTAATAAATAATAAAATATATTAATGGTTCATACTGTGCACATAACGAATCGTATTAATGTAAATACACGATGCGTATATTGAACAAGATGATCGAAATGGAACTTATGATCCCTACATTATACATAATTATTTATTTAATACTTAATATTGGCTTTAATAGCTTAAAACTCACTGCGGATGGGTTTTACCCTTTGTGTTTCGAAATTTCATGATTTAGTGTTATAAAATATTACAAATACATTCAAACAGAAAATTAAACTAATCATGCATATTTATGCAGCAAAAATAATGTGTGTATATATGAGTCCAACAATAGTTGCTGCAATGGCAACACTCTCGTAATAAGTGTTCAAAACTGCAAAGATGCCAGTATTTATGTGAAATTCGAAGAAGTACGATCAATAAGAATTAGAATCTTCATTCCTTTCCTCAGAAAATAGTGCAAATTCCACTCCGATATTAAAATTCTAAGATATTTTAATGTGCAAGAGAAAATTACCCAGCACGATGGATTTCAGATTTCCTATGCAAATGAAATGGGAAGGATAGTTCCTTGAATTGAACGTGGACTTTCAATCTTAGCAACAAAAACTATCCTCGGAGCTTCGGCACCATGCGGTGCACTATCACCACACTGATACTGCCTTGGATAACAAGTTGAGTGTTGATGAGAATATCGAGGAAGAAGATCAAGAAGTGCAATTATTACCAGTCCCTTCCTCTCAAGAAATATGGCATGCTTTGGCTGTTCTTCGGCGAAACCTGGAGCTGAGAGGAGGAGAGCCGGAGTAGTTCAGCCTCTTGTACAAGATGGAAGTTGACTCAATGTCGCATATTAATAACAACTTGGTCCAAAAGAAGTTGGAAAATTACTTTAAAACACGTTAATTTGTATGTTGATTAAGTTAACGTTTACAGTTTACAGTACGTATCTTTAACTTCTATTTTAGCATTTTCTTATATGTATAACATGCCTAAAACCAACCTCCGTATAATTGAATCATCCAGTTAATAGAATCAAATACGTCTTTACCAACGTGATTCCAATAAGCGGAACCCACTGTAGTAAAGAGATATGACATAAAACCTAATGTACTTCTAGAAGTGCTACAGAGCTGAAATTTAGCATAAAGGTAAGTCATTGGGTGGAACCTCTGGAAAATATATGAAACTCCAGAAAATGTTAATATTTAAGGGATGTTTGTAACCCCAATGTTCCTTTTCAATACCCATAAGTGCAAGGAATTCTAAAAATGCATTTTAAAATTATTTAAAATTGAGATATGAACTTGGGAAAAAAGTTGTATAGCTAAAAGAATGGCGTTCCTTTTGAAGACAGAGTTCAAATACATACTGAATTAGTGTAAATATTTGCTTTTAATCAGAAAAAAGAGTGAATTTTTCCTCTTTTCAACAATGAAAATCTTTAAATACCATGAGAGCATCCTCAATGCTTTTAAAGGTACCTGTTATTATAAGTTATCATTGCATTGATTTAATGCTTTTAATGGGAACTAATGACGTCATAAATTATAGCAGAACTTCCATAACTCGAATCTCAAAGGAAAGAACAAATTATTCGAGTTATAGAAAATTCAAGTCATGGAAACATATTTTTATATATATTTGTAGAGTCTACATCAGCTATAATGGATCACCAGGAGAGGGCGGCAAAAATCCGTTATAACTGAAGTCCGTAATATCCAAGGTTTTGGTGAAATTACCTTATTTTCCAGCATATAAGACACTTTTTTCAGAAAAATGACTCCCAAAATCCGATTGCATCTTATACGTTTTAGGTAAGATTATTACTGTTCTCAATACTATCACTATCAAACACATTCCAAAATGGAATAATTGGCAGTTATATGTAGCAAAAATAGTAAAATATACATTATTTATAATTAATAGGGAAAATTTTGTTTATATATGCTACAATACCTAATGCAGCATGAATTCTGAGGACTCATTTTCATTATTACGTTTTAATACATGTCCGCTCACAGTGATAACAATTTGGCGCATTTGTGATGTTTTAGTTCCTAATGAGCCCGTTGAATAGCGGGATTAATACCATGGAACAATAGAATTCATGTAGATGCCATAAATATTTTATACGTATCTAGGGTAAATAACGTTACATGTACTGAGATTGCAATGGATACAAAAGTGAAAATATATGCCTACGCTATTAGTTATAAGCTTCAGGTGATTCAATACACAAAAAACGCATGGATACTGACTAGTAGCATGTCATTTCGGTCCACCTCCCACAGAAAAAAATTATCCATGAGGAGAAAACGAGGAAAAACTGAAGCTGATGGGATAAGAGAAACATAGTCTTTGTGAGGTTGGTCGTAAATGGCCACAACTAGAGAAGGAAGTGATGGATAGTAGAACAGAGGAAGTTTCATATTGCTGTATCGACCAAAATCATTTTGAACAAGGCAAAAAGTGTTGCAGAAGAAAAAGGACTAGTTGAGCGTACGTAATACTAAGTACTATGTACTATCGGTAAAGAGTATCTATTCATGCAACATGTGCGGCACACTCCAACAGCTTGTCTCTTCTCCAGGGAGCACACCTCACGCTCATTCTGGAGGAGAGGCAGGTCCATTCCGCTAACTTCATCTCTGTATTTCATGTGATATTTTCTGTATTTACTCCCGTGTCACACGTAGTATGCATGGGAGTAGTGGGGTATGATGCGGGAGCAGGAGGCACTTGGGAAGCGACGGCCTGCACTTTCAATGTGTTCTGGAGGCCATTCATTGTCTCAGCAAAGCCCGAAAACTTCTCGATGGATGCCGCCATGGTTGTCATGGCCCACATCGTCGTATTCATTTCGGCCCTCACAGAATCTTCCACAGACGCCGGAGTAGTGTGACACGAAAGCGGGGGGAGAGAGGAGGTGAGCCAGACTGGAGATGAGGGACACAGGAAAATTCCATGACTCCTGTGTCAAAAACATTATAGCTGAGGAAAATTAATGTTAGGGAATCTTGCAAAAATCCATTATAACCGAAGATCCATTATAACCGAGGGCAGTATAACTGAGTTTGACTGTACATATACAGTGGATCTTCTATAACTTGAATCTTAAGGAAATGCCTAAATTATTCGAGTTATAGAAAATTCGAGTTACGCAAATATATTTTCTCATTTTCTTTCATTGAGTTAACATCAAGTTGATTCCCTTAAGCATATAAAGTTGGTGTTACTTTTGATATGGGCTGAAACGCTTGCATAATGCAACCACCAACTACTTGTATAGCTAATTTTTATTGATTTATTTGCAAGCAAAGCTGCAACAGACATCCCAGTTTGATTTAAATTTGAAATAATGTTTAATTTTTATTTCATGAAAGTTTAGAAACTAGATAAAATTGAGTGCGTAGACAAATTTTTATTCAAAAGTCTTGGTTGTACTAAAAAAACCTACATTCCTTATGAATTACCGAAAAATTAATTTGAAATTGCAAGAAATACCTATTGAGGTCATGTCATTGAAGATGAAACATTGATTAGCATATAAAGAAAAGGAAGGATAGATAAAAATAATGGACAGAAATTAACACTCATGGTTTTCAAGTAGGTCAAGAGCCCACTTCCAACATACTCTCTAACACAAAGTTCAAGCATCTTCTGACTGCAACACAGCTCACACAAACAAGTGACTGACACATGATTGAAAAATAAAAACCAAGGAAAATATCACCTTAAGTAAAGTGGGTAGGGAATACCAATCTGATAAACAAATACTTGCTGGAGTGCCACAGGGATTTCTATTCTAGGCCCTGTTCTTTTCCTTATAATTATTAAGAGCTTACATGAGAATTTTATGCTCAATGTCAAATAGAGTCGTCTTATGTATGCTGATGATGTGAATGTTCTAGTTGTTGATGTCAACGATAAACTCCTTGTAGTTGCTAGTAGCAAAATTATCCCAGATATCGATGTAAATTAAAGTATTTTTTTATATTTTTGGAGTAATTGGGCATAACTAGCATGATGCCATTTAAAAAATAAAATAAAAGTGGTAATTTAGGAGATAAGAGATGTTCTTTTAAAAGGACAGTAGCAGAATGGACTACTATAATACTTTTGTTTGAATTTGTTTATTTCAAGTAAAAGCAAAAGAACAACAGATAAAACGAACACTTAAAGCACAGGAATCTTGTGTAAAGAAAACCAGACAAGATGTTGACTCATTTATGTAGGACCCATATGCTAAGGCTTCGTGCACAAATGACGTCATGCAGTTAGGGGGAGGGGGGGTTTGATCAAGCGTGATAATGTGTGACAAGGGGGGAGTTGAGGCATCCGTGACGTCACTTTCACAAAAGTGAGGAATATTAACCTTCCAAGGACGAAAATTTTTTTCTTTAATGTTTCATTATTTTATTATATTTGCGTTTATATGCATATATTATCTACTCTTGCCAAGTTTTAAGCATAATTTACCAGTAATTATTGAGATATATGCCATATGCCATATGGCATCGCTCGGCCTATTCCAGGTCGCATTTTTCACGTAATTTTCTCTTTGCAAATACAGTGGATCAGCCGTATTCACGAGGGTTAGGTTCCCACAGAGGCACGAATACTTATTTTTCGCGATTAGCTGCATTCACCTACAGTCACTACTTTTTTCAGATGGCAACCCATTATTTTATACTCGTGAAACAATCGCGCGAAAAATTAATATGCGTTATGATTACGTTGACGTCAGCGTTTTTTATATGATACATGCATTTATTTTAATTTCTTTTCTGTAGGAAAAATATTATTTTAAAAATTTTTATTGTGAAAATAGTTGGTCACGATTAATCCAAGTCTCGAATACAAATGACGCGAATAAACCTGATCCATTGTACTCTAATACCTCATTACCCTACAATACAAGAGAATCTTATTACTCTGTTCATTCTATCGAAATATTCTGTTTTTCATCACTTTTCAATAAATAAAATAGCATATATTACAGTAAATATTTATTTCATTCTATCGAAATAATCTGTTTTTCATCACTTTTCAAAAAATAAAATAGCATATATTACGGTAAATATTTATTTCATTGTGTGATAATTAGCAAAACATGGAACACATAGGCCTACATTGCATTTGCGCATTTGCATAGTGTGCCACGCTGAAACAGGTGATGAGGACGTTGAGTGGATCCCAGAGGCAGAAGTTGACACCGCTGACGAAAACACGGACGTATCAGCGGAAGCAACGGGTACCATGGCAATTGATGATTTGTCACTGTGGATAACAACATCATGGGTGGCTGATGACTAGTGCATTCCTTAAGATACACTCTGAGCCAAAGATATTTGAATACGGTACGGTATTGGGAACGTCACGTGACGCACTGTGTTTCAAACCATCGATACAGATTATGTTATCTGTCTATTTTTATTTTATGTTTTGTTTCCTAATGTTCCTCAACAGATAGGAGAGATTTTTTGTACAGATAATACCGTTTCCCAGTATGCTTGTCCAAATAAAATGCAATTTTACTGAGTCACTTTACTTCATTTACCCCGAATATCTAAAAAAAAGCTACGAAGTATAATCGAATACTTGTCACCGTCTACATCTGTTTTCCCATGCATTTGCAATATCATCTCTTTGGCGTAAAACTCAAGTTTAAAAAGAAAACAAATTGGGATGTACACGGGTATTCCGTAGTACAGAAGTGATTTTCATCTAAATATCGGTGCAGAATGTTCAGTACGAATGCATGTATAATGAAAAATTAGTTTTTGCTGTATTGTGGTAGTACTGCTTTTTAGATTCGTTCTGCTCATGTTCATTTTGTTTTACAATTCTTTACTCGTCCTACAAACGAAATTATTTTTGAAATCGGTTCATCCAATACCTTCGAAATTCATAGTTACAGAAAAATTCGAACCTTGATATTGTGATAACCCTGTTTAGTCAACCTGATTGAAATATGCTAGTTTGGTTATTTGTTTATATGAAGATTATATAGGTATACCATATTGGATTATCCTTGCGGTCATTTCTCTAGATATACGTGTAAAATAAATATTATTTTATTTTTTACTGTGGTAGCCCTGCTGTTTATCTCCACTTTAAACATCGTGATTTTATTATGGTATGTTGTACAAATCTTTAATCAAATATTGAGTTGAAATTCGTTCAGCCATTTCCTTCCAAAACCATAATTACAGAAAATGTTTAATTTGTAAATGTGGCACCCCTGTTTGGATGATCCGGTCCAAATATGCTATTATGGTTTGTATTTATATGTACATTATAAATATTGTATTTGGTTAAAATTGATGGGGACAATTCAACACAAATACGTAGTTGTAAAAAGAACATTTTTCACGACTCGTATTGTGCCCTGCTTTGCATATCTATACTAAACATCTTTATTTTGTTATTTTATATTGCATGCCTCCTTAAAAAATTTTGTTGAAATCAGTTCAGCCAATTTCTTCCAAATTCATAATAACGAAAAGTTTAACTTTGTCAATGTGGCACCCCTGCTAAGTCGATTCGGTTAAAGTATGTCACATTGGTCATTATTTTATGTGAAGATTGTATGTACCAAATTTGGTTGAAATCGGTTAAAACAATTCTTCCCTGATATATGCGTACGGACGGACATCACGAAGATAATAGTGCTTTTCAGTATTGACGAAAAGCACTAAAAATTTGCTGTGGAAAAAACATTGCATGAATCTGGGAAAATATTCTCGGAGCGTGACGTCATTTGGGGGGGGGGGGGGGTAGAGTCACCATGACAAAGTGTGACATGGGGGAGGGGAGGGGTCAAAAAAGACAAAAATCGGCATGACGTCATTTGTGCACGAAGCCTAAATAAGTGGTGGCCAATTTCATTCTTTTCCCTGTAAATTTAACTGGTCTAACACAAAAAATATATCTCCTAAGGCAGAAAACATTTGATATACGGAAATAGAAATATGATTCATGTTTCTTTGACATCATTGGATCGTAAAGAATGTTTTTGATGATTTGTATTTTTTAAATCTATAATTTTTGACAATTACATTATTACAATGTTAATTTACCATATTAACATATCATAATAAATAATAATAAAGCAATAATGCTACACATCAAAAAATACTTTTTACATAGGTATGAAAAAACATGTGGTGTGCGCTGAGGGATCTTAATGTTTGAATGCATATAATGTATAATAATATATAAATTGCAGAAAACCTAACATGAACTACTATGGGGGGTGCCGGTGGTGTAGTGGTTAGGATGCTGGCTGCTACCTGCCTGCTGCTTAAATAGGCAGCTGGCACAAATTCTGCGCAAGTAGAATTTTTTCCAAGGTTGTCCAGCCCCATTTGTGTGGCTTGAGAACAGACAAATTCAGCGTTCCATCCTTTGGAAGGGATGTTAAGCCATTTGTTCTTTGTTAAGAGTAGGCTAATGCCAGCACCGGGTTTCCCTCCTCCCTTTTGGTTGTGTTCGGTGTGGAAGGAGTTGTGGCTATAATAATCCAAGAGGTTGATTAGCCCAAAATACACATACACACACACTACTATGGGTTTGATCTATGAGAGGAGCTGCAAGAGGATCATTGCTCTTTCCCATTGGCTATTGCCTCCTGTCCACTATTCTACCTCTAATGTGTCAGGATCTATGGTGGCTCGGGTTTTAGCGGTCGAAATGTTCAACTCTTGTCAGTTGTATTCTTAACGCAGACATATTTCACTATCTCTGTGCACTGTGTTATTTATAACTTAAATTTATTCTTTAACCCTCTGTTATATTTTATAATGTCAAAGAGGTCAAATATAAGCGATAATGATGGAAGTAGCGAAAAGAAAACACACAACGTAGTGAGTTTGGAAATGAAATTAAAAATTATTGAAAAAGTAGAGGCAGGCAATAGTGTTACAACAGTTGGTAGGGATTATGGGTTGGCAGAGTCTACAGTGAGGACAATTATGAAAAGCAAAGACAATTACTAAAGGCTGGCAAGAGTGTTACGCCATTAACAGCCATAAAAGTTTCTCGCACTCAGAGTTCATTAATGATGGAAATGGAAAATTTATTAGGTAAATGGATGGGAATAATTTTGAAACGAGAAAAAAGCCTGCTATGATCGGGAATCGAACCCAGGTCTTCCACTTGCCAGGCAGATATTCTACCACTGAACTATTGTAGCAGATCAATTTTCTCGTTTCAAAATTATTCCCAACTTTACAGCTTATGCCTGTCTGCATAGGATCTTCCGATCGCTTCATTCCATCAATTTCTTGCTTGGCAATCTCACCATTTGAGAGGGAGGAGTTTTCTTCGATGTATATCTTCGAGGACATCCGTTGGGGCAGTTTGATACTAGCTTGGCTAGTTCCGTCCCAACCAAGAAAACATCCACGTTCAGAAACGAGAAAATTGATCTGCTACGATAGTTCAGTGGTAAAATATCCGCCCAGCAAGTGGAATATGCAGGTTCAATTCCCGGTCATAGCAGACTTTTTTCTCGTTTCAAAATGATTCCCAACTTTACAGCTTATGCCTGTCTCCATAGGATCTTCCGATCACTTCATCCCATCAATTTCAGGTAAATGGAGAAGATTTGAATCAGCGCTCTATGCCTGTGTCTACACAAATCATTATTAATAAAACAGTCTTTGAGATGATTTCACACAAATGAGTGCTATGAAACGGGACTGCGATGGACTATTTGAATGTTACTGACAAGTTTTGCATATTAAGCAAAAAAAAGCTAACCAGTCGACCCTGGACTATTTTTTAATAAAACTTCTTAGGTATTCTGAGAAATATTTTTAAATTATGTACCTTTACTGCTAAAAAGCTTTTTTGTCTTACTGTTTACTAGATAATTTTATAGTTTGTTTAATAAATTACATTCTAAAAGTCTGGTAGAAATGTTTTATATTGAATGTGGGTCCAGAAATACCATTTGGGAAGTTATTTGAATTTTGTGCTTTTTTGTGACACAGTACACATCTTGTCTGGTTCTCTTTATTAATAATCAAATGATTGATAAATATATTTCTTTTCGTGCTGAGAAAATCTTTTAACATTTTGTATAGAAGTGACTGAATTTGCATTTGGTCCAACAGTCACAACATTGTTGTCATTCCATCTGCAAACTAGAATTTCTTCGTCTCGCAAGGATCTGTAAACATACATATCCCCTTTTAGTTTTCTTGAACACCTTAGATTGGAGCAAAGGACATTTAGATGTACGAAATTCTCTAATTGTTCCAGTTCCTTTCAGCCCTCTGTTTTTTAGTTCATTTATCAAGGGTTATATGTAAAAAAATTGTCAAAATAGAGATGGAATGGCATATTGAGCCCAAATGATTTCAATAAGTCCACATATTGTAGTATTACACTGGATTCGAAACCCTAATCTTTATATTTTGTTGGAATAAAACTGGATGTGCTCCTTGATATGGATCAAACCATAAAGCACATCCTAAACTTGTAGTTTCTGTCCAAAATTTGTAGCCCTATAAAAGAAGCGTTACTAAGACAACTAAACATAAAGTGTTTACAATAGTTGCCAGTAGCTGGTGTGCTGGTAGCAGCTAAAAATTATAGTTTTTAAAATATCTCTTAAACAATCCATTACATGGGAATATGTTTCAAACATAGGTTGTAAAAATTATATTTCCTACAACGTTTATTCCAATACTTTTTTACATACGTCAAATATCAAAGCAAATATAAAAAAATGGATAAGGGACAAGAGTAAACACCCACTTCCGGTTGACCAGTTATTACCCAAAACTAATCAGTTCTTTTGTCATTAACAAAAATGCCAAATATAAAATTTCACATTGACCTGATTAATAGTTTTTGAGTTAGATCACCCACAAAAAAGCTATCACATACACACACAGAGACATCATCGAGAAAATGATCAAAACGAGTTCAGGGGACCTCAAAATGTGTATTTCTGTTGAAATCTTGAAATAGATTTTTTTCATGAAAACACTTTCCTCTATGTATGGAGAAAGTAAAAATTAGTGATGGTATATTCAAATATCCACAATCAAATTATTCGATTATGGAGATCATTCGAATTATTCTATTATATCCGAGTGATGGTATAATTGAATATCCATAATCACTCGTATTCGTTTCTCAACGAATAATCACTCGTATTCGTTGCTCAATGAATAATCGAATTATCACTCGTATTTGTTTCTCAACAAATAATCACTCGTATTAATTTTTCAACGAATAATCACTCGTATTCCTTTCTCAACGAATAATCAATTGTATTCCTTTCTCAACGAATTATCACTCGTATTTGTTTCCAACTTTTGACATAGCAGGGCCGGCTAGTGGCCGTTGTAGGTGAGGAATGAATATCTCGGAAGCTGTTAGATCAAGGTCCGTCATTTTTTCACAATGCATAAATGGACTGACAATGATTTAGCCAACTTTTGATGGGGCAGGGACGACTGGACATCTGTGTACATAGGAAATGAAAATCTCGGAAAAAATTCATTAAAAGGATATGTTTTAGTGATGACTGACAGAAGTAAAATACAGAGAACAGATAAGTAGTATCATACATGGGGTTCATTTTCTCCTCATAAAGAGTAAAAGAATAAGGCACTGATAAGGGTCCAGATGCCCAGGGAGGAGGGAGGAAGAACTTGTGAGTTACGCCGCTGCCTCACCATTTCAACACAGTGGAAATCACTGAACACTGAGATCCTGGTGTGTGTGTCAGGAAGGTCTGCTGATAACACAGTTCAACCGAGGGACTTCAAATTTGGCATGCATAAATATATTAGTGGCCCAACGACAGGAAAAATATGGAAAAGTTTATAAACAAATAATTGACGGAATATTGTTGAAAGTTAAAAATTCAACATTTTGCAAAAAATACATGTTGGTATCAAATGAAAGGCCATAATTTCTGATTATAAATCGTTTTTTAGTTTTTTAATTTTTTCAAAATGGCGGCCATAGGAAAGGAAAAAGTGGCAATTGAAGTTGTCCCCCCCTTCTATCTCAGAAGCTATTTGAGATATAAAGCTGAAAAACGTCATAAGACACCCTACTATAATGTGAAGAATTGTATAAAATTTTATTTAAATTGATACAAAATATTTTGAGAAAATAATAAATTTGTAAAAAATAGTTATCACTGGTTGCGTGTTGTGCGGCTGGCTAACCCATCTGGATAACACATCATTTACTACTTTACCTACGAAACCCTTAATGGTGTGATCAGAATCACACTTAACTAGGATTTTTGTGTATTATTTCTAATGATAGCTGATTTTTGTTTAGAAGTTGTTTGTTTTAATGTTTGTTTATTCTTGTGGAAGAAATTGATGAGGCAAAATACGTAAGTACTTCAGAGATTGCCCACCCCACAACCCCCACACCCTCCTTGCACTCACATTTGCTCGCTTTGCACGCCGGAAATTCATTCCTCTCTTATTTTAAATAAGGATATTGGGAACGGAGTTAGGAACGTGGCTTGGACATTCTTTTTTTTAGCTGTTTGGAGTTTTTCCTGTCCCCTGATAAGCTATTTAAAGCTTGTCATCAGAAAATGACCAGAAAATCCAGGACTGATCACAACAATCCATGTCCGAGGCAGGATTCGAACCCGCGACATTTGGGTTGGCATTCCAGAACACTACCACACACTGACCACCTCTCCCCCTCCCTCCCAACCAAAATCATTCGAATAATAATTGATTATGACAGTCACTCGATTACCCTTTTTCGATTATTGAAATAATCGATTATACCCATCACTAGTAAAAATGAAAACTTTAAAAACTATTAAAAGTTTATTTTCCTCTATTGTTGTGATGGATTTTGCCATCTAGACGACTAATTCATGATAATTCATCTCATTTTATTTTAAAGCCTTGATGTATGCAATTATTTTAAATCAGATTTTCATAGCTTAAAATATAAAATTTTCAAGTTCAAAAATAATTTACTAGTCTTAAAGTGTAATGAAAAAGAAGCTGTTGGTAAAGAACATTTCTCATTTGGGCAGTATTTACATAAATCTCGAGTTTTAACCTGATTTTAATTAAAAGTTTAAACGTAAAAGACCTCATATTTTTCCATGCTATATAGACGGAGTCATGAAATGCATCTGTATTCAAACACAATCTAGTTGTAAACATGGCAATTCACTAAAGGATTCTTTATGCAGTGATTTCTAAAACTGAAAAATAGATTAAATAAATTGCACCTTTCTTTAGTTATTCAACGTTTTTTTGTGAGTAAAATTTTTGACCACATTATGTATACATTTTAATGAATGGTGAAAATGTTGAGGTGCGTGTTATATATGTAAAAATACGGTATTTGTTCTGCAATCTTATCATTCAACTGCTTTTTTCTTCTTCTTCATCCAAATCAAAGTTGATCTAGTGAAATCCTCCCTATTCATATATTTTTTACACATTTTATAAAAGTGTCTTCCCCTTATTTTACACTGTCCTGCATTATTTTTTCTTTTCTTTTTTTCAGAGAGGAATCTTGGGAAAATGCTACATATGAAAGTCTTGAAGAAGTCCATGTCCTTGCTCTTGCTCATGTGTTAAGGAGACCAATTGTTGTTATTGCAGATTTAATGTTAAAGGTAGTGTAAAAATTTTTCACATCTATCTTATGGAAGGTCGGATCAGAAAGTTCCGAGACTTGACTGTATAGCCCAAAAATCAAGTTGTTGCAACTTTCAAGCTGCTAGCATTAATTCAATCACAAGGTAGACATGAAAGAGTTCAACTATGTTTATTTTGTTCATTGCATTTCAGAATGACTTTATTGAATTTTATTTTAAACTTGGAAAATTAGCCTCAGAAACTCATGAAATGTTGACATCAGCATTTGGTGATGAGGCTTTGTGTTGAGGAGTGGTTTTCAGGATTTTAAAAAATCCATCATCTGGACATTGATTGGCTGCTACAAATGTAGATTCTTTTGCTCATGTTCATGATCTGGTAATCTAAGAGATTGCTGATGATCTTCAAATGTCATTGCAAAATATATTTCTATATTCTCGCTAAAAATGTTGCACTGTGCATCGGGGCTTAATATAACCAGAGTGTGATTTCCCAATACATTCCCAGCTGGTCAGCTGTGTATATTATATTTTACGCTTTTGGGTATCAAAGCTGCAGCATAGCAATGACCCTGTCAGTAAATTAATGAAGTAAAGAATTGCATTTATCTTTCACATATTCAGTATGAGTATTCAGCGGGATGCTATTCCAACTTCAAGCAGCAATGTAAATGTATACAACATCACTATACATACATATAGTATTTAAAATATTTTAACTTGAAGTTTTTATCATTTATATTTTACAAGAAATTTAAAGGATAGCTTTGGCTTTGACTTGTCAAAGCACGTTTTAGCGAGGTGAACCACCGCATCTTCTGAGGTTTGGTAGGGAAATGCATACCACGTCTCAGTAAAATAGTATCTTGTGAATTCGCGCTATATGAGGCTTTACTGTGCATATTTTATTTACAATTCTTATGTAATAATTTTTTTTTAAATTCATAATAATTATTTATAGATGGTGAATTTTCTAATAAAGCGACTTTAGGATATTAGTATACAAACCTTGGATCCGGGCCCTATGAGGGTCCTCAGGTCCCATTAGGGTCCTCGGGCTTGCTCATTGGAAGTAGCAGAAATCAAAACTTGCAGTTCAAGTATAGAAAACAGATTGCACACTTCGGACATACATTGAAATCTATTTTTAATTTGAGTTGTGCAAGATATAATTGTTTTTTGAAAAATATTTTTTCAAAGCCTTTTCTAGAAGATTGTGGCATCTCAGTAACCCCAGATTTAATTATAAATTGCCACGCTCAAAAATTTTCACTTATTCCCCACATTTGGCTTATCTCGACTGCATTAACAAAAGTGGAATACTCCTTTAGCTAAAGGAGTATTCCACTTTTGTTAGTTTTGGCCCAAGTTATTGAGCTACTATCAATTATCTACTGCATTGTTATAAATAATTTCAAAATGATTTTGCATTCCTGATAACTATGTAATTTCTTTAAAATGTTGCTTGCCATTTGCAAGTCGCATTTTCGATTTTGGAATAACTTAGTGTTAGTATTGAGAACAGTAATAATCTTACCTTCAGCATATAAGATGCAGGCTGATTTTGGGGGTCATTTTTCTGGGAAAAAAGTGTCTTATATGCAGAAAAATAAGGTAATTCTAAAAAATTTCTTATAAAACAATTTTTGAAATACGATATAACAATTATAATATTTACTTAGAAGTTGTAATGAAATTCATGTTTATTATGCATTTTCAATTGCTCAGACCTTTTATAGGAGGAATTAATAGCAATATCAGTTATAAAAATAAATTCATTTTAAAATTTTGCTGGAAATCTAAAAATCTGAAAAATTCACTAAGTAAAACAAATACTAACTGCAGACGGTATAAATGCTAGATTTTTTTAATGCTGTAGCAACATCAAAATGATGGGATCCCGGAGTTATGACTAGCTTCTCCATCACATATCGAGAAATGTTCCTGCAATCTAATTCGCAACTTTTTGAGTTATCACATTCTTTATTCAATATTATGTCACGACAGGCTTCAGACTAATTCAGGCAGGCATGCACAGTATGCAGGCACATTTCAAAATGGATATACAGTACTCCCTCTTTATGTGGGGGATGGGTTTCAGGAAATTGACACAAAAATATTTTGCATAAATAGAAACCGTATTTAAATATAAAATAGTATAATGGAAACTTTGTTCATCGAATCCAAACAAGAAACTAGTGTCTTCTAGCAAGGAATGTGATATAACTTCTGATTGAGTGATTTTACCATCAAAAAACTGGCCACCATTCGTAAAAAACTCAAGGATCTCATTAACATTAATATATAATAATAGGTAAAGACGTCTTCTTGCCTCAAGTTTTACCCAGGATAATTTGATGAAGGAGCTTGAGACAGGGTTGTTTTTTCTGAGGTCGCATATGAATCTTAGGTAGGCATTGGGTGCGTTTAAGTTGTGTCGCAAGTTTTTCGGAAAGGTCTTGGTAAGGAACCTCACATTAATTGAAATGGGGGCATAAGAAGTGCAGAGATGAGGTGTTTTCTCAGGGAAAAAGTTATTTAGTTTTTTAGGCACATTAGGGAATGGAGAGAGCTGTTATAAACCAAAAGAAAAGCTGCATCATCATTTTATGGCGAACCAAAAATAGCTCGCTTGATGTTAATTATTCATTCGACGGAATAAGGATTCCAATTTCAGATTCTTCTCTCGTGGGAAACCCACATTCGCCGATTGATAGGTGCCGCTAACATAAAGTTGACCTTTATAGGAAGAATAGTTTGAAGTAGCTCCGAAAAATAAAAAGAATGATATTATTTATCCTTGGTTTGACCGCAGGTTGAATATCTGTCAGCTGTATGGGATCCTTATGAAAAGGGACTCACTAAGGAGATAAAAAAGTTGCAGCGCCGGGCAGCTAGATTCATAAAGACAAAATTATGATAGTAAACAAAATGTTATGTTAATGGCTGTTTATGAGATAGTATAAAATAAATAAATAAATAATCTAATAATAATATTTATTAGCCGTGTGACCATACAATCAATATTGCAGGTATAGGCAGTGACAGATTGAGAGGAAATATCGGTCTGGGCAAATACTCGGATATTGGCCCATATTGCAAAGTAAAAAATTCTACCATCTTCTTATTATGAGACATGCAATGTAAGCTCACCTATAGTAAGGCTCATTGGCGTAGCAAACTTTTGGGGGGCCACAGTGCTAATTCCTCTTTGGTGCATCATATTATTCTGCATTCTTCACCAGCAAAGCGGCAGTACCAGAGCGCCTTATGGGCATTTCTCATTGGCTGTCCATCCATCTGTCTGTCATCTCCTAAACCACTGAATGGATTTTAATTAAATTAAGTAGGAATGATCTTTATTAAAATTTATCTCCCAATTGTGATTTTGAACTGCATTAGTCAGTTAAAACTTCCACTTTACATAATTACTTTAATAAACTTATATTCATATCTCATTAAATGGCATCCATCAAGCAACAATTAAATACCATACTAGAGAGCCTGTGACGCTTCACTGTCACATTAAGTTGATTTTGATTTTAAAAAATAATTAGTTTGATCAGACATTTATTTGACAAAAGATGTAAACTTCTTTCTTCATAAATAGAACAGAAGATTCTATTTATTATTAACCTGTATTAGGATTAAGGATTAATTTAATTTAATTTTTTAATTTTCCAAGTGATGTGATAAATAAATATAACTGACCTTGCTAAGTTCTTTTCAACTTCTTTCTTCGTAAATATTACAGAATAAACAGGCACAACCAGGCTCAACATAAAGACATAAATCAACATAAATGTAAACAAACAAAATGACATAATACCGTCAAGGGGCTCTATTTTAATCTTATACTGTTTAAAATGTTTTTTGCTTGGCTTAAAGAAATTAATTTAATTAATTTTTTAAACGATGCTACAATAATGAATAAAATGGTTCTTTAATTCAAAGGGGAAGGTTCAGTTATTCTTAAAAAATGTTCGAAATCCATGTAAACAAACAAAATTATGTAATATCGTCAAGGGGCTCGTGAGTATACATCCAATATTACCACTCGCTCAAATGAGGTGGCCATGGTAACTGACAATTCTCATTGTTTAAAAGTCATGTTTTTCGTATTAAAAATGGATTTTCCAGGAAATTCGGAACTATATTGAATTTCCACGGTAACCAAAATGTTCTTCTTTCTTTTTCCAACACAACTGTTTAGGTCCTGACTTAGTATCTTGATTCTAACTAATTTTAAAATGTGATTTTATAATGCCCGAAACTGATTCCAATGCTTTTCTTATGGAGTGTCGGAAAACATCGCTTAAAAAAGAAAGCATTTAACGTTTCCAGTTGAATTTAGTACCGTTAAAGAACAGGAGATTTCCACATCTTTACAAATTATAAATGACGAAAATAGCCCAAACAGTGGCGGAGATATAAGCTTCCCAATAGGCTATAACCAACCTACCAAAAAGTTCGCCTATGATAATTACAGTAATATAATATAAGATATTTCTTTCCCTAACTCTTATATGATCTGTAAAGTATAAGTTTAAAAATTTATTCGGATAGAGGACAACATTTACCACAATAAAGTTCACGTGACCACATAATTACGAGCTATAGTTTTGGAGATAAAAATTCGAGAATTGCCCAATCTTTCAATACCATTTCATACATATTTTCCATAAAAAAGTCTTTAAAATCTCTGTGTATTCCGTTTATGGAGTATAATTTTCCGTCTTGTTTTGACGAGTCTCTCCAGAAATATTGCGATAATTAAAAACAATCACATGTTATGCTCTCTCTATGAACAATAAATTACGATGACCTCAGGGGTACCCTGAACTATGAGTTGGAATGGATAAAAATAATTTACAGAAAATAGTGATTCAAAATATTAATATGACAAAAAAACATAATTTTTCATGAAATGCTTCTTTGTTTCAGGATCTTTCTTGACTGGGGGCCCCTGTCCATTGTACTGGTTCTCTATTAGTACTTTATGCACTAGTAAGGCTGCATTTGCCTTTTTGTATTTTATTAACAAACAAAATTAATCAAGGTGGACTTGATTTTTATGTAATTGACTTGTTAATTTCACCAAAATTTCTGGTGATGTAGAATGAAGCTGAATATGTTAATCAAGCATAATCATCATGATAGGTAGTCTGCCCATAGACAGGTCCATGATTATTTATGGTTAAACCTGGTTCTCCATGTACTCCTATTTTCCGCTGTCGTCTTCATATCTTGATAACTCTCTTTCCCTTTCAAATCATCTATCAGCTGAAACCTTTTCCTACCTCTCCCTTTTTCCATCTAGTTTTACTTCTTCTTATTCCTTGGTGTGTGCTTCACTCCCTCTTGCCGGAAGAGGGCCTCAACTTTCTCTATGAAGTCATCGAACGTATTATCAGGGACTATGTGCCTCTTATTATACCAAAGTCTAAAAGGTTCAACTCTTGAATGAAAAATGACATAATATTGTCACTGAAAAATAAGAAGCGTGCCTGGTGCTTGTGGAAAAATTTTCCAAGTTTCAAATCCCGTAAATCCTACTCGGATTTACGACGATATTGTAAATTACTAATGCATCGTGACTATGTAGATCACGTACAAAAACTGTCAACCTTACTATCTTCCAATCCAAGAAAATGTTGGTCCTATATTAATGGTCGCCACAATTATAGTAGAATTCCTGATGAAGTATCATATGACCAATCAAGGGCTGTTGGATCTGCTAGGCACAGTTTATTTAATAAATATTTTTCCGACTTTTATACCTGGTAATAACACAAGTGTCGACTCGAATTATGTCCATTTACTTTCACCTGTCACTTCTGATTCTTTGTCTTATCTCCAAACTAACCCCAAGGAAGTGCTTGATTATCTTAATAGGATATCACCTTATCGTTCCTCAGGCCCCGATGGCATTAGCCCTGTTTTTGTATGAAATTGTGCTTCCTCTCTCTCTACCCCTTTAAGTATTATCCTCAACCACTGTTTTTCGGCAGGGATTTTCCCCACCAAATGGAAATCTGCGGAAGTTGTTCCTATTCACAAATCGGGTTCAAAATCCATTACTGCTAACTATCATCCAATCTCTATCCTTCCCATTCTCTTCTCTGTTTGTGAAAAAATTATCCTAAATCGCCTCGATTATTTCACATCACCCCATATTTCGTCAAAGCAGCATGGTTTTCTTCCCGACCTATCCTGTTTAACTAACTTGGCTGTTTTTCAGAAACACGCCATTGATGCAATAGCAAATAAATCTCAGTTAGAAACTGTATTTTTAGACCTCACTAAAGCGTTTGATTCTTTAAAGCACACACTTCTCTTTCATAAACTCCAACACCGCTTTGGTGTTCATGCTTATTTTCTCTGCCTGATTTCCAGCTACCTAACTAATAGAAGACAGTGTGTGTCTGTGTCTGTGGTGTTTCTTCTGACTGGTCAATGATATCATCTGGTGTTTCCCAAGGCAGTGTCCTTGGACCTTATTTATTTAATTTGTTTATAGATGATTTAGCAATTTCAGCAGTGGCGTGCAATCAGATAAAGCAAGTGAAGCACTGCTTCACTAAATGGAGATTTCTAGAAACAGTTTAAATAATATCGCCAAATAAAATATTTCTTTTATAGAATATTCAAAATAAAGTGATTTCCATGATAACATTGCACTACGTTATGGGAAAATGCTAGGGGCGATATGCATAGTCTGCATAGTCATTCTATGGGACCTGTCAAGGTCATTTTCTCTTGGAGCTATGCATACGGCCTGATACTAGGAGCAAGGGAAGCAAATCCATTCCTGCTTGAGTTGAGACAGTCTGTACGGATGCGTGTGCAGCCAGAGCGGCAGTGTTGGAGAGGGAGGGGTTATGGCCTTTTAACACAGCGAGGGATGCTAGCGTCATTCAGCAGCGGCAATTGGTACATTCTTGGAGTGGATAGTTTTGTTGTGTCTGGAAATTTATCGTTACCGAATATGAATGTGCGAATAAGCAATTTATGTGTACTTTCATCAATGTTTCTATAAATATTGTATTTTTAATTTAAAAGTTCTTAAGTGATCAGTGAGGGTTCTTCGGACAAAATGGCTTTTTGTATAATCAAAAATATTTTAGAAAAGCCATTTTCTTCTCGAGCTTTTGCAGAAAAAACTGAAATTGTTAAGCGTGGAAGACCAACTCCTGATCTTCCGAATTTAGTGCAGAAGTGTAAAACTTTTACGAGACATTTCCAATCTAGTACGTACAGAAAATATGAATGGCTAGCGGGTAGTATCGAGCTTAATGCTGTCTTTTGTTGGAATTGCCTACTGTTTGGACAAGGCAGAAATACCAGCTGGACGAAAACAAGATTTACTCATTTAGGAAATTTACTTGAGTCTATAGCTGGTCATGAAATCACTCTGGGACATTTAAGATCATTACTGTCCATTGCATCGTTTGGTCAAAGTAAAATAGAAACTGCGCTAGATGATCAACTTAAAACTGAAATATCTGCTCACAATCAAAAGGTCCATTGCAATAGACATATTTTGAAAAGACTTGTAAATGCAGTGTGTTTTCTGGGTAAACAAAAGTTAGCTTTTCAAGGTCACGACGAATTGGAGAAATCAGTTAATCATGGGAATTACATAGAACTTTTAAAGTATACTGCTGAATGTGATCCTTTTCTATCAACACATTTAGACAATGCTATAGATTTCAAAGGACTCTAATCGAATCTATAATGACATTATTGAAGCAGTTGGCACATCAGTTTTAGCAGCAATAAAACGTGAAATAAGCGTGTCTTCATTGGTTACTGTTTTAGTCAATGAAACTAAAGATGTGCCAAATATGGCCCAATTTTCAATCGTTTCCCTTGTTGTTTATGATGGGGAAATAAAGGAAAGATTCATAGGGTTCACTGACGTAAGCTCTGATCGGCGTGCTCAATCTATAGCAGAAATTATCCATCAGTTCATAACAGAGCTCGAGGGCAACGAAAAACTAATCGCGCAAGCTTACGATGGCGCTGCAAACATGGCTGGTCATTTAAATGATGTGCAGGCCCATATAAAAAGTACACATCCTGAAGCACTTTTTGTCCATTGCTATTCCTATGTCCTAAATCTTGTGTTATCACAAAGTGTTAGTCGATTACCAGAGTGCAAAATATTTTTCAGCACGCTCAATGGACTTACAGCCTTTTTTTCTAGATTGCCAAAACGAGCTCAAATTTTGGATCAATTTCTTCAGCGTAGACTTCCCAGTGTGTGCGCCACCAGGTGGAATTACTCTTCGAGGCTTGTGATCACTGTGAGTAGGAGCAAAACTCGACTATGTAATGTATTTAGTGCGATACTCGACAATCCTGACTAGATCGAATCAGATATCTTGGCCCCTGTGAACAGGTTTCTATCAACAATGGAGGACTTTACATTTTGCTTTTTCTTGAACACTTTCAATAAAATATTTTCTTTTACTCCTGTTCTTTTTGGTGTTCTTCAAAATTGAACAAAAGTCATTCTTTACTGTCGACAAAAAATTCAAGAAACTCACCGAAGTATTGCAAGTTTGAAAGATGAATTTGAAGCTGTTTTTCAAAAAACTGCATCTGAAGTAAGTGATCCCCCAAAAAGAAGAAATGTAAATCATAAGCGCGTTTATTTTGAAATATTTGACATCGACAGCCACCTGGATTCATGTTTCCAAGATTATTCCAAGCTACAATTTTTAAGTCTGTTGTCTAAAGAAAAATTCGAACAGTACAGAACAGAATTTCCAGATGATGCATTCAGTAGCCTATTACAAACATGCAGAATTTTTTTGATAAAATTTGTTTTAAAAACGAGCTTATTGTAGTTTACGGTGGTGAAGAATTTCAAGAAAAAAGTCCTAATCAACTAGCTAAATATCTGAGCTCTAGTCAAAATCTAACAACGTGTTTCCCACAAGATTTACTCCTTGTGTCGTTGATATGTAGTATTCCTGTTTCTACAGCTACAGTGGAGAGGTAACTTATTCATGAAACTCCATGGGTGAAAGAAGACTCTCACACCTGGTGATAATTTCTATCAAATCCCGTCTCTTAGAGGAAATAAGAAATCAGCATTCGCAAACCAAGAAAGATGCATGGAATTTAATTTTTGATAAGCCGTGTTCATTTAAACTGATCATAAAGGCTTTTGCTAAATGTAAATGTTGAACTCTAAGTTCTAAAAGAAAATACACATTTAATAAACAATCAATTTGTTATTATTCATACTTTGTGTAAAATTGTACAAAAATATTTTGGAGTTACAGTGCTTACACACAAGCAAACATAAATATACACATTCTATTTTATTTATATGATATTGAAATATCTTTAAGGGAAATTCAAGCCTGCTTCACAAGCCTCTTCTTCCACTGCATGCCACTGAAATTCAGTATCTACTTCTCAAGCTGAAATTTTATTATATGCCGATGATTGTAAAGTTTTTCAACCAATTGATTCTCTCTCTGATTGTCATTCCTTCCAATATACAATTAATAATGTAACAAATTGGTGTGATACTTGGCAATTGCGACTAAACTTGCCTAAATGCAGTGTTCTCTCCATCACTCTCCACAAAACCCCCATTCTCTGGGATTATGCAATGAATGGAACTACTTTAAAAAGGGTGACACTGCAGAAATTTAGGTGTCTTGACAGACACTAAACTAAACTTTTCAAAACATTTTCACGATGAAGAGAAAGGCTCTCTCTCTTCTTGGCATTCATTACAGATACACGGAGCTGAGGGATCCTGTGGCTTTGAGGACGTATTTCTGTTCTATTGTACTTCCCTGTCCTATTCCTCAACAATTTGGTCCCCATCCTGCATAACTAATTTACGCTCCCTCGAGCAAATTATGAATTTTTTTATAAAAATTATTAGAATACGTGTTCCTTCTCTTCGTTATGCTACAAAACATACAGTCCTCTCTACAATAGCTATTGATAATCTTTCTACCAATTATCATAAACAAGATATTTGTTTTCTCCACAAAATTCTAAATTCTCATATTAATTGCCCAGAGTTATTATCTTTTTTCAACTTTCATGTGCCTTCTAGATCAACCCGATTATCCTACCTTCACACTAATATCCCTAGGATTTCATTGATCCAGCGTTCTCTTTTCTTCTGTCTTCCATCCTTATTAAGTTCCCTCCCATCTGATCTTGATGTTTTTCTCCTCTCACTTCCCTCTTTCATGAAAATGTCCTCTCAGTTTTTAAGTAAGTGACACTATATGCTAATATTATTATTTGATGTTATTTATTGATGTTATATTTGTGCTTTTATATTTCACTGTAAAATGGCATTTTAAAGCTGTATGTGAAATCATTTCTAAATAAATAAATAAATAACACGTCTGTAATCATACTCTCTCTCCTCAGGTAATGTCCAACCCAGTTTGCCTTCCTCTTTCTAATAGTCTGTACAATCATTTGCTTTTCTCCTACTCTTCGTAGCACTTCATCATTTTTCATCCTATTTGTCTATTTTATCTTCAGCATTCTCCTGCATGTCCACATTTCAAAGCTTTCCAATTATTTAATAATAATAATAATAATAAAAATCTGATGTGGCCACCACATGGCTTTCTCCATATCTGTAATATTTCTAAAAATTCCAAATAGGTTACATAATAAAAAATATTTTAAGAAACTGCGAGAAAATTTTAGACTTCTCAAAGAACATAAATAAACTCAAACCATAGCCTTTTGATATTGGATATAGCCACAAAGCTCCAACAATTAAGAAAAGAAAAGGGACTGTTACTAAGACGTAACTAAGCATCAATTGTTAACAATAGTTGTCGGTAGGTGGCGTGGTGGTGGCAGCTAAAAATATAAGATATCTCTTAAACAATGCATTATATGGAAAAATATTTTAAACAAAGGTTGTAGAAAATTAAATTTCCTACAACTTTTATTCCATACATTTTCACATTTATCAAATATTAAAGCAAATATTTAAAAATAATGGATGTGACAAGAGTAAACACCCACTTCCGGTTGACCGATTTTTACCAAAAACTAGTCAGTTCTTCTGACTTCTATAAAAATGTTAAATATAAAATTTCACATAGACCTGATTAATATTTTGTGAGTTCAAGCGCCCACAAAAAAGCTATCACATACATCCACACACATCATCGAGAAAATGCTCAAAATGTGTTCAGGGGACCTCAAAATCTATTTCCGTTGAAATCTCGAAGTCGATTTTTTCATGAATACAATACTTTCCCCTATACTACATATATGGAGAAAGTAATAATAATAATTTATTTAGTACAAACACAAAATCATGCACTGTAATAAATTAAAAATACATAGATAACTGAGAAACCAAACATACAATAAGTAATAACACAATTAAAACATCATTGTTTAGTCAATTTTGCTAGTCTGTACATTTTTATCTTAAGAGTTTTTAGAGAGTCATGGAAAAAAATCAATGTTACGTCTGGAGCACAGGGTGGAAATTCCGAACCTTGAGCAGAGATAAATATATTCGTTATTGCTGTAGACTAGTTTCTCCTTGAAACATAACCACTTCACGAAGCGTTTTTGAACTTTTTCAACAGCGTCAATTTTTGTTTTGTCCTGGGTTCCAAATAACACAACCATATTCTAAAATTGGTCGAACTAAATTGGTGTACGACCTAATAACAGTGTTAAGAGAAAAATCTTGAAAGGAATTACGCTTAATAAAGCCAAGAGTTTTAAAGGCCTTGGTACACATTGACCTTATGTGAGCATTAAAATTTAATTTAGAATCAAGTGTTATGACCAAGTCCATGATGTGATCAACACATAGAATTGCAACACTGTCAAGACTATATGGGTAGATGGTCGCATTTTTTTTAGAGTAAAGGATATCACTTTACATTTTGGGACATTGGGATAGATGCCATAATTTACACCAATGTTGAAAACTGATGATATCATTCTGAAGGGGAGCAAAATCATCGGGTTAATCAACGTGATTAATAATCTTGCAGTCATCAGCGTAGAGAAAAGTAGGACATAAAATATGTTTGGGCAAGTCATTAATAAAAATATTAAATAAAAAATAGAGCCCTGAGGAACGTCCGAAGTAACTTCGATGGATGACGAAAATAAACCATCAATGGCAACTTTTTGTGAGCGACCTTGAAGATAGGAATGCATCAGCCTAAATAAAGAGCCACAAATACCAAAGGATGTAAGTTTACATAATAGCAGGCCGTGATCTACGCTATCGAAGGCTTTTTCAAAATCAAAATAAACAGCATCGCTCTGACTTACTTTATTGATAGAGGAGGCGATGTAATGAATGCGAGGGGCTAAATTAGAAATAGTTGAGTGGTTATGTATGAAACCGTGTTGCTTTTCCGAGAAAAAGGGCTGAAAATGACCAACTAGTTTGGTAAAAATGAGTTTCTCGAACACCTTAGAAAGTAGAGATAAGAGGGAAATGGGCCTATAGTTTTTTACATTAGATTTGCAACCACTCTTATGAATTGGAGTTACTGCAGCCTGTTTCCATCTGGATGGATAAGACTGAAAAGGCAGAATTCTATTGAAAGACACTGTAAGGGGTGAGATAGCTCACCTGCACAAGATTTAATTACATAAGAAGGAATAACATTGATTCCAAGGGAGGCATCAGATTTTAGGTTATTTAAAGCTGACAGAACATCGTCAATAGAGAGAGAAATGGTGGGTAGGAGAGAGAAATGGAGGGGAGGGGATCGTTATCACAGAGAATAGATGTAAATAACAGAGGAGACTATGATGAGTGAAACTATGACCTGAAGGGTCGACTCCGACCGTAAACAAACAAGGATTTAGCGAGAAGAACCAAGTGCTAAATACGTATTTCGAGACCCAAGCTCTCATCATCAGTAGCTCTGGAAGAAGAGTGGGGTCTGTTGGGTTGTGTGAGGGAATTTGAACCGATGACGGTTGGCGAGAAAGTGAAGGTGGGAGGGAAGGGAGTGGGAGGGGAAGGGGGAATCATTAGACCATAAAGCGGGGAGTAAGATACTGGGCCACGATCGATATTCATAACGGTTTGTTTGAATTTGTTAATAAAGAGACTCTCAAAGGCGTCTAATTTGTTTTCTTCGCATATTGCTTTTAACAGTGTTAACTTCTGTATAGTGATGGGGTGGTTGTTTTCTTGTATGTAGGCGGCTATACTTGAATTGTTTATCCTGCTGTGTCTGAAGTGTGCTAAGTGCTCTTTGAAGCGTGTTTTTAAATTACGTTTTGTCTGTCCTATATATATCCTATCACATGTCCCGCAAGCAATCTTGTAAATTCCTGATATTTGTAAAGGCGGTATTGTGTCTTTCGGGTTGTGAAGAAGGTTGGCGAGTTTATTGTTGTTGACATGAACAGTTTTTTAAGTCGTGTTCTGAAAAAATGTTTCCGAGTTTGTTGGTGACACCTGGAGCGAAAGGTATTTTAATGTATTTTGGATTTTTGGTGTTAATGTTTGTGAGTGTTGTGTGATTTTTGACGTGGAGATGGTGTTTCTTTTTTCGTAATATATTCTCTACTATTTGGCTGTCATAACCGTTAAGTGTTGCGATGTTTTTTATGTGGGAAAGTTCTTTGCAAAACTTGGGTTTTGAAAGGGGGACCTGCAGTAAATGGTGAATCATGGAGTGAAATGGTGCTAACTTATGTGCAATGTGATGATGGGATCATGTGGGATGTATGTGTCTGAATGTGTGGGTTTCTGGTAAATGTTGAAAGTAAGCTGGTTGTCATGTCTTTTTATGAGGAAATTGAGGAAGGGAAGTGTTTTGTCTTGTTCTTCCTCGTATATAAATTTGATGGAATCGTACTGTTCGTTCAGTTTTCCTAAGAAGTCTGTGATGTTGCTTTTCGAAGTGTCGAAGATTGCCAAAATGTCATCAACGTACCTTAGCCATGTTTCGGGGAAATAAGTAAAAGTATCCTTGCATTGTTTTTCAAAGTTGTTCATGAAGAAGTTTGCTAGGAAAGGTGAAAGGGAGTTTCCCATGGTTGTGCCTTGGTTTTGTCGGCATATTTTGTTGTTGATTTGGAAGTAGCTCTGGCTCATGCAAAGGCATGTTAGTTGTACATATTCCCTAACTGTTTCTTGTGTTAGGTTTTGTTTGGTGAGCCATGTTTCTAGAAATTTTAAGGTTTCTTCTATGGGGAAACTAGAGAAAAGACTACATCAAAGGAGACCAAGATTTCGTATTCTTTGAGGCTTGAATTTTTAATCCGGTTAATGAAGTGGGTGTTGTTTTTGATGTTCGACTCTTGTGTGAGGGGCCACTGCTTAAATTGTTCATTGAGCCAGCGGGAAACTTTATATGTTGGGGAGCTGATCAAGGAGACTATGGATCTGAGGAGTACGTCTTTTTTGTGAATTTTAGGTAAACAGTACATTCTGGGGATGATGGGGTTTGAGGTGTGGAGTTGGAATCTGAGCTGTTTAGTGATGAGGGTGTTTTGGTGTCTGTAATCATTTTGTTGAGCTTGTTTTGGAAATATATGTGTAGGAGCCGTTTTCTAACATCTTGTCGACGTTTTCATAATATTGTTGTTTATGTAGAATGATGACAGTGTTTCCTTTGTCGGCCTTCAGGAAAAAAGTCTTTTTGATTGGGTGTTTTAATTGATGTGTATTCGTGGAGGCTGTGACGTTTAATTTTTGGTATTTCTGTAAGGTTGTGTTTTATTTGTGACAATGCAGAGTGTCTAATGATGTTCTTGGTGTTGATTGGCAGTTTTTTAATAGATGATTCAACATCAATAAGGTCTTTTATTGGCAGTTTACGGTGTGGAACCGTATATTTTAAGCCCTTCCCGAGAAGTACTAGTTCTTGCTTTGTAAAAGTTATGTGTGATAGGTTCACTACATTGTGGTGAAGCTGTTTGGGTAGGTGACAACTGTTTCCTGATTGTTTTTTAAGGGCGAGTAGTTTTCTGTGCAGTTTGTGGGTTTTGTTTTGTATTTTTTGTTGGATAACGTACTTGATTCTGTACAAGTGGAGATCCCAAATGGATTGTTCAAACCGGGATAAGTTTTTGGTGAGTTTAAGGTGTAATTCGTATGCTTCTAATTCTAGATGGGCCCGTTTCCTTTAGAATTTTCTGATTTTTAAGTCTATCATTTTCTGTTTGGCAAAAAGAATGGTTTTAACTGCTGCGGGTTTGGTGTACTTAGGAAAAATATTTGTGAATTGTGGAAGGAGTTTATGTTTTTTGCAGTCTTTGAGGCATTTGATGTCGGCTCAGGTGGTTTGTATTTGTGTCGAGAGTTTGTGAAACCTGTTCAAATTCTTAGGCTGGAAGGCCATGTTAATGATAAATAAAGGCAGAATTAGCGGCGAAGTTAAGAGGGGAATGGGAGTAAATGAGAACTTAGCGGAAGAGATCACTGATGTTGAGATTTGCTGTCGGGACCGATTGTGTGAAATTGTGTTATGGTCTAACGATTCCCCCTTCCCCTCCTCCACCTCCCACTTCCCTCCCTCCCACTTTCACTTTCCCGCCAAATGTCAACGGTTCAAATTCCCTCACGCAACCCAACAGACCACACTCTTCTTCCAGAGCTACTGATGATGAGAGCTTGGCTCTTGAAATACGTATTTAGCGTTTGGTTCTTCTCGCTAAATCCTTGTTTGTTTACGGTAGGAGTTGACTCTTCAGGTCACAGAGAATAGAGTCAAAACAGTACGACTGTTTAACAAGTTTTTTAAATACGGAAGAAAAATAATCAGAAAATAAGTTGGCGACATTAAAAGGGTCACATGCAGTGCGATTATCAAAATATACAGATGAAGAAATTCGCCTGCCACCTCTCTTATTTCTTATGTATCTCCAAAACCTTTTAGGATTATCATTTAATAAGGAGTCAATGTTAGTTAAATAAGAAGAAAACTTAGCAAGCTTTAAGTTCTTGAAGGCCCTATGATGACATGAGAATTCTGTGTAATCGCATTGGAATTTAGTTCTTTTCCATTTACAAAAGGCTCTACTTGTCGTCTTTAACAGGGTGATGAGATCATGATCATACCATGGAAGATATTTTAGTGGGTTCACCTTAAGTGTAGGCACACATTGCTGAATGCAACACTCGAGTAAATCGTAAAATAAATCACAACACTCATCATTTGATGGGTGTTGTGATTTATTCATACACTCTCTCCTCAGGTAATGTCCAACCCAGTTTGCCTTCCTCTTTCTAATAGTCTGTGTAATCATTCACTTCTCTCCTACTCTTCATAGCACTTCACCGTTTTTCATCCTATCTGTCCATTTTATCTTCAGCATTCTCCTCCAAATCCACATTTCAAAGCTTTCCAAGTATTTGATGTCATTTTTCCTTAGCATCCATGTTTCAGCCCTGTACAAAGCTATACTCCATACATAGCATTTTATGAACTTCTTGTGGATATCTTCCCTTATATTCCCTGTATGTAGGTGTTTCTTTCTTCTGAAAGCCACTTTTGCTTTTCCTAATCTAGTCCTGATCTCATCCGTACAAGCATAATATGATGCAATATAGCCTGAATATAGAATAATCATGATGAAGACTGGATGAAATCCAACTTATTGCTAATACCCTAATAATGTAGTGTGTTCTGTATCTAGGGCTAAGCAAATATATGTATGATTAACAGTGTAATGATAAAAGTTTTATAATAATCATTGATAAAAAGGGATAATATATAAGTAACATACTTTACAGTTAACCAATATATATGTGGTGCGATCCAAAAGTTCCCGGACTGGGTCAATAACTAAGTGTAGGGTTACCATAGTCACTGGTCAGTGTTGTCCCCTTTGAAGTAGTTCCCTTTGGAGTTTATACACATATTCCGGCATTTCTGCCACTGTTGGAAACACTTCTGGAAATCATTTTTTGAGATTGCTTTTAGGACCATTTGTGATTCTGTTTGGATTTCAATAACGTCCTTAAAACGCTGCCCTTTCAGCTTCAGTTTCATTTTGGGGAACAAAACGAAGTCACAGGGGGCCAGGTCAGGCGAATAAGGAGGGTGGGAGACCACAGCCTTGTTGTTGGAGGCCAAGAACTGCTGCAGAGACAAAGCTGTGTGCGCCGGTGCATTGTCATGTTGTAGCAACCAGTCCTGATTGCGCCACCTTTCCAGACATTTTCAGTGCACATATTCTCTCAAATGCCTCAGGTCCCCCAGCAATGTCATTAATCATTAGTCATCGGTCTTCATGGATGATTTCATGAACTTTCTCCATATTTTCTTCACTCTGACTCAAAGACGGACGACCTGAACGCTCTGCATCCTCGACTGACATTTCCCTGCAATTGAAACAGGAAAACCACTCAGATGTCTGCGTTCTCTCCATAGTGTTGTTACCAAATGCAGTTTTCAGCATTTCATGTGTTTCTTAGGCAAATTTGAAACAGAACTTTACGCAAATTCTTTGCTCTTTCAAATCCATCATTTCGCTAGTCTTAAAAAAATCACAGAACGCACTAAACACTGATGTGAATAAGCAGCTGTTACAAAAATACGCAGCAGGCTATAATGGCAAAACTCACCAAACTAACTCAGAAGGAAGGAATACTACAGTACCTAGTGCCAGAAAGCTGTATTGTGCACCATTAGTGCTCCCCATGGCCATTCCCGGAACTTTTGGAATGCACCACATATTTGGAACTAATGATATACAATTACACAATTTAATAATGTGAAGAATATGAAAAATATAATATAATATAATAAAAAAATGAGCAAAATTTATACTATGAACTTTCATGTCAAATAAAATAGCATTATTACAATACTATAGTTTTCTGAAAACAACTAATCAAAATTTAAGATACATACACATTGTTAAATATTTATTCTTCTAACTAACTTTGCAACATGTCAATAACTATGCAGTAGATTATTGTTGAAATAAATTACTTATTGAAATTAGCATAAAATTTATGCAAAAATTAGACGTTTCCACTGAATGTTTGTTGTTTCCCTCAGGTTGTGCAAAAATTTTTAATAACTCCGACAAGCTAATTTTTTTGGAATAAATAGAAATGGCTTGGAATAAAACTGATAGTAAAAAAAATAAATTGGCAGTTGAAAAAATTAAATGGCAGTAAAAAAGATAAAGTGGCAATATTCAAGCAGCAGTAAAGAAAGCAAAAATAGCAGTATTTTAATGCAACATGTCAGTAAAAAAAATAAAATGCCAGTAAAAAAAAATAAAATGTTCCTTTGAGGAGGAACGAAATACACTTCAACCAACTTACCCAACCCGGTGAGGACGAGCAAAATGTTCCTCCATGCAAACACCCTTAAAAATGAGCTGCAATGCCTCAGTGTGCCGCGGCACCCAGGTTGGGAACCACTGCTCTAGAGTGTATCAGTGGATGCATGAGTATTCTTCTTCCTTTTTATTTTTCGGCACCTAGAGTTCATCTATTTCAACAAAGATTAAGTGATAATTACAGCTTCACCTCTGGGTTTGTGATGTAAGAAAGTTTTAAAACCACTGCTCAACGCTGTTAAGTTGGTTGTGTAGCACTCTGGCTGGTATAAAAGTACTGAGATTATACTTGAACCATCCTGAACCCTCTACACCTCTGTACGTTTCTTCTGTTTAGGGATGTATTTGAGTATTTAGCAGATGTGGTAGATGGCATTATATCTAGAAAAGCCCCATGTAATTAAAACAAAGTGTGGAATTGAGTTTGATGATATTTTATGCTCAATTGCCATTAACAGTTTAACTCTCAACAGGATGTGAATGGAGAAGCATTGGCTCCCATTCCATTTGGAGGGATATATCTTCCTTTTGAGTGTCCACCTGCTGAATGCCACTGCTCTCCTTTGGTTCTGACTTATGATGCTGCACATTTCTCTGCCCTTGTCGTCATGGATAAGGAAACATATGCAGATGGTGTACAACGTCCACCAGGTGAGACTGGTTTTACACTTGGGAGAAAGCAATGCTGCTTTTTTATTTTTATCTTCTCCATATGCAAATAGAGAAAGTATTATTTTCAGGAAGAAATCAATTTCGCGATTTTAATGGAAATTTGTTTTCAAGCACCTGAATATGTTTTCACTATTTTTTTCAATTATGTCTGCGTGTGTGTGTGTGTGTGTGTGAGATAGGAATTTTTGTGTGCTTTAACTAAAAAAATACTAAACAAATCAATGCAAAATTCTAGATTTAAGATCTTTATTAGAAAGCCAAGATCTGATTAGATTTAGGCTAAATTTGGTCAGATGGAAGTGGAGTTTTACTCTTTTGTTGTTATTTTTCCTTTTTTGCCAAATGTCTCCTTCAGAGCTTCATTAATGCAAAGATTTGTAATTGTTAAAGACGTGGACAATATGATTTTCTACAACTTTTTTGAAACATTTTTTCATATAACATTGTTGATTTATTGTGTAATATGTCGATTGCCAATCTAAATTTATGTTCAGTAAATTTTGCTAGCTGATGGCTTTCTTTTTGCTGCTGCCAACAACAATTTTAAACATGATAAAAATTATCCCAATACTATTTAGTGCCATATTTTGTAAACAATTTTTCTTGTAAATATTGACCGCAATGCTGATGGTAATTTTAATGCAAATATTATGTGCAGTAGTTGACCTTAAATGTAACATTAATAAGAAAGCAAGTAGTGAGAAATTAAGAATAGGCACATGGAATGTTAGGACCATGAATTCAGGGGGAAAACTAGAGAACTTAAAAAGGGAAATGAGAAGGAATAATGTAGGTATAGTAGGTCTTAGTGAAGTTCGGTGGGAAGGAGAAGGCGAGAAATATTCAGACGAATTTAAGATTATTTACTCGGGAGGAGAGAAAAAGGATAGGGGAGTGGGGATTATAATAAGAAAAGAGATAGCTGAAATAATTAGCAAGGTAGTGATAGTTAATAGCCATAAAACTTCAGATGGAGCCAGTGGAAATGCTTATAATTCAAGTGTATATGCCAATGACTAATGCTGGCGACGACCAAGTAGATGAAATGTATGAACAGATTATGGAGATATTGGAGGAGGAGGGAAAAGGAAGGGTCAACACCATAATAATGGGAGACTGGAACAGTGTAGTCGGAGAGGGACAGGAAGATAACATAGTGGGAAAATATGGACTAGGGAAGAGAAATGAAAGAGGGGATAAACATGTGGAATTCTGCCATAGAAATAGATTGATTGTAACTAATACATGGTTTAAGCATCACCAGCGGAGACTTTACACATGGAGAAGCCCAGGAGACCAGAGACGATACCAGATAGATTACATACTAGTCAATGAAAGATTTAGAAATAGCATTAAAAATGTGAAAACATTACCAGGGGCAGATATCGATTCTGACCACAACCTTTTGGTGGCAAATATACAATGTAGACTGAAGAGCATTAAGAGAAACATAAGAGTTAACAAGAAATGGAACTTAGAGGAACTCCTTAAAAACAAGGAGGCTATCATGACTGAGCTAGAGGAAAGGTTGGGGGAGAGAGCTGAAGAAAATAGGAAGAATGTAGATGAGGAGTGGAGATACATTCATAGCAACATTAAAGATGTAATGGAAAAGAAGGTAGGAAAGGTAATGGGTGAAAGAATCAAAAAACCCTGGATTACAGCAGCCATGCTGCAAAAAATGGAAGAGCGGAGAAAGTGGAAGAACATAAACACTGAAGAAGGCCAAAGAAAGTACAAGGAGTTAAATAATGCTTTAAGAAGGGAAACAGATAAAGCAAGAGAACAGTGGATAAATGAAAAATGTGAGGAGATTGTCGAATGTGAAGGAATTTGTAGAACAGACCTCATGTATAGCAAAGCAAGGGAACTATTCAAGAAAAAAGCAAGAAAGATAGGACGTAAAGGAATCATGAACAAAAGTGGTAAAATAGTATCGGAGCCAGACAATGTAAAGAATGTCTGGAAAGAATACATTGAGGTTCTGTAAGACAAAGAAGGAAAGCCAAGAAATATTGAATTAAATGAAAAAGAGGATGTGGAAAAAGATCAGCTAGGACCAAGTATTCTCGAGTCTGAAGTTAAAAAAGCAATTGATGACATGAAAAGAAGGAAGGCAGTTGGGAGTGATGATATACCCGTGGACGTTCTTAAGGTTTTGGGGTCGAAAGCAGTTAAGCAACTAACAACATTTTTTAACCAAGTATATGATACTGGCATATGGCCTGAAGATTTTTTAGATGTTGTGATGGTACCACTGGAGAAAAAGAACAATGCAAAATGTTGTAAGGATTACAGAACAATTAGTTTAATTTCTCATACAGCTAAAGTTCTAACTAGAATAATAACCAAAAGAATTGAATGTAAAATAGAAAAGGAGCTGCAAGATAATCAGTTTGGTTTCAGAAGAGGAAGAGGGACTAGAGATGCTATAGGATGTATGAGGATGATGATAGAAAGAGCGCTAGAAGTCAATAAAAGTATTTATTTTTGTTTTGTAGATTGGGAGAAAGCTTTTGACCGAGTGAAATGGGATAAAATGCTGGGTATTTTAAACAAAATAGGAATAGATTGGAAAGATAAAAGACTGCTTAAAAACCTTTACTTAGATCAAAAGATTAGAGTCAGGGTTGAAGGAGAAGAAACAGAAAGTACTTCAATAGGGAGGGGAGTGAGGCAGGGATGTCCTATTTCACCAGCGATATTTAATATTTATGCAGAAACAATAACAGAAGAAGCGTTGATGGAAGAGAAAGGATTTAAGATAGGAGGTGAAAGTATTACCACCATTAAATTCGCAGATGATCAGGGCTTAATAGCAGAAGACGAGAAAGAGCTTCAGAGGATGACAGACAGACTAGTGGAGGTTGGCCAACAATATGGAATGAAGATCAATGCTGAAAAAAAGAAAGTCATGGTGGTTTCAAAGGAACATAAAGAATTAAATATAATGGTAAATGGCCAAAAATTGGAACAAGTAAGTAGTTTCAAATATCTCGGCAGTATTTTAGCGCAGGATGGAAGTAGTACACAGGACATCAGAAGTAGGATTGCAATGGCAAAAGCAGCATTTAACGAGAAGAAGGAGCTTCTCACAAGCAAGAAAATAAATTTAGAAACAAGGAAGAAATTAGCAAAATGCTATATATGGAGCATAGCTCTTTATGGTGCAGAGACGTTGACGGTAAGGAGAAAGGAGGAAAAATATTTAGAAAGTTTTGAGATGTGGGTATGGAGGAGAATGATGAAAGTGAAATGGACAGAGAGGAAGAGAAATGAAGAAGTATTAGAAATGGTGGGAGAAGAATGGATGCTAATAAAAACAATCAGGAAAAGAAAAGCAAATTGGATAGGGCACATATTGAGAAGACAGTGTTTACAAAGGATGATCTTAGAAGGAAAAATTAGTGGAAGAAGAGGAAGAGGGAGAAAAAGAATAGGAATATTAGATAATATAAAGCAGGGATATAATACTTATAGAGATATAAAAGAGGCTTCTAGGGAGAGAGAGAAATGGAGGCAGCGATTCAGGTAAAAACCTGTCTTTGGACAGAAGCATGATGATGATGATGAGTTGACCTTAGTAGTTGCATGTGCCTCTATATTTTGTTATCCATAGCAATAAATTCTAGTTTTTTTTACTTAATTGTTTTTTCAACATGAAAAACATTTCCAAGTATTTTTCATTGTGAAAATTATTCGAAATGTTTTAAAATTATTCACGAGGGTAATAGCCGAGAGTTGTTCTTGAGGAAGCTGTTGTCAAGAACAACTTATAAGTACTCTTGCAATCATATTGATTGCTCTGTATGGAGAAAGTCATATGCTGGCCGATGATTGGTTTGGTTTTTGAAGGAGAAAGAGAAGTGATTCTATCTGTAAAAAATGATTGTTGAATGGAGGCTGGAAAAGAGCACAAATACATAGCATTTTTAGATCTAGAGGGAAAAGCTTTTGACTTGTTGTAGTGGGAACTCTTGCTTGAAGTCATAAAGTAAGTTTGTATAGGTTGGAGATACAGGAGAATAATGTAGAGCAGGGGTCCCAGGTTGTATGTGGCCTCCACAGTGATCTAAAAAGCACCATTAGGTCCTTTTGTTGGAATGCTTTGTCATCTCTGACATACATTCTGTACAGAGACAAGAATGCCATTGTAAATGTAGGAAATGAAGAGAATGGAGAGGGACTGCCAAGATTAGAAGAGGAGTCAGGCGAGAAGAATGCCCCTTATCCAACACCCGTGTTCAACACGCGTAGAGAATGCCATTAAGAAGATTAGAAAATAAATAAGAGCAAAAGTAAAAGTCAATGGAGAAGTAATCCAGTGGCTGAGGTTTGTGGACAATATTGTTGTGCTGACAGACTTAGAAGAACTCCAAGATATGTTAAGGACAATAAATAGAAAATAGTAAAATCTCGTTTGTTTCATCCTGCATACATTAAAGTATGGTGTAATTCGAAGTTAAGATCATTCCTTAGTCAACGCTGTAAGATTTTGCATACTTTTCAGTATGGATAATTCAAAATATGTCCAACAATGAACAAGTGTACAGTTGCATCATTAATTTGTGGAATCTTTCCATATTCTAAAATGAGAAAATTTGTATATTTCCTCTTTAAAGTGAAAATATACAAATTAGATCATTTTCCAACATTGAAACCCAAAATCATGATCCGGTCTGGTGACTTATGGACAGTTCATTTAAGTCGAAATCTGTAACCCTATCGAGTTTAAGTGGAAAAGTTTGCACATTGGTTGAAGACATTACCTGTTTGTTCTCAATATCTATAAATATCTATAAATCTATAAATATAAAGTCTTGAAGCAGTTGTCAGCTGCCAAAGTAACTCATGCCACAATAACTGCCTGACTGTAAATTCAGAGAAATCACAAATGGTGTATTTCCACCCCAAAAGCTATCTAGAAAGCTTTCTGGAATTAAAATAAAAACTCCTGAACCGTAAAATAATCCAAGTGAGCACTCACATGTCAATAAAAAAAAATTTGGGGAAAAAAATTAAATTTATGCATACAAGTTTGCAGGACGATGGCCTACAGGGACCTGTTGTCAGAAACTAGCCTAAATAAAAAAGAAAGGCACACACACACATGCACAATAACTCTGGAAAAACTTACTAGATATGTATTTCGAGAGCTAAGCTCTCATCTTCAATAGCTGAAGTTGTATGGATTGTTTTGGTTTTGTCTTGTGTATTTATACGTTCCAGGTGAATGTGAAAGGAGGAAAGGGGGGTGAGGAAATTTCTAACAGTCAACGTGTAGAGAGATGGGCCAGTGATGGTTATTCATTACCATATCTTGGTATTTGTTTATGAAAATGCTCTGGTAAGCATCTAGTTTCCAGTCAGTTTGTGTTGATTTTAAGAGAGACATGTTTTCAATTTTAATCGGATTATTGTTTTCTTGTATGTGTATTGCAATGCTAGACCTGTTAAACCTATTGTGTTTGTAATGTGCAAGGTGTTCTTTGAACATAGTTTCTAGCTTTCGTTTAGTTAGACCTATGTAAACTTTCTCGCAGTCTGAGCAAGCAATTTTGTATATGCTGGATTTTGTAGTTGGGATCGTGTCTTTTGGATTGTGTTGTAAGTTGGAGAGTTTGTTTTCATTCACAAGTACTGCTTTAAGGCTCTGTTTTAAGAAGATTTTTGATAAGCCATTTGTGATGCCAGGGATGAAGGGGATTTTTACATATTTTGGTTTTTTGGGTGGCGTGTTGTGTTTGTGTAAAATATTTTCTATCGTCTGAGGATTGTAACCATTGATTTTAGTGCAGTTTTTGATATGTTTTAATTCTGTGAGGAAATCAACTTTAGAAAGAGGAACTTGTAAGAGTCTGTGTACCATTGAGTGGAATGGTGCTAATTTATGTGAAATATGATGACTAGAATCAGAGGGAATGTACGTGTCTGTGTGTGTGGGTTTGCAGTAAATCCCGAACTTAATTTTGTTGTTTTCTCTTTTTAAGAGAAGGTCAAGAAATGATAATGTATTTTTTTCTACTTCATGTGTAAATTTGTTGGAAGAATACTGATTGTGTAGTTGGTGTACAAAATCTGTTATGTTATTTTTGGAGGTATCAAAAATTGTGAAAATATCATCTACATATCTCACAAGGAGAAACTATGGAATGTAACTCACAGATTTGGTTCATCTTCTACCTGTGGAGAGTTTAGGTCAATATAAGAATACCTTTTCGGAATTTGCAGCCAATGGCTTTTAGTTTAAGAGAAATAATTAATCAAAAAGTACAATTTTCTTAAGTGCTTGTAGCTTCGTTCTCCTTCTCATTGGAGGATTTAGGCTAGGGGTAATGTGTAGGGCTCATGTCCCGTACTTTTGGCGTTCGAGACTCCCACTTGTCGAATTTGTTTTCTCCTGCAAAATGCCCTCCTTCTAGCTGGTTTTTACATCCCAATCTTCAGGAAATAATTATTCGCCGCTAATTTTTTTTATGTAGGAGAATTATTTTTAATCAGTACACCACTATTCTTCCAACCGACTCCTTCAAAAATCCCGTGCATTTATTATCTAAGTTTAAAACATTTTTCTGGAAAGAAGCAGTTGATTGCGAGAATTAAAGATACATATAATACATTTCATCTTTCCTTTTCTTTGCTTCCGGTAAAGACAGCACATAACTTTTGCTTGAAGTATGGGACTCGGGAGACGAAGTGGACGAGGAAGGTTAGTACCTCACTCGCCGGTGTGGCGTCGACATGTCAGTGTGTATTTCATCCACCTCTTCATCCTCTGCAAATTCCATTTCCCTCACCATTTCCACCACTCGCTCGAAGATTTCACGGCCTACTAGCGATGATCGCAATGATATCGTATCACTGACGCTCTTCGAAATCATGTTGCAACTCTTCACTAATTCCACACAACAGTGCAAAGTGCCAGCTAACTCCTGCTATTCTTGATCACTGCTCTCACAAATGTTTAAGATTTTTCAAGGAAACTGTGTGGATTCCATCACACGCATTACTATCACTCTCGAATGCCAAGACAAAACTGCATATGAGCGGAGACAACTAGACCCTTCTGACAATATATGATCTGACCTGCACAGCCTTTTGCTGTTACAATATTTTTCCGTTTCGGAATATGTTCTGCCACTCATGGGAGGGCCTTTCCGAACAGTCGTTAAGGAGCTTCTTCTCATAAAATGCCCTTCATATATTGACGGTCAAGACCCGAAATTGATTGCAGGGCAATTAGCTCAAGTAGACCGCGTGCCCCTCTGACCAGGCGGCCAAAGTCTTCATTCACGTACTCAAAATATTTTCACGATTTTTGATCCGAGATTTTTGGATTCCAAGTTACACCATGCAGCCATTTATATGTTGCTCCTTGTGCCATGAATATTTATATTTTCTGTTTTTTGGACGATTACCATCCAAAGGTATGCGCGGGAAATGCATACTAGATTTTAAATATTAAATTTCAATTACAGGAGATTTTGCCAATGTCTATGGTGAGTGTCAATGCAGCTACAGACTGATGTGGTAAATGCTTACATGTGGTTTTTGAAGGAGTCGGTAAAATATGGATGGGAAGAATAGTGGTGTACTGATTAAAAATAATTCTCCTACATAAAAAAAAATTAGTAATGAATTATTATTTTCTGAAGATTGGGATATAAAAACAAGCAGGAAAAAGGACATTTTACAGAAGAAAAAACTTTGGCAAGTGGAAGTCTCAAACTCCAAAAGTACAAGACGCGAGCCTTACACATTACCTCTAGGTTACAACCTCTAGTGAGATTGATAGCAAAGTTACAAGCATTTAAGGAAATGGGTCCATTTTTGTACTTTTTAATTAATTATTTCTCTTAAACTAAAAGCCATTGGCCCAAAATTCCGAAAAGGTATTTTCATATCGATCTAAACTCTCCAGTGGTAGATGATGAACCGAATCTGTGAGTTACAGTCCGTAGCCTCTCCTTGTCAGCCATAAATGTGGGAAGTAGTTGAAGGTGTTTTTGCATTGTTTCTCAAAGTTAACCATGAATAGGTTGGCTAAGAAAGGTGAAAGGAAGTTTTCCATGGTTGTACCATGGTTTTGTTGGTAGAACTTGTTGTTAATTTGAAAAAAATTTTGGTTCATGCATAAGCATGTTAGTCGTACTAATTCATCTACTGTTTTTGTTGGTAAGTTTTGATCAGTGAGCCATTCTTGGAGGAATTGTAATTTTTCTTTGATGGGAACACTATGAAAGAGAGAAGAAACATCAAAAGAGACTAAAATTTCATTGTCCTGTAGTATTATTTCTTTAACTTTGTTAATAAAATGAGGACTGCTTTTGATATTTGAATCTTGCTTGAGAGGAAATTTTTTAAATTGATCATTAAGCCAATGGGAAATTTTATGTCGGGCTGTTGATGGAAGAAACAGTGCGTCTGAGGGGAATGTCTTATTTGTGGATTTTGGGTAAGCAATACATCCTGGGAACCCTGGGGTTTGAGGTGTGGAGTTGGAGGCTTAGTTGTTTTGTGATAAGTATGTCTGTGTTTTTACAATTGTGGTGGTTTCTGAGATCATTTTATTGATGGGATTTTTGGGGATATTTGTGTTTGGCCTGTACTTTAGCATTTGCGCTACTTTGTTGTGGTTATTTAGGCTAGTTTCCGACAACAGGTCCCTGTAGGTCATCGTCCTGCAAACTTGTAAGTATAAATTTAATTTTTTTCCCAATTTTTTTTCTTATTGACGTGTGAGTGCTCACTTGGATTATTTTATGGTTTAGGAGTTTTTATTTTAATTCCATTCTGTACACCATAGTCTCCAAATTTCATTTTCAATAGAAAGCTTTCTACTAAAATTGGGCAAAAAATCAATAGCACAAGTTAACAATACAAAATTCCTTGGTGTAAATCTCGACAGTATTTTGTCTTGGTACAGCTATATCAACATATTAAGCAGCAAGATCTCTCTGCTACTTACTTAGGTTCCTGAAATAGACATGGAAGAGGTATTAATGACTCTACTATATAGAAATCTACCCTCACATCATATATGTCATCTTCCAGTGCTCTAGTCCTCATGCAATAAAAATATTGAAGATACAAATAAGAGCTATGTGAATCATTGCAGTGGAAAAGTTCAATCCCCCATGTTACCCCAATTTTAAGAAAACTTACAGTCCCATGTATATACCAATACAACCTTTTGCTCTTAACTAAGGACAAAATTACCAGCCTATGCAAAGTCTTTGACATCTACAAGCATATCACCAGGAGGTATAATGACATAAACATAGACCAGATTAGGGAATAGCTTGGAAATGGGAAAAAATTCTTTTATAACCAGGAATTGAACCTGGGTCTTCCAATTACTCGGCAGATATTCTACCACTGAAATATCATAGCAGATTAATACTCCTGTTTCTGAATGTGGGTGTTTTTCTTAGTTGGGTCCGAGCTAGCCAAGCTAGTATCAACCTGCCCCAACGGACGTCCTCCAAGAGATATGTCGAAGAAAACCCCTCCCTCTCAAATGGTGAGATTGCCAAGCTAGAAATTGGTGGAATGATGCGATCTTAAGATTCTATGCAGGCTATACATAGACCAGATTAATTACACACCAATTGCTCATGGCCCAAAAGAGATGGGTTTACATCTTTACAATAAATTACCAACCAGCACTTAGTGTTTTTAAAGAAGGAAGTCAAAGATTTACTATTATCTAAATTGTACAACTCAATCAAGGAATATCTCAATGACCACTTATAGTAAATATGACAATTAACGAATGATGATTTATATTTGTGGAATTCAGACAATTGGATAAAGTGCTTTTTAGGTGTTCTTTATGAAAAGTAAAAAAAGAATGCCTTATGGTCAGGTTGTGTCAGTCTGTCCGTCCACATGTTTTATCTGCTAAATTACTGGGTGAATGTTCATGAAATTTGGTATTTAGGACATAAGGGCAAAGAAAATGATATAAATGGTTTACATAACTTAATCGGAAGTGCCACTTTACTTGTGATAAAAAATGAAATTTTCTTTATCTTGTACAATATTACGTATTACAAAAAAGTCTTCAAACGAAATTTATAGAATTAGTCAAATAACATATATTTTGTTCAGTACATTTTATCGAAGGAGTAGTCAATTTCAAAAAAATTAAACAGTCATAAATCACTTTGAACTTAGGAAATTTTTCCCGTGTTTTTTAATTGGTGTCAATGAAAGCAATCTTCATGGTAACTGAAGTAGACAATATCTGCTGTAAATACCTATTTACATTTAATTTCTTTAATGCACAGGTAACATTTGCTAAATGAAGGGAAATGGACAATCTGCAACAAAGAAATGAATGTAAATATATCTATTTTCTTTATGTATATGCAGCATTTGTAAGTGAAAAGAAATGGATAATTACGATGAAAGAATGAATGTGAACATAAAGATTATATTACTACTATTCAAGTGAGATATCTCTATTAATATAAAAATCTTGTGTACAAAACTCCTAGGTGTCCTATGCCTCATTCTAAGGTACTTCTAGAAAGGCTGGAGATCTGAAATTTGGCATGCCGGTCAGTCATAGGTCACAACCAAAGGGAAAAATCAAAAATCCTAAACATTTGCATTTTGAGAGGGTCTTTTTCAACCCCATTATTCCAACACACCTTAAGAAATGCATGGGATTCAATTTTTTTAATTACTTAAAATTGAGAAACAAACTCTGGATAGAAACAGTTTTGTAACGTTTTAACTTTTGAAGACAACATTCATATCTATGCCAAGCTGTTTTTGATTGCATAGAAAGCATTTTTTTCTGAGGCACAACTATGAGAAATTTTAACTACCATAGTAACTAGCTCAAGGCTTTTTAAAGGAAAATGGCTATCTAATTAAAGATTGCACTCGATCGATGCTTTCAATAATAATTAAGGGCATCATAATGAATTATTGATTTAGATCTGATCAACTTGCAACAAATGCTTTGATGCAGACCATAAACTAAACTTTCTCCTTACCATTTGGTTTGTTTTTGTCGATGCTTCTCATGTTTTCACACTCTTGACTTTTGTCCCTTATTTCCCATTCGTTCTTTGTTTGCACTATATTGGGATAAGATGGGAGTATGGTAAGAGTAAAAGAGAGAAGGAAAGAGAGAAAGAGGGACAGGGGGATGGATAAAATGAGGGAAAGCAGGAGGGTTGGTGGGAGGGATGGAGGTGGGGAGAGAGGGGGAAGAGAGAGGGGAGAGTGGGAGGAATGGAGAGAGAGGGGGAGAGTGGGAGGGATGGAGGTGGGGAGAGAGGGGGAAGAGAGAGGGGAGAGTGGGAGGAATGGAGAGAGAGGGGGGAGAGTGGGAGGAATGGAGAGAGAGAGGGGGATAAGAGTGGGAGGAATGGAGAGAGAGAGAGAGAGGGGAGAGAGTGGGAGGAATGAAGATAATGGGAAGAATGGAGGGAGGGGAGAAAGTGGGAGGATTGGAGAGAGAGGGGGGAGACAAGAGTGGGAGCTAGGGAGAGGGAGGGGGCTGAGAGAGAGGGGATAAGTGCGGGAGGAAGGGAGAGAGAGAGGTACCAGAGAGAGGCAGGATAAGAGAGGAAGGAAGTGATAGAGGGGGGGTGAGAGTGGGAGGAATGGAGATAGAGGGGGTGAGAGATGAAGGAAGGGAGAGAGAGGGGATAAGAGTGGGAGGAAGGGAGAGAGAGGGGGGATAAGTGTGGGAGGAATGGAGAGAGAGAGGGGCGAGAGTGGAAGAAAGGGAGAGATAGGTGGCGATAAGAGTGGGAGGAAGTAAAAGATTGGTGGTGAGAGGGGGGAGAGTGGGAGAAATGGAGTGAGGGATGGAGTAATGGAGAGAGAGAGAGAGAGATGAGAGAGAGAGAGAGAGGGAAGGGGATAAGAGTGGGATGAAGGGAGAGAGAGGGGAGGGGATAAGAGTGGGAGGAAGGGAGAGACAGAGGAGGAGCGAGAGAGGGGGGATAAGAGTTGGATGAAGGGTTAGAGAGGGGGAGGAATGGAGAGAGAGAGAGAGGTGAGAATGGGAGGAATCAATAGAGAGGGGGTAGAAAGAGTGGGGTATACAAGTGAGAGGAAGTAAGAGAGAGGGGGGAGAGTGAGAGGAAGGAGAGATATAGGGGGTAAAAGAGGGGGTAGAGTGGGAGGAATGGAGAGAGAGAGGGATTGAGAGAGGGGGGAGAGTGGGAAGAATGGAGAGAGAGAGGGGGCAGAGAGAGGAGGATAAAAGTTGGAGGAAGGGAGAGAAAGGGGGGAGAGTGGGAGGAATGGGGATAGAGTGTGGGGTAAGAGAGGGGAGAGAGTGGGAGGATTGGAGAGAGAGGGGGGATAAGAGTGGAAGGAAGGGAGAGAGAGAGGGGATGGAGAGTGCAAGGAATAGAGAGGGGGAATAATAGTGGGAGGAATGGATAGAGAGAGTGGGTAAAAAGGGGTTAGAAAGAGAGGGGATAAGAGTGGGAGGAGGGCAGAGAGAGAGGGGAGAGTGGGAGGCAGGGAGAGAGAGATGGGACAGAGAGAGGGGTTATAAGAGTGGGAAGGAAGTGTGAGAGAGGGGTGAGAATGGGAGGGATAGAGAGAGAGACAGAGAGCTGATGAGAGAGCGGGGATAAGAGTGGGAGGAATGGAGAGAGTGAGGGTGAGAAAGGAGGGATAAGAGTTTGAGGAAGGGGGAGAGGGGGGAGAGTGAGAGGAATGGAGAGGTAGGGAGGATAAGAGTGGGAGGAATGGAGAGAGTGAGGGTGAGAATAGGGGGGAGAGTGGGAGGAATGGAGAGAGAGAGGGATTGAGAGAGGGGGGAGAGTGAGAAGAATGGAGAGAGAGAGGGGGCAGAGAGGGGAGGATAAAAGTGGGAGGAAGGGAGAGAGGGGGGGGAGAGAGAGAGAGTGGGAAAAATTCCTAAATAGTTCAGTGAAACGGGAAAAAAACAAGAATAATTTGAGAAAAAGAGAAAAAATCATATATAAATACATAAATTAATATCCATATAAGGGAGGGGGTGAGAGGGAAATTGGGATTGTAGGGTAAGATATGCCTGGGAGATTACATCGTAATTATGATACAGGAAAATAAAGTAAAATAAAATTATGATTTTATGCCTAATAAGCGCATCCTTGTGACAACCTGAAAGAGAAGATAGGGAGTGGTTCAATGCATGGAGAGTGAGAGGAGATACTTGTGATACAAGTGTTTAAAAGTGCCTAGAGATAGAGAGTTTTTTATTAACGTTGGAAGGCCATTCCAGAGTTTTCAAGCAGTGACGGTAAAGGATATGTTGTAAATTTCTGTTCTATTAAGTGGAGTTAGTAATTTATCGCATCCTCTGGTATTGCATTGGTGAACTGTATTAATGGCGGCAAACTGAGAAGAAAGATAGCAAGGGATGTGATTATTAAGAACTTGATACAATAGGGAGAGGAGGTGAAGGTTTCTTCTGGATTCAAGTTTTAGCCAGGAGAGTCGATGGAAGTATTCTGAGACATGGTCAGACTTTTTAAGATTAAAGATGAATCTGATGCAGGCATTATAAGAACGTTGTAGCTTAATCGTGAGATCCTTTGATAAGTCCTGGTATACAGTATCACAATAGTCGAAGTGAGGAAGAATTAGAGAGGTCACTAGCTGTATTTTTAGTGAAGAGGGAAGAATGTTAGTGAGAGGCCTTAGAGTGTGTAAGGAAGAGTTTACTGTCTTGCAGACTTTTATTATGTGATTATTCCAGGTAAGTGTTTCATTAATTAGAATGCTGAGATTTTTTATGATTTTGCAATAGGGAATAACTGAGCTGTTCAAAGACAGAGGAACAGATTCCGCAAGGTTTATAGAAGCTAGTAGTTTTGAATAACCGATTAAAATGGCCTGAGATTTCAAGGGGTTTATGTTAAGAAGATTATCATAGCTCCATTCTTGAAGTTGAACCAAGTCATGATTTATGTTGGCAATGGAAAGAGATCAGTTATTTGGTTTTGTGTCTAAGCATATTTGGAGATCATCGGCATACAGATGATGCTTGGAACAAGTTAAATATTGAGAACAATCATTAATAAATAAAGAGAACAATAGGGGACCTAAAATTGAGCCCTACGGAACGCCTTGGTTAACATTAAGCCATGAAGACGAGGAGTCGTTGGAGATGACTTTTTGGAAACGGTCGCTAAGGTACGAGGAGAACCAATGTATTGCAGGTGAAGAGAATCGCATGCAGTGGAGTTTTGCTAGGAGTATGTCTTTGTCTACTGAGTCGAACGCTTTGCTAAAGTCAAGCAACACTAGTACTGTAAGTTTTCTGTCATCCATATGTCTGTGTATACCATTGGTGACTTTAATTGGTGCGGTGGTGGTGCTATGTGACTTCCGAAAGCCAGATTGATGGGAGTCAAGAAGATTATTTGCGTTGAGAAAATCTGTTACTTGTTCATGAGCAAGTCGCTCAAGAGCTTTTGATAAAGTGGAAAGGAAGCTAATCGGCAGATAGTCATTGTTTGCGGAGAGAGATTTCTTAGGGATTGGGTGGACTAACTCACGTTTCCATTGTGATGGGAATTTTCCCTGTAATAAGGAGTGGTTGAAAATGTTAGTGAGCACTGGGAGTATTAGATGTATTAATTTGTTTATGATCATGATAGGAATATCATCAGCACCCTGGGCTTTAGTAATGATTCTGCATATTACTGAAAGTACGTTAAGTTGCGAAACAGCTTTAAAGTGGAATTATGGAGAACCGGAAGACTCGTTCGCTTTTACCGTAAGACTACAAATGACTTTGTGTTTTTGTTCGGTGTCGATAGATGTTGGGTTAGTCGAGAATCTCTTATTAAGGGAATCTAGTGATATGTTTGGTGGTAAGGAAGAATCCTTGTGCTTACCAATACCGAGGTTTCGCAGGTTGTTCCATAGGGCGGATGTTGTTACATTGGAGCCTGATATAGAATAAGCAAATTTTATTTTGGCATTTCTAATCTGCTGCTTGGTTTTGTTTCTAATACTTTTGTAGGCATTGAACATATTTGGGCATTTATTTGATTTGAAGAGACGGAAAATTGAATCTCGTTGTGCCATTAATAGTTTTAAGTCGGCCATTATCCATGGGGCATCAGGTTTAGAGACACGTGTAGTTTTGATGGGACACGTATTTATCGAGTAAATGTAAAAGAAAACCGTTAAGTGATTCAACTTTTGCGTCTATGTCGTCAGCATATTCAATGGTGTGCCACGGAAGACACGCCGCATCGGCAGTAAGACTATCATAATCAAGGTTTTTAAAATTTCGTTGAGAGATGAATTTCTGCTTAAATTTTGGAGAGTTTAGGGAGAAGGCTAGACAATTTAAGTCATGGGATGAAATTCCCGGGGCAGGTGGTTGACCATGGGTGCAGACTTTATCTGGGTTAGCGGTAACTAATATATCAATCCAAGTGGAAGAGTTTTTGGTGTTATTTGTTGGTTTTAATGGTAGTATACTGAGGTTGTGCGATGTAAAAGAGTTTTTAAAAAAAGACTGCATCGGAGGAGCTTGAGGCTAAATTGGCATTAAAGTCACCAGATATGATTATGTGTTCATAATCGTGCCTTAAGTTGGCGGTCAATTTCAGATAGATAACCAATTTTTGGAGGATGATAAACGATTCCTAACAGAATTGTTTTTGAATTGATGACTACTTCAAGGAAGAGATATTCAGATCTGCGGGAGTATTGTGCATCGCTCGTGGCGATTACTTAGCAAGCAAGGTCTTTACGGGTGTGGATTCCTAATCCCCCTCCTCCTTTCCGTATCCTACCATTGCGAAACAAGTTATAACCGGGTGTTTCTACAGAGGAGCTCGAGATAGTGGGTTTCAGCCACATCTCGGAATTGGTAATAGCATGTAGATCTTTGGGCGGGAGTAGTGAGCGCAGTTTGTCGAAGTGGGGGACAAGGCTTTGAGCATTAAGATAGATAAGTTGAAAGAATCGAGGAAAAGGTTAAGTTCTTTTGCAAGAAGAGAATGTGTTGGGACTGGGATGGGTAGGGGAATGCCATTATGGGGCAGGGGCGGACGGTTAGTGGTAAGATGAGGAGTGTGATAATGAGTTCTTCTGTGGATGGTTGGTCTGACCTGTGGGAAAAATTCAGAGGCATTAGGGTTTGGGCACCCTGTGGTGTGACGGGAGGAAAGCTGGTGCATTTGGGTTAAGAGCAGAATTAGGCTGAAGAGAAGTTCCGGTGGAAGGCTCAATGACAAACATTTTACGGTGTAGTCGAGTAATCTAGGCTGCAAAGTGCATTGGATGATTCAGGTAAAGAAGTGGTTGAGAAAGGCTACGATAAGATGATTAATGTAAACAGGAGAAGTAATGCTACAGTATATGCTAATGACTTAGTAACAATAATAGAAATACCAATTAATTATTAAGAAATAATAAATGAGACACTACACTGAAGCCGCATAGGTAGAACAAAATAGAGGCAGAGATGAAATGAAGCAATCGAGGGGAGCACTTGGTAGGAATTAAACACGAAGAAAAAAATCGGATAAAGAGCACTGCACTGGAAATGGACGCTACGATTGAGTAAGGGGACTGCGAGGGGATTGCAATTTAAACTAGATCTGCAGGAATGAAGAAGCACTGAAAGTAGAACTAAATCACGGATTTAATGAGAAAAGCACAGAACCGCGAAACACTGAAATCAACTAAATAGGGTTTGCACCAACACTGAGGGCTACTTCTATACAGAGAAAAAGGAGCACTAAAACAGTGGAAAACACTAAAATAAACGCAGCACAAAATACTACGAGAGAGACCGAAAAAGGAGAAATTTTATGCACCAGAACCACTTGGAAATAAGCATTAGGGAGAGGGGATTACACTAAAAACTTGCGACGTGGAGGACACTATGGGGAGGGGATGGCAGGCAAGATGGGAACGGGGATGGCAGATGTCACGGGCATGGGGATGGTAGGCGGCACGAGAACGGGGATGGAAGTCCTCACAGGCACAGAAAAGGCAGGAGTCACGGGACGGGGATGGAAGGCGTCACAGGAACGGGGATGGCAGACATCACAGGAAAGGGAATGGTAGATGGTATGGGATAGATAGATAGATAGATAATCGTCTTTATTCGGGCAAAATTTAGACCAGAAGGTCCATTCTTACATTTAACCCTTCGTCAATATAATAAATACAAGAAAAAGAATAAAATAAGGTATAACAAAATACATTATATAAACATTATGTAACTAAATCATACAAATTAAAAAGATAAAATTTAATACAGATTTGTGTTTGTGGGGAAAACCTAGGTAAAAACAGACATGTCCTCCCTAGTAAAACCCACGCAGGAAAACACCCACTAAGAAGGGGGGTGTGAAAAACCTGCGAAAACCCTAGATAGTGTACATATGGTAATACAAAACTACAACATTAAATAGGAAGGAGTATGTACAGTGGGAGAGTTCGTATATACAGCGTAATTATATACCGTCATAAAAAAGTACACGTAAAGGTAATAGCGTAATGTAAACAAGAAATATACAAGTATGCAGAATGAGATGAAATATACATGAAATATATACAATGAATGAATATAAAGAATGTTGTTGGGGCATGCATATTATATGAAAGCAGGAAAAGATATAAAATACATAAATAATATAATACAATACAAAATAATATAAAACAATAGAAAAAAATATATAAAAAAACAACACAAAAAATATACATAAACAATAGAAATATATATATATATATATATATATATATATATATATAACAATACAAAATTACACTAAGAAATACAAAGTAATATAAGACAATACAAAAAAAAACTTGAGTAAGGATAATTTATGGGGAGTGTAAAGAGATGATTAAGGATTACTTTGCTGTTTTAGAAAGTGAGTGACACAGGTGCGTTTGAATGAGTTTAAAGAGGGAGATGTTTTAAAATTCTCATCTAAGTTATTCCAGAGTCGGCAACCGGAGACTTGAAAGGATTTATTGTAGATATTCGTCCTGTGATGAGGAATAAGGAGGTTATTCTTGCCTCTAGTATCCCGCTTGTGTACTGTATTGATTTCATTGAAGAGGGAAGAGAGGTAGTCAGGTTTGTTATAAATAAGGATTTTGTACATTTGCATCAGGGTATGAAAGTTCCTTCGAGCGTCAAGTTTGAGCCATGAAAGATTATTGTATTGTTCGCTAATGTGGTCACTCTTTTTAAAGTCACCGATGAATCTCATGCAGGAGTTTTGTGTGCGTTGAAGTTTTAATGCCAGTTCACAGGAGAGATCATTATAAACAACATCACAATAGTCAAAGTGAGGAAATAAGAGTGTGGTCACTAAGAGTTTACGTAAGGAATTAGGTAATAAGTTTTTGAGTCTTTTGAGAGAGTGCAAGGAGGAGTTGATGGTACTACAGATTTTATTGGTATTAGGAGCCCAGGATAGAGTTTCATCTACTATGACACCGAGGTTGACTACTGATTTTTGAAAATGCAATGTGGACCCCTCTAGCGATAGAAGAGGAGATTCGCTATGATCTATGGAAGCCAATAATTTGGGGTAACCGATAATAATAGATTGACTTTTTGCGGGGTTGATCTTCAGAAAGTTATTTGCGCTCCAAAGAGAGAGAGAAGCTAGATCAGAGTTAATTTTAGCGACAGCATCGGGAAATTCAGGTACGCGCGAGTGATAGTAGATTTGGAGATAGTCAGCATATAGGTGATAATTATAGTGAGTGAGGGCATTTGAGATATCATTAATGTACAGAGAGAATAGCAGGGGGCCAAGAATAGAACCTTGCAGAATGCCTCTATTTACATTTAAGGGACGAGATGATAAATCATGATTAATAACCTTTTGAGAGTGGCCATTTAGGTATGAGCGAAACCAGTTTCGAGAAGCGAGTGAGAAGTGCAAAAGTTCAAGTTTGCAAAGTAGGATGTCTTTGTCAATGGAGTCAAAGGCTTTACTGAAATCCAATAGAGTTAGAATGGTGATTTTTCTGTGATCCATTGCTTTGCGGACGTCGTCCGTTACTTTCAATAGTGCGGTAGCTGTGCTATGCGATTTACGAAAGCCAGATTGGAACGGGTCGATGAGATTATTTTTTGAAAGGAAATGAGTTATTTGCTCATGTGCTAGTCTTTCAAACGCCTTAGAGAGAACAGGCAAGAGACTAATTGGTCTGAAATCAGCGTTTTCGTGAGAATTGTTTTTCTTGGGGATGGGACGGACAAGAGCTGATTTCCATGAAGTAGGGTATTTAGATTGAAGAATAGACCAGTTAAAGATATGAGTGATAATGGGGAGAATGATAGGAATTAATTTATTTATTAGTATTATAGATATGCCGTCATCTCCTATTGCAGTTGACTTAATTGCACGAAGTGATTTAGCTACCTGTGGTTGTGTGAGTGGTGTAAATTCAAAGATTGTATTTGAGGTGTGATTGGGTTTGAGGCTACAGATACGTTCAATAGTTTCAGATTTTAGGCCTACATCTATGGTCGTGGGAGGTTTAGTGAAATGAGCGTTAAGCTCGTCAAGGGACAGGTTTGGAGGAAGTTGCATATCTTTATTTTTACCAACACCCAAGTTCCGTAATTTTTTCCATATCGAGGCCTGTGTTCGTGCAGAGTTGGTTGAATCGTGTACATATTTAATTTTAGCGTTGCGTATAAGTTGTTTTGTTTTATTTCGCAATGATTTATACCGCGATAGTACATCAGGATCCTTAGATTTCTTAAAGTCACGATAAATGCTGTCACGGCGGGACATAATCGATTTTATTTCTGGAGTTAGCCATGCAGCATGTGGCTTTGAGACCCGAATGATTCTGGGAGGGGCAAACTTTTCAAGTAGCTGAGACATATATAAATTAAAAGTCTGAACTTTATCGTCTATGTCTTCTAGGTGCTCGATTAAATGCCAGGGTAGGAGTGCCGCCTCTGATGTTAATTGTGATTCATTAATAGATTTATAGTCGTGAACCGTTATGAATTTCTGCTTAAGTTTTTGACAACGTAGGGAGTAAGCAATGTAAATCATATCGTGCGAAGAGATACCGGGAGCTGCTAATTGTCCGTATTTAATTATTTTCTCAGGATTTGCCGTGATAGCAAGATCAATCCATGTGGCGGAGGTTGCCGTATGATTCGTTGGCTGGAGTGGCAAGACGTTTAGCCCTAGGGACTCGAAAGACTGTAACAGAAAGTTACTTTCATGGTTGGGTACGAGTAAATTAGCATTAAAATCACCAGTGATTATTAAATGTTGAAAGTCTTGAATGTGTTTGGATAGAGTTTCTTCTATATCGGAGAGGTGTCCTACTTTAGGTGGCCAATAAACGATTCCTATGAGGATTTTTACGGAGTTAACTCGCGCATCAAGTAGAAGGAATTCGGGACGTTTAGAGTACTTAGGTTCACTATGAGCGAGGATATTACATTGAATGTCATTTCTGACATAAATTCCTACACCACCGCCACCTTTGCCTAAGTGGTCATTTCGAAAAAGCTTGAAGCCAGGAATTTCTACGTGCGAGGAGTCAGTTTCAGGTTTAAGCCAAGTCTCAGCCACGGCAATGATATGAATATTTGTCTTAGATATAATTAAACGAAGTTCGTCCAAGTGAGCCTGAATGCTTTGGGCGTTGATATAGATAATTTTTAATGAGCGAGGATGTGGTTTAAGTTCGTTGGAAAGGAGAGATTGAGTGTCGATATGATACCTGGAAATTCGTGTCACGGGTCGTATCTGTGTTGGGTTCATGGGATTTTAGTTGTAGGCGTCGCAGCAGGTGGTGAGTGAGGTGGTTGAGACAAATTCAGAAGCTTCAGGGTTAAGGGGGGAGAGAGTAATGTGGCGATGGAGACAGAACTCGGGGGCATGTGGGTTAAGCAGTTGTCCTCGGGAGGTCAATAGAGAAGAGTTGGGGGAGGGAGAGGATGAAATGAGAAAAACAGGTAGAGAAGGACAATCGTGAAAGTTGAGACACTTAGCGGGAGAGCTAGGGAGGGGAGTTCATGAAGGGAAAAATTCAGATGCTTTTGGGTTTAAGGAAAAAGGCGGGGGCTGTTGGGATGTGTCGTGCTGTGAGGATACGATAGGTGTAAGCGTTCGGTTAATAGGCATGAATTCTCGGGAAGAGGGCATCTCAGTTATAGTAGGAAGTTGAGGAAAAGGAAAAAGGATAGGATAAAAAGAACTAAAAGAGTTTTATGGTCAGGAAGTAAACAAAGGTGCAGAGCAGGAGGATGCATATAAGCCAGATAATTAATAAAAATATGTGCGAAAAAGGCAATTTATAGGATAGCAAGTACAACTACACTTTGAGGAGACACAAGCACTAAACTGAAGGAAACACAAGCACTACACTTTGCAAGACGCAAGCACTACACTGAAAGGAGCACACACACTGCACTTGGGAGCTTAGGGAAATGGGCGAGAGAGGGAAAGAAAAAACACTATTAGGAGCAATACTACTATGTGAGGAGAGAGCTATTTGGGACGATTATTTGGGTACACTGAAAGTGAAGGGACACAGACTTTTAACACAGGTGAGGGGGAAGGGAGCCCTGGGTGCAAGACGGGGGAAACTTCTTTCTTCGGTCAGGAAACAGGAACACCGGAGCACCGGGAGTGCAGGAACAGGGATGCAGAAACCTCAGGAAGCGTTGGGAATGGAGGAGTTCAGATACGACAGGATCTCAGGAAATAAGGACGCGCGACTCGTGGAAGGAGAATTGTAATGTTTTATAGGCACTTGGATTGGTAATGAAAATAAATATTATTACTAAGTGTATTCAACTTTAAACAGTTTCGTCAAAATGGTGCAAAAAGTCTTACTCAAGAAGAATACTAACTACGGCGTTCACTCCTTAAATTGGGTTTTGAAAATTCCCGCTGCAGGTTCTGTAGCTCCTTCTCGTTAGTGATATGGAAACGAGTACCATTCTGGGATAAAGCTATAATTTTCCAGTCTTGGGTCCAAACAGATCTTTGGCCGGCGATTTCCTTGGCGGAATGAAGGAGACTTTTCCGTTTTTGTGTGAGGGACTCGGTGACAAGAAACGAGGATCCCTTCAGCTCCCGTTTTTTATGCCATACTTTCTCTCTATCTTGGTAGGACAGGAAGCGCACGATGATAGGTCGGGGAAAATCTGAGTTTCTTCTAGGCGGCCCGATACGATGTGCGCGGGAGAGCATAGTAGGAGAGACTTCTGTTTTTAGGCGGATTTTGAAAAACTCACCGGTGATTTGTAAGCAGTCTTCGCGCTCGTTCTCCTGGATGCCATGGATCAGTAGGCACGTACGTCTTGAGTATTGCTCAAGGGCATCAAGTCGGTTGTCAAAGTCCTCCTGCCGACTGCTGAGATCATCTAGACGTCTCAAAATGATTTTCATATCGCCAAGAATTTTTTGGTGAAAGGCATCGAACCGTTCCTCAAGCGATGTCAGTGATTCCCTCTTTTTGGAGCCCTCTTGATCTTTCACTACCTTTAGTTCTTCTTTAAATGAAGAAACAGAGGACATCACCGTCTCAATCATTGAGCGAATATCACTGTTGTCCGTCTCCAAGTCCTTCTTCGCGGGGTTGTTTTTCGGGGCCATCGCAGCGGGGAGAGTGTAAGTTGAGAAGTGCGGAGCGACCGTAAGACACGTCAGTCACCTCTGAGCATTAGTAAGTGAGTGGGAATGGGGATGGTAGGCATCACGGCACAAGAAAGGCAGGAGTCATGGGAACGAGGATGGCAGGCGTCACGGGCACGGGGATGGCAGGCGTCACAGGCACAGGAAAGGCAGGAGTAACGGGAACGGGGATGGTAGGCATCACGGGCGCAGGAAAGGAGGAGGCACAGGAACGGGGAGGGCAGGTGTCACGGGCACAGGAAAGGCAGGAGTCACGGGAATGGGAGAGAGAGGGGGTAAAAGAGGGGGGATGGGAGGATGGGAGAGAGAGATGGGGCAGAGAGGGGGAAGATAAGAGTTGGAGGAAGTGTGAGAGAGAAGGGGGAGATTTCATTCATGCCCATTTTGTTTGAGCCAAAAATACTTAACTTCATCTGTTTTACTAACCATTTCTTCACTTGCTTCTCTAGTTGTGGCCATTTAAGGCCAAGCTGAAGAAGGCTATGTTTCTCTTTTCCTGTTGCCTTCAGTTTTTCCTCCTGTTTACTCCACAGATCAATGGCATGATGTGATCTAAAGATTCCTATGCAGATAAGCATAAGCTGTAAATTTGGAAATATTTTTGGTACAGGAAAAAATTCTGCTATGATCAGGAATCGAACCCAGGTCTTCCACTTGCTGGGTGGATATTCTACCACTGAAGAAAATCACCCAAAACCAAAATGCAATGTGGAATGCAAAACCCCCCACCCGAAGATAGGATCGGATTACAGTGACAGAACACTTGACTTTTGCCCCTTGTTACATCAAAACTTGAGAGAAAATAGAATAGCGAACATACATAGGCAAATATATATTTTAACAAGCAATAAATTGGATTAACAAACAAGTGAAACACTGCTACTCACCCATCAGAATGGCACAAGATACTTAATTCTAGGAAACATGTATGGTTTTAGAGAAATGAAATTAATTTTGGGCTGAATTTAAAAATATTTCCACTCGATGAAACCATGAGTATGTAGCAGAAATTTAATTAGTCGTTGAGAGATCTAAACTCTCTCTCCGGTGCCTCCAATTTATGCAGCGATACAATCATAGGCTGCATAAACAAAATTCACAATGAACAAATTACATTTAACAGAAAATACCAGTCAACTTGCAACGTGGATAATATTCACTCGAACTGCCACTGGAATCTTCATCAGGGACAGGCGGGCCAGGTGCCACACTCAACTTTCTCATAGCATATACCCCGGGTAAAGAGAGAGAAAAAACATGCGCAAGCAGGGGGAGGGGATAGCACGTCACAATCGGGTGTTTAGCAGGAAAATTTTTACTGGACGAATATTTGCAGAAAACACCTTGATTTGCCTTCTCATTGTGCGTTTTTGTGAATCACCAGAACTTATAACCAATATAATAGTTTAGGCATATCTTTTCATTCTTGTAACCATTGCGATCTCAATACACAATCTTATTTATCCTTGATATCTTCTATATATATAAATATGTTCAATTCCTGGGTTACTGATTCCTGGGTTCCTGGAATAAGGAAGATCCTACGTTAATGCTGAGGTTTTCACGTTAGCACAAGCAATACGTAAGCTGAGGTAGTTAAAGCACAGTGCAATTAAGCGTAGCAAGTGTTGTTTGAACCCCCCCTAGTTCCATATTCCACTTGGGGAGGCTCTACTTTGTTGGAAATATTCCATAATATAAATAAAAAAGAATATTGTATATTTCCACTATACAAATTTATTGTGACCAGTTACACCTGTTCCAGCATCATCATCATCATCATTTATTTAAGAATAATTGCCCGTCAAATGTGATGAGTATGTGTGAATTAAGTATTAAGTTCAAATTGAAATAAAAATTAATTAAACCAACTTTTATGTGCACTACAAAGTAAGCAATATATATAAAATTCACATAATTGAGTGTTCCAGAGAGTAAGTTTTGGGTGAATAGAAATTGTTTGACAAAGAAATACATTACGCTATACAGTTCTTATATGCCCAAAATATTTTTAAATCTATGTAACATTTAATTTTGTCTCTCTCCCTCTCTGTCTCTCCTCTCTCTCTCTCTCTCTCTCTCTCTCATATTAAAGCATGCATTCCTTATGTATATAGTATTAGGATTAAGGCGACAATACAATCTCGAGGTTTAACAATGACATGGTTGGCAAGGCAACATAATGTTAAAAAGCTTCAATTTTTCAAATAAATATGATTTAAATGTAGAAATTGAGCAATGTGATGATAAGAATTAGAACTGTTATTTATTTTTCTTTAAAACAATCCAAATCCAAAGATCATAAGGTCAATTATTTCTAATTTTAATTTGCGAAAGAGTAAAAGCCTGTAAGTCAAACAATAAATCAATTTTTGTGTGTCATCTTATGGGAAATGGCACCCCCCTCCACTTCCCCCTTCCCACCAAAAATCAAAATTATGGCCCCGAGGTGCACATCCTCATTGTCCCATTTGTAAGTGTACCAAGTTTTAAGTCTAAGTTTCTTGGTTTTCGAGATAAGCTGTCCACACACACACACATTGCCTTTTATTAATAGAGATACATATAAAACTGTATTGAAAGATTGGGCGGTTCTTGAATTTTTATCCCCAAAACTATAAGTTGAAATTGTATGATCTTTTGGACTTTTTTGTGGTAAATGTTGTCCTTTATCCAAATAAATTTTTTAATCTTTACCTCACATCATATAAAAGCATGGGAGAGAAAATATGAATTTTTAATTGTGGTTTACCAATAGAATTGTCATAGCAATTGATGTAAACATAATATGTGATATTATGCTTGGGATTTTCTCAAATGTTTATCTCCAAAACTATAAGTCTTTATTATGTAGTCTCGCAGACTTTTTTGAGGGAAATGTTGTCCTCTATCTGAATGAACTTTTTAATCTATACCTTATAAGAGCTACAGAGTGAAAAATATGGTATTTAATTGTTGCTTGATGGATGCCATTTAACGAGGTACAAGTATAAGTTTATTAAAGTAATTAGGCAAAGTGGAAGTTCTAATTGACAGATGCAGTTCAAAATCACAATTGGGCAATACATTTTAATAAGGATCACTCATACTTAATTTAACTAAAATCCATCCAGTGGTTTAGGAGATGAAAGTTACAACAGACGGATGAGACATGCCCATAAGGCGTTCTTCCACTACCGCTTCACTGGTAAAGGACACCTAATAAAATAGGTCATTCATCAAGAATTAAGTTGACAAAGAAGAAAATATTAACAAATATTTATGATCTATTCAAAATGTAAGCAATAAAATGGTTATTAGCAAATCATTTGAAAAGACATAATTTTTAAATACTGTATTTCTTGGCGTATAAGACACACTTTTTTCCAGAAAAATGTCACCCAAAATCAGCCTGCGTCTAATATGCCGAAAGGAAGATTATCAATGATCTCAATACTGACACTAACAAGCACACTCATCCCCAAAATGGAATAATTGGTAGTCATATGTAGCAAAAATATTAAAATATACATTATATATAATTAATAGTGAAATTTTTGTTTATATATGCTACAATACCTTATGCAATGTGAATTCTGAGGACTCATTTTCATTATTATGCTTTAATACATGTCCGTTCACAGTGATTACAATTTTGGCATGTTTGCAATGTTTTAGTTCCTAATGAGCCCGTTGAATAGCGCGATTAATGCCATGGAACAGTAGAATTTGTGTAAACTCCAAAAATATTTGATACATATCTAGGATAAATAACGTTACATGTATTAAGATCGCAATGGCTTCAAAAGTGAAAAGATAAGCCTACACTATTAGTTATAAGTTTCAGGTGATTCAATACGCAAAAAGTAGCAGCACATCATTTTGTCCACCACCCACAGAAAAAAATTATTCGTGAATGGAGAAAATGATGAAAAACTAAAGCTGATGGGATAAGAGAATCATAGTCTTTGTAAGGTTTGTCTTAAATGGTCACAACTAAAGGAGGAAATGATGGATAGTAGAACAGAGGAAGTTTGGTATTGCTATATCGATCAAAATTGTTATGTACGAAGCGAAAAGAGTTGCAGAAGAAAAAGGACTAGTTGAGCATACGTATCATTATTACATATGCATTCCATTTATTATCTATTCCATTATATTAAAATTTCATCTTGAACTTAAGTTTAAGTAAGTACTATTGTAAAGTGTATCTATATGTGCAACGTGTGCAGCACACTCTGACAACTTTAATTAATATGACTGGCGAGTTCACGCAGGGTACATTTAGCTATATAAGTCTTGAAGCAAGTATTTATATTTTAGATCATCCCTATTTATTTTACGAATGAAGTTTATCTAAAACATTATATTTAACTGTTATCACACCAGAATATTTTCTGTAAATGTTGCCGGATATGGACTTAATCACAACTGGAAATGATACACGACGTGGCCCTGTGTAAATCCCTTGGTGAACCAAAATAATTTTTCCTGAAAATTCTTCTAAAAATACCGGGTTGCGTCTTATACACTGGTGCATCTAATATGCCATGAAATACAGTAACCTGTTGGGACTATAACATCTATAAATTAAATAAGAAATGTAACAGCATTGAGGGGCCTTAAAAAATGAATTCAGCATACAAGCTGCATATCCAATTAAATGTCTTGAGATGGTAGTGTGACCAAAAATAGTCGCAAGTCCGGTAAAACTCATTAAAGTGGTGTTATATATTAAATAGGAAATGTAATAGCAATGAGAAGAATGGAAAAATTTAAGCTTTTTAATAATATGTTGCCTTGCCGACAATGTCATTGTTAAACCTTGAGATTGTATTGTCATCTCAACCCTTATACTATATGCGTAAGAAAAGCATGCTTTGAATGTTTTTATATGTGAGAGAGAAGGAGAGAGGAAGAAAGAAAGGAGAGAGATGGGAGAGAGAGAGAGAGACAGGGAGGAGAGGGAGTGGGAGAAGAGAGAGAGGGAGAGAAAAAGTGAGAGGGAGAGATAGATAATGTTCTTTGCTAGGGTGAAATTGAGACTAGGAAGTATATTTTTCCAGAAAAGGAGAGAGAGGGGGAGAGAGAGAGAGGTAGGTAGTAATGAAGAAAGAGATAGGGAGGGAAACAGAGGAGGGAGAGGTGGAGATATATAGATAATGTTCCATATTAGGGCAAGATTAAGTCTAGGAAGTCTTTCCAGAGGAGGAGAGAGGGGGTGGGAGGGAGAATGGGAGGGAGGAGGATGGGAGAGAGGAGGAGAGAAAAGTAGGAAGAATGGGAAATGCCTTAAATTTCATACTTAATCCATGATAACCCGTCATATTTGACGGGCAATTATGTTAGTCTTTATAAACTATGACAAAAGAGCAAAATGAATGAAGCTCCTCATATTCCAGTATGTATATGGTGGAATATGTGGTAAAGCGCTAAATTTTAATAAGTGTCACTAAAACTTAATTTTATTAAAATCCACCCAGTAGTTTCGCAGATTAAATATGCAGACCGATTGAGGCAACATAACGCCTTCTGCTATTATCACTTCGCTGGTAAAGAACACCTGAAAATGCTCTGGATAAGCCATGTCTAACGACTTGAAGGCACATTTAATACAGGCAGTCTTGCCTTGTTGTAGTCCTTCAGTGTTTGTACATTTTCTGAATATTAAACCAGCAAAGGTTTTAATTTTCAATCTCCTCTTGGATTTCCTCCATACAGGAGAGTCAGGCGGTATTTACCATAATGCTGTTTTAGAATGAATCATTTTGCCTCTTTTTGAGTTTTTTAAAAAATTGCAAAGGTAATTTATATTCAAACGATGAACAATGCAGCGACAAATAACAGGAACAACTGAAATTGTTTTAAATTTCAATGTGTTCCTTTCAGGTGTTATTTTATGAAATAAAAAAAGATAATTGTTTTAAACTTCACTGTATTCCTTTCAGCTGTTATTCCTATCACTGATGCTGACCACGAGCTTCTTCCAATTCAGTTTGCCATTGATCCAGGTGAGCTCCTTGGCAAGAATCAAGAAGAGAATGATGTAGATTCTATGCAAAGGTTGAGTTTGTCTCCTGAAGAGAAGTTATTACTTCTTCGAGAGTATCTTGATATTGTGAATGTTCCAAATAAATGTACAAATAATGGTGAAAGTTCTGAACTTGATGTTGAGACTGATGTAAATATTTTACCATGTGAAGAAGACACAATAGATAAGAGATTCTCTGAGGTAGATTTAGATACGGATGAAAGTCTGTTAAGCTCATCTGATGGCACAGCTGTTAGTAACCGAAGTAAAGCAGCAAAACAGTTGCAGTCAGTGGCCAAACAATTTGGAAGCATTGGGAAATCTATGAGTAAGAAACTCAAGAAAAATTTTGGGTCTATTACTAAAATCGCTCGAAATAATTCTCTGAAGAAAAAATATTCCACCAATCAAACTAGTCCTTTACATCAAGCTCAGAAAATTAATGGAAATTTAATTTCTCATAGTCCAGAGTACATAATGGGAGCTGTGCTACATACCGAGAAGAGGCATGAGTACCAAGAGGAGATGATAAGGAACTACTTACAATCAGCTCGAGCTAGGTTTGAAAAAGAAAAAGAATTGAAGTTAAAGCAAGCCGAAGAGAGAAAATCCAAGGATGATTGGACCTTAAAAGAGAGTGCGGAACTAGAGGTGCCTTCAGTATGTATCAACGCTGGCTGTGGATTGTATGGGACTTCCCTTACTAGCTACATGTGTACAGTGTGTTATCAGAAACAGAAAGAGAGAGAACAGGAGCTTTCAAAAAATCCCAGAATAAACTCTCCTCTTATGAGTCGGGCATATGAAGCTGCACCCAGGTATGGCACTGGCAAATCAACATTTTATGCTGAAGCTGATTGCTGCTCTCACAATACTATTGGTAAGATGCCATCAAGTCGTGCTGGGTCAAATATTGATCAAACTCTTTATCTATCTAAATCAACATTTTACAATGACATGGCTTGTCCTCCTGGTTTTCCTATGATATACCAAGTAAATTCTTCAGAAGACAAAATTCTAGAACACCAGCAGCAAGCAGTCTGTGTTTCAAGTGAGAGGCTTGGCAGAGAAAGCTCTGGAAAAGATAGAATTAAAGAAGACCTTCCAGGTGAAAAAGAATGTATTCTGCCAATTGAGGTCACATCTGTTGGTTTATGTTCATCTTCTGTTCCTTTGAGTGGTGCTACTCCAAAAAATATATCTAAGGTTTTTATTGGTGGTGTTTCAAATAAAGGAGAAACAGCATGGGATTGTGGTAATCCCTCGGCTGTGGTGCCCAATGATTCATCCACTCAGATTAACTGCATGAAAAATGCTAAATGTGATACCAATGTTAGAGTCTCTGGTGGAATACAACTACCAATTAGTGGAGCTCAACAATGTCGGAGCCTAAACTGCAGATTTTTTGGCAATGCAGATACTAATTTTTACTGTTCAAAGTGCTATAAGGAAATGATTATATGTGGAAGTATGTCATCTCAAACTTCTGATATTTAAGACTCGAAAAGTCTTAGAAAAGAAGCAAATTTGCATGTTAAAACTTGTGAAAGGATCTTTTGGTTTCACACAGTTCCACTATTGTTTGATTTTGTGATTTTTAATAATGGTGATGCCCTGAATTGATATTTTCAATATTTTAGCAAATTTAATTTATAATGTCTCCATATTCTGATATTAAAATATATTTAAATCCACTTCCTACTTCATTATTATTGAGGAATATTTTCACTTTTAATAAAAAGGCACTTATCTTCTCAAGTGAAGATAGAGGTTGTTCATTGTTAAGAAACAATTTAACTGATTAGTTCTTGTAAGTGTTAACATTGTTTTTGATTCAGTAACCTGGTGCTTATGCTCACTGTCATCTTTATAATATGTTTTATGAAGGTATTAATTTCTTGTCAGCTGTAAAAATTATATGTAATACAAATGTATCCAAAAGGAGATATTACTTTTAAGAGGTTATCAATAACATTATGTTTATAAATTTTGTTCTGATGTCTATAAATTTTCACAGATACTTTTCCACAAGTCTAACTGTTTACATCTATTTGAAGCTTTCTTCCTTTTTTAGAAACTCATTTAAATAGGTGAATTTCTTGCTGCTTGACATTTACCCTATACGGGAATGTTATTATGTGCTGCTTATGCTCATGATAACAATACCTAGAAAATATCCCTTCTTTCTATGTATTTCCACCTTGTAAGATGCCATTTAATCTCAAATGTGTGTTTATTAGAAATCTTGTGAGGTATAAGTTGGTTGGTATGTCCATTCAAGTTGAATCATCTTCGGTTTCCCTACAAATATTTTAATATCATTATTTGAATATAATTTAAGCAGAAGAGTTAATATTCTTTGGCCTGAATGTTCATGCAAGCAATTCATGACTATTGGTTTATAAAATTGCATTTCTTTAATTTCATATAATTGCTTGCAGTAACTTAACTATTAGTAGCTGTTACTACAGTGCTCAATTAATAAAAAGTAATATAATTACTTTTTATGGAATTGAAATTCATATGCTTCCAAGTTGCTTCGAAATAATGTATTTTGAGGCATCCTTTTGTGAATAAATTGATTTTATTTTGTTAGGTAATCTTATTGAGCACCAAAGAGGTGTATACTTGTTTCATTTATATCAATGCTGTTTCATTATCACCATGTAATGTTTATTAACCCTTAAAGGGTAAAATTTTCAAAGCATTATCAAAGTATTATGAATTTTTACAAGAATAATTTATGCATTCGTAACTCAGCATCGTAAAGATACAAGTGAATATACTTTACTCTTCTGATAATGTTATACCAGTGTTTAATATAATTTTTATCTGGTTGCTCTGGTGTACACATTTTAATATTCTGTAAATAGACTAAGATGTTTAATATTTTATTGATGATTGATGTTTTATTTGCTTAAATGTTATAGCTATTACTTTTGCAAGGTTTGCTGTTATTCCTAGTCTTTGGTTTCAGGCTCTTTAACAATTATTATTACATCTCTCTGATTTTAGTCTGGAAAAAATGTGAATTTATGTGAGGTGATATTGTTATATATATGTAACTATTGAGAGTGAATGAAACTTCCAGCTTTAGCTTATTTTTATGTTTTCATAAAGTTTTTTTTATAGATTTCAATTAATGATGATTGTGAATATCTACTGGAGTATTGTTATTTTTCCACTTCATTGCCTAGCAGGAGTGTTGTTGAATTATATAAATTGTACCAGTGATCTGGGACATAATATAAATATATTTAAAGTTTATTGGCACATTTTTATTTTAAGGTGTTTTCTAAAACAATGCTCCAAACTGGCTAAAATTTTCTGCAAACATGTGTGAATGTACAAATTGTAAAACCTTAATGGTTTAAACTGAAAATCATTTTTCTCATGCAGGGAAACCCTCCTTTTATGAATTATCTGAGAATACCTCTTTTTTTTAATGGGGACAAAAGGAAGAAAGAATACGTCTTTTTTAATGGGGGTTTTACCTGTTGAAGGGTGTGCAAAGATATAGCAAGAAACTGGTAAATTTATCACAACAGTCTTTTAGAATAAATCTATAATAATAAAGAAGCTGTCTGTGTGTGTGTGTGTGTGCAGCAGTCGTAACTCTTCAGAAAATTAATGTAGGAGCTTCAAAATTTTGCAACAGCTTCAGGTTGATCCTGAGAGTTGCAGTGCCTAAAATAATTCAAATTGACCCATGGGGGCCCAAGGGTCCCCATTGTTGATCCAAATGTCAGTTTTTTAAAGATATCTCAGCAACCAATTGACCAATTTTGATGATGATGAGACACATTTTTGAGCCTAAAATGGATAAAATCGGTCTACAGGGTCAAGGATTGTAATGTAGGGTTGATCCAAATTGCATGATTTTGAGGGGTCCCCATGGAACGGTCAGTCCAAATTTCGGCAATGTCCGTCTACCCATACATATAAATCAGGGAAGAACTGGCTGAACCGATTTCAACCAAATTTGATAGGTACACAGAATCTTCACATAAATACATGACCAAAATGACATATTTGGACTGGATAAGACCAATCAGGGGTGCCACAATTGCAAAATAAACTTTTCTGTAGTTATGCTTTTGGAAGGAATTGGCCAAACCGATTTCAATCAAATTTGGTACATAGAATCTTCACATAAATTCATGACCAAATTGACATTGGACAGGATCGACTCAGCAGGGGTTCACCATTGCAAAGTTAAACTTTTCGGTAATTATTAATTCGGAAGGAATTGGCCCAACCGATTTCAACGAAATTTTGTATGAAGGAGTTGTGCAACATAAAAAAACAAAATCACGATTTTTAGGATTGATATAGAAAGCAGGGCTGACATAATAAAAGTAATAAATAATTTCTTTTTACAAGTGTTTGTGTTGAACTGTCCGCATCAATTTTAACCAAATTTAATATTTATAGTGTACGCGTATATACAAAACCATAATAGTGTATTTGGACAGGATCAACCAAACAGAGGTGCCACAATTACAAATTAAACTTTCTGTAAGTATGGATTTGGAAGGAATTGGCTCAATGGATGTCAACTAAGGTTTAAATGATTTTTACAAAACACCATAATGAAATCAAGATTTTTTAAAGCAGAGCTTAAGAGCAGGGCTACCACAGTTAAAGGTAAAATAATATTTCATTTGCACGTATTTCTAGAGAGCTGTCCACATGGATTTTATCCCATTATGGTATATATAATGTCCATATAAATAAATAACCCAAATAGTACTTTTCAACTGGGTTGACTAAACAGGGCTACCACAATATCAAGGTTAGAATTTTTTCTGTAACTATGAATTTCGAAGGTATTGGCTGAACCGATTTCAATAAGAAATTTTGTTTGTAGGGCGGGTATAGAATGGCAAAATGAAATGAACATGTTTACAATGGATCTAAAAAGCAGAGCTACCACAATATAAGGAAAATTAATTTTCTGATTGAAAAGCAAATACATTAATATTCGATTATACTACTGTGAATTTGACAAAAAGCACTCTGTTTGAAGATCTCTCAGCAACCAATTGACCAATTTTGATGAGTCCTACACCAATATCAATGTTGAACCAAGAAACCTAGAGACTTGAGAATTTGGTATACATACTAAAGAGACGTTGAGGATATTCACCTCATTGTCAGAACTTTGATTTCTTGGGGGAGGGAGTTATCAAAGTTGAGTCTATATTTAATTTCTTCATGCCAATTAAAGGGGAATGTTGGTCACTTACCGAGAGAGTACCTTGAGTTTTGATGAAAATATTACTGAGTGATATGTGCATGAAAAATTCTAAACTCTAAACCCATGGCAAAGCCCAGGTGATTACACTGGTATATAATAAAAACTTAATAATTTTTTCATTAATAACTTATATATAACACACTGAAATGACAAAAATATAAATAAAATAAAATATTTTTATAGTTGACTTTTATAAAACATTGAAATGAAAAACAAATTTCAATCATTGAATTAATATAGATATTGAATAGGTATATAAAAGTTATGTTACATTCTTTAAGACATCTGAACTAATTATTAGATTTGCAACAACTTTTATATATGTGATGCCACCTAGGAAACTATACCTTAAGTCGCTAAGCTAAATTGTTCAGTACAGAAAAAATAGTACTTGAGGGTGAAAATATTGTTTTTGAGGTTTTTTTGCCATCTGTTAGTAGAAGTCTTCAATTACGAGTTACAATCGTGAAAATCAGTATTACCTCATCAGAAAATAGGAAAATATTGGCAAAAAGTGAGCAAGTCAGCTTTGTTGAAATAATACCTTAAGTTAGCTATGGGAAAATAACATGGGCGACATAAGGTATAGTTTTCCTTTTAAACTTTTAAAAAATCACCAAAAATCAATTTTTTGGTCTGGAAAGCTGGATTTTTTTGTTTTGTTTGGAATTTTATGCTCTATGCACTGCAGCAATAAACAGGAAATCCATTTTTCCAACTTAAGGTATGGTTTCTTAGTCAGCATCACATATTCAATATCTCTATTAATTCAATAATTTTAATTTTTTCCTTTCATTGTGTTTTATAGAAGTTGACTAAAAACTTTTTTATTCAATGTGTATTTTATCATTTCAGTGTGTTTTATATATGTAATTAATAAAAAATTATTAAATTTTTATTTTTTCACTTTTTGTGTGCTTTATAACTGTTATTAACATAAAATTTTTATTACTCTCTCCATATACGAAGTATAGAGAAAGTATTGTTTTCATGAAAAAAATCGAATTTGAGATTTCAACAGAAATACATGTTTTAAGGTCCCTTGAACACGTTTTGACTATTTTCTCGATGATGTCTGTGTATGTCTGTATGTGATAGATTTTTGTGGGCACTCGAACTCAAAAACTATTAATCAGGTCAACGCAAAATTTTATATTTAACATTTTTATAAAAGTTATAAGATCGGATTAGTTTTTGGTAAAAATCAGTCAACCGGAAGTGGGTGTTTACTCTTGTCACTTATCCGTTATTTTGAAATATTTGCTTTAATATTTGATAAATGTAAAAATGTATTGGAATAAAAGTAGTAGGAAATTTCATTTTCTACAACCTTAGTTTGATAAATTTTTCCATATAATGCATTGTTTAAGAGATATCTTATATTTTGAGCTGCCACCACCATGCCACCTACCGTAGAGTATTGTTAACAATTGATGCTTAGTTATGTCTTAGTAACACTCCTTTTTCTTTTCTTAAATGTCAACCGGAAGTAAATATTGACAATGATCCCAGAGCTAACAACATCTAATTTGCCGTATAAATATAGAGAAAGTCATGTGTTGCCCACATCAGTTTATTTTTATTTATTTTTTTACGTTACCTTATGAGAAATAAAAATAATTCGAACCTGGATCATTTTCCAAATATTTTGTGATCAATCACTTTTAATATGTGGATAAAGCATTCTTGCCAAATTTAGATTTTCTAATTTGATTCTTTATCGAGTTTGTAGAGTATGACCAACAAATACAGTGGATTCTTGATCTATCATTCCTCCATTGATCGTTCACTTATACAATTCCCAAAATATATCCCATACAAATAATTATATTACATTCATCACTCCCTGTAGCATCGTTTCCCATAGTATCGTTTCCCATATTGATCACTCAAAATTTTTAGATCCATTTTGATAATTTTCCCCGATTAATTGTTTTTTTCAATTTCAATTCACTTTATGGTTCAACAGCTCACTTTGTTTGCTAGTTGGCCAGTTGTAGTGATTAGCACAACTGATTGTTTGAACAACCGACTTTTTTCACAATCGGTTGTTGAGAGAGATTTTTAGGTATGTACATACTTCATATTTCTCATTTTTAGAATCACAACTCGATTGTGTGTTATCCATTCGTTTAGACCAGGGGTTGCCAAAGTGGTCAGTAGGTCGATGAGAGTTAAAGGGTCGTTAGGGGGTCGGTGAGAAATAAATTTGTCTTTAGGAGGCTTTTTAGAAATTTTAATATTCAATAAAAAATAACAGAATCTAAAATTTTGCTAATAATTGTTGTTAAAAAACATATTTCTTGCTTTTTCTTTGATATATTTTAATTAAGAATTATCTCGGATGACCGTTGAAAACCGTTAAGACACGTGATTTTGTTTGTCGAAGCATAAGTTTACTAAAGTTTTGTATAACAGATTTTTTGATTAATTACATTTTATGATATTTCATGTAAATTTTTTTATTAATTTGCAAAATCATATTCTGAATTTAATTGGTTCTTTCGTAATTTTGTTTTCAAGTTTCGATTGTGCTTTATTTTACAATGTATCACTTCACTTAATTTATAATAGATGTCGCCTATAAGCAATTTTGTTTTCTAGGCATCCGAATCTGCAAGGGCATCTGAAAACGTCCTCTGACGCAGTTCAGGGTACTGAAAAAATATTTTCAATCTTAAAACTTTAAAATTCCATCAAAAGCATAGTAGGTTCCTATCCTAAAGTTAAGTTAGTGTGGGAAATAGCACGAGGAGGTTAAATTCTGTTTGTCCAGGTAATTCTTGTTCAAGAATATTAGTTATGAATTTATTGTATCGCTATTTTATTATTAACGCTAAGGTATTTATTTTATTGTTTTTATTATTGCAAATATTTTATTTTTAAACAGACCCCATAATTTCGACATAATTTCTTGCTTGATTGTCGACCTAAAAGGCGTTGGACGCACTGACGCAGGTGCGGTAACAATAAAAAAGTATTTTTAATATTATGGTAAAAGTATTTTTATTATTATGGTAAAAGTATTTTTATTATTTTCAGATATCGTATTCTTATTAAACATAATGGGTACATTTTACTCTAATGGCATTTGCAAAGAAAAAATGTGGACAATATTCACTGGAATACTTAAAATTTGGTTTCATTCCTTCCATAAGCAATGAAACGCAACCTATGTGTCTTATGTGTGAGAGAGTATTCGCCAACGACGCCATGAAGCCATCGAAAATGAAAGAACATCTAGAAAAAATGCATACAGAAAAGAAGGATAAAATTCATGAGTACTTTAAGAAGCTCAAAGAAAAACTAGAGAATCGTACAAAACTAACTTCCTTCTTTAAATCTCCTGCTCAGGCTGATGCTGAAAGTGGATTAAAAGCTTCCTATAATATATCGATGCTCATTGCAAAAGCAGGAAAACCTTATTCAATTGGCGAAGAAATCATTATTCCAGCTATAAAAGAAGTGATAGAGACGATAATGCAAAAATACTCCAGTGCTATTCTTAAGTCTTTACCACCAAGTTATAATACAGTGAAAAGGCGAATAGACGAGTTATCTGAAGGCATTGAAGAAACCATTACCAATGAACTTAAACATTGCAAATTTTCAATTCAACTCGATGAATCAACTTTTGGAAGTGAAAATGTTCTTATGGCTTACGTAAGATATTTCAGCCAGTCAAAAAAGTGTTTTATAGATGAATTTCTTTTTGCAAAATATCTGAAAACAGACTCAAAAGGGGAGACTATATTACGTTCTTTCGAAGAATACATGGAAAAACATAATATTCCAATGGAAAATATTTGTGCAGTTGCTACCAATGGAGCACCTGCTATGACAGGTTGGTATCGAGGATTTGCTTCCCTTCTGAAACAAAAAATTCCTAATATATGCACTATTCATTGTTTCTTTCATAGACAACATCTTGTGGCAAAACATTTGAGTCCTGAATTGCATAATTCCTTAACAGTATGTGTAAAAGCAACTATTAAAATCAAAGCAAATCCATTACATTCACGTTTGTTTGCCAGGTTATGCGAAGAAAATGACGAGACAGCTAATCAACTACTATTGCACACTGAAGTCAGGTGGCTCTCAAGGGGTCACTCTCTTCAAAGACTTGTAGATTTGTACAGATCAACCATAGAGTTTTTGAAAGATATGGATCATTCTCTGTGTGGCGAGCTGCAGAAATGTAAAGTCCATTTGTTTTATCTGGCTGACCTATATTCAAAATTTAATGAGTCCCAAAATCGTTTGCAAGGTAAGGATGTCAGTCTCATTCAAGCTCGAACAGTCTTGCTTGGTTTTAAAAAGAAACTTGAGCTATTTAAATTGTCCTTATCAATGAGGGACTTCAAATATTTTGCAAATCTTCAGGAACTGGAAAATGAAGAAAGTGAAAGTATTACTGACTATGTTTTGGAGATATTTGTTAACCATCTTAAAGAGGTAATCCATGATTTCAGCATTAGATTTGCAGACCTGCAAAATATGCAAATTCCTGATTAGATTGTATCTCTTTTTGACTCCTATTTAAACCATAACAGCATAGAAAACCAAGAAATTTTTGATGAACTTATAGACATGTCTGTTGATCTCGAAGCAAAAGCATTGTTCAAAAATAAGACTACCGATTTATTTTGGGCAAATGAAATAATTAATACTAGATATCCTAAAATTTGTGCAACAGTACTACCTTTTATTTTAGCATTCCCCACTTCATATATGGTTGAAGCTGGATTTAGCCATGCTAACACACTTATAATTAAGCAGCGAAACATGTTGAACTTGGAAGAAAGAGGAGACTTAAGATTAAAGCTTACAAATCATGAGCCCAATGTAAATGGTCTAGTAAAAAACACCAAGCCCACCCTTTACACTAAAAATAAATTTTAGTTCAGTATAAAAATGTCATGTTACTTGATTAATTGTAAATGTTTTTAAAAATACAGTTTATTATACACTACCGTAATTATTACTATTCAAAAACCTTTCCTAAAATAGATTTAAAAAGTATTTAATATCAAAACTTTCACTGGGGGTCTCCGGATTTTTATGGCATCATCAAAGGGATCGTTGAGATAAAAAGTTTGGCAACCCCTGGTTTAGACATTTCTTTTGAGTTCTACAGTCAAATATTTCTTTACCCTTCAGCAGCAATGAATCATCCTACAAGCGAAGACTCTTTATGATTACAAATTATTGAAGAAGTGGAAAAAATCCAGGAGAAAAGAGTCGATGTTGCCAAACTCCTGGGAATACCTCCATCCACTCTTGCCAAAAAAGAATCATTAGAGGACAAATAGTAAAATGTGGAAAATCGTATAAAAAAAGGTAGATCAGAAAAGAATCAACATACATCGAAAGAAAGTGCTGCTGTTGATACTGAAACCACATCTTTAGATGGAAGAACTATGAAAGCTGCAAGAGGGATATGATCCTCTCGACATGTATAATGCTGATGAAACAGGCTTATTTTACAACTGCCTTCTGAACCATACTCTCACTCTAAAGGGACAATCCTGCCATGGTGGTAAAGCTTCTAAAGAGAAGGTATTAGTGTTGTTGTGCACCAACAGTGATGGGAGTGACAAATGGGAGCCAATTGTAATAGGGAAATTCTTAAAGCCTAGATGTTTCTACAATATAAAGATATTGTCAGTAAAATATCATGAAAATACTAAAGACTGAGAACAGTTGAAGCATTCTGGTGTCGATTTTGAAGTGTATGTAGCAATTGATGATGACATTCCTATATGTGGGGTCGAGAATGTCAATGACTTATGTGATTTGACGAAGAAAGAAGAAGAGTATGACAATGAAGATCAATTGCCTATTCTTATATTTTCTGAAGCACCTGTTGTTTTTTAGAAACTTAAAAACTTTTTTTATGCACATCCTATCAATAAACCCGATAAAAAGGCATTTGTAATTTAGAAAATACACTTTTGGGCTTGAATTGTCCTGTAAAAAGGAAACATGACAATCGATCATTTCTTTGCAAATAAATAATGTTTTCGTTTTTTGTGTTATTACTTCCCAAACAACTAACTTCAATGTTTATTATATATAATATATTATGTAATATTGTGGACCAAATATAATATATGCATTATATTTAAAGCTTTGACTATATTTTTACAATATCCTTAATTTATTGCATCCATCGTTTCCAATATTCATCGTTTTTTTCAGTTCTCTTCAAAAACAATAGATCAAAAATACACTGTATATAGATAGATTTCTCGATTTATGCATCATGCTCACCATGGCATAGTCATTTTAATCCATGGCTGATGAAGAGCAGTACAAGCCTGAGGTGGTTGAATCCTGCTAAGGTAAGAAATTTTTCTGATATCAAAGGGCTTGAAAAAAAAAATATATATATATATATATATATATATATATATATATATATATGGATGTCAACAAGGTGTTGGGATGAGGAAACCCAGTGAGCACTCACCAATCAGACGACTTCAGGTTGGCAAGACCCCGGGGATGTCGAAGCGACACACGTAAAATAACACAAAAACACAGAAACATCACAAACGTAAAGCTTTCGGAACTACTCCTTCTTCAGCTACAGAGAGAGAACGAGTTCTAACAAGGGTGAATGAGAAGAGAAGATTACTTGAAACAATTCAGAGGAGGAAAAGTAACTGGTTAGGGCATATCTTGAGAGGAGAAGGTTTATTATTGATGATGTTGGAAGGATCAGTAGGAGGTGAAAGGAAAAGGGGACGTAGAAGAATAAAAATGTTTGATGACCTGAAAGAAAGTGGAGGGTATCAGGAAATGAAAGAAATGGCAAGGAACAGAAAGGAGTGGAGACAACACTGGTGCCAGGGACCTGCCTTGTGGCAGAACACCTCATGATGATGATAATAGAATTAAATCTACCGGTTAAATTTTACATTGCTTTAACGGTATTCGCTTTTCTTTTGTAGTCGACCCAACTTAGGGGCCATCCTTGAATGATGTCACAGTTTTTTGGAGTTTTTTTGACTCCCCCCTCCCCCTTGTCACATAGAGCTTCAGATCCCCCCTTCCCCATGTCACAATGTTTCTTAAGAAAGGAAAATTTTATATACATAGTGTTAACAAAAGAAATGACAAATCAGAGAACAAAGTACAATAGTGTACACTATGCATTTCTCCAAATAACAGTAATAATTATAAAGGTTTTAATATTTATTGTTAATATTGCAAAGGTTGTGAAAACATCATAGGATTTATAACATTGACTGCACCAAATACATTAACCCTAGAATGGTAGCGTGAGTCACTCTGACTCACACATTTCTAAGAGATTAGTCTAACACTGTTGGTGTTCAAAAATGCCTCCCCTCTCTTAATAGTGCTTTCTCTAGTTAGTTCTCTATGTGCTGTCAAATGAACGACACGTTATTTTGCTCCGGTCACTCTTACCGGCTACAATTTATGGAAGAGTTACACAAGGGGCTAACGTACCAATGGCAAAAAAGCACACTCAATTTAACAAACTTAAGTAATGATCTGAAAGCTTAGGAGAGGAAAAAAGGTACAGGCATACCTCCATTAATGAAGACTCTGGCAACAAAGCTCCTTTTTTATGAAGTCAGCACTTTACTCCAAAATCTGCCCCGAAATGTATTTAAAATACTTAAACCCACAAGAAAAAAACATTTTTTGTTAAAACAAACTTGGAATGATTTTCTTGTAGCTTAAAGTTGTGAATCTTATGCAGCACGATAAAACAACACATTTTTAGCAAAATACTAAAATAAATAATCTAAAAAACGAAAACGGAGAAAAAATGGTATTTTAATGTGATTTTTAATGCTGTTTGGGTCGGCGAATGTATGGAGGTTACTTTGAGGATATCTTTAGGGAGAGACAGAGTTTTTCGTGAAAAGAGAGAAAATACCCCATTGGAACCTCAACTGCGCTGACTTGGTGAGACACATTATAAGCCGCCACATGTATGCACAGGTGTCTCCAAAGGCTCTATTCGCCATAAACAGTTTCAAGGGTCTTGTGATTATATTACGCATCTCTTCCTTCAAAGAAGTCCCTGATATCAAAGGAAAATATCATTCGCTTTTAGTTGTATGTCGTTCGACGTGCAGTGAGCATTTCTTTCATACTTTCTCAGATGCCTTTTACGAAGTGTTTTTTACGTTTCTCAAAAGCTCTACTTGGAATTTAAATCCATATTTTAGGGTTTGATTAAGTGAATTTAACAGCAACCCTAATGTCAGCCAAACAACCACCGAGTGGTAGTGATCCTAGTGCTCCTAAGAAGAAACAAAAGTCCATCTCACTTGCTGAGAAAAGGCAAGTGATACGACAGGTGAGATTCTTTAAGAAAGGAAGAAGAAATCAAGACAATCTACCCTTAATGCATTCCTTAAGAATAAATTGTCTACTCCACCGCCCCAAGATTCAGGTCTATCAACCCGGGATCCCAGCACTACTAACCCCCAGTAAGGTCTGCAATCCACCATTGCCAAGTTAGGCAAAGACGTTGGTAATTATAATGATTTAAGTTCCATGTAAAGTCTCTGGCAAAAGATATGAAATGCTTTTTTGTCTTTTTATTTGTTGTATATACATGTTTCTATTATTTCAAATCATATTCATCTTCTATGATATGTGTAAAGAAGTACTGGAACCTATCCCCTTTTACTACATGTTTAATCTACCTCTAGCAACGAAGTTTCCGAGAACGAAGTGAATGCTAAGAACGCATCTATTTCGTTATGGGAGGTATGCCTGTACCTGAAACACATCAAGCGACAGAGTGACAAATATTAAGTATTGTCATTTGCGCCATTATGCCAAGAGAAGGAAAACCTCCACTCTCTGCATACTTAGCAAGAAGTCTATCTGTGACAAGCACCAAACAATATTGTGCTCTAATTGTTAATTTACACATTTCTAAAATTTACTACATTTTAACGTTAATTAAAATCATTTTAAAAGTTTATAATGATATTTCCTTATTCCAAGTTTAAGTGAGTCAAACTGATGCAGCTTTACCAATAAGCGCCTAAAAAACAGCGTTACCATTCTAGGGTTAATCCAGACAATTTCGTAAACTTTAATTAAAATTGCAGCCATAAAACCTTGCCTAGTGAAGATTTAACGCTAAAAAACTGTTTAGACTTGATTTTCATATTAAAAATCACATATGAGATCTTGAGTAAGTTCCCATATAAACTCTCATCTGGCCCATCAAGGTGCTCGCGATTTATAATACAGCCAAAGTACACATCTCGGAATGTGGCCTGCCAAGCAAAAAGGTTGCACACCCCTGCTGTAGAAGATTCTGTTTACAATGCATTGCCTCTTACTTAGTTTGCAATTCAATGCAGATCGAATTATGATTTATGAATATATTATACATATTTAAGCCATTAAATAATTAAAAATGTCTTCTAATATAAGGAAAAGTGTTGGTCATGCTTAATTGTGAGAAGAAAATGCAGAAAGCAATTACTTAATTAGAGGATAAACTAAGTATGATTAGAAAATATGAGAGTCATTTCAGTAACTGAAATTGGAATGTCTATGAACTTTTCTAAATCAACTGTGAACACGATACTAACAATAAAACAGAAAGACATTATTTAGAAAATATTAAAGGATCGACACGATCGGCACCAATGCTGTCCAAACACATGAGGCTAAGGGGTTCCATTATGCTTTTCCTGCCATATAAATCTACATTTTATATGATTCTACACTGATCGAGAAATAATATCAAATAAAATGTGCAAAACGTGGAAATTTGTCTTTTATGTGCAAGGTTAACTTGGTAACAGAATCATTTGTATGGCGCTTTTACGCGAGAATGCACCTGCTGGACCTCGCTTGTTTTTCGGAGTTGTCATGGTGCTGAACCGCTGTGGGTAATTAATATATAAAAATGAATGTGTGTATATATATATATGTATGTTTGTATGTCCCTTATGCTTTTTTACACCGTTGAAACTATCGAATTCAAAAGTTTCATGGTCCATCCTATGGACAAAAGGAAGACTTGGTCTAGGTTTGCAGACTGTTTGGTCTCTTATATCCCATGGGGTCAACAAAATACTATTTCCATAAGGATGCATGGGAAATGGTGTGCAGAAACCCCAAAATGCCATGCAGCCCTTCACTGATGTGGATATAAATATACCTAAATATTAACTTACGATCATGGGAAATGGCTTATTTTATGCGCGAAAGACTGAATATTTTAATTCCGTTCATTTTTACCCGTATTACAAGTTAAATTGCTCGAAATTATCCTTTAAGCGCATACTTGAGTAACATTTTCCAGGCAGCAACAAAGCTAAATATCTTAATGGTTGTTCTCCTCAAAGGGAGATAGCCACGTAAAGATTAATGCAAAGGAAGTCCACACCATGGCAAGCCGTAGAAGAAGAATAGCCAACGCCAAGTTAAAGGGTACAAATGGATTAAATATAGTCTAGGAATACTTTTAAAGTGAGTCAAATGATTTTTAAAGAATATTATAACATAGTTATCTTTTACCATTAACATTAAAAGATTTATCACATCATAAATCGATACATCTACTTACATTTGTTTGGTAACCAAGATGTTGTTTATTGTTTACATTTTGGATAATAGTATTGACATAATCCACATAATTTTAATGCTGCTTTAAAGGATTCCCCTTCCTAAGGACTGCATAACCTTACAGAGGTGGGAGGGTTTGTGTACTCTTACGAACCAAAGAGCTATGCCAGCGGGAGATAATTCTCCTGGTAGGACCATCCAAGCCGGAAAGGTCTGAGGGGAAGAGTCAGACTAAGAAGCAGTCTTGGGGGTTTTACATCCCCCTGTGCAAGGGCAGCAGCTTGCACAGTGCCTCTGTAGGTGGTGATCATGTGGATCTGAACAGCTACAGATGGGTAATCACTCTGTGAAACTGCGATGAGGAAAGCAAGGGGAAACTACCTCATTATATTTCCCATGATAGGCTGAAAAGCTGAAAATACCTCTATGGATCTTTCTGGGGTAAAATATTCCGGAGGTAAAATAGTCCCCCAATCGGATCTCCGGGTGGGGACTACCCTAGGGGATGCACAGAGGAAATGTAACATTAATAGGAAAGCAAGTGGTGAGAAATTAAGAATAGGCACATGGAATGTTAGGACTATGAATTCAGGGGTTAAACTAGAGAACTTAAAAAGGGAAATGAGAAGGAATAATGTAGGTATAGTAGGTCTTAGTGAAATTCGGTGGGAAGGAGAAGGCGAGATAAATTCAGACGAATTTAAGATTATTTACTCTGGAGGGGAGAAAAAGGAAAGGGGAGTGGGGATTATAATGAGAAAAGAGATAGCTGAAAGAATTAGCAAGGTAGTGACAGTTAATGATAGATTAATAGCCGTAAAACTTCAGATGGAGCCAGTGGAAATGCTTATAATTCAAGTGTATATGCCAACAACTAATGCTGGCGACGACGAAGTAGATGAAATGTATGAACAGATTATGGAGATATTGGAGGAGGAGGGAAAAGGAAGGGTCAACACCATAATAATGGGAGACTGGAACAGTGTAGTCGGAGAGGGACAGGAAGATAACATAGTGGGAAAATATGGACTAGGGAAGAGAAATGAAAGAGGGGATAAACATGTGGAATTCTGCCATAGAAATAGATTGATTGTAACTAATACATGGTTTAAGCATCACCAGCGGAGACTTTACACATGGAGAAGCCCAGGAGACCAGAGACGATACCAGATAGATTACATACTAGTCAATGAAAGATTTAGAAATAGCATTAAAAATGTGAAAACATTACCAGGGGCAGATATCGATTCTGACCACAACCTTTTGGTGGCAAATATACAATGTAGACTGAAGAGCATTAAGAGAAACATAAGAGTTAACAAGAAATGGAACTTAGAGGAACTCCTTAAAAACAAGGAGGCTATCATGACTGAGCTAGAGGAAAGGTTGGGGGAGAGAGCTGAAGAAAATAGGAAGAATGTAGATGAGGAGTGGAGATACATTCATAGCAACATTAAAGATGTAATGGAAAAGAAGGTAGGAAAGGTAATGGGTGAAAGAATCAAAAAACCCTGGATTACAGCAGCCATGCTGCAAAAAATGGAAGAGCGGAGAAAGTGGAAGAACATAAACACTGAAGAAGGCCAAAGAAAGTACAAGGAGTTAAATAATGCTTTAAGAAGGGAAACAGATAAAGCAAGAGAACAGTGGATAAATGAAAAATGTGAGGAGATTGTCGAATGTGAAGGAATTTGTAGAACAGACCTCATGTATAGCAAAGCAAGGGAACTATTCAAGAAAAAAGCAAGAAAGATAGGACGTAAAGGAATCATGAACAAAAGTGGTAAAATAGTATCGGAGCCAGACAATGTAAAGAATGTCTGGAAAGAATACATTGAGGTTCTGTAAGACAAAGAAGGAAAGCCAAGAAATATTGAATTAAATGAAAAAGAGGATGTGGAAAAAGATCAGCTAGGACCAAGTATTCTCGAGTCTGAAGTTAAAAAAGCAATTGATGACATGAAAAGAAGGAAGGCAGTTGGGAGTGATGATATACCCGTGGACGTTCTTAAGGTTTTGGGGTCGAAAGCAGTTAAGCAACTAACAACATTTTTTAACCAAGTATATGATACTGGCATATGGCCTGAAGATTTTTTAGATGTTGTGATGGTACCACTGGAGAAAAAGAACAATGCAAAATGTTGTAAGGATTACAGAACTATTAGTTTAATTTCTCATACAGCTAAAGTTCTAACTAGAATAATAACCAAAAGAATTGAATGTAAAATAGAAAAGGAGCTGCAAGATAATCAGTTTGGTTTTAGAAGAGGAAGGGGGACTAGAGATGCTATAGGATGTATGAGGATGATGATAGAAAGAGCGCTAGAAGTCAATAAAAGTATTTATTTTTGTTTTGTAGATTGGGAGAAAGCTTTTGACTGAGTGAAATGGGATAACATGCTGGGTATTTTAAACAAAATAGGAATAGATTGGAAAGATAAAAGACTGCTTAAAAACCTTTACTTTGATCAAAAGATTAGAGTCAGGGTTGAAGGAGAAGAAACAGAAAGTACTTCAATAGGGAGGGGAGTGAGGCAGGGTTGTCCTATTTCACCAGCGATATTTAATATTTATGCAGAAACAATAACAGAAGACGCGTTGATGGAAGAGAAAGGATTTAAGATAGGAGGTGAAAGTATTACCACCATTAAATTCGCAGATGATCAGGGCTTAATAGCAGAAGACGAGAAAGAGCTTCAGAGGATGACAGACAGACTAGTGGAGGTTGGCCAACAATATGGAATGAAGATCAATGCTGAAAAAACGAAAGTCGTGGTTTCAAAGGAACATAAAGAGTTAAATATAATGGTAAATGGATGCACTCTGCTTACTGCTGTGGCAATGAGGAAGAAGGAAGTCATCTCAGCTCTCTCATATCTCTCATTCTGGCCTCTACTGGACAAACAACAAGATTTATAAGCTGCTCTATTACCTCCTTCCCTTGGCCTTAACTGATTGGTGTGCCTCTTCCAGTGTGCTTGACCCGCAGTCGGAACCATAAAATTTCTTGGTCCCAGCACTTTGTCTATAGTGGCTGGAATCCACTTATCTCCCATATAGTCTTTTGCATAGACCTGAACCGTCTCCACTGTGGCAGCTGCTCTGTGGGCACCTTGTTAGGCTGCTGCAATGGACTTTTCCCAAACAAGTTTTTAACTGGCGACCCATTAGTAGCTCAGCTGGTGTGCTACCTGTTGCATTGGGTGTTGTGTGCTGTGCCATCAAAAACTGGGCAACCTTGGTCCTTGTGTCCCCTCCCAATAATTTTTTCAGGGCATTTTTTGTTGTTTTTACCATCCTTTCGACCTGCCCATTTGTTGCTGGATGAAAGGGGGCTGATCGGATGTGATGGATGCCATTCTTCTTCAGGAACTCCTGGAATTGCTCTGAGGTGAAAGTTGGTCCATGGTCTGTCATCATTTCATCTGGTATCCCATGAGCTGCAAACAGGCATCTTAATTTGGCAATAGTGGAACCTGCTGTAATGTTTTGCACTACTTCAACTTCCAGCCACTTGGAGTAGGCATATACTATAATTAAAAACTAGTTTCCTTGGAATGGTCCCATGAAATCAAGGTGAAGTTGTGACTATTTATCTCTTGTTTTTTCCCAAGGCCAAATGGGGCACATGGTGGTATATCTCGAGTGTGCTGGCATGCGTCACAACTCCTGACATATGCCTTTATGTTGTTGTCCATTGATGGCCACCATACAAAGGATCGTGCTAATGCCTTCATTTGTGACATGCCCGGATGGTTGTCAAGGAGCACCTGCAAAATATGTTGTTGGAGGCTGCTTGATACTATTACTCTGGTCCCCCACAGGATGCAGTCTTTGTGGATTGACAGCACATTCCTCTGCTTCCCATATGGTTCCATATCTACTGCCAGTGCTCTTTTTCCCATCCATTGAGTATATGAAATTTGAACTTTGTCAAAACTGCATCCTTTTTTGTTTCTTGGGCCAGTTCTTCTGGGGTTGTCTGGAAGTCCACTGTCCACTGGTTCATGCGTTTCTGGCCTTGGTGATATGAGTCGAAGGCGGCTAAGGGCATCTGCAGGTCCTTGATCCCGTCCAGGTTGATATTCCAGCTCGTAATCATATGCTGCGAGTTGCAGACCCCACCGGAACATCCGTGGAGACAGCATCACTGGAATTGGCTTACCCGGCCTTTAGTTAACAAAGCAGTGGTTTGTGGTCCATTACCAGTGTTACCCTGCACCCTGTAACAAAACTGTGAAAGTTCGTTATGCTGAAAACCAATGCTAAACATTCCCTATCAATCTGCGCAAATATCGGCGTTCTGTTGGCGTTAATTTCCGGGATGAAAATGTGATTGGTTCTTCCACAACTTTCATATTCCTGTGGGCTAATACTGCTCCCAGCCCGTATGGGGATGCATCACAAGCAAGGTACAGCTCCCATTCTCCCGAATATGGCACCGGGACATCCTTTGATGTGATCAGCTGCTTTAGGTATGCAAATGCCTCTTCTTCAGCAACTCTCCATTCCGAGTCCTTACCCCCATGCAAAAGACAATGCAAAGGCTTGGCCGCTGTTGCCTTATCTCTCAAAAAAGCATTGTAGTAATTTACAAGGCCTAGAAATGCCTGCAGTTCCTGCCGGTTCTTGGGCGCCAGCGCATTACAGATTGCACTTATCTTGTCTTAAGCTGAATGTATGCCCTGTGCATCTAACACGAAGCCTAAATACTTTACTTGCGACACATTAAAAGTGCACTTATCCCTTTTCAGCTGCAATCCAGCACAGCACTTCCCTCAAATGGCCGTTGTGCTCAATTTTCCCCATGATGAGGATATCATCCAGGTAAAACGCGATGCCTTGTATCCCAGTCTACACCGTCTTGATGTATCTTTGAAAAATTCCTGGAGCTGCGGACACCCCATACTGCAGTCGCTTCACTTTATTCAGTCCCTTTATGGTGTTGATTGTCTACAGTTTTGCTGTCTCCTCGTCCACTAGAAGTTGCTGGTATGCTCACGTCAGGTCCAGCCGGCTGTAAATACACACACCTGCCATCTTCGTTAATAAATCTGCCATCTTTGGAAATGGATAGGTGTTCTTTTTTACGAGCTAATTACCCTTTGATCAGTAGTCGCCACATAACCGCAAAGAACCATCCCTCTTGAGCACTGGCACCACTGGAGGCGCTCAGTCGGAACATAGTACCGACTCTATGACCCCTTGTTTTTCCAACTTGTCCAGTCTCTTCCCCACCCTTTTGCATAAGGCCAAGGGCACTGGTCTTTCCTTTAAGAACTTTGGGGTGGCAGCCTCCACGGTTATGGCTACTGGTGGACCTACGCACTTTCCTGACTGCCCACCAAAAACTTTGCCAAACTCCTCGAGAATTGTTTCTTGTACTATCACTGCATTTATGCCTTCCAGTCAGATTCCTAGAGCGTCAAACCAATTCTTCCCTAGTAAGCTGCCTCCTGCAATCCCTTCTGCTACAAATAATGGCAGGCTAGCTTGACGTCTGCGACAGTTAACCATCACATTTGCTATCCCTCGTACCTTAAGGCTTTGCTGCAACCATGTCCGCAACACCATGTTAGACTTTTGGAGTGACGGCATCCTTCTCCCAAACAGCCCAGCGAAAATAGCACCGCTCATTACCGTGTATGAAGCTCCCAAATCCACTTCCATTCTATGACTGGCATCATTCAATCGCACAGTCACTGCATATGGTCTCACCACTGGCGTACTTACGTGGAATAAGCTCCCCATAGCATCATTGTCGCTTTCCTCATCTACTACTGCACAGATCTGTCTCCATCCTCCGGAGGACCGCTGATTCTTTCGTCTGCTCTCTTTTGGTAGCAGACCTTAGAAATGTGCCCCCTCTTCTTACAGTAGTTGCACCGTTTGGTCACAAAATGGCACGTAGTGGCAAAGTGGTTTCCTCTACATCGGAAGCAGGTTCTTCTTTCCTCTTCCCTCGTGGTCCTCGTTCTTTCTTGCATCAGCTTATTTACCTCCGTTACCGGTGCGTGCTGCATTCCTCCTCTAATTGTTCGGCTGTTTTCCCGGGTTGCCTCCATGGCCCCTGCCTTTGCAATAGCCTCTGGCAGCGTCAACTCAGTCATGGCTTCTATGGCCATAAGTGCCTGTTGAATCAGCTCTTCTGTTCAGCCCAAGAGGAGGCAGTCTAGTAAAGCCTCTTCTAAATCTGCAAATTTGCAGGGAACTGCTAGGCACCATAATTCCTTTAGGAATTCCGCGATATTTTCCCCGGACTGCTGCTTCCTCGACTGAAAATGGTAGTGGCTGATTACTCTCGTTGGTGGTGGGTCGAGATGAGCAGTGATTTTAATCACCAGATCTTCGTACGTGAAATCCGCTAGGGAATTCAGTGAAAATGGCGGGATCACATATGCTCAGAAAAACTGCTTGCTTTTTCTCCGGAGTTTTTATGTCATTCGCCACCATATAAAAGCCTAATCGGCCCACGTATTGCTCCCAGGACACACCATTTCCCGGAACAAATTGTTCAGTTTGTCCTACTGTAGCCATTTCTGATATGTAATCCTTTCACTTCATGCGCGAAATGCCATCTAGTTTTTATCCTCATCACCAATTGTAGTATTGTAAGTGATAGGAACTGGGCTAATGACAACATCATGAGTTCGGATGGCGAAAGATTTATTGCTTTTATGTTACACGCTGAGAGTATACAGAGAGACAACCGAAAACAGACTGGCTTCCATCCTCTTGCTCCACTCCCCGGATGCATGACAGTGCTGTTGCCATATCCCCATACACAAGATGGCCACCATGCGCAATCCTCTCACTACACAACAGTAAACATCGCTTGTGTAATTAAGGAATGTAATTAAGGAATGGGGAAGGAAAATTCAGGGCTTATGGTGCACTCGGAGTAATTTCTATTTTAATAAAACTGCTCGATTATGCCAAATATTGTTGGAAAAGCAGTCTGCCTTGATTATATGATGGATTCGCCATTGAGATACACCCACAAGCACAAGCCCGACTAAAATTTTTCAATGGTTTCTTTAGGTGGTAGTTAAAATTCCGTTTTAACCTCTTCTCCGAAAAAACACATTTGAGAAATTTGGCGGCACCGACAGCGCAGGGCTCAGAGAAATAAAAATCATTTGCTACTCAAAAAAAATTCTTTCCTGAGCGAAGCCGGGTAACTCCAGCTAGTACTATTTAATCTCCATTCCATTCCTCCTTGGCTATCAACTTTTCATCAAGAATTTTGGGCCAAGAATTTCGAAACACTCAAATTTTTATCAACTCAAGAAACCAGCCAACCATGTAACATCTCCATGACTATAGTGACTTTCTTTGCATTTTAAACTATTTTATGAAGTTTAAATTAATTAATACTTTTAGTACTTAATATAACATTTCTGGGGTTTTACTGGCATAACAACTCATGTTTAGGCTTGAGTCTTGAACCTAACTCTTCCCCTGGTCTCAACCTTCGCTAGCATTTCACTCTAAGTGGTTGAAAGGTACACAAAGTGTGAAAGCCTTCAGAAGTGCATTCTATGTGTATTCTAAATATACATAAATGACAGGGTGAAAAACACCCATTAGCCACTCCTCGAGGGTTAACGTACCTTTGCATTATGTATTGATACCCTGGAACATATCTGTACATTATAGCGGGATATGCCTGTATACCGACAAAAATATAATAGGTATAACATATGGAGCATTCAAACAAGACAAGAGGGAAAGATTTTATTATAGCTTAAAACCATAATTAACCTAACCACTAACCGAACCTGAAGAGCGTACAAACTAGTGATGCGCTGAAGTTCGGCTTCGGCCTCAGTATTTATAGTGTGTTTATAAAGTGCTTGTGTAAATTTAAAGCTAATAAAAATATAAAATATCTGGAACTTAAGGAAAATTTTCATTAGATATGATCATGAATCTTTTTAAAAAGATGTATGGCATAAGTTGATTTAATTATTCAATACATTATAAATAGTCTGAAAAATTCTTTTTTAATCAACATATGCCATAAATCTTTTTTAAAGAGATTCATGATCATATTTAATGAAAATTTTACTTAAGATCCAGATAAATAGATATTTATTCAGTTTAAAACATGTAAACATGTCATACATCATCAAAAGTAAGTAGGCACATCATTGCAATTTATATGCCAATGCCATGGTGCCCTAAGAAAAACTCGTCAACAGAATACAGGGGATTACATAACAACCATTCCTTAACAATATTAATACAAGGATTGGTTGGTTTCAGTCTGACTTTTTCAGGTAGAGCATTATATAACCTCAGACTCAACCCAAAGAAACCATTCAGTGTTTTAGATTTCCTACAGGAGGGCAGAAATAATTTACCAGATTGTCTAGTGTTGTACTCATGCGCATCATCCACTTGTGTAAAGTTGTCAATATTTTCTCCTACATATTTCAAACATGCCAAAATATACAATGATACATTAGTCAGAATTCTATACTTTGCAAACAGTGGTTTACAGTGTTCTCTCCTTTTAACACCAGCCATTATCCTGATGCAACGCTTTTGAATTAGCATCACCGACCTGAGATGACATGAGCCACCCCAGAGTAATATACCATATGTAACAAGACCTTGAAATAAGGCCATATACATCATTCTCAGAACTTCAAATGATATAGTATCACATTTTTAATATTAAAAAACTTATAGATGACAATTTAGAGCAAATCTTACTAATATGCACTTGCCATGTTAAGCCACTATGAAAACAGAGCCCTAACAGCTTACATGGTACCTGTTCATTAATTCGTCCGGCGTGTGCGACGTGGCATTCACGTCCTCCCTTTCCCATGCCTCCAGCGTGTGCGATGTAGCATTCACGTCCTCTCTTTCCCATGTGTCCAGCGCGAAATTTTCATTAAGTTTTGTTATCGCTACGGCTCTGATTTATGTGCTTTCAGAGAGTGAATATGCTAGCCAATGCTGTCTGCTTTCGTTCTGTGGTTCCTCGTTGTCTGTGTTTACGTGTTAGTATTTTTTTTCTATCTCGGACCTGGCCGTAGCAGTGCTTACTAAGGCTCTTCAGGCCTCTTATCTTTCGTGCGTTGCGTCTCAGACTTTCAAAAGAGCTCTCATCTTCCTGGCTCTTGTTTACGATGCTTCGAGCTGATGGTCGAGGTTTCTTAGTGCCTGCGTTTGCGTCGGGCATTTTTTTTTTCATCTTGGGTCTGTCCTTTAGCCGAACCCCTATTTAGTTCACTATGGCTTGTAGCTCTCGTGAGTTGGCGGATTGGGAAGTGTTTTGGAGAAATATAGTGAAAGTAGTGTAGATATATATTCTGAAGATTCGAATGGATACTCTATTGATTCCAGTTCCGAAGAGGAATTGGAAGAAATAACTCACTCAACTGTGAATATTCAAGAGAATATTTGGGGAGATGTCGACAGTGCTAACCCTCCTCGGCCTTTTGCGTGTGATTTAGTTGGAAAACAAATAGTGCAGGTTTTATCAACAGATTATCCCTTTAGATATTTTGAGTTATTTTTTGATGATCTAATTGCCCTCATAGTGGTTGAAACTAATCGTTACGTGGAACAATTCCTTGCCCGCGAGAAAAATAAGATCACGTCTTTAAAAAATCGCGCTATCAAAAGTGGTTTGCTTTGCTAATGTTGATGGGAATAATTCAAAAACCAACTCTCAGAATGTATTTTAGTAGAAAACATATATTAGAAATGTCATCTATTCCAAATGCAATGAGTGAAGAAAGATTTTATTTGTTGAGCAAATTTTTGCATTTTGTAGATAATACCGATAAAGACATTGTAAATAGAGATCCTTTTGTATAAAATTCTACCTATCAGTGATTATTTGAAAAATAAATTCCATAAAATTTATATACCGGGTAAAGAAGTATGTGTACCAGACGCAGCTGAACTACTAAACGTCGGAGGAGCAGCACATAGTAGAAATTGGATTGAAATAAATGTATGTATTTATTTTTTATTATATAAAATGAACAATTTTAAATACGACATAATTTTTTGGAAATTTTTGAAATGATAATTAAAGTACAAAAAATATTAAAGTGAATGCATGCATTTTAGTATTTTGTGCTTGCGAAAAAAAGTCACGCTGAGCGATTTAAATGCCATAGATTAAAGTCTCGCTTGAGAGGTTAATGGAAAATCCTTTTATGATAAAAGTAATCTCCTGAGTTTTATCTTCGTTTAAATGTAAACTATTAGCTTTGAGCCAGTCATTTATTTGTGGAAAGCTTGAATGCATCCTATGGTCAAGGATAGTTACATCCCGATTTCGACAAACAACAAAACGTAATCTGCAAATTGCATCCGGTTAATATTTGGTGTCATACCACAGTGCATGTCATTAACATAAATGATAAAAAAATAGGGGCCCCAACAGTGAGCCCTGCAGCACACCATATGAGATGGGTTTCAAATCTGAAATTTAATTTTCCCAAAACACTGCTTGGTATCTATTGACTAGAAAATTTTCACAGTAATGTAAGGCGTTTCCCCTAATACCATACCAGTATAACTTTTAAAGTAGGCAGTCATATTTAACAGTCAATGGCTTTACTGAGGTCACTACACAATATATTTACTTTCTCCTCATTATCAAATGCCTCATGTATATACCTATTTCACCACATCTGTCAACATAGCATTAGTTCCTTTACCCTTCCTAAAACCATATTGATTGTATGATAGCACCCCATGGACCTCAAGAAAGTCTTCCAGCCTTCTTTTGAAAGCACTTTCAAATATCTTTGAAAGACTAGTGGTTAAAGTTATGGGCCTATAGTTACCAGTGTCCTTGGTATCTCCTTTCCTTGTATAGATTGGAACCACTTTATTTACTTTCAACACTTCTGGGAAAGACTTTCTGAAATACCTGGTTTAGCAACAATACCAATGGTCCCACTAATTGGGATCCAACAAATTTAATTAAATTTGAGCTCATGCCATAGTAATCTACTGCTAATAATTTCTAACAGACATTAATATTTCATATACTTCAGTAGCATCTAGAGGTTTCACAAAAATACTCTTATGTATTTTCTCTGCATTATCAAGGAAGTCTTTGAATACCATATCACTTCTGCCTATATTACTAATTATTTCCTTAGGAGCATTTACAAAAAAGTCATTAAAACGTTTGCAGAAATTTCAGAACATGTGACATTCTTTATGTATTCACCTCTACATTCCTTAATTATGTTCCAAATTGTCCTGGAATAGTTTGATGACTGCAGTATTCTGCCATTGTTCCTAGATAATTTTGTTTTTCTTAGTTCACACTTGTATTCTTTCCTATCCTTTCTAATTTCAGAACCCAAATTTACATCAACTCTGTAAGACCTGAGGTTCAATAAGCAATGGAGCCTATTTCTAAGGACCCGTAGTTCTTTACTAAATCTAAGTTTATCCCTTTTCTTTTTAGTTGTCCTATTTCTATATTTTTCTGGAAAGATATGATTAAATAATCCCAAAAATATTTCCCAGAAAGTTCTAAAAGCCTCCTGCAAGTCAGTTGACACTGTGTTTTCCAGTTAACTGTGGAAAGTTCAAGGAAGAACCTATCCCTAAGAAGGGGATTATTTATGTCTCTAAACCAAAATTTTACTTTATTATCTTTAGTACCACTTACACTACTCACTGAAAGACAAATTCCATTATGATCTGAGCTAAAACAAGTTAACATACATGGCACATAATCATCTGCATCAGTAAAAATGTTGTCGATACATCCTTCACTGGCATACCTGGTACTTTCAAAAACTGTTGGTTTAAGGCCAAATATACCCAACATGTTTAACGAACAATTTACATGAGGGGCCTTTGTGTCTAAAATATTAACATTAATATCACACATTAAAAACATTTTTTTACCTAGACTGCTGACATAATGCAGGTCGTCAAACAAAGTATCATAAAACTTATCATTAGGAATACCTGGAATTCTATACAATGATATTACAATACAATCATTTAAGGATATGGCCACTATCTCAAAAACATTTTCCTCTTGTCGAGTATTTACATAATCTACTTGTTCAAAATGAATATCATCTCTTACATAAAGCATGGTGCCTCCCCTCTTTTTCCCCCCTACAAAAAACAGCACACACTGTAACCTTCAATTTTGACACATACCAGCTCTTCATTTTTTAGCCAGTGTTCTGATATGGATAGAACACCTACATGTGTATTTTGTAGCATGTAATCCTCAATTTCATTAATTTTGTTAAATATACCCTGTATGTTTATTTATTTTATTTTTATTATTTTTTTATATTTATTTTTTTGACCAGTTATAGATATTTCACATATCACATCTTGACACACTTGATATTTTCTGGGACCCAAAAATTTATTTTATACTTTTCAATTCTCATATGAGTAATATATACACATACGAATTGGGTGCCTTAATATGAGCCACCAAGCATGTAATATGTCATCCAGAGAAGAAGAGAGATGCATGGAAATAAGAGGGAGGGAGGGAGAGGGGGTAAAAGGACATCAATTTCCCATCATTCCTTCTTCTTGTATGACAAAAAAAAGACTCAAGGGCAAAATTGTTCTCGTATGATAGGCTTTTTTCTGGATGAGTCAGTTTTTACTTAAGGCCAATTATATGTTACACTATCATGAATCAGAAATGGAAATAATTTGAGTTTATGTTAAAAATTCACAATTACCAGGATAATTGAAAAATGACAGCTGTTTTCACTGTGAATGTTGTGTATAAAGAAATTTTAAATGCCCAATTTTTTTATTAAATTATATAATAGGGTAATACAGTAGTCAATCCATTTTTATCTGACCATTTCGCTATTATTTTTTGTCTTAAGAGAAAATGATAGGGAAATTGGGGAAAAAAGTCCATGCGGCGTAACTAATATAAGAACCATTACTGCAGGAGGAGTAGCTCTCTTTAAATATTATTTGTCTGAATTAACTTGGGAGTCTTATCTTTTATCCAGTGATAGAGGTTCTAACTTCCATGTCCTATATGTAATTTTACTGAATCTCTTTGACATATGCTTTCCTTTAAAAACTGTTCATGTTTTTACAGAGAAGACTTACAAAAAGAATAATAAATGGTTCACCTTTGAACTCGAGCTAATTAGAAACAGAGTTGTACATTATATAACGAATTCAAAATTATGAATAATGGATTTAGTAAAAAACTACAATGATATGAAAAGGAAGTACAAAGTTAAAATATTAGAAGCCAAGAGAAATGCAAATCTAACTTATATTCAGCAATCTAGCAATAAATTTAAAGCAGATTGGAAAGTTATTAAAGATGAAACTAATATCACCAGAAAACCAAACAAGATAGACATAAAACCAGATGAGTTTAACAAATTTTTCATATCATCTATTGAATCTATTCTTTCAAACATCAATTCTTCCTCCTTACAACCTGAAGATTTGGTTAAAAATTTTAAGATAAATCAGAATATCTTTCAATAGAATCAGGTCATACCTAACGATGTTATTAGGATTGCTAGAAGGTTCATGATGTCAGGCAGTAAAGATGTCTATGGCTTTTCGAACAATCGGCTCAAACAAATTATTGAGCTGGTAGCTCAACCTTTGACTACAGGTATTAATGAGTGTTTGAGAGATGGTATCTTCCCTGACTTTCTAAAATGTTCTAAGACAGTGCCTTTTTATAAGAAAGAAGATAGAGGCAAACCAAATAGCTATTGACCAATGACAATTGTTCCTGTTTTATCCAAAATATTTGAAACTAAATTTTTGTTTTGAAAATAATAACCTGTTCACTCACTCTCAGTATGGCTTTCACTCGGGCAAATCAACAGCTCAGGCTGTGGAATCAGTTGTGAATATGATTCTCAATGTATTTGAGCAAAAAGATTGCATTTATATAACCCTATGTGACTTATCACGAGCTTTTGACTGTGTTTCCCATGCAATTTTATTAAACAAACTACAGCATTATGGTATAAAAGGCTCCACATTAGAGGTCGTAAAATCTTATTTGTCTGGTAGGAAACTAATAGTGAACCTTTGTGGAAAACAGTCTAAAATGCTTGATATAAATCAAGGTGTTACTGAGCGCTCAGTTATGGAACTTTTTCTTTTTATGGCAATGATTAATGAACTTGTATGTAATGTTCATTGTGAATCAGTTCTATTTGCTGATGATACTAGATTTATTAATTGCTGTAAAGATGTGAATGTTACTAAGTCTATGACCACTGCTATATTCAATCAGTCCAAGCTATGGTTCTCTGCAAATCAGCTGTTACTGAATGAAGACAAAACACAATATATGATGTGTAGCTTACTGCCCAATAATAAAGAAACAAAATCCAATAATTTATTTGGCTTCCATTTAGACTCTAAACTAAGTTGGAATAAACATACTCTTCTTAAGGTGTGCATCAAATTGTCCAGAGCTCTGTACTTACTAAGAAAATTCAAGTCACTGATTTCTTTGGAATATCTAAGAAATGCCTATTTTGCTTTTTTTCATTGCTACCTAAACTATGGGCTTAGGCTGTGGAGTCATGCATCGGGCATGAAGCATGTCTTTACCTTACAAAAGAAGGCCCTTAGAACTATAGGTAATGTAGCATTACATGAGCACTGTCGGACACTATTTGTCTAACATAAAATAATGACTGTATACAGTCTGTATATATATATACTTTCGCTGAAGAAGGGCATAGGCCCGATAAGCTTGCGTGTGTTTTTGTGTTCGTGTGTTTTACGTGTCTCCTCGACGCCCCCAGCAGCCTGCCAACTTGGTAAGTGTCCGCTGGGCTTCCCTCAACACCTTGTTGCCACCCTCATCACTACCTTTTCTTTTCCTTTAGTTTATATATATATTATATATATATATATATATATATATATATATATGTTAATGTAATTAGATTTAAATCTGTGCTGTATATGTGGCTCTTGACTAAGGCTTTATATTCAATTGATGAATACTTTGATTATGACTTGAAAGACATTTTGTTTTGGCTACGGTTCCCATATTATGTATATTTTTACCTTTGTATCTTTATATTTGTATTTTTATCTTTGAGCTTAGGTTTGTTATTAGACGTAAAAGACCAAAACATGCGCCTCTATCGGCGAAGACTAATAACTGACTTTATGGTGTATACGTATTTTAGTGTTCCTTATTATTTTCGTAGTAAATCTACCGTATTATTGTGTCCCAAATTATTTATAGGAAAAATTCAATAATATAACCTTTTGAATTCCGCAATTATACGCACCTCAACATCGGGTTGGGTGAAAAAGGTTGAGTTAGAAGATGGTTCAATTTTTATTACTAATTTAGCGTCTCAACAGTTGCCAACATCGGGTTGGGTAAGGAGATGGTTTAATTTTTTATTACTAAATTAGAATCTCAAAAGTTGTGATCGAGGAAGTGTGACGGTTAATACGAGAGCTTATGTTAGCCAAAATATATTTATAGGTCTGTTTTTAGTCATCCATGATCAAAACATGCGGGTATTGGTATTAGTCATACTATATACCAATATATCCTTATATTCTTCTTTAACTTGTTATTGATTCCATTTTTGTTTCTTTACCCCTCTTTATTACTCTTTTAATCTCGTTAAATATAAACGTTTCTAATAGCCACTATGTATTTTTGTCTTGGACGACTAATAGATCTTTGTCTACATATTCCTTTTTTCCACTGACGATATCTATTGTGGTCTGAACCATTTAATGATAAATAAATTATTATATTTAATTTTGTTTCATTTTTTCTCATCCTGTTGTTGAATTTTTAGTGCATACTTATTATTATTACAATTTTAAAAAATACAAAACAAGTATATGCAATATTCTCTAATAGAAAATCCCAGATCTGTCATTCTAGAACGCTCGAATGTGACGCCGCCCTTAAAGAGCGGGAAGTTCGAGAACTATTTACGACAAAATATATTATTTTTCTATCGGTTGTTTACGTAACGATACTGACGATAACGAAGACGGTGGAAGAAGGTATGTTGATACAACTTACTAATTATAAGTGATTTATGGACAATTTGTATTTATTGGCGCATTTATGATAAGGTAGGTTCATTTTTATAACAGCAAATATTGCGTGAAATTTGTTTGATACAATAAATGGGAATAAAATGATTATGCGTAGTATTATAACGAAATTACTCCAAGCGACAGCAATTTGCCATTCATTCTCAAGCGACGACAATTTACCATCATTCCAGCTTTTGCCGTTACAATCAACAAAGTTCAAGGTCAAACTTACGATCATGTTGGTAACTATTTGACAGAGCCCGGTTTCCCACATGGACAGCTGTACGTTGCATTGTCAAGATCAAAAAATCGAAACAACATCCAAGTCTTAATAAAGGAAAACCATGCACAAGGGCGACTGCTTGGCACTGATGAATGATTTACAAAGAACGTTTTGCAAGAAGTCTTCCAAAATTAATGAATAAAAATTAGATTTAGGTTGCTCACAAACAAATGTTTTTAAAAAATGTACAATCATCGCTGCTTTTCAGCACTACTGCAACAATTCCGTCCTGGGACGGGTTATCGGCTTAATACTTAATTCACGCATACCCGTCATACATGGCAGGCAATTATGCTAGTATCTTAAACAATGTACAACCTCTGTATGACAAAGCATTAAATTTTGTTATAAATACTACCATTATGTTAGAATTTTGAATAATATTTTGATATTTGAAAGATATGAATAAATTATTTCTAAGAATAATTCTATTTCTCATGTAAAAATAGACTTTTTGGCGTGCAGAATTTCTTTTGGAAGTTAAAATTAGAAAAAGCTGACCTACGATCATCCAATTTGAACTATTTTATTGACTTAATCATTTCAGATGTTCCAGCCACTGATTTTTCTTGTAAAACCATATATACTGGTCTTGCTGATCATCTAGCCCTCAATGTAAAACTTAATTTACCTAGCTTTCCTGCAAATATTAAGCCTGCCTATACCTTCAAATGGATCATTGAACAGACTTCAATTCAAATGTTCTGTTCAATGCTATCCCGGGAATTGTGGGAGGAAGTTGATCTTGCCCAAGGTGTATATGGCAAATTTAATTCCTTTTAAAAAACTTTAAAACTATTTTAATGCAGCCTTCCCTGTAAAATGCATCAAGCAGAGGCCACCTTCATCCCAAGCATAAATGTTATTCAGCTGAACTAGTGCATATGAGCCAGTCCTTACATAGCCTACACAGGAAATGCAAATATGATGATCCTGGTTTAAAAAGGAACTATCAAAGTGATCTTAAAAGATTCAAACTGTTGGTTGCTGAATCCAGGAAATTAGCCAATGAATATTATATTATCTCATCTAATAATACTGTGAAATCTGCCTGGGTAATCATTAAATCTAATACAAAGGGATCTGCCCTCAACTCAAGTCCAAAACATATCTCCTTTAACAATTAAGCTGTATCTGACCCTGAAATTATTGCTGATAACTTGAACCAGCAATTCTATCAATCTCCTTTAGTTAATCCACTTCCTAATTATCAGTATGAGCCTTATTGTTATATGCCTACTTCATGTTCTCATACTTTATTTTTACATCCTACTGACCCTTATTAAAATAATTAAGATTGCAAATTCCTTTAAGACAAAATGGTCTTGCAGTTTAGATGAAGTCCTTATTCTAGTGGTAAAGGCTACTATTAAATTTATAGCCCCTCCTCTTGCTGATATCATCAACATATCTTTTTCTGAAGGTTGTTTTCCCTACAATCTAAAGTTCACTGTGGTAATTCCTATACCAAAAAAAGACACTTCTAGTTCAAAAAATTACTGGCCAATTTCTATTATTTTCTAAAATAATTGAAAAAGTTGTCTACTGCTGTGTAATCAACTTCTTGGAGTCTTATCATTGGCTGCATGATTCTCAATATGGATTTCGGAAATCCAAATCCACTAACTCTGCCTGTTTCCAATTTATTAACAATGTTTATCATGTCTTAGATGAAAATCTTTTCACTGTGGGTAATTTCTATGACTTAAAAAAAAGCATTTGATAGTATTAATCATAATTTATTGGCTTTGAAGCTCAAGAAAAGTGGAATAATAGGCAAGGCTTTAGACTGGATTGTATCTTTTCTGACCAACAGACATCAAATTGTCAGATTCTCCCATGTTAGCCAAAATGGTCATAATACTGCTACTTATAGGCCTTTAAAAGTTACCTGTGGAGTTCCACAGGGATCAATTTTTGGCTCTTTGTTATTCATTATTTTTATGAATGACCTCCCCTACACCTTATCTGATAGTAAACCCTTACTGTATGCGGATGATACATTTGGTCTCATTATTTCTGGTGATAAACCTGACTTAATCATTAAACTAAATTCTTCTACTCAAAAAATGCAACAGTGGTGTCTGTCCAACAATCTAGCAATAAATTTTAAGAAAACTGTATATCTCCAATTTCACACAAAAAAGTCATCACCGTCTTCCAGTCCTCTAATTAGAATGAATGCAACCAACATAGAGAGGTCACCATCAATTAAATTTCTTGGTTTGGCTATTAGTGAAGAGCTTAGCTGGAATGTCCATATTGATGCTATTCTTAAAAAAATTTCAATTGGAATCTTCATGTTGCATAGACTAGTTCACATTGTTAGTATTGGTACGTTGAAATTGCTATATTTTTCCAAAAATTATTCGTATCTTTCCTATAGCATAATTTTTTGGGGTCATGCCAGTTATGCCAACAAGGCTTTTTCACTGCAAAAACAAGCGATTAAAGCTATGTGTGTGGTTTCCTATCGAACTCATGGAAAACCACTGTTTTATTCCTTAGGTATACTTACATTTCCATCAACATACTTTTTTAATTGTGCTATGTTTGTTAAGCAGAACCCTGCCCTGTTCCAATCCCGGAATTTTATGCTTACAACACACATTGTAAAGGTGACATCCACATTAAAAACTATCGGTTGGCTACTTGTCAGAGAGGCACTCATAATGCTGCCTCAGTTATTTATAATAAGCTGCCATGCTGTGTTAAATCTGCAACAACTGTATCTTTTTTCAAGAAATGTTTGAAGTGTTTCCTTCTTAGCAAAAACTTTTATAGTACACAGGAGTTTTTTTAACCCTTAAATTAGCATGTTTTCTTGAATAATAATTAATTAATTAATTACCTTTGTATTTTTTTCCATTTTTGTTTTTAGATTTCATACTACTTATAAGATTTTCCTTTGTATGTGTATAAATATTATTTAAGTGTTCTGTGTTGTGTTTATTTTGTCTCTCACTTTAGTTTTATTCTTGTGAATTTATGACTTGCTCTATGTCTGTACATGACCAACAGAGTTAATAAAATAATAATAAAACAATTAATAAAGTTTCTCATTCTATTCATTTTTTCTGTATACAGCTCGAAATTGCTCATATCAAACATTTAAGTCACATATTTTGGGGTAATACCTATTTCCATTTTAACGACAATGTAATCGTTAAAACTCAAGCTCAGACTGTTTTCTCAAGGCTAAATGTCTTTCCCTCCCTTACCTCAAAATTGGTTTATCTTGAAAATTTACTGCTGCGAGAAATAAAATCAATATAAACTAGCACTGTGGTGGTGCCAGGAATGCAACTACGTTAGTAAAATCATGAATCCACATAAGGGTTTAAGTGAGAAATAGGACCCATTTGGTGAAATAACTTTTGTTGAGGGCATGAGTAAGACCCATGTTATATCCTACACTGGAATAACAAGCCATGTTATAACCAGGATGTATTGTACATCAAACCAGTAGCTCCAAAGATTTCTTTTAATAATTCAATTTCATTTATGGAACTAATGGATAGGAGAGAGGCATATACAAGACAATTTTTATATTCTGAATTTTATAAAAAAATGGTCTAATTTATATTTTACATTGTTTGATTGCAAAGCTTGTTTTAAATGGGCTAATTCTGCTTATCTATATAAATAATATTTTTTAAATTTCTGTTACGTAACACTTCAAAATATAGGATATGAAACCTAAGGTACTTCTAGAAGCTTAAATACTATATGCATAAGGAAAGCATGCTTTGAATGCTTTAATACAAAAGAGAGGAAGAAAGAAAGAAGGAGAGAGGGAGATTGATAGATAATAATCTTTATTAGGGTGAGATCGAGACTAGGAATTCTATTTCTCCAGAGGAGAGGGAGGGAGAGATAGTGAGGATGCAAGAGATAAAGGAAGGGAGAGATAGATAATGGTCTTTATTATGGTGATATTTGAGACTAGGAGGTCTATTTCTTCAGAGAAGGAGAGAAGGGTAGATTGAGGAAGAATGGGAGGGAGGAGGATGGAAGGGAGGCTTGTTAGATAAATAGATGACTTGATTCGGATAAAATTTAGACCATAAGGGCCACTCTTACATTTAACCCTAAGAGAGAAAAGGAGGAAGAATGGGAAGTGCCTTAAATTTAATACTAAATCCATGCATACCCATCAATTAAGCAGTAATATTTTTGTTGTAAATATTTAATGAAAAGGCTAGCACGATCTAACAAAAGAAACCCAATCCAATTCTTTTATAGGCTAAATCTTATTACACCTTCATTCCTACGTAGTTCCCTAAGTTTGTGGCTCTAATCTAATTGAGGAGTATAATTAAAGTGACCAGACGTCCCAATTTCATCCAGACAGTCCCGCTTTTGAGCAGCATGTCCCGCGGTTGCCCAAAAACTTTAGGGGATGCAAAAGTGTCTTGCCTTTGGATATAATGATGATAAATGACTCGGTTATTCAAATGTTTTTTCAACAAATGGAACATAAGATAAGGCATTCACAACGATGAACATAAAACAATCAAAGATACATAAATAATAACTGAATGAAACAAAAATAATAATAATCATAAGAATATTAATCTGCCTCTTCCACAACAAATCAGACAACACAGGTCACCAGTCACCCATGATGTAGCTTGTGCATTGGCGTAATTCATCGGGATTCCCCTTATTCAAATGTCGTAAAATTTGTACTGTATTGGTATCGTCCTAGATGGCATCTCACCAACCCTATATGATTCAGTTTGAGAAGCAGTTTGGAATGCATCTAATATACCAACAGATCAGTGCTGAGTGGAACTATTCGCTCATTACAGAGACAGAGATATCAGCCACAAACACATCAGAATTAATTCAGTCTATATTATGTCTCTCTGTAATTAATTCTGTTGAACGTGCTTTCTCACAAATGAATAAGTTGTGGAGATTTGAAAAATCGCAACTCCAAGTCTCAAGGCATTACTAGTGAAAAAAAATTCAAGCAAACCTGTTTTGAATTCTATAATATCTACTTTGAAATCCACTCCTCAGTTACTAAAGAAGATTTCATCCAATGAAAAGTACGAAAATCCATACTTCTATTCAAAAGGATAAACAGTATACGTCACTGTTTGGGCACCCAATCTCTGCTGGTATGGTGAGGGAGAGATTCATTTAGGCCAGTGCAGGCACCCCACATTAGTTCAATCTCCAGTATTTTTCCCTTTATGTGAATAGAAGAATTTGGATAACGGCAAGAATCTATCCGAAGGATAAAGTGCACAAGTGCCAAAGAAAATTATAGGTTATATTAGAGAGGTCTAAAAATATATATTAAAAGATGATGTAATAATTTATTATGTTTGGAGTTAGAAATTCACAAGGAAATTGGAGAAAATTAGAAAAGATATTGTTCTTGAAATTTCTTTGGTTGTGTGCACTTAATGAGTCGCCTCTAAAAAAATTGCGTAAGTAAAATCACAATATATTAGAGGTATTATAAACACTGGAAGAATAGTACACTAGTTAATTTAAATGCATAATACTAACAATATGTTTTCTTTATTTTTTATGTTTAGACTCCTTAATGTAGAAAGATTTTCCTTAACTGATTACACACAACCCTTATCTCCACTGTTAATTCGTGTAGAGATCCGTAATACGGTGTGCAGTCTCAATTAGTCGGAATTAGCCGCTGAACTCTAGGGGTTCGCTGTAAATTGCATACACTCCAGGGGCTAACAGAGTTTGTCCCGGTATGGCTGATCAGAAACCTGCTCACTTTAAGTATAATCCATTTTAGCCGAAAATTTGAATCAAAAATATTTAAGAAGGCATTGCTGGTTGAAATTACAATGCGGTCTGCAATTATAAATAAAAAAACACGATTATGCACTTAGAACTCGTTTTGTGCTCTTCTATTGAAAATTTGTTGTTGGTTGTGCCGACTATCGATATATCGTATACGTCACATCGTATGTAATTTCAATCACGCTATTAATTTTCTTTAGCTGGTGACATTATTTTAGTATAACAGTTTTAATTTTTTTATTTACGTAAGTAGTGGTTTGATTAAAATATGGTAAAACTTTAAAGGTATTAGGACAAAGAGAATTGACATTATCATGATTAACTCTTGGAGCTCCAGGCGTTGAAGTGAATTTATTTCAAGGTTGTGTTGTGTTCATATGTGAAGTCATTGACGTTAAGGTGAATTGATCGTTGTGCTGGAAATTTTCATTGGATCTCGTATTCTGCCTTGTTCGTCTCACAAATTTATTGTGCTCTATTCGTGCTATAATGATTATTATAAAGGTCGGACAGAACGTTTTTTACGATATTTTCGGAAAACGGATGTCCGGGGTTTCCGACCCATGGGACTAGACACATCGTAGAAAAATATTTTAGCATGCCGTCATTGAGGAAAAAGGTGACCGAGTTTTTAAGGCAACTCTCTGCCAATAATAACGTTCATTTTGATCCTGAAACTGTCGAAGCTAAGGATGGAAAGGCTTCTGGTTGCTTTATTCAGCGTTACCTAAATGGGTAAGTAATAGCATATAAAATATTCTACGGTTGTTTACTTCTTTTGTGTACAGATGTTTAATTTATAGATGGACGAGGTCGTCTCTATGTTCTGTAATTTATGCTGAGATCTTCTGTTGCGTTGAAATGGTCGTGTATATTATACAAATTTCTCAGTTGTCTGACTCGATGGAAAATACAATGTTTATGGTCTTAAAGCGTTTTGATTTCCTATGATCTAGGTATATCACATTATAATTGTTCGAATTCCGAGTCGAAAAATTGGTTAAGTTGTCGCAACATTTCGTCTGATTTTGGGTGTTTTGATGTAGTATTTGTAAATAATATTAGATACCAACGGAAAGGGTATCGTAAATTCCTCATTCGAATCGTACAAATTATTTGCAACCATTAAATTTAGTCGTCGGCTGTTTGTTTTCAGTTAATTTCAAATTTATTGAAAACTTCCTGAAAATCGACAACAATTATTTTCAATCTTGACGTGCTAATCCTGCGGTATGTCCCTGTATTGGTCTTATCAACTCAATTAGCTACACATTCTGTAAGTAGAAAACAGTGGCGCGCCCAAAGAAGGGCAGCTTGGCATATATTCACATTTTTAGGCACATTTTATATTATTTTTGTTATAGTCTGTTTCATTTATCATTGCGACTGACATTTCGTACGAACTCGGGACCGCTCGCGTGTTTCCGCTGCTATGAGGTGGGGAGACATTTCCCCTAGTGAGGAGATGTTTCTTTGCTGGAGAACTCAAACTCGGCGCTCTCATATCTACTAAAGGAGAGCTCAGAAGTAAGAAAAAACTGCCATCGGTGAGCTACTGGGACAGGGGGCTTGACTTTTTAGACAACGAAGACGTTAGCACGTGGCAACACAGTACTCAGAGGCTTGATGTATGCACAACGGAGGCCAGAGAGAGAGAATGAGCTCTCGATGGGGGAGGCTCCGCCTACTTCACTCCTATTGGTTCCCATAAGATCACATGCTCGAAAGCTCTTTTCTTCGCTCTTTCTCTCAGCTGCAAAGATATGTGAAACAGGGTATAGTACTTAATGATATTTCAATGTATCTCCTCTTTTCTGAAATCCTGAGATGCATCCCTATGCCTCCTATGTTATTTCTACCTCTGCTAACGAAGTTTCTTATAACGAAGTGACATCATGGAATGCATCTACTTAGTTAGTCGAAGTATTACTGTACTTTGTGTCATTGCCCAGACAATGAAATACCTCTGGTCAACCTGTCACAAACTTTTTTCTGAGCATTAGCATAATGGAATTAGCAGTTTGAATGCAACAGCCCATATATATCAAGAAGCTTTATTCATACTAGCAGTGTCTTGTGTGAGTATCTTCTATGCTGTGGTTATTTGCATTCCTATCATTTTGGACTTTTCTTTTTGCTTTATTTATTTAAGGTGATACAAGAAATTATTTTCTATCCCAGTTCAGTTCCCCTATCTTTGTAAAAATGTGTCTACAACATTTTATAATGTTATTTGTAATTGCAAAATTTGCAGCCTTTGTTTCAAAAGTCATAGATGAAAGTCAAAGTAGAAAAATTATTAATCTTTAATATACTTTGTGTACACCCTTAAAATGCTGCACATACCCTAGTTAAAAACCCCTTGTCTAGATCAGTGCTATTCAACCTTGTCGGCATACCCCTTAAAACATCTTTAACCTTTAGGAACTGCATAGTTCCAAAGGGGACTGCAAAATGTATTTCCTGTTGGCCATGCCTTCCCTTTGGGGACCACTAAGACTTTCTTTGGATCTTGTCTGTTATCTGCCACCGACCCAAGTTAATATATGCAGCGCCCCTCCAGTATCGCAACACTTCATTCCTTTAGGGCGCTGCGTATATTAATCTGTGTGGGTGGCAGATAACAGACAAGACCCCTTTCTTTGTTTCCGGGCAGATTAGTTTCACTTTGAACGTAGTAATGAGATAGAAATTTTTAGGAGGCACTTCAAAAGGCTTGCACTTTACGATTATTGTGACAGACTACACTGAGCTCGAGGTATGTTCGCCAACTCATTCCAAAACAGCCCCACGTCACTCTATTCTCCCTTTTGTCTCTGCATGTTCTCTTTAAAGTAAACAGTCTCAGGACTTCCAAGGCCAGCTCAACATGGATCATGTTTTCTTTAGAGTGAACAGTTTCAAGTACTTTGTGAGTATTGGAAGGTATCTGTTGCATTCAGTTTGGAGGCTAGAGCCGCTGTGAGAGCATCCTACACTTTCTTTCAAAGCCGTTCTTTCTTTTGAGAATTTTTGCCAGTTTTATAATGTATAGTTAATTCTTAAACCCATTATAAAACAGCTAAAAAGCTTGCGTAGTTGTTTATGGATAGAGATTCCGAGGCGAGAATAACTGCGTCAGAATCGAGTGAGACCGAAGATGGAATACCCTCCATTTGTGTTGGTTGATGCATTGATTCATGTTTCCTCCTATATCACACCAAATGGAACTTATAAGATAAAAAGAGGAGAATCATAATAAATGCAATGGTAAATCTTTATTACAACTTATATTCAAATGTTCATGTCTATTATTACTTAATCGCTTCGACTACAGTTTTGTTCTAATGTACTTTTGTCTTTCTTTCAGTGCATGAATGCTTCTTCATCTAACAATATCATATTAGATATTAAGTAATTTCGAAAAAGCATCCTTTGTTGTTTTTTTTAAATGCTTTTTGTCTCTGTTTTATCATTTATAGTTTTCAAGTTTTGTAACTTTTGCTGAATATAAACCCAGACCATTTAAATCCCAGACCAGATACAGACAGATACATTTGGGATTTAATTTCATCGTTTAATGGTTAAAGAAATTTGTACCTCATGGTATATACAGTCAAACCTCTATAATCCGGCAAGCTTGGGAAATGACCTGAGCCGTATTATGGAATTTGCCAGATTACAGGAATTACATAACCCTTAAGCTAGCCAGTCTCGTCACAATATTAAGTTTTGTTGCATAGTAAATATGAAAATAAACAAGTGAACTGCATGGAATGTTATTTAAACTTTTGCTTATAATAATAAATAATAAGACATTTAAGGTTTGCACACATTTTATTTTATGGTAATCTGCACTATAAATGCTGTCTTAATTATGATTCCAAGGTTACGTGTGCCAATATCGTATTCTTTCGAAATTTTTTAAGCTGCAATTAAACAGATATTGCTGAAGATGACTAAGAAAATTGGTGTTTACCACATGTGTTGGTTTCCAAATGTTGATTTTGAGTTACAGCATAATCCCAGTTTATTTACACCTTTATCAAGCTAACAATTGAAACATGCCATTTTGAAATCTGCCCATTAAAGGTAGCGTAAATTAATTGCCAGTTAAGAAAGATAATTTTAAGTATGGATATTGACATTATTATTTTTCCAGATAATATTCAAAAGTAAGTGAGGAAATTACAGAGTACCTTTAGTTATAGCAGTTGATTTCTACTGCTCTCTCTCTTTCTTGTTATTTTTTTAATACGTCTGGCAAACTTGTTTGCTTCATTTGTTTGGGTTTTTCTCTAATGAGTTTTGCACATAGCATGTGTACAGGTAACCCTCGGTTTGCGCTGGTCCCAGTTGCGCCGATTCACAATAATGCCGATTTTGATAATTGAATTAAAAAGAATTCAAATTTTCAAAATTCGTTCGTCGCTTTAGGTTGCTGACGTTGGCTGCAGTAACTGCTGCCTTGAGCAGTCAGCCGCTGTTGCGACCGGTGTGCATTCGCATTGACAGAAGTGATTTATATTAAGAAAAATGAGATAGAAGTTTACTCGCGACGAAGAAATGGCTAAATAGAAATTGTGTCATTCCACAAATACAATAACGACGCCTCTCATAATTTGCTAGGACAAAGTCAAACTGGCTCCTTGTCCACACAACTAAGCCAACAGAAGGAGGAAGGAGAGGATGAAGAGCTTCCTATTAGAGAAATGAAGACAAGCGATCTGTGCCGCATCCTTTCAGTCATGGAGAACCTCACTGAAGAGCTCTGCGAGATTGACCCTGACTGGGAGCGGAATGCCACAGTGAAGAGGAGCGTCATGGCATCCATGAGCACTAATTATGAGATTGTGAAAGAAAGGAAGAGGAAATCACGACAGTCAACACTGCATGCTTTCCTCAAAAAACGTGACGATCCTCAACCAGGAACTTCATCAGAGAACTAACGCCGCTGCAGGCAGGCATATTTCTTAAAATTAAATTAACTTAATTTTAGTTAATCTATATGTATGTACTTGATTATACTGTTTTTACATTCATAACCATTATTTCAGAGCTTTAAATATAATAACATTATATTGCTTATGTCAACTTTTGGGTGCCTGGAACGTAATTCATTGACTTCCCCTTGACTTCCATTATAAAATGGTTCCATTTACGTCGATTCCAATTGTGCCACTTCCTCCAGGAACGCAACCCCGGTGCAAACTGAGGGTTACCTGTACTTACATGCATGATCTCCTGCTCTGTGATAGAGCTATGCCGCTCGAGTCCTGCTATTAACTCTGTGGTTCAATGAATACACGCATCAATAGATATTTTCTTTTCGAGTAATTCAACTTCATCATCATCACTTTCCTCTTGATCATTGTTTGTATTTTTCACCATTTTTACAATCTCTTCATCAGTTGATGCACGACTGATGCATCCTTGTCTACCTCCATCCATTCTTGTGGTAGCTTGGGTTATTTCTTTTTGAGGCTCAAAATGGGCAATGTTTACTTCTTTACAACTTCCTTTATTACTCTTTTTAATAAGCATATTTATCGTTCAAAACAATGATGATTTTATGCTATTCTCACTAATTTATAAAAAACATATGAAATGAAGCAATAGTGGACATTTATTTGCGCATACAAGCAACTCTGCTTTAATTTTTATTCTTTTTTGAACTACATTTCTTATGCATTACAAGTCATTGTTTTATTGTTCCCAATCTTGCCTTTTCAAGTATTTGTGCCTGTGTCATGAATGATGATCGAAAGTTATTTCCAAATGTGGTTCATGGAAATAATTCCAAACTCAGGAACTATGCCAGATTAGGGGAGTTTCCAGATTAGAGAGGTTTGACTGTAAAAAGTTAATCTTTTCCAATAGTTCACCGCTTCCTTTATTCAAACTTTGCAACCAATCCATCATAATTGCATTATTTACTGCTGAATTCTCCTCTTCTCTCATCCTCCACATCTCCACGTCTTTTTTTAACCCATATATTGCCAGTTTTTGTATCCCCTCTGCTGTTTTTGTACTATGTATTTAAATATCATATGCTGACTTTATTTCGAATGTACAGGAATTTCTACTGAAAAATCTTCGTGTTTGTTTATTTAACCAAGAGAGGCTGATGAAAAGGAAGATAACCTAAAGGCAGATCGGGAGGTGATAAAAGAAATGGTGATGCCGGTTGTCAAACGGGAAAGTGTGTGTATTTTAGATGACGAATCAGCCTCTTGGATGGGAAAGCCAAACCGGAAAGTGCTATTGGAAAAGATAAATTGTTGGTCTGAAAAAACAGGCCACATTTTTTTGTGATAGTATGAATAGCTAGTTATAAATGATGAGAAGTTAGGATTTAATGATTGCTAAAAAAGAGTCTTTAGGAACAGAGACCCAAAAAATGTACATGTATCAGCAGAATGGATTTCATGTTTAATAACTGCAAATGGCACTGAAGAAGATAGTAGACAAGATTCTCTTTGGAGAAAATAAAGAGCATTCTTCATCCAAGGCACATTTGAAAATTCCAATAATTATTTAGGAATCTAAAAACAAACATTACCTACCGTAATTGAAGCTCTAAATACAGTAGACCCTTGACATTTGCAGTTTTGACTATTTGTGAATGACCCTCCGAGATCCCTCATTGGCAGGGGCAGTGCTAGACATTTCAGCACCCTAGGTAAACTTCTATTTTGGCACCTCTGTCCTATTGCAATTTTTCTAATAATCCCAATAAATGAAATATTATATTATGTACTACTAAGACGAAGGGAATGACGTTGAAGAATTAGAGCAAGCTAGTTGGGACTTGCATAAGTTTAGTGAAGTGTTCCGATACGCAAAGCAGCTAAACAGTACCTTTATCGGTTACAATCCATCGATGGAACGGAGTCTCAAGATTGCTTGTGAAATAAATCTCGCATTGGCTCCGTACCAGGAGATCTATCTATGAAGAACTTCAACAGAAAAGAAAATATCCGCCAATCACGATTTTCTTTAAGAAAAAACCGACTGCTTTCTCCCTCTACTACACAAAGGCCTTCACAATCGCCTCCTTTATCTCTACCACCGGCTACTTCTTCTGATTTTAATGATGATTAAATACTAATTGAATATTAAACATTACTTGAGTTAATGTAATTTTTTATATTGCACATAAGAGAATAATTTAAATTACTTAAATGTTGATGAGTTTTCAGTCGATTTCTATTTCATTAAATCTTATGGGAAAAATTAGGTAGCAGAGCCATTATTCACAAATTTAGGCATTCATTTGTGGAACGGAACCCTCACAAATATTGAGGCTCTACTATACAAGATCAATTGCAACAATTGTGAATATTCTTGATACTGTTTATAGTCTTGTGGAGTGAAATAGGCCATTTTCTGATATTGATGCTGCTTTGAAATTACAAGACAAAAATGATGTAGATATAGGGAATTATCTTTATTCATATTGCAACTCGGATTGGTGAAGACATTATAAGGCAGATAAAAATTACTGTTTGAAAACATCATAAATGAAAATTGAAACATTTATATTATAATTGATGAAGCATCAACACTAGCTAACATTAGTGCATTGTTGATATATATCTGTTGCAAAATACAGTCTGCTAATCAACCAACGATGATATTTTTAGATTTGAAGAAGTTGATATCAAGGACTGCAGAAAGGATTATTAGTACTAAAATGCAGGGCTGCTATTTTCACGGATTTTTTAATGAAAAGCAGATATTTCCGTGTTTCACAGATATTTGTATGGTGAAATTTGGTCGTTATCTGAGCTGTTCACATAAAAAACCCATATTCAGAGATTATTTATATTTCTATACGAATAATATGAATTGTGTAAATAATATATGGTTCATTGAAATTGTTCCATAAAGACATACATATGTAAATACTAGTAGAAGGTGCTTGCATTCTGCAAGCATTTCATCTCTCCTTCAAAAAACATTCATTTTTCAGACAGATATTTCATCATTACAAATATTTTTTTAATTCTAAAGATTTCACCTCCGCAGCGATTTTTGTTTTTCCCCTATGTAAAAATAATAGATTTAAACAATAACTTAAAACTTTCAGCTTTCTAACTTGCCTCATAGTATCTAAACATATACCTATTTGTTTAAACTTTAAGAATTTTTAACTGCCAAACAAATTAAAATATCAAAATTTCTATAATCCCTATTTCGTTTTTTTACAAACACTAACTCTAAAAAAAATTTCAGCTCTGTAGCACATTCAGTAATACATAAACCTCAAAAATATGTTTAAACAATTGCGAATTATTAGTGGTCGATATTTTTAACTTTTTCAAAATTTCATTTTTTTTAATGTATAATTTTCTGAAAATTGATTTCAAAAACTCGAGCCTACAGCATATAGTTTCCAAGATAAAAATTATTAAACTTTAAAGTACAAATGGGGTTAAAACAACCCCTAAAAATTAACAATTTTGAAATTTTCGATTTTTATAGTTGGTTATGAGAAAAATTCTATAGACCTGCAAAATTTCATCTTCCTAAACCTATTAGATTGGTCTACACACTGGGATAACTTTTTCCCATGCTAACTTATGGGAGATATTCCGGGGTATCTGGAGTCGAACCCAGGACACTGTAAGCAAAAGTAAAAATAATTCTCAACATATATTGCGGCCTTCTAGCAACACTGAAAATTTCATTTTTCTAGCTCACGGGCAAGTGCCCAAAATTAATTTACAAAAATAGCGCAATGCTTTTCATATGGGAAAAAACGCAACTTTCAGAATTTCTGGAGTCGAACTCATGTCACTTAGGTGAGAAGTCTCATTTTATCTGTAGGTTTCTCCATCATATCTACAAAAACTAAAACGTTCAGCTCTCCAGCGCTAGTAGTTTGGGCTGGACATTAGTATCCTCCTATATGTTATATCCTCCTCTGTAAGAAACGTCTATATATAATGATACAGGCAGACTTCATCTTTCATAGGGGTTTCATTCCTGAAGAACTCAGCGAAAGGCAAAACCATGAAAGAGAAGTAATTAAGGCAGTGGAAAATGCAGAGTTGGGTTCCCACTCCAACAGTTACGAACTATAGTGCAATTTTTTTATTGTATTGGCAACCGGCAGAACAGATGGAGAGGTGAGAAAATATGAAAGTTGAAGGATGAGAGACAAGCAATATGAAATAACGCACGAATGGAGTGAAAGAAAAAATATTTAATTTTGGTAGAAGAATCCGAGAAATTAGTGATGGTTGCCTCTAGCAGGGGCTACCAACACAGATAAAGCAAAAAGCGGTGGTTTAAGTGTAAAACGTTGGATCTCAGGTGCAGTAAAATAGACCATCCAAAGGGGAGATAGAAACACAAAAGAGAATCCCTATAGATAAAGAAGGAATAATTTTATTAGAATTTTCCAACTTGCCATGAATGACATAGCAGAAAAACTTCAGATGATGTCAATGGAGATACCGAAGAATAGCATTAGTTGTCATGGTCACAGGAAGATATTGCCTTTAAGAATTCTGATAACTGAAGCTGCCTTCCTTTTATTTTTAAGATTTTGTAAATTTCACAATAAGGAGTTAATGCGGCATCAATGTCTCTATTGTCTCTCTCTTTGTCCCATGACTGTTTAATGATTTAAATGGATGTCAGAATGTTATTTGAATTCCATGCTTCACGAACAGTAATTGACAGATTAATGTTGATTTCCTCCAGGATGTGGCTGAAGCTGTGCCAGATACATTAAGTTTTGAAAGCTGCAATTACTCCTTACAAGGGAAGCCCCCAAGGTGTGACACTTGCATCGGATTGAGACTTTGCAGAATTAAAGTATATGTAAAATAACGGACTCCTATTTATGCCTAGGTGCCAACTCGACGTCGTTTACGAGAAAATGCCCTTTGAAAATCGCGATCCGAGAGTCAACATAATAAGAACGTTAAAAGTCCTTTCCTAATTAGCTAGGAGCGTTGGTCTAGGGGAAACGAGCTGGATTTCAGATATTTTTGCCGGGGTTCCATTCCCGAAGGGACCAAAATTTTTTTCTGATTTAAAATTTTTTTTTTCGCAAAATCCAGCATATTGTCGATAAAACTTGCACAACATTTTTTTTTAAATTTATTCCATGCATTATAACTACTATTTTCTTCATCGTAATGCAGTTTTTATTACCCCAAAAACTGAAGATCACCTGCAAAACACGAACGAAGACAAACAATTCCAATCGCCACTACAAAATGTGCCCTCTAACAATAAATCGCTCTGACGTTGACTGTGGTAGAGAGACAAGGACGTCTGCTAATAAGGCCACGAAAAACTGCCTCTAGTCATCTTATAATGTTGTTAATAAAGTTACGGTGTTGTTGTTGGGATTCGTTATCATTTGCAGGTGTCAATTATTGTCATTATAATTATAATTGAAATTATGTCACAATACTGTTGGGTTATTTCGATGCATTGTTCTTTATTCCTCTTTTCAAATCTCATCATGTATTGTTCATTATGATAAATCGGTTGCTGGTGTCAATTATTGCCATTATAATTATAATTGGCATTATGTCCAATATTGTTGGGTTATTTCGGTGCATTGTTCTGCATTCCACCTTTCAAATCTCGTCATGTATTGATCATGATGGTAAAGCGAATGGGTCCATAAAATTATGTTCGTGAAGAATTACGATTAAGAAAATAGTAGTTATAATGCATGTAATAAATTTTTAAAAAATGTTGTGCGAGTTTTATCGACGATATGCTGGAAATTGCGGAAAAAAAACTTTTTAAAAAATCAGAAAAAAATTTTGGTCCCTTCGGGAATCGAACCCCGGCAAAAATATCTGAAATCCAGCTCGTTTTCCCTAGACCAACGCTCCTAGATAATTAGGAAAGGACTTTTAACGTTCTTATTATGTTGACTCTGGGATCGATTCAAAGGGCATTTTCTCGTAAATGACGTCGAGTTGGCTCCTAGGTAGAAAAAGGAGTCCGTTATTTTACATATACTTTAATTCTGTAAAGTCTCATTCCGATGCGAGTGTCACACCTTGGGGGCTTCCCTTGTTAGTTTAGTGCAGTTGTGGGCAAATTTTTCTATGCAGTGGGCTGCATTGGTGGTCGCGAATTACTCGGCGGGCCACACTGCAAGTGCTTCGGCAGGCCAGATTAAACTTGAAATCGAACGTTAACTAGAGATTCTGAGGCATCATATCAGTGAAAATGAAGTCTAAATTACATTTTTAGGATTAACATATCAATATCAAGTGTTTTATTGTTGTAATATGAATTTTTCTTAAATCTCTTTTTAATCATAGCTTCGCGGGCCACTTAAAATGCTCTCGAGGGCTACATGTGGATATTACAACATTTGGATGCATCCATCAGTTGATGTTACTACATAATCTATTTATTAGAAGAAAATTATTGTCTTTATTACTGACCAACACATCTAAATCGTTGATATATTTACTAAACAAAGTTTCTTGCGGCACACCAGTTTGGGAACCACTTGCACTGCTTTTTATTTTATCCAATGTACTGACTTTTTCTTTCAAGAGCATAACTTTATGTTGTCTTTTAGCCAGACTGATCATTTCCACTTGCATTTGCGTGCTTAGAAGACATTATTATATACATAATATCCTTATTCTGTATGTTGGTCCGTCCGTCTGTCTGTCCGTCCGTTGGCCCGCCGGAACGCTCTATAGAAATCCCCATTAGAGAACACTTAAAAATACCTTTTTTCACTTGCAGGCTTTTTTTCTTTTGAAAAATTAAATTAGAAGTAATTGACCTACGATCTTCAGACCTGGAGCATTTTAAAGAAAATAAACAGATTCTTATTCTTATCGTTGACTTTTGCCTTCGGTTCGAAATCAATCAATCAAATCAAGTTATACATTTAAATCACATTTATTGGAAAATTTTAAGTATTTTAAACATATGTTGTCTTGCCGATAATGTCATTATTAAACCTTGAGATTGTATTGTCATCCTTATACTATATGTGTAAGGAAAGTGTGTTTTGAATGCTTTAGTATGAGAGAGAGAGAAGGCGCCCCAATTATTTATAATTAAAATCGTGTTTTTCATTAATTTATTTTCAGTTAACTTACTATTGAAATTTTTGGTAATTAACTATTTTTATAGTTATTTTCATAGTTTTTTGCAGTGCATCTTTTAATTAACTGGAGTTATAAATTCGCATCGCATATATGAATCACGCAAAAAGCCATTCCTTAACATGCAGACCTTTTTCGTTTACATTTAAAAATATTTCAAGGATGAGATATTTACCTTTCATTAGTTATACGAAGAGAAGAATTTAAATCTCATTCATAAATCTCCAAAAATTACGTTTTAATACGATTTTTCATGTTTTTACGCATTTTATTTATATTGGATCACTGTTGTCCCAATTGTTGACTTACATTCTTGGCCTCATAATAAATGCACCAATTTAGTGCTTTTACATGGGTCTGACTTTTATACATGGGTATAACTTATTTACTGAATCTATTAAGTAATTAGAGGAAGGAAAAGAGAATGGGAATGAGCAGAAATGTAGAAAGAGGACGTAGCATTTGCATAGGATTAAAAGGAGCTGCAGTGCAAAAATAACACTAATAAATTATAATTGATTATAAAAATGTTATACTATTGAATCATGCGCCATTGCCAAATGGTGGGAATTCATAAAACTAAATATAGGTCAAGCAATTTTCAATGGATTTAACTGATAATACAGCAAATATTTCAAACCGAATTTCAAATAGGATTGAAAAAATAACATTTTGACTTTTATTTAAATTTCTTTAACTAAAGTGATTTTTCTGAAAAATTTTAAAAATTAATATAGTTAAAAGATAAGTGCGATCTTAAAATATACTTAAAACTCATTGCAGTTCATGTAAGTACGAGGGTCATTTTTAAAGTAAGAACCGTTTTGTCATAAAAAAATAAAAACTTTATATATCCAAATAATTTTATTGCTACTACTACGTACAAAATTTCTTTATTTTTCTACATAGTCCTCATAGAGATCCAGGCGTTGGCAGTTGGCTCCCAGTCACTGTTGAAACAGGTTTTACCCCTGACGATGCCCACCTTGTGGGCGAAATGCATTGGGTTTTGTTACCCTCTAATTGTTTGGCTAAAGGAGTATTTCACCTTTATTTATTAACTTATAATTTGCTCAAATATTTCAAGTAAATTTCAGTTACTTCTTTATGCATTATATCTTATTATTTCGATTTTCCTCTTATTTTCAGCAAATATTTAGATAATCATTTGGCCTCTCTACTAATAATTACGTAAACAATATAATTAAAACAAAGATAAATTTCAAAAACACTGATTTGATCAGATTTGATTGTGCATGAAAGCCAAACCAGATCATAGCATATCTTACTGATTTTTCATCTAGAAATCATACATATTTCAAATACTTCTATGATAATCCCGTCATATTTGACAGGCAATTACGCTAGTAAATTCAATAAAAGGATTAAATTTGAAAAATAATTTTTAGAAACTCTGAGCAATCTGCAGGAAACTATCATCAAAACAAAATGATGAGCCACTCTACACATTTGTCGCTCCTAAAATAACCAATAGTTAATGATAATGCATAAAACACAAAGCCTAATCAGCTGCACTACTACAAGAGAGAGCAGACATGCTAAATTGGAAGATCGAGAGGAGTCATATTCCTCTGGACTTACCTGTCATAAAAAAAGATTTCCTGAGCAGTAATGCCAATATAGCGATGTTTTTCTTAGATTAAGCAACTTTTCATGTTTCTTATAAAGAGACAGTCAAGAGTATGGAAATATTGCGTCAAAAAAATTTTTGTAAGCATAAATAAGACAATATAAATTAATGTTTTATTACATGCAAATAATACATCATTACACTTACTTAAATATTACTATCAAAACAGTATTTTTCAGGACTGAGGAAAAAAGTGATTGTTTCGACTCAAAAGATTCATTTTTTTAATACAGTAAAATGTTGGTGTAATGAACGCTGGAGTAACAAAATATTCAGTAAAATTAAATTATTTTCCTTCCCCTGCCAAGTTACTATGTAACATTATGTAAAAATGTTTGGTACTTTGGCGTTTCATGGGCACCACCTCCACAGCACCCATCTAGGGTCAAGAAATGGAACTACAAGGTGCTAAATGTGGCAAGATTTTGAATTACGTGGAGCAGTACTCCATTAGAACTCGGCTGTGCCAGGAAAGGGAAATTTGAACATGAACGAAAATTTTGCTCGTTATTTGGTGGAAGTGTTTTTATTCCTCTTCACGTTCACTGTGTTCAGAGGCATCTCTATTCAAAGAAAAAATAAGGTATACCATTGTAAATGAAATTTTGGTACTTTGGTAATAACGATGCTCCACCTCCACAGTGCGAAATATGGAACTACAGGGCCCTGAAAGTGGCAAGATTAGGAATTACATGGAGGTAACATTAAAGTTTTGGCAGCAGAATTCGTGGTGTCGTTTTATTTAGATGAATGCTTCTCTACCTGAGGGGGAAACACTTAGAATGTGAGGAGGAACCAAAACACTTCCACCAAACTACCGAACATGGTGGGGACGCGTAAAATGTTCCTGTATGTTCAAATTTCCCTTCCCTGGCCCATCCGAGTTCCAATGGAGTACTGTTCCATGTAATTCCTAATATCGTTGTGACGAAAATATTGGTTTGGCACAATAAAAATTCATCCCGGTACGAAAAAATATGATCATTATAATGATGTCTGGAAAATGAAATTCCTAATACAATACAATGTACAGTTTTTGATCTTTACTAGGTTTGGTTTTTAGCATCTGGCAATGATTTAAACTATCTGAAATATTAGTCCAGGCAAGTGTATAGGATGATTGCCTGACTAGCATCCAATAGGCAGGTTCTTCACAGCTCTTTCGGACCGTTCAGAAAAAAATTCCCGACTTTTTTTAAGAAGTTTCATTCTTTATAATTACTTTGTTATATTTAACCATCATTCCCTAAGGACTGCATAACCTTACAGAGGTGGGAGGGTTTGTGTACTCTTACGATCCAAAGAGCTATGCCGGCGGGAGATAATTCTCCTGGTAGGACCATCCAAGCCGGAAAGGTCTGAGGGGAAGAGTCAGACTAAGAAGCAGTCTTGGGGGTTTTACATCCCCCTGTGCAAGGGCAGCAGCTTGCACAGTACCTCTGTAGGTGGTGATCATGTGGATCTGAACAGCTACAGATGGGTAATCACTCTGTGAAACTGCGATGAGGAAATCAAGGGGAAACTACCTCATTATATATCCCATGATAGGCTGAAAAGCTGCAAATACCTCTATGGATCTCTCTGGGGTAAAATATTCCGGAGGTAAAATAGTCCCCCAATCGGATCTCCGGGTGGGGACTACCCTAGGGGATGCACAGAGGAAATGTAACATTAATAGGAAAGTAAGTGGTGAGAAATTAAGAATAGGCACATGGAATGTTAGGACTATGAATTCAGGGGTTAAACTAGAGAACTTAAAAAGGGAAATGAGAAGGAATAATGTAGGTATAGTAGGTCTTAGTGAAGTTCGGTGGGAAGGAGAAGGCGAGATAAATTCAGACGAATTTAAGATTATTTACTCGGGAGGGGAGAAAAAGGAAAGGGGAGTGGGGATTATAATGAGAAAAGAGATAGCTGAAAGAATTAGCAAGGTAGTGACAGTTAATGATAGATTAATAGCCGTAAAACTTCAGATGGAGCCAGTGGAAATGCTTATAATTCAAGTGTATATGCCAATGACTAATGCTGGCGACGACGAAGTAGATGAAATGTATGAACAGATTATGGAGATATTGGAGGAGGAGGGAAAAGGAAAGGTCACCACCATAGTAATGGGAGATTGGAACAGTGTAGTCGGAGAGGGACAGGAAGATAACATAGTGGGAAAATATGGACTAGGGAAGAGAAATGAAAGAGGGGATAAACTTGTGGAATTCTGCCATAGAAATAGATTGATTGTAACTAATACATGGTTTAAGCATCACCAGCGGAGACTTTACGCATGGAGAAGCCCAGGAGACCAGAGACGATACCAGATAGATTACATACTAGTCAATGAAAGATTTAGAAATAGCATTAAAAATGTAAAAACACTACCAGGGGCAGATATTGATTCCGACCACAACCTTTTGGTGGCAAATACACAATGTAGACTGAAGAGCATTAAGAGAAACATAAGAGTTAACAAGAAATGGAACTTAGAGGAACTCCTTAAAAACAAGGAGGCTATCATGATAGAGCTGGAGGAAAGGTTGGGGGAGAGAGCTGAAGAAAATAGGAAGAATGTAGATGAGGAGTGGAGATACATCCATAGCAACATTAAAGATGTAATGGAAAAGAAGGTAGGAAAGGTAATGGGTGAAAGAATCAAAAAACCCTGGATCACAGCAGCCATGCTGCAAAAAATGGAAGAGCAGAGAAAGTGGAAGAACATAAACACTGAAGAAGGCCAAAGAAAATACAAGGAGTTAAATAATGCTTTAAGAAGGGAAACAGATAAAGCCAGAGAACAGTGGATAAATGAGAAATGTGAGGAGATTGTCGAGTGCGAAAGAATTTGTAGAACAGACCTCATGTATAGCAAAGCAAGGGAACTATTCAAGAAAAAGGCAAGAAAGATAGGACGTAAAGGAATCATGAACAAAAGTGGTAAAATAGTATCGGAGCCAGACAATGTAAAGAATGTTTGGAAAGAATACATTGAGGTGCTGTAAGACAAAGAAGGAAAGCCAAGAAATATTGAATTAAATGAAAAACAGGATGTGGAAAAAGATCAGCTAGGACCAAGTATTCTCGAGTCTGAAGTTAAAAAAGCAATTGATGACATGAAAAGAAGGAAGGCAGTTGGGAGTGATGATATACCCGTGGACGTTCTTAAGGTTTTGGGGTCGAAAGCAGTTAAGCAACTAACAACATTTTTTAACCAAGTATATGATACTGGCATATGGCCTGAAGATTTTTTAGATGTTGTGATGGTACCACTGGAGAAAAAGAACGATGCAAAATGTTGTAAGGATTACAGAACAATTAGTTTAATTTCTCATACAGCTAAAGTTCTAACTAGAATAATAACCAAAAGAATTGAATGTAAAATAGAAAAGGAGCTGCAAGATAATCAGTTTGGTTTCAGAAGAGGAAGAGGGACTAGAGATGCTATAGGATGTATGGGGATGATGATAGAAAGAGCGCTAGAAGTCAATAAAAGTATTTATTTTTGTTTTGTAGATTGGGAGAAAGCTTTTGACCGAGTGAAATGGGATAAAATGCTGGGTATTTTAAACAAAATAGGAATAGATTGGAAAGATAAAAGACTGCTTAAAAACCTTTACTTAGATCAAAAGATTAGAGTCAGGGTTGAAGGAGAAGAAACAGAAAGTACTTCAATAGGGAGGGGAGTGAGGCAGGGATGTCCTATTTCACCAGCGATATTTAATATTTATGCAGAAACAATAACAGAAGAAGCGTTGATGGAAGAGAAAGGATTTAAGATAGGAGGTGAAAGTATTACCACCATTAAATTCGCAGATGATCAGGGCTTAATAGCAGAAGACGAGAAAGAGCTTCAGAGGATGACAGACAGACTAGTGGAGGTTGGCCAACAATATGGAATGAAGATCAATGCTGAAAAAAAGAAAGTCATGGTGGTTTCAAAGGAACATAAAGAATTAAATATAATGGTAAATGGCCAAAAATTGGAACAAGTAAGTAGTTTCAAATATCTCGGCAGTATTTTAGTGCAGGATGGAAGTAGTACACAGGACATCAGAAGTAGGATTGCAATGGCAAAAGCAGCATTTAACGAGAAGAAGGAGCTTCTCACAAGCAAGAAAATAAATTTAGAAACAAGGAAGAAATTAGCAAAATGCTACATATGGAGCATAGCTCTTTATGGTGCAGAGACGTGGACGATAAGGAGAAAGGCGGAAAAATATTTAGAAAGTTTTGAGATGTGGGTATGGAGGAGAATGATGAAAGTGAAATGGACAGAGAGGAAGAGAAATGAAGAAGTATTAGAAATGGTGGGAGAAGAAAGGATGCTGATAAAAACAATCAGGAAAAGAAAAGCAAATTGGATAGGGCACATATTGAGAAGACAGTGTTTACAAAGGACGATCTTAGAAGGAAAAATTAGTGGAAGAAGAGGAAGAGGGAGAAAAAGAATAGGAATATTAGATAATATAAAGCAGGGATATAATACTTATAGAGATATAAAAGAGGCTTCTAGGGAGAGAGAGAAATGGAGGCAGCGATTCAGTTAAAACGTGTCTTCGGACAGAAGCATGATGAATGAATGAACCATCATTCTGACATTTTGGCTAAAGTGCTATATATCCCCCTGGACTGTGGCGCCACTAATGACTATGGCCGAATACGGAACTATGTCCTACAATACACAACCTTTTTAAACTTTGCTAATAATTGGTTCCTGAAAATTGACGCGAAATGCAAATTCACGAAGTGCAAGTCCTATTTTCCCATAACACAATGTAATACTGGAAGTACGGTTCCAGTCAACCTAAAAAAACTCACTTTTTTATCAAAAATAATGCAATTTAACAGAAAATAAAAGAAAAATAACAGCAAATAAAAACCTAGCATCAAAAACTGAAAAACGTTCTTTTAATTGAGTCAGCAGAAGCCGATATATGAGGTTCTATGCTTAAAAAGTGATCAAAAAGTTAGGGTGAGGAAATTTTTAGTTTCTCCAACTTTTAATAAATTTCCTGTATTTTTAGACAATTAAACCACACCACCTTTTTGAACTTTGCGAATAAATGGTTCCGGAAAATTGATGCGAAATGCAAATTCGCAGTGTAAGTCCTATTTTCCCCTCAGACGCAATGTAAAAATAGGAGTACAGTTCCAGGTCAATCTGAAAAATTCACTTTTTATCATGAATAATGCAGTTGAACAGAAAATAAAAGAAAAAATAACAGCAAATGAAAACCTAGCATCAAAAAGTGAAAAACATTCTTTTAATTACTTTCAAAACACGTAAAAGCCAAAAAAAAATCCAGCATTACAAAGTGATGACACTTCTTTCGGCAATTGTGCAATTTATCACCAGCACATTTTCGCATGCGATTTTTGATCTTCGAGCATTATAAAGTGGTAACATTCATTTTATTAATTATGTTCGAAATGCATAACAGAAAATCAAACCTATCGTAAGAAAGTGATAACATTTCTTTTGATTGTTCAAAATACATCACAAAAAATGAATTATTAAAGTGGTAACATTTCTTTTAGTAATTGCATTCAAATAGGTGGCAGAAAATCTTACGTTCTCAAGATGATAGCAATTCTTAGATTTTTGTTAAATATTCGTAATTAAAAGATAAAACCTTAACAAAACAAAATAACATACCCTTAAATTATGTTCAAAATATGTACAAGGATAATACCAAATGAAAACCTTATACTCCAAAATGAAGGCGTTTCTTTAAATTTTAAACTAAAGTTTTGTTGGCGGTTGCGTTCAAAATGAGCTACAAAATAATTAAGTTGTATGTTATCAGGTTTGTTTACTTTGAAAACTACTAATAATGAGCATTATAGATATAATAAGCCCTTTTCTAGGGCAACAAAGTTTATACTGAACTTCTAAATAAACAAAAACTTTTGTCGCGAAGTGCAAATTCGCGAACCACAAGTATGCGAAGTTCAAAAAGGTGGTGTAATATGTTCTCGTATGAATAAACACTGTACATCGAAAAACTTTTCCTTTTTATTCCAATAAAACCTTCTGCTAAGATGGATTTGGGTTGGGTTGTTGTAACATCTTCACTTTATATCAATTATTAATCGGACTATTTCTAAATTTTTATGAGTTCCTTTCCCTACCATGATTACAATTACAACTTATGTACTATGCAGTTCTCCGAGTTACCATGTATGGCACTAGTGTCAGAGGGAGGATATATTGCGCTTCCTCTGAATTTTCAAAATTGCATTTCATTGTAACGAAATTTCGTTGTAATGAATATATTTTGGTCTTACACATGACTTCGTTAAACTTACATTTCACTATAATTTGCAGTCGCGAAGAAGAAGTAAAGCTTCATGTAGCCTCTTCTGTGAATTTAACTGCAAAAGAGCAAAACATAATACTGTGAAAGAGGAAACTGGTCAGAAATGAGAAAGAGCAAAACTCACAAAAGGTGAAGCCGTGAATACTAGGCCTGCCTGTACATTGGACAAAGCACACAAACTCTCTGCTTAATGTGAGACAATGGAAAACCAAGCTGATGAACTTGGTCTGCAACCTAAGGTATACACCACCTCTTTGAACTTTGCGAATAATTGGTTCTGGAAAACTGACATGATATGCAAATTCGCGAAGTGCAAGTCCTATTTTCCCATAAGATACCATGTTATTAAGAGAGAGTGGTTCCCCACCAACCAAAAAAAATCACTTTTTTATCATAAATAATGCAGTTTAACCAAAAATAAAAGAAAATGTAACCATAAATAAAAAACATAGCATTATAAAGTTTAAAAAAAATGCTTCAAAATGCATAATAGCAAATGAAAACCCTGCATAACAAAGCGATTGCACTTCTTTCCACTCTTGTACAGTTTACCTTTACAAAATTTCGCATGTGATTTTTGATATTCTTTTGTTCATTCTAAGGAAATGGTTTAATTTAAATTGAGCTACTGAAGTGGAATGTTGATTACATCGTGCACAAATGTTTTCCTGGATTCTGCAACAAACATTTCCAGGCCGCAAAAAAACACTAACATTAAAAAATGGTTCCATTTGTTTTATTAATTATGTTAGAAATGCATAACAGAAAATCAAAACCTAGCCTAATAAAGTTATAACATTTCTTTTAGTAATCACGTTCAAAATACATGGCAGAAAATCTTACGTTACAAGATGATAGCAATTCTTAGATTTACATTAAAAATTCATAATAAACAATGAAAACCTAACAAAACAACAGTTCCTTAAATTACATTCAAAATACAAAGATAATTGCATTAAATTGTTAAATATTATGGTCAAAAACCAGCAACCTCGTACGCGAAGAACAAATATTTTCAATGTCATACTCGTAAAAGTTGTGAAAAACTAAATGCGCAAGATACTTTTCCATTAGCCAATAATTTCTAATTTGGCCGCTAAATACCGGCAACTTCGACTGTTATAAAAAATAGTGCCATTGGCAGTTAGTTTTAAACTGAGCTACAAAAGAATTTAGTCGATGGTTATCATGTTTGTTTACTTGGAAAACTGTTAATAACGAACATTATAAATATAATAATAATGTCCATTTCTAGGTTTCTCAAGTTTTAAATGGATTAGAAACAAAATAGTAGAGCGAGTTCTCACTTGGCATCGTAAACGCATGATGCGATATGCAAGTAATATGCACGAAACACAAGTAATTGTCATAATAAATGTTGTTGCGAAGTCCAAATTTGCAAACCGCAAGCACGTGAAGTTTAAAAAGGTGGTGTATTTATATTTTTTCTTTGACTTACTTTTTAGTATTTGTATGAATGCAAATATATGCTGAACTTATAGCCAGTCGCTAGAATTAGCAAGATTGCAAAATTGATTTCCTAGATTTGTAAGTAGTCGCCGTGGCCTTTTTACAGGAGCTACTCCGAACACAAAGTCGCTAAATTGGCAACAGTGAAGAGGATTCCCTTGGTGCTCATGCACAGTCACCTGTCATGTTGCTTCTGGACGTATGCTTTGAAATACAGAAGGAAGACTAGTTGATGCCAGTCTGTAACATTCTGTCTGATGTTGTACAAATTCATATCGCATCTCACTAATACCGTATCTGCCCGAATAGAAGCCGACCCCGGATTTAAGCCGACCCCACGAAATTTTCCAACATTTTTTGGCAAAAAAGTATTTTCGTAAATTTTATGCTTAAGTGTACCAGACATGCACGCACAACCTAGAATACATTATACATTACATCTATATAATTATATACGTTCCATGTAAAGTTTTATTAGGTATTATTACTGTTAATTATAAATAGTCAACGCCATTGATCACACCTTACAATCAAATGTAAGTATATTTATTTATCTTACTGGAATTCAAACTGTTGCGCATCGAAAGCTGTCATCGAATTTGGCGTGATCGTCTACTTAGTCATTATACGCAATTTTAATAGATTCTATGAAAAAGATTTCCAAGTTTTATTATTATTGCTGTTAATTATCAGATGAATTACAGTTAACGCCGTTGCTCAAACCTTCGAATCAGACGTATCTTATGTTAGCGGAATTCAAACAGTTGCGCATCGAAAGTCGTCATCAAATTTTGCGAATTGACTAAGCAGACGATATCGTCTGCTTAGTCAGTATACGCAATTTTAATACATTCTATGAAAGAGGGTTTTAACATGCATACAAAAATGACAATGGCTATAGCAAAATATAAAATAAACAAGAAAAATTAATATGAACTTCTTTTATACTGTCGGCTCCTAACTTTAACGTACCTGCCATTTAAATGATCCGTAAAAGCTACGACGTCTGCTGCATCTGAACTTTAAATCGATTGCAGCACCAAGAAGTGCAATTAAAACAAAGAGTTGAAGAAGCTTAGTGTAGTCAGAATTTGTAAAAACCTCTAATAAGACCGGTGTTGGTATCTTAAGAACTCGTTGCAAATTATGATCAAAACGAATTTGCTGTAGCGTGCAATTATACTATGAACCTGGTGGGTTGTTAAAACTCGATTGTTTTATATACCGCCCTTTCCTTTGGATAAGAACCCACTTACTTTTAACTACGTGTTAAAATATATAAATAACATTCAATAGCAATTTAAATTACAGCTCCAGGCAACAGGAGGTATGCTATGGAAACAAGACCTTTTTCAGCGATGGCGTCGTACGAGGATACCAAATTTTTCCTCAGGCTCGCATTTAAGCAGAGGGTGATTTTTTTCACGATAGATTTTTACAAAAACTATTGGCTTATATTCGGGCAGATACGGTACTTCTATTGTGATGAATGGGTTTAAGGCCGCATCATAGGGTTGAGGCAATTTCTTCCTTGGGGAAGGGGAGAATGAATGTCAAAAGAATATGAAACGGTGTGAGAGTCGGGAAAGCTTGCGGCCTGCAGATTTGGTATGGTGTCTTTCCATCCATATTATTAAGTGAACTGTAATACCCTCTTCATGAGATATACAACCCCACCAACTCACAAGAGTCGGTGATTGAGACCCAGACACATCCAGAATGAGCTGATTCAGAAGAGAAGAGCTCTTTATGGGCAAGTTTTGAAGAATTTAAATATTCCAGAGAGCACCAGTAGATCTACAACTGAAGAATTAAAAAGGTATTTGAAAGAACCTGTTATTTTTTGGAACAAGAACCCTTTCATTTGATGGCAGGAGAATTGCATTAACATTTTCTAGTAGCACACCTTTATTTAGATGTACCCGCTACCCAAGTACCGTATGAGAGGCTGTTCGGCAGTGCAGCAAATATTACCACCCACAGGTGAGAAATCCTGCTAATAGAGCATGTTGAAGAATTTGTATTCTTATATGAAAGATATTAGTGTAATCGCTTCGCTTTAAATAATGAGCTAAGAAATCCAGCCACGCTTGACTAATATGAACTATTTATGACTGACTGTAATACTATTTTTAACAAACTTTCCGAGTAGGTAGAAGATTGAAATTTGGTAGGAATGTTTTATTCTTATAGTAAAAGCCATTTATGAAAAATAATTCTCTAAAAAACCTGGGTTTGACTCCAGTAAATAATTTCTATTTCCTATAAGATAACATATAAAAATTGATTTTTCGACTTACAGGTTTTTACTCTTTTGCAAATTACAATTATAAATAATTGACCTACGATCTTCGGGCCTGGACCGTTTTAAAGAAAAATAAATAATGTTTCTTATTCTTATTGTCAAATTTTGCTTATGATTCGAAAATGCACAAGTTATATGTTTAAATCATATTTATTGGAGAATTTTAAACTTTTTAACGATATGGTACCTTGCCAACCGTGCCATTGTTAAACCTCAAGATTGTATTCTCGTCTCAATCTTTATACTTCATACATAAGAAGAGAGGAAAAAGGAGAGAGAGAGAGAGGTAGAGAGAGAGAGAGAGAGAGTGAGAGAGAGAGGTAGAGAGAGAGAGAGAGTGAGGGAAGGAGATAGATGAGGGAGAGATAGATAGGCAATGGTCTTTATTAGGGTGAGATTGAGAGAGAAGGAGAGGGAGGGAGAGATAGTGAGAGAAGGGGAGAGATTAAGAAAGAGAGAGGGGGAAAGATAGATAATGGTCTTTTTTAGAGCAAGATTGTGGCTAGGAAGTCTATTTATCCAGGGAGGAGGAGATGGAGGGAGGAGGATGGGAGAGAGGAAGACAAAAGGAGGAAGAGTGGGAAGTGCCTTAAATTTAATAATTATCCACGCATGCCCGTCATATTTGATGGGCAATTATGCTAGTTAAAAATGGCTATAATAATGAACTAATAGATAACCTCTTTAGGAAAAAATGCAAAAAAGCCACAAAAGAAATAGTAACTTTACACTCGAACAATTCCGCAACCTCACCCAAATGGTGCAGGTTACCCTTCGTTGACCATCTTTCTTATAGTTTAGATAACCATTTACCCAGTTCTCTTAAGGCCAACTTTTACACCTCCCTAACCATCTCCAAATACCTTTTTAATTCTAAAGACCGCTTTGACAATCTTTCCAAATCAGGAGAGTACCGACTAGAGTGTAATGATTGTGAGGCAATTTACATTTGTCAAACTGGAAGGAACTTTCAAACCTGTATGAACAAACATAAAATGTGCTACAAGAACAAGGACCCCACTTCTTTATTTGCCAAACATTTATTAGACTATAAACATACAAGTGATTTTGTGTCAAAAATTTTAAGTTTGTTACCCAAAGGACAAAAACTGGACACCATAGAACAAATAGAAATTATAAATTCGTCAAACATCAAGTTGGTGAATGAATATGTTTTCCCCACCCATTCCCCTCTCTTCTCAACCAAGTTGTCCCCCCCTTATTCCCTTCCGAGTACTCTTGGCTATTTTCCTTTTACAGCCTACTACCTTTCTCCTCCCACTTTTCTCCCCCCTCCCTTACCGATCACCTAGAATCCTACGTATCACTAATCTCCATCCATTAGTCACAATGTGTTCACTTTGTCACTGCTTGTGGTTGTGTCTTTGTAATGGTCCCCACATCCCTTCCCTCTTCCCCTTTTCTCAGTGACTATATAGACCCATACACCCCCTCACCTGTCACCAGATGATGCCGTATCACTGGGGTTGCCAGACGTCCCGATTTTCACAGGATTATCCCGACTTGGTAACGTGTTTCCTGCGTCCCAACTTATCTTTCGAATGTCCCGCTTTTTAAACAAAATTGTTCAACACTCAAAATTGTAATTAGAATATATAATATAATCATGTTTAAATAAAAAACAATCATAGAGAAATTAGTTGAATTTTTAAAAATGAAATAGATGCTAATGAATTATATTATTTTATTTTCGTGTATATTTAAGTTGTATTTTTCTTAATTTTATTCTTATTTATGTAATATATATATCTTGAAGTAATTTTCATGGTCATATGGCCTCAACCTCGCCGTATTAAGGAAAATAAATAAATTGTTAAAAGTCGTCAGCTTTGTTTTATCATTACCACATAGGAATGCAGTGAGTAAAAGAATATTTAGTTTGATGGCTGTTGTGTGGAGAAAAAACATAACAAACTATTGCTATCCAATTTAGAACCCGAACTTATGATTAAGCAAAACTTGCAAAGGAGTTTTAGAGAATTTTGATTAAATCTAGATACAGAAGCTGGTAAGAAAATACTAAAGGAAGCCAAATCAAGCCTAAAATATTTAAAAATAAATTTAATTTCAAAATAATTTCTTTAATTTGTGTTTGTACTTTAATGTTTGTAAAAATATTTATGAATAAATCAACCCTTTTTCATTTAGTTTTTGATATAATTATGCTTTGAATTTTATTTTATGGAATTGTCCCGACTTAATATTTCAAAAATGCTTGATTTAATGTAAATGTCCCAATTTGTGTTTAAAAAAATCTGGCAACCCTATGTATCATGGTGAAACCAGTTGTAAGTAAACATATATCTTGTGGAAAAATACTACTTTTGATTAATTATGAATTCTATATAAATGTTATGTATACATACTGGATATTACTTATGTAATTTCATTTGTACAATAAACTGCATTTGCAATTAAACAAGTTTATTTATTTAGTAGAATCCTTGTTTTCATCTCGATTCTTGAATTTTTTTATAAATTCTCATCTCAAACAAACTAAAAAAAGCCCTACTATTTTGCTATTGAACCTGGGGTGTCCACCTTAGAGAGGTTCAAATGCATCTTCAATGAGAGTTTTGATTTTTTATGTAGTTATGCATAAAACTATTATTTCATGCTATAAGTCTTCTATGGTTATGCATGCAAGAATTGAGCCTCCCCATTTGTGCAATTATTTGTGAAATACATTTTTGTGGGAATGCCTTACTTCTAAAAGTTTACATCCTTGTCCTCTAGTGAGCATAAGGGTGGCCTTGGCTCTACTCAAGGTCCAGAGAAAGGGATACCAGTGGTCTTTCATGGAGGTAGAGATGGTGCTGGATTACCCAACCTGAGGCTTCAGACTCCACATCCTGATATTTTTGCTGCTTACACTGGGCCAGATGGCGGCCTTACCACGGTAAATCGTGGTGATAGTCTTGCTGGTGTTGGGAGTGCCAGCCACTGTGGCCCAGAGAGACATCTTTCAACTGATGATCCAGATGTGGACTTCATTGATGATGGGAAGGAAGAAGGGGAGTCCAGGTCAATGGAGCCAAGTAAGGGGGAAGGTGATGGTGTGGTGTTCTTCGGCAGGAGCTATGGCACCTGCTTTCGTCTGCGGAAATCTGTGCTCTCTGCCCCTGTTGACAACTCCCGCGTCAGAATTCGTGCCATGGGCACCGTTTTCCTTTGCAAAGGGGATGAAGGGAGGTGGGAGAAAGAAAGGGATGATGATGAGTGTGGGAATGAAGGAGGAACCTCCTTGAGCTCCCAAGGAGCTAATTCCGTGGGAGAGGGTAAGGGGAGGCTGGGGATGCGGAAGTCTTGCAGTGCTCCCTTACAACGTGGACACTGGAGTCTGGGCACCAAAAGGGGAGACGTTGGGGCAGGTGGTAAGTCAGGTGGCCACTAGCCTGCTGCTTAACCACTGACAGTTTCTATCATGTAGTGCAACTTTGCTCTTTAGAATGAGTTGGCATCGTGTTTGCTTTTTGTTTGCTCGATGAATTATTTACAAGAATGAAATAAGAAACTGTTAAAGTAAGAGAAAAGATAATATGGGGAAAAAGTAGAGACTGTTTATTGCATTTATACCTGCTACATCTCCTGCATGCTTTGCTTTTTGTTGCAAAGTTTCTCTCAGATGAGGAAGTTTGTTAATCCTTTTGTCATCATTTGACTCCTGGTCAAGTACAGGAGTTTTTCTCCATCTCAAATGTCAAAATTTAATTTCAGATTTATGCGAACATGCATAACATGTCATTTCAACACCTTTGTTTCTTGTTATATTGAAGTCAACTCACTTTCTTGAGTTAAAGTAGGGGTTTTTTCTGCGATGCCTCTTTGAGTACGTTTAGTGTTGGAGGGTTACTACTCAGCCCTTCTTCACCGTAAATACCCCAATCCGAGAAGGGAGAATCATGCTGGCTTGATACCTTAGTTGGTTAAAGCACCTATCCGGCAAACGAGGAGACACGGGTTCGATTCCCGGTCAAGTACAGGATTTTTTCTCCTTCTCAAATGTCAAAATTTAATTTCAGATTTATGCGAACATGCATAACATGTCATTTCAACTCTTTTGTTTCTTGTTAAACTTCAAGAGCATATTTGCTAATGTTACTAATGTTTTGTGATGACAGTTTTCTGGTTAATTAGAATATGAGGCTTTCATTGAAAATAATCCAGCTGTTTATTTTTCAAAGTGGATTATTTTGTTTCTAAATTTCTGAATCAACGGATGTATTCATACTCTCAGAAGACAACAGTTCACTGAACACAACACATTTTGGTTTTTGCCCATCACTGTAAAACTGTATACATATTAAGTAATTTTCACTGTACTTTCTGTATATTCCATCCACTTTCTTCATCTTTTAACCCTTAAGGAGGCGTGTGGGATCTTTAAAGACCCACAGCTTTAAAACATGCTATAATTTTCTGTACTTATTTGTACAAAGCTGATTTTTTCAGTACCTTCCTAAAACATTTCTCTCCTTTTAATCTTGTAAAAATTTTGGCTTTATTTTCGTAGGATTTCGTGTAATATTGAAATTTTCATTGCTGGGGTCTTTTAAGGCCCCACGTGCCTACTTACGTTATAACTTCAGACTTTGAATTTTTTCTCCTTCAAACTCTCCGAGAAAAATGACTACGGTGGAATTCTGGCAGAAATGATTTTTTTATGTTGTTAGAATTCACTAGGTTCTTGTGACATGGTACCTATGAAAATATCCTGCTGCCTTCTTCGTTCACGAAATGAATAATTCTTTATCATTGTGGGGGAATACCCTCCATTATTTATTCTCTAAACCAGTGGTTCTCAAACTGGGTGCTGCAACACACTGATGTGCCACAGTAGATATTTAGGGGTGCCACGAAAAACTTTGTTTAATAAATAAATCAACGAATTCCATGTGTTGGTGGGTAATTAGGGCAATAATTTTTCTTCTAATAAATTGATTATGTAGTAGCATCAACAAATGGATATGTCCAAAGGTTGTAATATCCATATCTAAAAATATATAAAGCTTATCACAAGACTGGGATGCCACGAAACCCGCTTTGAAAGTGTGCCGTGACTCAGAAAAGTTTGAGAAAGTATACATGTGAATTCTTGTGTAAAATACTACTTCTGTCTGATAGTTAAATTGAATCAAATGTGATGGAATGTATTTTTGGATGATTAAAATAGGTATAATCAAGAGAAAAATTCAATTATTTACTGACGCGTTAAATAAATATAATGAATCCCTTATTATTAGGTATTGCTTAAAGAAGATGAATAAAGAGATTAGTTTATGTATTTAGCTTTTTTTAATTTGTAGAGTCGATTATGCCAAAATACTTGTTAGTGGCTCACGAAAAGAGAAACCAAGATAAAAATTGCACACACTAAATGGAAACACTAATATATTAATAATAATGGTTGCATGTCATTTTTCAAGGCACTAGTGGGTACCCGCAAAAACCTTTGCGAAGTCGGTCAGAAATTGGAATGTTTAAATGCCCATTTATTCTTATAAAATTAGACAACTGACATTTTGAATTTCATGTTTGTTTTTATAATTCATATATGCAATTTTGATTGTTTCTCCCTTACGAAAAAAGTAACATCCAGTATTAAAATAAAGAAGATTTTTTTCTTTTGGTCAATCGTTAAAAAAGCCCACAGTCCACATGCAGTTTACTGAATAATAATAATCTGCAATTATTAACGTTGCAGTCTATTAAGCTTGATGTTGCTATAACTATAATGTTGAAGCTTCATAAAAAGCGTGAAGCAAATAATGCAATTCTTTTGTTTATTTGTAGGGTAAATAGATGCTGATTGAATCGGAGGCAACAATGCGGGTTGCCTTGGCAACACCCAGAAATAACACAAAAAAGCCATAAAATGCCAAAAATAAATGCGTATTTCTGACAAATTCTTTCGTGTAACATCAAAATATTTCAAGAATAAGATAATTTATAGTTTTAGCCATCAAATAAAGCAAAAATGGAGAAAATATTTATGTATTTTGATTAATGAAAGAAAACAATCTTGCACCTTGAAAAATTGAAACTCCTGTGTTAACTTATGGGAAAATATATTCATCTTCCAAGGTCGAATCCGGGACACTTCCATGAATGACAATAGTTTTCCCGGTGTCTCCTAGTCGTGAGAAACTAAATGGCATTTACAGCATTTTTCTATGACTAACTGTTCAAGAGATAAAAGGGAGGATGGACAGACATTGAGTAATTATATATAAAAGATAATACTTCTTGTAACAAAAACTAAAAAGAAAAAATAGATAAGATAATTTAAAATTTCTTTTGGTGCACTTAAGTACCACACACACCCACTTAGGTTACAAAATAGAGTACGTCTATTTAAAGGTTAAGGTTGAAGGTTCAATTCTTTTCAAATTATTATCCATAATAGATGGGTTAACATTAACACAATAAAAGAACAACAGTAATGATCCACACTGCTGATTAGCAATGTTATCAGTTAACATAGACGTTGTTATCTGAAGCCAGCACCTAACTAACTAGGTGCATATGGTGCAATCAAAACATTCCAACTTTCCCATCATTTGGCACGCGTCAACAAGCATGCTATTTATTTGATGTTGAGTTAAAATCTTTGATTCTATGATATTATTATATTTCTTTATTATTACTATTATGTCTTTGAAATATTTTGAAAAAGAATACGTTCAAGGGGGTTATGGGGTGGTCACGGATTTATAATCACGCAAAAGGGGATCGCAAGCCAAAAAAAGGTTGAGAATCACTGTTCTAATAAGTGAAATCATGTGTTGCTCTAAGTACAGCTGAGGTAGAAATGACAGAAACAAGGTATGCAATCCCCCTTGAGTTTTAGTAACTGTAAATAACAAATATCTCAATGCTGCCATTTACCTGCAGAGTCATTTTCTAGTTTGCATGGGGTCCATTTATCCCCAAAAGACTGGCAGAAAGTTTAAGGATATGTGTGCGAGTGTGTTGCATGAGGAATTTTGAAAGTTAATATAAAGAAATTGGTAAAAACTTTAAAATTTCAAGCCTGGGGTAAGTTATTTATTTAAAATCAACTCAGATTCAAATTATATACCATGAGCTTTCTTTGGTAAAATTAACAAAAATTCTATTACTCAAACTCAGTTTGTGAGCATTCAGCAATGCCTGGATCTGTTTTCACAGGTACAGCTAGTTGTTTTTAATGCCAACAACTTTGTGAAAGTATAAAATATGTTTCTTTGGAATGTATTCATTGATATATTAATGCAAATGCTGACTTGAATGATTTTATTTTACTTCTTATTTTCTTTCATTTCGTTCATGTAAGAGAGGCTTTTGAGTGAAAACTCCTTTAAGAATGGCTATAATCGTCTTGAATGTTGATGAAATAATACATATCATTTATAATGTTAATAGCACTTTATTCTTTTTCAAAATAATATCTGAATTACACTAAAAATTTTCTGATTGATTAAGTTCTTTCAAACCTGTTGCTTCTTAGCTATGTAGTGAACATTGACTCATATTCTTCTGTTCTTATATTGTTTGTTTCTATTTTAATTGGGTGGCTTTGAAAAAACGCTTTCTTTAATGTGTGTCATCAATATTGTGAATTTTTCTTCAATAATAAATGCGATTTTAAACCATTTTGAGTTGAAGAAATAAAATTCTGAATCATCAATCAAAGGCCACTTAATCACCATGGCTAAATTTTAATTTTTAATGGAGGTGACTAATAGAGCGATATATCTATAAGATGCATGCCTCTTAGTTATTCTGTAGGTTTCTCTGCTGTAGCTAATGTATCTTGAAAATAAGGTTATGGAAGAAGAATCATGTACAGCAGTTTTTTAGAGATAAATATCATTTATTAGTTAAGTTAGTTCTATATATTCACTATTTCAATTTTGTTCCAATTTTATCTGTTTCTCTTTTAGAAGTCTTGCAGAGACCTGAGAAATGCTCTCTGGCTACTGGAACTACTGATTATCTGGCAAAAGATTCAGAAATTATTGATAAGGAGGTAGCAGGAATTAGTGGCGGTTGGGATCGCTGGAATAGAAGGGCTTACGGCATGGCACGTTCCCTGTATGAGCGTCATCCTGTATCAGGTCGCATAGCCGGCAGTCCAGTTGCTGATGCATTTGCAGTTGTGGCTCGCAAGCAAGTATTTTTATAAAATTATTTAAATCCTAAGTTAACCTTTAAGCACTGTGCAGTACATAGAGGTGATGCAATGATACTCTCCTCTCTTATATATGCTGTGTCGGTCTAAACTTCATTCGGGGCTCTCTACATCAGCGGTGCCCAAACTTTTCTAACATTTCAATTTTTAAAGTTTTATTATGAAAATTTTCAAAAAATGTATGAATTTGTCTGTTAAATTTTTCGAATTGATTTTTCGCCTTAGCTTCGCGGGCCGAACAAAAACCCTTCGCGGGCCATAGTTTGGGCACCGCTGCTCTAGATAATGGAAATATATCATAACTTCTAAAAATTTTGCATACAGACAACCAAGTGATCATAAAAAATTATGACAAGATGTCATAAATTTTAAACCCAGCTTGACTCTCTATATTACAGCGGGCCAATTAAGGTTTTTCTTTACCCAACCGAAGTGGTAATGAAGAAAATGTAGTCTTTATCCTCTTCAAAAGGAATTAGTGCATGAAAATGGGAAATTTTTTGATGTCATATACATAGCGATCCTTGTTGCCTCGTAATTGACAAGCAGTAGAGTGTGAGAAATCTTCCTGGTTGGTTGTTTTTTTAGAAGTAAGTTTTACGTCCCTCTCAATAATGGCATAAAGTTTGAAGGATAAGAAAAACAATTGATTATGAGGACAGACTCAGAAAATGAAACTAATTTTCTCTTTATATTTGCCAAGGAATGTGACTCTAAATATCATATTCCTTGAAATTCCTCTGACTGAAGTGTTGCATGACAGATTAAACTAGATCTGTGCTGTAGAATTCTTCTTCTTAAGGCTGCAACAAATTACATCCTAGAGATTTAATAAATATGTCTAGATGCTGTAGCATTGTACCTCTACACTGCATTCTACCTTTAGAAGGTAGAACTCTTTCTTATGAGATATCTGTTCTCTTTTCTATTGGTTTTTCCTTTGTTGGTTGGTCCTTCTCTACTCCTGCTCACTTGCTAAATTTGTTGTAATTATGGTGACATTGTCATTTAAGTAAAATTATGGTCCTCAATCAGCAAATTTTATGCTGAATCTGATTATGTATACACTACCATTTGTACTTTGCATGCTTGCAGTTCGCGAATTTACACTTCACTACAAAATTTTTTATGACCATTACTTGTTTCATGCCGATTACACAGAACAATAAATTTTGGATTGTATCCTGTTATGGCAATGGAAATAAATTTACTTTATAGATTTTGGGATGCTGAACATGAAAGTATAGATTAAATCGGTTTTCGAAAAAATGTCACTTCCTCACATTTACACTTTTTTCATATTGTGATATGGGAGCAGGATATACAGGGTGTTTCTGAGTTCTATTTACACTTTGAAGTGTAATAGAACTCGGAAGTGTAAATAGAACTTGGAAACACCCTGTATATCCTGCTCCCATATCACAATATGAAAAAAGTGTAAATGTACATAGCTATGAACGTACCTGCATTAAACATGGCACCTTTTCACTTGTTGCTTGTACTGAACTTCTGGAGCATCCCTTTTCACCATCCAGCAATAATCGGCTAGCATAGCAACACTCCATTTGCCTTTGTATCTCTGCTCCATCGTCGAGATATCCTGATAGAAATGCTCACCATGTTCATCGTTTACGGCACCACAGTTAGCCGGGAATAAATGCAGGTGTGAATGGAGGAAATGTATCTTCAGTGAATGACATATCTGTGGACCAATGTATACTCCCACCTTGATCTTCTCCATACTAAGCCTTGAGAATTTCTCACACAAGTATGTAAATGCCGGTCCATTCCTGTCCAATGCATTTACGAAATATTTCATGAGGCCCAGTTTATTGTAGAGGTGGAAGCAAAACTTTTCTGGGATCTACCAGCGGCTCAAAAGCTACGTTCTTTGTTCCAGGTGTAAGTGATTTACGGTGAGGCCAATTCTTCTTCCTGTAGTGGTCATCCTTGGCACGACTATCCCATTCGCATAGAAAGCAACAGAACTTCATGTAACCCTTTTGCAATTCCAGCAAAATTGCAATTACCTTCAAATCACCGCAAATCAGCCATTCATATTTTTTGTAGTTCACGTAGCTGAGAATGTTTTTCATGTTTACATACGTTTCCTTGGTGTGGACGACATGGGCAACAGGAATTGAAGGCAGCACATTTACATTGTGCAACAGCACAGCTTTTAGACTAACCTTAGAAGAGTCTATGAATAGTCTCCATTCTTCCGGATTGTGCCTGATGTTCATTGCTGCCATCAGGCCATTGACATCCTCACAAACAGGGAGTTCACCTTCTGTTTTAAAGAACTGCTCAATATCTTTTTGTTGGGTGCAAAATGCAGTCACTTTCACAGTATTCTTGAGAAGATTCCACTACTGCAGCCTTGAGGCTAACAGTTCTGCCTTATTCTTTGGCAGTTCGAGATCCCTGATGAGGTCATAAAGTTTGTTCTCCGTGATCTTATGTGGTTCAGCAGAGGTCACGTTTGCATGAAATTCTGGATCTCTGGAAGTAGATGGCTGCAGTGTTTCTTTGGGTATATCATGCTGTTCCTCATCACAGTCTATGGAAAAACTGTCGGGGGGTTCTGGAATGGGCAGTCCTTCACCGTGAGGCACTGGGCGCATAGCAGATGGTATATTTGGGTACACCGCTGTCCACTTTTTCTTCTTGGTAATCCCTTTCTGAATAGGAGGCACCATACAGAAGTAACAGTCTGTGACATGATCTGTCGGCTACCTCCATATCATGGGCATTGCAAAAGGCATGGAACGTCCCTTGCGATTCACCTACGCATTGAGCTTTGATGAACAGGACATGCAGCACACGTGCGGGGCCCAGCTCTTGTCCTGGTCGTCTACTTTACAGCCAAAGTACAAGAAGTAGGCTTTTTTTATTACTGGGGTTAAAGCACACTTCCTTGAAGCAAACGTGACTTCTCTGTAGCAGAAGTTATCCGCACTGTTCACACACTTACGGGGCATATTTATCCCACCTAAAACAAAGGCTAACAAAATCTCACCGAGCACAAAACACCTAGAACAACGGCTAACAGAAAATCACAGAGCGCCTAACTAGACTCACAGAATTCCAATGAAACACTGCAAGACAGAAAAAAAAGCATCTGAAACAATGGTAGCTGATCACATGGTGCTAAAAGCGCCGTGACCTTGGAATGCGGTGCTGCCACATCTCAGCTCAGAGCCATAACCACTTATGCAGGAATAACTCGCTGATATGGGATCCCTTCTGTAATTTGAAAACAAGAGCCAATTTTAATTTTTTAATGTCATTTTCGTGTTCACCACCCAAAACTTAGTTAACCCATTAATGCCCAAAGCATTTTTTATTGAAAAATTATTTTTTTTTGGTTTATTTATCCTTCTGAGCACTCTAACATGGAAAGCACACTTTTATATTTTTTGCATTTCTACATCAGAAGATATTTACATGCATCTTAAATTGCTCGTGGGCACTTGCGATACTAAATATGGGCAATTGCCAAAAATTTAAAGAAGAAGATAACTATATTAGCAATCTATTAATTTTTGCTAATATCTACTTAAATCATCAATTAGGTGTACAATAGTGTAATCATACAAAAGGATATTAATATAATTAAAATAAATAAAAAATTATATTTTTCATCACAGACATTCATTGAGTTGGTAGTTCATTTTTCATGGAACCCAATAAAACACTCCGGATGAAGGGAAACCTTACATTTCTGACAAAGGTACACAGTTCTTGTTTTACATTGAACCTACTTGGAAGCAGCGGAGGAATAAATTCTGACATTTTAAATTCCACTTTAGATACGTCGTGGGATCACTGTCTTTTGTTATCGCTAAACTTGCGCTTTTTGGTGTTTTTTTGCTCTCTCTAGATTCACTTTGTGGAATTTTTCCATAATTGGATGAAAAAGGAAACACTTTGTCAATTCCAATTGAAAAGTATGTTTACTGACCGACCTAGGTTTCAATACATAGTATCATTAAAACGATACTATGCATTGAAACCTAGATTGGTCGGTAAACACTTTTCAAGTGGAATTGACAAAGTGTTACCTTTTTCATCCAATTGTGTTCATAAAAATTAATAACTTTTGACACAAACTTACATTATGATGCGATAATGTCCAACAAGTTATAAATGACTTCACATAGTAAAGGTATTGCTTCTATACACACAGAACCTACAAAGAAGGGGAAAATGTTTCATAAAATGATTCTGATGGAAAATTGTAGCATTAGTTTATTAGTAATAATGGATAAATACCTTTTTACAAGTCGTCGAAGATCCGCAGAAAGAAACAAAATCAGATGTGTAACTCCAAGGTTGTATAAACAAAAATCTAGGATAAAAATCCAAAATTAGTACTGCATGTGCCCATGAGCAACTTTAGTTGCATCAAAAGTTTGTCATTCATTGAAAAAAAATGAGAATGAATTGAAGTAATATTTTTTGAAAAGTGACACATGTTTACTTAATAATTTAGAAGGTTCAAATCAAATATTAGTTTTATATAGAGTAAGATACATACTCCCGAGCAGCGCAACGTCCGTACCTCAACTGAAGAGATCCGACCCTTAGTCTGTGAAAGGCTCGGGGTACCGTTATTTCTTTTCCTAGATGCATTCTATCGCAAATGCAATTAGTAGGAAAAATTAGATTCGGAGACTTTTGCTTGAATTCCTTGAGGAGTAGGTATTTTTAGGAGGCCATACAACTTAAGTTGCTCGTTGGCTTTAATGGGTTAAGATTCGGTAATTTCGTTTTCATACAATTTCCATGTTGAACAGTGTTATTCGCATTTTGCATCATGCATTTGTGATGACAACATACGTGAACTCCCTCTGCTTTTTTGTTTCAAAGTTCAGTTTAAACTTTGGCGCCCTAGAAAGGACTTATTATATCTATAATGCTCATTATTAGTAGTTTTCAAAGTAAACAAACCTGATAACTTTCAAATTAATTATTTTGTAGCTCATTTTGAATGCAACCGCCAACAAAACTTTAGTTTAAAATTTAAAGAAACGCCTTCATTTTGGAGTATAAGGTTTTCATTTGGTATTATCCTTGTACATATTTTGAACATAATTTAAGGGTATGTTATTTTGTTTTGTTAAGGCTTTATCTTTTAATTACGAATTTTTAACAAAAATCTAAGAATTGCTATCATCTTGTAAAGGTAAGATTTTCTGCCACATATTTTGAACGCAATCAAAAGAAATGTTATCACTTACTTACGATAGGCTTGATTTTCTTTTATGCATTTCGAACATAATTAATAAAATGAATGTTACCACTTTATAATGCTTGTGTTTTTTAGGAAATATTTGTTTCAGAACCTAAAACATCCATGCATCACATACTTTACATTCCATTTCAGTAGTTAATCCATTAAAATTAAAGCATTTCCTTGAAATGAACAAAAGAAGATCGAAAATCGCATGCGAAAATGTGCTGGTGATAAATTGCACAATTGCCGAAAGAAGTGTCATCACTTTGTAATGCTGGATTTTTTTTTGCTTTTACGCGTTTTGAAAGTAATTAAAAGAATGTTTTTCACTTTTTGATGCTAGGTTTTCATTTGCTGTTATTTTTTCTTTTATTTTCTGTTCAACTGCATTATTTATGATAAAAACTATTTTTACATTGCGTCTGAGGGGAAAATAGGACTTACACTTTGCAAATTTGCATTTCGCATCAATTTTCTGGAACCATTTATTCGCAAAGTTCAAAAAGGTGGTGTGGTTTAATTGTCTAAAAATTCAGGAAAATTATTAAAAGTTGGAGAAACTAAAAATTTCCTCACCCTAACCTTTTTATCACTTTTTAAGCGTAGAACCTTATATATTGGCTTTACTGATTCAATAGGAACAAATTTTTTTCTGTTTCCATAACCGGGCAAAAGGTATACATAGCGACGGTTGCACTGTTGAGAGAAAGTGACGAGAAATGGTCCTAAATGCTACTATGGCTTATGCCTCCTTGGCTCCTCTGTGTTGGGTAATGTTGCTTGGGCTGTGTTCCCCCCCTCAGGTTGGGTAGTGTTCATTTTCAGTTATAGTACTCATCATCCTTATTTCGAAATGCTTGTAATATTCATGTATGACGAAGTTCTGCCTGATTATGGATGCAACCAATTTTTTTTATGCCTCCCATAAGATTGTAATAACCAATGTCATGTGGTGATGTTTTTTTTTGAGTAAGCTGTTTGGTATCCCTCAAATTGTACAGTCACCGGTTTTGTTTAAGTCGCTTTTAAAGAGATATCCAAGCATTAAAAAACAAAAAGTTACAGTTTGTCTCAAAATTGATAAGAAAGAACAATTTAACTAAATAGTTATTTACAAAGAAAGGAATAAACTCCAATGTTGTAATTTAATAAATAGAGTGTCATACAAAGGTAGAGAGAGAGAAAAAAATTATAGCTTAAATAAAAATAAAGGAAAGAAAACAACACTCGCAGTTTTCAGGAAGCCCTCTTCCTACACATGCTCCAATGCAATAGTCAAGTGCCTCCTGACAGCAGCACAACTTATGGACACAAATGCTCACATGACTGACATGCACAATTGAAAAATAAAAAGCATAAAAAAGAAATTTGCAAAAGTTTAAACAAATATTCAAGGTTTATGCATTTCTGAATGTGCTACGAAGCTGAAATATTTTGTAAAGGTAGAGTTTGTAAAATAACTGAATAGGGATTAAAGAAATTTTGATATTTTAATTTGTTTGCCTGTTAAAATTCTTAAAATTTAAACAAATAGATAAATATTTAGGTACTAGTAGACAAGCTAAGGAGCTGAAAATTTTCAGTTATTTAGAGCTTGGTACAAAAGCGCAAATGAACATTTGAAAATCTCCATGATGTTTTCATTGAGGCCATTAAATTTTTTTTAAATTTAAACAATTAGATAAATATTATTGCACTTCTAGATGCACTACAAAATTTGGCAGAAATGTGTGGAATTAGTACCGAACAATGGAAAAAGTATAATATTCTTAACCCCTTAACTGGAGAATTAAATTTTCTTATCTTTCAGCTGGTGGGGAGTGAATCCTTTCTTTCAAATAGTTTGAAGTTGACATTTTCTTGTCCTATTAGTTATTGTATGATGTTCCTTAAAGTTGGTAATGGATATTTTACAATATTAACAAAATTATGCAATTTTAAATGCTTAAAAATAAAATTTTTTTCTTTAATTAATCAGTTGTCCATAAATGATCATATTTTTAGCATGAGTGATTTTCCAGTTATAAAACAACAATATTTAAAAAAATATTTCTAATATTTTGATGCATATTTTGCAAAAAAGAAAAAGAAATCATCTACGGCAAATTTTTCGGTTGCATACCTTCCAGGGTTACCTCCAAGTAGGGTAGGTTTGACCAATGCATGTACTAAATTGATCATCAAAATTGAAGTAGTCTATCATTCTTCAGGAGTGTTTATGTTAAATAAATTTTGCATGCAGGTTATAAACATCGAATGAACAAATGGTACTCATGCAATTTCTATGTACAATATCTAAACTTTTTATAATATTTTTCAAAGTTGATATCATGGAGCATATTTAGAGGCATTCTTCTATTTACACTATTTACAATACGAGTTGTCGGTGCTTGCACACTGTAAGCACTTAAAAAATCACAATACACCAAGATCTAAACTTGTAAATAAACTAACATGACAGCATTTGAACTACGCAGAGCCCATTTAAATTAGATAATAGTTTCACTTTTACGTTTTTTCTATCGAAAGAACCATTTCATTGAGTAGACCATCTCATTCTTTCCACACCTTTAGCAATCATGTCTCATGCACCTGGGTTTTATGGTTAGGGTCTCAAAAGACGGGAGGGAGTAGGGGAAATCTCTTCGAGGGCAGGATAGAGTAAGGGAAGTACCTACGGGGGCAAGATATTTTAGCGGTCACTTATATGCTTAGCCACGGCATGCACTTTGAAGTGAGTAGTAATCTTTCAATATTACACATCCTGTGCAGCTGCATTTTTGGAAATCTTTGCCCCAAATTTTCGCCGACGCACGAGGCAAGACCTACGTTTATTGTTTACATGTGGCTTCTTATTTTATTGCAAGGCGACCGCTTTCCCATGGCCAAGATGTGCACTTTGAAGTGGCATCTTCAAATCATTTTATGATCGGTTTAGGCTTTTACATCTCATTGGCTAATTTTTCTCCTTCAGTTTTGGCAATTAGATCTCATTTTTACGCAAATTCTCTTTTACTCTAGTTTATCCATCCTATAGATCAGTTTTGTTTTGGTTATCCTCAAGTGATATTGTGTTCTGGTTGAGTTCCTAGAAAATCACTCTGTGATTCGCAATATAAAGTCAACTTTATTCGATACCATGTCTGATTCAGACGTTTCGATGTCAAGTTACGGTGATTCTGAATCATTGTACAAGCTATCAGAAGAAGAAAGTGAGTTAGCATCATCAGAAGCTGAAGGCATTGAAGAAGCTTTTTCTGAAGATGATGATACAGCAAAAGCTTCAAATTTGTGGAGAGATTGCTCGAATGCTGATCGTCTTTTTTGCTAAACAGGTGAAGATGGTTTGCTGGTCGATAGGGATTTTTGCAATCCGATAGACTCATATGAACATTTTCTGGATGAAGAAGTGTTGGACCTGCTTGTAAAGGAGACAAACAGATATGCGAGCCAATATTTAGCTTCTGAAGTCCCTATGAGAAGATCCTTTATGAAAAAATAGAAGGAAACATCACCAAGTGAATTGAAAAGGTTCTTCGCAGTTTTGATGGCTATGGGCGTAAACCATCTACCAAAAATGCTTTTATATTGGTCCAACAAACCTTTATACTGGAATGACCTTATATGAAACATGATCGGTTTGAGATGCTTCTGAAGTGCTTTCATTTCAATAATAATGTGACTCAAACAAGTGAAAATAGATTATCCAAGATCAAGCCATTACTTGATTTGATTTGCAGAAGGTTTCAATCGACAATTATCTTAGTATGCGGCTCTTTTAAATTTCCATTCAGTGGTATGTCAACGTTTTTCTCTACAGAACACTGACGTAGTGTGATTTGAGGTGTGTTGGAGATGCCTAAGAGACGTGCATTATATCTTAATTGCTTCAGATGCAAATTATGCTTTCTGTTCGTAAATTTCTGAGTGCAGAATGTGTCACGCAGCTCTCAAAATTCTGAAAATTATTGTATGCAGCTCTGAGGGCAAGTAGGTTTGGCCACTCCTGCTATATAGCAAATTAAAGGCAGTGCGGCATGGGTACGTACCACGCGCAGAGGCCGGCGATATGGTAAGAAACCGAGATCCGTACCATGCACAGATCGGCGCTGAGGGGTTAATCATGGGGCTCATCTGATCAAGCAATGCACTGCCAAACCATTGAATATATGCATAACAATACGTAAAGATTAATATGTTCATTATCGTAATAGTGCATTCTATGAAAACAATAATAGTCATATTAATGTCTCGCTACTAATAAAAGTGCAAGTTATGATAATGATTTTTATCTTAATATGCGTTCGATTCATTTTTTGCACTATGTCTGATAGTGGGGCAAACTATTTTTGAACGAGAGCACAAAATATCTCACATTATTAATTCACTATAAAATGTATCATACATATTACAATATCTCGCAAAATATAGACCAAAATTTATAGTACGTATTGCATTCTCGGGAATAAAGTTATTCTGTTTATCTTTAAATAATCGCTGATTTCAGAAGTATTCTCATTGACAGAACATGAATGTTGTTAGTGTAAAATTAATCTGGGAACACCCGATTAGCAGAAAATAGGGAAAACGATTATTACGCATCCTATTTTTCATTCTGTGTGGGTACAAAAAAATGAGAGGGTAAGGCAAAATTAAATATTTGAAGTCAAAACATGTATGTCATACAGAACTGGCTGGTAAATTGTTACCAGTTAATCATCCCGCTAGAGAAAAAATGTCCTCCTTTCTTAGACTCACTCAATGGGGAGTTTTCCTTTTCTTCGCTTTAGCAGAAAATCCTAAATGAACTTCACTATCAACATCCTCATATTCTTCTTCGCAGTCACCCGGTATGTCTGATAAAGCATCTTTATACAAACCTAAATTTTTTTCTGCTGACAGTGCACTCTTGCCACTTCTCCCAGCCATGCTGATCACTAACCCGAAAAATAATAAGTATAAAAACATTAGAAATAAGTAAGTAATTGGCATGATCTTTAGTATGCAGTGTTTTTACAGAACATACCGTTTTATATCAAAATACTTGTAATTAAAATTATGTAAGTCAAAAATAGTTGTATCTCACAAAACGAACTATTTTAGAAAATTATTATTTATATAATAAAACTGTAAATTCCTGGCAGATAACGAGAAAGAACACAATCAATTCACTTTGGAAACAACTGATCTCACAAGTTGATTTGCGAGACGATATTTTCTTTCAATAACACCTCCCCTACTCTGGGTCTGGGTGGTTAAAAAGCTGTCTTCCCTTCTCCCTCCTTGGTGGAGGGTCATATTGTGTTTTCCATTCAGTGACAGACAAGACCCTACTAAACCAATGCTCCAAGTTTAGTCCTCAACCGAAGGTCATTCATTCATAATATGATGGGTTCGGCATCTTATTCCAAAGGCATAGAAAAGAGGCATCTTTTCGAAAGAAGGCATTCCCATCTGTTTTTGGGCTGTAAACAGAGACTTATTTCCCTTGTAGAAAAAAATTCTGTGTTCTCTTCCGCCTCAAAAGTGAATGCTCATGGTCTCCTCAGAGTCACCAAAAATGGAAAGATGAAATTATACTGCTTATTAGTAAAATTTGAGGAAATGAAGATGATGCATTATTTCTTTCCTTGTCCATCACAGAGGAAAAATAAAAGTTTAATTCCTACTTGTTAGAGCATCTAAAGGAAGGAGACTTCCTGATCATTAAGACATTGATCGTTGATAGCTCACATAACTTTTGGCTCTAATTATTAAACGATATAAATACTCCTTTAGCCAAAAACTGGATGGGATTAAAGAACCCAAAGGGTTGTAAACTTTATTTTTAAATTGAGGGATGCTATTTATTTCCTTGATGGACATAGGTAATTTGTTGTACAATTGGACACTCATAGCTTTAATTCCTTTACTAAATTCCTTAAACTTACGATGATAAAAATGTATATCATACATATTGGGAAATATATTTAACCTTCCTTGATCCAAAACAGGAAAATATTTTTAATGACTGCAACGTTTATAGAGGAAGGTTCTTCAGAGTACAAGATAAAAGGATCCATTTAGATCAGTGTTTCTCAACCGGGGTGACGCGGGAGTTGTGTAGGGGTGATGCAAAACTTCCAGATGGTCTTCCCTTGATGGCGATAATCTTGTTCCTCATTTCTCCCTTACAGCCGTTTTTTCCCATTCTCGTTCCAAGAATTTATTCGTGGGATATTATCTCTGATTTTGGAACTTATTAAGTGCAATATTGTGTAGAAACCGACTTATTTGTTCATTTTGTCCGAATACTAGCAGAAAATATTTGGTGTTGTTCTAACAAATTGAACACAATTGATCTGTTTCTGCATAGTATTGCTGTTACTATTTTGTTTTGATATAGAGTGCAACGAAGTAACGACTTCTTCGGTCGAGTATATTCTCTGATTTTTCGATACGGGGGTAGTTATTTTCACTTCGTCGCGTGGAGTTGTGTTATCCAGCATTGGAACGTTCTGCATAGATTTTCTTCGTGAATCTGAACCAAGTGTTAAAAGTTGCAGTACAATACAATTCCAGATTTATTTTGGCGATAAGTGGCTTTCTTTATATCTATTTCGCCGTGAATCAAAGTGGATTTTCGATTTTTTTTAAGGTAAGGTTATTACATCTGATATGCTTTAATTAACTCCCTTTTCCAATGCGCTTCATTGTCTTGCTTGAGTCCCAGTGGTATACGTTCAATCTTATTTAACATATTTTTATGTATGCAGGTATGATAATGTTTTCCATCACCAGTTTTGATTTTCAATCCTTCTTACACCTTCCAAAAGAAATCTCAAACTCAGAATTTATTTGAGAACATAAGAGTAAGTTTTTTGTCTGTAGTTAAAGTTTATTAATTCGTAGTATATAATTTATTGATTTATTCATTGAGTATCCTTTTCCATTGTTTCTTGCAGTTTTCCGAGAATTATTAATCTGGGATATATTTTACCCTCATTAAAATGGACAAATTTGTAGTGAAGAAAACGAAATTAGATGAAACAGTGATGACAATGCATTCAAATGTGTCTCCTAAGACATCTTCTAAAATCAAACGTAGACAATACAGTGACTCTTACCTAGGTTTGGGTTTTACCTGGTCCGGAGATGAGGATAATCCAATACATATGTGCATTATCTGCGGATACAAGTTATGCAATGATTCTATGGTTCCTAGCAGACTAAAGCGGCATTTCTTATCAAAACATGGGCACTTGCAAGACAAAAGCATAGACTATTTTGAAAGATCAAAGTAAACAGTCAACAAGTTTTGTGAAAAATTTGCAACTTCTGATATAGCCCTGGAAGCAAGTTATATTGTGTCAGAGTTAATTGCGAAACAAAAAAAGCCTCATACAGTTGGAGATACTTTAATAATTCCTGCCTGTAAAGAAATTGTTAGAATTATGTTAGGTGACGATGCTGCCAAAGAAATAGATAAAATACCTCTTTCAAATGATATAGAAAAACATGTCACAGAAATGGTAATTGATAGATGTTTCGCTATTCAAGTCGATGAGTCTACTATCATAAGCGGTAAATATCATGTACTGGCTTTTATTCATTTTGTTAATGAAACTGAAATAATTCTCACCCCAAATAAAGACCACATCAATGAATCAATCAATCTCATTCCCATCTGTCACAATCCATAGCTCTCCCTCGTTTTCTTCTCTCCCTCTTTATCTCTTTCCTCCTATCCTTTTCTAATTCTGTACCTCCTTACTCTCTATGTACCTTCCATTCTATATCCCTTCCTTCCTATCTCCCTCCCCACATCCCCCTCTCTGTTATTCTACATCTATATAGTCGTTTAGATAAGCAAAAGAATCCAAACTTAATCCTAGTCCCATTAGGGTTACGTAATGTCGCGAAAAATCCTACGATAATTTAAGGCAATCTATCCACTCGTATATATTACACGTATGCAGGTTGAGACAACAATTGATTCTCGAAGTTGAACAGTGACGTGGTCAGCAAGGCAACATCCTGTTTAAAAGCCGCCATTTTTCCTAAATATGTGATTTAAATGTTTAATATGAGAGATTTTGAATGGTAGGCAGAAAAAGATGAGTAGAATAAGAAATTTCATTAATTTTCCTAAAACATAGTTTAAATTCGAAGATCGTATGTCAATTTTTTCTAATTTGAAATTCCAAAAGAATAAAAGCCTTCACTTTAAAAAGTCAATTTTTAAGTATTATCTTACGGAAAACGGAAATCGCCCCACTGGAGTCGAACCCTGCTCTTTTTTCGTATTTTTTGTCATTATTTAATTTTTATATCTAAAACAAAGATTCCTGCAAAATTTCAGCCTTCCACCTAATCGGGAAGTTAGTTAAAAATGTGCTAAAAAGTGCCATTGATGATGTCAGCGTTACACACAAACCTTACCATCTAGGCTTTTATTATAATAATACCTTAATGATGCTAGTAAATGATTTAGTTACAGGTAGTTCCCTGTTAACACAGTAGATGCATTCAATAATAGTGCCTTGGCAACCAAGAATGTATTACCTATTGGATGCGTTCTGGACACAAACTTTCTATACTTTGAAAATGAACTGCAAAAAATTGTTAAATAATGTTATTTTATTCTGATTTCATTTAATAGATATTACTCTATTTCAGGAGTGAGCAAACCTTAGCCTGTGGGCCACATGTGGCTCGCGAGGGCATTTTATGTGGCCCACGAAGCCATTATGAAAGCGAACCTTAATATAAAATACAGATAATTTCATATTTGTAGCTTATAATTATGGCCGGAAAATCATTTCCAGTGATGTTATGGGGATGACATATTATTTATTATCGATTTTCACTAGCAGGACCCCTCGCATTATCTCAAATCACTCCCAGTGCGAACCCTAACATGGTCCGCCGAAGCATTTTCATCTGTTATTGCCTAAGAAGCTGCAACTGTTAATGCAGCCCGTGATGTAAAAAGTTTGCCCACCCCTGCTCTGTTTAATCCTGTAATTTAGAAAATGTATTACAGATTGAAGAATGTTCATTTTAAATCACTTATATGAGGCAATTTTTCAGCATTTTGATTTTAACCAAACTTGAGACATCTAAATGCAAATGCTTAGAGAAAGAGAGCTGGGTTGATGAAAAGAAAGCAGTAGTATTGAGATCCCGCAAATGCATTTGGGACTAAGTTTTCTTTTGAGCAGTATTGCATTGCAATTTGGGATACAATGTAGCAAATATTGTGACAGGAGAATGATTTTGCATTTCAAAATGCAATGCAATACTCTCTTTTACAATGTTGCATATTGCAAAAGAATGGAAATTACATTCAAAAGTTGTAATACAAATCTGGTAAACTGCTACACAGATTAAAATTTTCATTGCATGTTTTTGTTCAAGTATCCAAATGTAATAGAAAATCACTGACTGGATACTGTGTGCTATAATGGATCAATACCATTCATGGAGTTTTCCACATAATAATGAAAAATTGTCATGTTGTTTGAAAAATGATCTTTAGTTAAAAAACTGCATAATAATGTAAATGTGCTAACCGAGAAATTAATAAGCATGTAACACCGACTAAAGAACCTTCCGCGTAATAACGAAAAAGTGTCTGTCAGTATGAAAATGATCCCTAACTGATACACTGCATAGTAGCGAAAATGTATTAATGGAAAGCAAATTATAGGACTAACGGTACTTGTAACATGAGGTTCCAGGCATAATTCAGTTGATATAATATTTTTGGAATTTTTTGCTATCTGGACTCACTTCTATTAGCATAATTAATTGAGATTGTTCTGTAATTGGAAGTTATAGATTTTACTTGTCATTTTTGCCTCATTTTAGAGATTCTGCTCTCTTGGCACTTGCTGATGGTGTAAACTGGGGACCAAAAGCAGCAACAGCAGCAAGGGCTGCCCTTCACGGCTCCCTGCGTCATCTGCATGTGGCACTCTATAATCCACCAGCCTCGATCACCAAAGTCAAGGATACTAAGGTTTTTATTATAAATTTATTCACTTGCATATAAACTGACCTTGTATATAAGCCCCATCCCATATTTTTACTGGGTGATCAGGCCTTGGTAGAGAAATGATGTACACATTATTGACTCCTAATCCTAGGGTTGTGCATTTAAATCTTGCTGAGAGCATAGTTGTATGTGATCATCTTTATTATTATTATTTTGCACTCATTTTAAAGGACCAGTAATGTCTGTTTATAAACAAGTGAAAATATGTAAATAATAGTAAATTAGTGATTACAAATAAAATAAAAAACAACAATTAGGCTTAAAAAATTCTGGCAAATTATAAATCACTAATACCATATTTACCCGATTGTAAGCCATTTTTACAAACCCCAAAAAAATCAGTATCGCCAACTGTACTAATGTTCAGAATGTTAGGTATTTCTAAAAAATATGAAAAAAGGATAAACTTCTAATTATCACTCGATGGTTGAGAAAAAATAAAACACATTCATGCCTTTTACTTATGTCTCGATAATGTATCTCATCGAAGCATTGATATTAGTGAAGGTTTCATTAAAATCGGTCAATTTGTTGCTGAGATATATTTTTTTTAAACTGAAATTTGGACTGGCCCTTGCATTATGACTAGAGTTTTGGAATCGGGAATTCCCATTCCCGATAATTTACTCGATATTTCTTATTCTCAATTCTCAGGAAAATTTTTAATGATTACCGGGAACTGTTCGTTGAATTTTGTGCCAAGTCAAACTTTTCCAGAATTGCCTTCATAGCTGGTTTTTTTAGATATTCCTCCGAATTTCAGCTCCAATGTTCAACTATCAAAATTAGTTTTAATTTTTTAAAATGTTATGCATGTTGTACTAATAGAATTTCTGATGAATACTAAATATCTTTTCAGTGAATGGTATTTAGTAACTGAATTATTAGGAGTTTGAGATTAAGGATCAGGTTGCGTTTCTTGCTATTAATTCAATTTTAATGGAATGCTAATACATTGTCAAAATGGCTTCTTCTTGTGCCCATGAATGTCGTTAGTAAAAAAAGGTCCAAAAGTAATGGTTGCATGTTGCATCAATTTAAAATAGGCGCTGAAGTGAACTACCTTCCCCTCCTTTTCTTCTTCCTTTCCCCATCCCTCCTCTAATCGACCAAAAGTCTGACCAAATGAATTATAAATGGGGTGTTTCATTACCAGTCTGCCATACCTCAGGAGGTGATTCGGGAGATAAGTTCGAGTAAAAAAGTTATACAACATTGCTCCTACTCCCAACCGTTGAGGAACTACAGACGTTTTAAGATGCGCAATGCTGTAATGGCAACACTGGTGATGGTTTGAGTTACATTGTAATCACCGCTGATTCTCAGTTGTGTCTTGGCTCACTTGCTTATGATCCACGCTCGGTGTTACATGTGACACTGTTGCGATAAGTTCAAAATTGTAGTTTTATCACAAAATGAATCAACAGTTCATTCCCAGTGAATACTCTGATATCCATTACATTTATGGATTCTGTGATGATAACAGCGGGGTGGCAGTTGATGAATATTGCAGACGTTTTCCGAACCGCCAAATTTAATTGGGATGGAATTAACAATACATGAAAATCCCACTTGTGGTCCACCGATATTCCTCACAAGACTGTCGAAAGCAACTTCCATTATCAATTCTCAGTTAATGTTTGGTGTGCTCTGGTTGGAGATTTGTTGATTGGATCTTTTTGGAATAACATTTAAATGCTGCTAATTACCTAATCTTCCTGACAAACAAATTTCCACTTTTAATGGAGGACGTGCCTCTGGAGACAAGGTGCAAGATGTTCTTTCAGCAGGATGGGGTGCCTCCCCATTTTGGTCATCAAGTTATGGATTACTTGAATCAGCATGATGGGAATCGGTGTATTGGTCATTGGCCGCTGAGATCTTTGGACCTAACCCTACTTGACTTCTTTTTGTGGGGTCTTATGAAAGAGATGGTGTACAACAGTTTCTTAACTGGTGGGATGCGAAGGTCGTCTAGGTGGGACGTGAAGTTTTGATGGTAATTTATGTATAGCTTTTTCTCAACAAAATTACTCCAATATTTAAGGTTTTTGAAAATGTCCATAAGGACTAACATGGTTCTGAAATGCAGTCGACATAAAATCCACTTCTTGGAAAAGATGGGGTTTGTTGTTTTCATTCCAAGGTCTTTTGACAAAATGGTTGGTGGGACCTAGGATTTTTGACAGAATGGTAGGTGGGATGCAAGATGTAAAAGGTTGAGAACCACTAGTTTACAAGACCAAAGTACAGATGAGAGAGGAACTATTGCATTGCATTATGGATGCCACTGCATACATACGAGACCACCCTGAAATGATCCAACAGGCAGTAAACTCTTGTTTGGAACGAGCAAGACTGTGCATTGAAAACTGTGGCAGAAATTTTGAATAGTTAACTTAAGGTGTATCTTGAAACGTACCAATAAATTCATCTGATTAATACTCTTGTATATTTTCTCCTGTGTGCACTTACAACCATCCGTAGCTCCTTAATGGTTGGAAATTGGACCAATGTAGTATTAACTCTTTTTACTCGAACTTAACTTGCAAAGTATGGTAGACCGGTCGTGAAACATCCTGCATAAATGTGGGAGCCTGTGATGCTTTTCTGTCACATTAAGTAGATTTTGATTTTTAAAAACAAGATGATCCAAACAGAACTTATGATACCTACTTTCCATTTAATTATTACTTATATTGACTTGAATAGCTTTAAAGTGATCACAGATATGTAGCTCTTTGTGTTCCCAAATTTCGTAATTTAGCATTATAAAATACTACAAATACATTCGAATGGAATATTAAATTGATCATGCATATTTGTGCGGCGAAAATAATGCGTGTACGTATTAGAACAACAATAGTTGTGGCTATGGCAACACTTTCATAATGAGTGATAAAAACTGCAAAATCGCCAGTATTTATGCGAAATTCTAAGAAATACAATCAATAAGCAAAATTCTACGATAAAAATTATAATCTTCATTCCTTTCCTCAAAGAATAGTACAAAACTCGTTCCGTTATTACAATTCTAAGATGTACAAGAGAAAATTACCCTTCACAATGGATTTCAGATTGCCCATGGAAATCAAATTGGAAGGATAGTTCCTGGAATCTAACCCAAGATTTCAATCTTCGTAACAAATACTATCCTCAGGAACTCGGCTCATGTAGCAAGAGATGTCCACCAAGTTTCATGAAAATCTGTCTATTGCTTCAAAGGTTATAGACAGACAGATAGACAGAACAACAACGACAAAACTAGAAGCCTATTTCCATTCTGGAAAGTAGGCTAAAAATAGACTTCCTAGTATCAATCTCAACTTAATCAAAACCATTATCAATCTATCTCTCCCTCCTTCTGTCTCCTTCCCTCTCACTCCCCCCCTCTCTCTCCGTCTCTCTCTTCTTTCTCTCTCTCTCTCTCCTCTTTCCCATACTAAAACATTCAAAGCACGCTTTCCTTATGCATCTAGTATAAGGCTTGAGATGACAATACAATCCCGAGGTTTAACAATGACATAGTCGGCAAGGCAACATATTGTTAGAAAGCTTCAATTCTTCCAATGAATATGATTTAAACATATAACTTGAGTGGTTTCGAATTGTAGGCGAAAGGTGATGATAAGAATAAGAAATGTTATTTATTTTTCTTTAAAAGGTTGCAGGTCTGAAGATTGTAGGTTAATTATTTCTAATTTTAATTTGCAAAAGACTAAAAACCTGTAAGCTGAAAAATCGATTTTTACGTGTTATCTTATGGGAAATATAAATTATCTTCTTTAGTCAAACACAGGTCTTTTTTGAGGATTTTCTTTTCATAAATGGCTTTTACTATACAAGACAAACATACCTAACAAATTTCAATCTTCTACCTACTTGGAATGTTTGTTAAAATAACATTACAGTCAGTCACAAATAGTTCTTGGTTAAGCATGAGGAACAAACATAGGTTATTATTTAAATGCATAGCTTTCATCAAAGTTACTAACGAATGATTTGGTATAATGGTTAGCACATTTTGCTATGGAGCTGAGGTTATGAGGTTCGAATGCCAAAGTTGTAAGATATTTTTCTTGGCTAATTTTTGAAAAGGGATGAAAGCAAACATATATATACAGTGGAATCCCCATTTAACGTTTGCCTGGCGGACAAGTTTTTTGTACCTTAAATCTAGTAATACCTTAAATGGGCATCGTTTCAAATTGAAAGATTAAATGGCAGTTTATTAATATCAAATTATTATTAATCGAAACAAATATTAAGAGTACAGATTAATTGAGAGGTAAGCTTCCTGTCAAGTTACAGGATTTTTATATGGAATAAACAAGTATGGAAACTTACTCCATGGTGGAGTACACTGTTTCCAAATGTGTTCTTTGAGATTGACAAATTTTAGTTAGTGTTAAAAGAGTTAAGTTTATAAAGAGTATATTTATTCATTTACTTAACCAGCACACTTTTTACTTTCTCCGTATATGTAGTATAGGGGAAAGTATTATATTCATGAAAAAAATTGACTTCGAGATTTCACGGAAATACACGTTTTGAGGTCCCCTGAACATGTTTTGTCCATTTTCTCAATGATGTCTGTGTGTATGTGTGTGACAGCTTTTTGTGTGTGCTGTAAATCAAAAGCTATTAATCAGGTCAATGCGAAATTTTATATTTAACATTTTTATGAAAGTCACAAGAACTGATGACTTTTTAATAAAGGTAAAATACTCCTTTAGCCAAACAATTAGAGGGTTACAACACCCAATGCATTTCGCCCACAAGGTGGGCATCATCAGGGGTAAAACCTGTTTCAACAGTGACTGAAAGCCAACTGCCAGGTTTGAAACGGAAAGTATTAAGAAGACGACCGAGAAACAAGTGAAGCGCGGAAAGATTTTTTGGCATGTGTGTCATTTAAATCTGTCAATTTTATAGGGTCTTGTTGAAATCTGTGTCCGTGTTCATAAGTGTATCGTGGTTTTTGTAAATGTGAAGGTTTTCTAACGAGTTTAGTGAGTTATTGGCTGAAGTTATCAATGTTAAATCGTTTACGTGTATACTATGACCTGTTTCAAAGATATACAATGCTCACACTGCGACAAAAAGTACATAGGACAAACAAGAAGGAAACTAATAACACGCTTCAAGGAACACATGGCTCACTATAAATATAATCGTTTTGAAAAATCAAGCGTTGCCAACCACATCTTTGAAACAGGTCATAGTATACACGTAAATGATTTAACATTGATAACTTCAGCCAATAACTCACTAAACTCGTTAGAAAACCTTCACATTTACAAAAACCGCGATACACTTATGAACACGGACACAGATTTCAACAAGACCCTATACAAATTGACAGACTTAAATGACACACATGCCGAAAAATCTTTCCGCGCTTCACTTGTTTCTCGGTCATCTTCTTAATACTTTCCGTTTCAAACCTGGCAGTTGGCTTTCAGTCACTGTTGAAACAGGTTTTACCCCTGACGATGCCCACCTTGTGGGCGAAATGCATTGGGTGTTGTAACCCTCTAATTGTTTGGCTAAAGGAGTATTTTACCTTTATTAATCTTAGCCAAAGTTATTGAGCTACTATCAATTAATGATGACTTTTTGTTAAAAATCGGTCAACCGGAAGTGGGTGTTTACTCTTGTCACATCCATTATTTGGAAATAATTGCTTTAATATTTGATAAATGTAAAAATGTATTGGAATAAAAGTTGTAGGAAATTTAATTTCCTACAACCTTTGTTTGAAACATTTTCCCATATAATGCATTGTTTACGAGATATCTTAAAAAACTAAATATTTTAGCTGCCACCCCCACGCCACTTACCAACATCTATTGTTCACAATTGATGCTTAGTTACGTCTTAGTAACGCTCCTTTTTCTTTTTTTTATGGAAAAAACATTGCGTTATATTTGGGACAATACATTAATTTAAATTAATACAAATTAACTTAAATTTAATTACAAACTGTGGGAGCTAAGGAGCAGAATTTGAGTGGAAAGGGTATAAATATGACAGCGCCAAACTTGAACAACTTTTCAATAGTACTTGGTTCAAAGAGTAAATAGCACATCTAAATCGTATTTCCGTATCTAGGTGCACTGTTAATGATCTGCTAGTGTGATTTACGTGTGAGGTTTTTAAGTTTTCACCCAAAATGGTTCATACGTATTTCCATCTCTAAGTGCGCTGTTTCTGAGTGGCATCGTAGCACCTGTTAATGCCTGTTAAAGCGAGTGCTGTTTTGAAAAGAGAGAGTTCATATTTCTGCCTCTAGGGGCACTGTTCCTACTCTGCCGCCATTTTCGAAATCTTCACCCAAAAGAGTTCGGATTTATTAGCAAAGCTAAATCGAAATATGTTAAAAATTGTTGGGAATCACATACTAAATTGTTTTTTAAAAATTGGAAATTCTAACGTATAATGATGAGAATGGCAGGAAAACTTAAAATGAAATAACGTAAATACAGGGTTTTACTTACTTTGGAATCATAGGAAAATTGATGGGATCCATAACAAACGTAAATAGCGGGAAAACGTACATTCTGATAATGTAAATACGGGGTTTTACTCTATATACATATATAGAAATATAGGCAAGTTCATATAAAAGTTATTAATAATAAAGGACTTTATTAAACATCGCAAAATTCAAGAAATTCTTGATCACTGCCCCATTCATTGGCAGTGTTAGGGGAATCATCCGCCACGGAAGATAGCGCTGCTTTCTCCATGGTGTTGTGGTTGCTATCCTCCCACAGCAAGTTGTCTTCCATGCAATCTAAACTCTTGCTAATGGATCATTTCTTAAAACCTTTCACTCTAGTGGCTGTGAGAAACTCAGTCCAGGCTTCCACAATCAACTGGCAGATGGTGATGATATCTACTTTCTTCATTCTTCCTCCTTTTGTGAATGAATGGTCGCCATTAACCATACAGTCGGAACACTTTTGCTTTACCATTGTTTTAAATGGCTTGCTTACAACAACATCAATTGGTTGTAGAATTGATGTCATTCCATTCGGAATAATCACAAGGTTTGTGTTTATATCTTGAAGCTTCCCCTTTACTTTAGACTGAGGATTGCATCTAAATGGGTCTAGGATTAACATTGATTTCCGTTTCAGCATTCCACTGCGTCTTCTTTTCCATACTGTCTCTATCCAATCATCGGTGATTTTTTCATCAAACCAGCCTTTCTCTTGCACTCTTATTATGATGCCAGGAGGTAACTTGCCTTTAGACAGTTTTCCCCTTGAATTTCTCCCGTCTGCCATACATGCCAATATCACCGTGAATCTGTTCTTTTCATTTTCTGTTTGTCTCTTCTGAACAGTTCTTGCACCTCTCTCATTTACCATAGTTTCTGACGGCATGTCAAATGTAAGTAACGTTTGGTCAGCATTTCCCATTTTGTTCAATGAAAAATTATGTTTCTTCAATAGTTTAATTAAATATACCTTATATTTTAGCAGTTGCTCTTTGTGATCCTCTGGCAAATGCTGACTTATTGTTGTGATGGCGGATTGATAAGTTGTTCCTCTTATAGAAACGATGATACCAATTCAAGGATTCTTTGACGTCCTTGATTTTGAGTTGGTTGGATAATCGCAAAGCTTGAACATGAACAGCAGACGTACTTATGCCTAGACAGTCCCGCTTTGTGTCCGTAACCCATTGCATCAGATGTTTTTCCAACTCAGCATGGTAAGCCCTTTTCATTGTAGGCGTCGTTTTGATATTTTCCTCAGATTTCTTCCATTGTCTGATGACATTCATTCTGTCCAAATACTCGCTCTGCAGCTTGTTTTCCATGTTCCTTGGCATACATGTAGCTTAAACTTGGCAGAGTAACTTTGCCTCGAAACTTCCATTTTGTCTGTCATGAATAAGGGTAGGGTAAACAGAAATTAATTATTTGCTGTTACAAAGAGAGGATGAAAGGTGCACATATACGTATTATACAATTATGCTTTCAATTAATGCTCTCGATTCATAGTTATGGTATTAACTGGGATGTATTTGTACCTAAAAATAATGAAGTTTACCTGCAACTGCCCTTGGTTCCATTGAATTTTCTACCTGTTGTATTTTTCTGGCAAAACTTCAAATACTAATGCCAAGAATTGAAGAAGTGCGTGTACTTTCATTAAAATCTCATGCCGTCACTCAGATTTAGCTTGTACTTGGTTTTGATAATTTGCCTGTAGATTCCTGTTAAAGCGCACTTTCAATACTGAAACATCGTTTCCAAATGCAATATACAGAAAAACATTTATTGATACATTGTAATTTCTTCTCCATTACATTTATGTTGGTGACTAACACGTGAATAATGGGTCATGTACTGCAACTATGTATTGTTTTAACTGATATTTAAAACTCGCCTTAACACTGGGAAACCACTAAACTATGTAACAGCTCTTTTCTAAAATAAGGGCCTTTTTATAACTGACTTGAATGAAGCGCTGTCTTACTTATTGTTAGTACAAACTGAAGTATGTATATTTTTATAAATTTACTTATCTCAATAATATTGGTAATATAATGAATAATTTTGCTGGTGAATGATAGGCAGAAATCGAATTCTAGAAACATATGCATGCAATGTGCCGGTATATAAAAAAATTGCAGAATATGGTGCCAAAAACCTCCCTGTGTATTATATGCAGGTGCATTTTAATACTTGGGTATATATGGTAGTTCTTTCTTCCACAGGATATTTCCTATGTTGGGAGACCGGCAGAAATAGAGGAATGGGATTGGGAAAGAGGGAGTGGTGGTAGGTAGAGTTAAGTTAGCTAAATAAGGTTATTGCTGTTATTGAATGAATTTGTGCAGGAGCTGCACCTATGCGTGAAGTTACTTGCCGCCATAATATGTTTGTGAGAACAAAGTCCACTTGGGAAGGCTCTACTTTGTGGAAGGATTCCATTTAAATGAAAAAAGAAACTTGTAAAATTCCACTATTTCAACTGATGATGAAGTAACAGGTGAAACTGGTCGGTTATTAAACTTTTTAGAGGAATTTTACTAGTTTCTTTTTTCATTTAAATGTTTGTGAGAACTTTAATAAGAGAAGCCATTTATTAATATCATTTTTATATTACAGTAAAACTTCACCGAACGCGGGGGTTAGGTTCTACAAGGGTGTCGCATTGCGCGAATCCGCGTTGGAGGAATCATTAGTCTTATGGGAATAAAAGGGTTCCGTTCAGAGTTCGGAAAAATGTACTCCTTGAAGGCGTTTTTTCAATAATAATGATATAGTTTGCTTATATTTCCTTGAAAAAAGATTATATACATCGCATCAACTAATTATATACAGTAATACTTTGTTTAAAAAAATATTTATTAAAAAATTAAAATTAAATTCTCGCCTAATTTTACACTAGGCAGACATTCACTTTTATAGTTTTCCCTTTATACCTGGAAATGCTTGCTTAGATACGACACTTTCATCGCTCGCAGTGATAAATATTTAGAAACAAGTTTTGAAATATTTAAACTTAATGTTCACAGAACTGAAACAATACATATTAAAAACTTGTTGATTAATATCGACAGCGAATCCAATGATCGGTCCTCAGCTATGCCGGATTGTCCTCTGCACAGATGCATAACACTAGCGGCACTACCGGCAGCTGTTTGTACTCACCGAAATGGTACATACTGGCATTAATTTTCGCGTAATTTTTATTTATCGCTAGAAATATTTTATTGAAAATTTAATGAAATATTTTAACGAAGTTACAGTGAAACTCACCAAGGTTAATTAGATGGTCTGCTCTTGGTCTTGTGATTTCGATGTGCTCGGACCTTGACTGGAAGAATTTTGTGATAGGCAACTGAAGGATCAAATCAAAGGTGCTTCTTTTAAATCTTCTGTCTGCTTCAAAAACTTCTCCAAAATTTTTGCTGTTAACTTTGGCTTCTCAGGCTCCGAATCGTTCTCTTCTTTTTCGCCTTTACTCGAAGTTTGTGTCACCATATCTAATTCACCAATCGTTAGTTCCTCTGCATGGGACTCAAACAATTCTTCCACATCACTTTCTTCCATGTATTCAAAGCCTTCACCCCCGATGTGTCTTGCGATATTAATTATTTCCCTAACGTCCTCCGTATTATCGGTAAAACCTCGGAAGTCACGAACGATTTCAGGCCAAAGAGTTTTCCAGCAAAGGTTCATCGTTTCACTTCTCACTTCATCCCTTTATTATTTCAATGGCCTTCGAAATATCAAATTTTTTCCAGCAATCGCTAACTCCTAAGGATGGATTTGTCTCCATCATTGAAAGAATGTTAGCGAAACTTCTGCGGATGTAATATGACTTAAAGGCTGCAATAACACCCTGGTCCAAGGGCTGCACAAGTGAAGTTGTATTAGGTGGTAAGAACTCAACTTCAATTTTAGGATGGGCCTCAGCAAGAGATTTCGGATGACGTGGTGCATTATCCACTACGAGGATCACCCTAAATGCAAGATTTTTTTCCTTCAGGTACTTTTTTACTTCACGAACGAAGCAATTCTCAAATCAATCCTCAAAAAGTCTTGCAGTAACCCGAGCTTTGCTCTTACTCCTCCAAAATACAGGGAGCAAACTTTTGGTCTTGCCCTTCAGTGCCCTCGGATTTTCCTCTATACACCAACATTGGTTTGCACTTAAAATCTCCTGCTGCATTTTCGCAAAATAGAAGGGTAAGTCTGTCTTTCGCTACTTTAAAGCCAGGAGCCGACCGTTCATCTTTAGCAATCCACGTTCGTTGTGGCAATTTTTTCCAAAATTAACTCGTCTCATCGGCGTTAAAGACTTGCTCAGGTCGGTAATTTTTCCTTTCAGTTAGTTCACTGAATACATCTGGATATTTAGCTGCTGCTTCATGATCGGCAGATGCAATTTCGCCAGCAATCTTCACATAATGAAGTTGAAATCGCTTCTTAAATCTATCAAACCATCCTCTGCTGGCTTGAAAAGTAAAGGCTCCTCGTTCTTCACCACTTTCTTGTGATTTTAAATGCTCATATATACTAAGGGCTCTATTTCTGATAATAGACCCATCCAAAGGAGCACGTTTTTGCACCTGATCTTCGATCCAAATGTTTCACATCTTTTCCATTTTCTCCATTAGTGCATCTCATCTGCTAACATAGAAGGTACTAGCAGAAGCACCGGCACAAATACTAGAATGAATTTTTTCTTCCGTCTTCTTCACGGTTCTTATCGTAGATTCATTTACGTCGTATTGTCGGGATGCTGACCGTCCAGAATTCATCTCATCAATACCTTAGTGATTCAGCCTTGGCAACCTCCGCAGTGAGTTTTGTGTGCATTGCATCTTCGGGGAGAAAAGATATTTCCAGCGAAAATATTCCTGGGGGCTAAGAGATCCATCGGCGTTACTTATGTGGCTTCTTTTTAACGACGGTAGTTAAGTGCTAAGTCTCACATGACATGAAAAACTGAAAAAAGGAACCTCATCTCCAGGTTGGAGTTGAAGATAAAAAAGCAGTTAAAAACGCTGAATGATTTTTTATTGGGTGCCGACAGACTTAACAAAACACTATAATCATAGTACGATTTTTTCTTACTAATGACCTTTTCAGGGCAAACCTTTTATTGAAAATGGTCATTCAAGGAAATCGCGTAAAAGTGAATCACTTTCCGCAGTCGGTGAAGCTCATCATGCATTTGAGTACCGCGTAAATTTGAATCCGCCTTGCGGGAAGCCGCGTTCGGCGAAGTTTTACTGTATTTCAAACCATTCGATTCAATCAATAATAAAATTCTTTTGCACATTATACATAAAATGGTATTGTTGGTTCAGTAAATGAATGTATTCATAATAACTTTATTAACTGAATGTGTAAACTCAAGATAGGTGAAAACTACAGTGAAAATTATGCCATTGAATGTGGAGTACCACAAGGTTCAATTTTAGGTTCTCTTTTGTTTAATTTATATGTTAATGATATGTGTACAGTGATAAAGCATTGTAAATTGATTCAGTATGCTGATGATACCTTGCTTGTTGTTGCCCATAAGAAATTAGATTCTGCTTAATCATTACTTCAGATTGATTTTCCAAACTTCCTCAGGTGGTCAGATTATCAGGAACTTATGGTTAATGCAATTATAAAAACATTGCAATGCACATTTGATCATCACACATTGGTGCCCAATGTATAATTAATTTGTCACATGTGTTGAGATATTGATGCAGAATTTGCACATTTATAGAAAGAAAAGTATGAAGATTAATTTTCTTCCCGTAAAAGTTCAAATCTCATTCGAAAACATTCATGAAGTACATTTTCAGATGATTTATTTGCATATTTTAGGCATTTAAACAATAATAGAAATGTAATTGCTAAATTCTATATTTGACTTTATCCTCATGTATTTTTACATAGCAACGAATAATTTCTTGATTTTATTTATAAGCGTATTTTTGTGTTGTGTTAACTTTTCCAAAAGAAAGTCTGATAAATCAAGTAACTTATCCAAAACTTAAAACCATTAAAATGTAATAATAACGATATAACTGACATTTAAAAAGATACATTACATATTGACAATGAGCATCAATTAGTTTCCATTTTGACCAATCAACTCTGTCAAATAGGTGAGCTTTGACTGGTCGAAAGTCGAATTGAGGTTATAATGTATAATGGTCGAATTCTCAAGTTAGTCGAATATCAAACAATTGAATCTCAGGACACCTGTATTTACATTTAATTGTTATTGTATAATGTATGTTACTGCAACCAAAATAAATATTAAAATGATATACACTTGTTTATCATTTAATTATAATTACTATTTTTGTTTTTGTCATAAAATACAGGGTTTAGGCTAGAGGCAGATTCATGTTCTTTGCCCCAGGTGCCAAAATACCTCTGTTTATATTTCACACAAAGAACAAAGTATTTAATACTTTGAGTTTATATTACATATGGTTAGAGTGACCATATGTCCAGTTTTCACCGGGACTTTTTCCAGACCATCCCGTCGTTTTGGACAAAAAAGTCATTTTGTCCCGTTTTATAACCTGTCGCAATAAAAATTCAGATTTTCTGATAGTACAGCTAAAATTATTAATATACATGTATGATTTTTGGAAATATTGATCTTACTAAATCGTAATTCATCATTTTTCAGTCTAGGAAAGTTTGAATAAGGCCATGGTCACAACTTTATTGAACAGGAAACAAATTTACTTGCCAGCATTAGGTTTTATGATCTCCATATTTTTTCATTGTTTGCTCTGAATGAACTTTGGTCTCTGTAGCTGTGTCTTTGTTACGGAATTAATCGAGCTAGTCAAGCAAAGAAATGTCTTTATCGTTGCTTTGTGTCGGAGGTAATATTTTGCCTGGCTTTTTCCCGATCGTATTGCCCTCTGAGTTCAGAATAATATGGCATTCAGAAAGTAAAGGAAGTTTGTGTTACATATCATGATAGTTTTCAGAAAATTAGGAATTAATTCTGGGCACTTGTACAGTTTACACCATGGATTTTTTATCTTATTCTGTTCTATGCTTGTATCTTGTAAACAGATGTTATGTATGCTTAATGGTAAACCTATATACTTTCTTTAAACTTACTGCTCAACTTCTCAAAAAAATTGAAATGAGAAAAAATCACGATTGCCCTTATTTGTTACGTATATTAAGCACTTTGTAATAGTATTTGCCTGTAGAATACATGAAATAAAAATATTCTACAACAATTATCGCTCACATCTCATGCCTAGTTTATTATTGTATTAAAATCAAGAGCAATAAAGATTATAAAAAAGTCCATGCTAAATTCCATTCCCATTAGGATTAAGGTTTTTCGTGAAAAATGCAATAATAAGGGTTAACATAATGGCGAACAATTTTTCCTTTGAAAAAAGAACTTTTTGGCATTAAAAAGATATTCAATTGTTCTTGACATGATTAAAAAATTCATAAAGAACGCCTCTGCTGAGCTTATATACACGCATGAAGTATTGTTCGTTTCTTTTTTATTATTTAGATAACCGGATACACATAATTTTTTATCTATAAAGTTGTTCAAGCTCTTTCAAATGATGCAATTATTAAAGTGATAAAAATCACCCTTTTAATAAAATTACACAAAACATTTATCCTGTTTTTTTATTATAAATGATGGGAAATGTCTCGTTTTCATTTTGTTGAAATATGGTCACCCTACATATGGTCGACATCTATGGCATTACATATTCCTAAACTTAAATTGCATAGCAATGGACAATGATGTTACTAACAGAAGATAATTTAAAAATAGTATTAGCAGTTGTATGAGAAAAAGGAGACTATGGCAAATAAAACAACTCCTAACCATTTGTACGATTAGTTGTTTTAATTTCTCAGTAATAGCAGTTGGTGTTTAGAAACTACTTCAGTTGAATAAAAACAAAATTGTACCTAAGAAATGTACTGTATTATATTAGATGTATAAAATTAACAATGGAATGTGAGCCATAGCTGCAAGTTACTATTCATTGTAAAAATAAATATTATGTAGTTAACTGTATTGTTCACATCATGTCCTGTCGACAGACATTATCTGACAGGACGTAAATGTAATGTATTTTATATCAGCAAATAAAATAAATAAATAAATTATTATTTATAATCATGGATGTATCCTGTTGCATAATAATTTTATAATTATCATCATAATCATTATCATATTTGTTATTATAGTATGTTGATGATTCAACAGCTTCTGTAGTAGAATAAAATTACAAAAGTTTGATTCAGATCTATGAATTTCTATGAATAATGATTATCTACATTTGGTATAATTTTTAGGAGGTGTTTGTTGCCATATTGAGGTCTTTCCATGAAGCTCACAGCATGATTCTCCAGGAAGAAGGCATGCTCACAACCCTGACAGTGGCTGCTGTCCTTCCAATAGCTTATGAAGAAGGAAAAGAAGAAAAGATAGTGAATTGGGATACAGACATTGGATTAAGAAGGTGGGCTGTATGTGTGGTGAATGTTGGCGATTCTCTAGCCTATGTGTACAACAAAGCTCATGGTGTTAGAGAAATCACACTGGGTAAGATTTTTACCTTTTTAATCAGAAATGGGAAATATATACACAGTAGAACTCCAATTAACTGGATGCCAGTTATCCAAATTTCCAATTATCCTAACCAAATTTGAATTTGCTTCACTTACACTTGTTTCTTAACCTGACATTTGAAAACCCTTCATTGCAACAATTGGATTTACCCTACTGCCTTGAAATAAACTTTCTTTCAATGGTCCTGGATTCAGCATCTCCTCTTTCCCTTTAAACATTGGTTCTCAAACTTTCAATTGTCACGGCCCCCTTAAATATCATGTGGCCCCCTATGAATTGAAAATATTAACAAGAAGTCCAAACCAGGACTAATGCAGGCTGGTTTCCCAAAGTTGACGTCCCGAATTAATTACTTATATTGACAGGAAGTGTTTCAGTATGTGTTAGTCATTCCAAGGAATTCTCATCAATTCGTAGTTTATCAATGATAGAGAAAAATTGGAAAACAAATTAATACAGCATTATCAGGTTTAAAATACTAAGAATGTTGTCAAAATCTCTTTCTGACATTATATTTTGCATGTATTTTTTTTAAATAAACGAATTTAATAAATGTTACTGTTTATATGCTAATATGTATGGATCAACTGTCCATTGCTGAAAGGTAGTTGAGTGGAAAAGAAAATAACCCATTTGTTCACTTGTCTATGCTCAAGCCGAGTTTGGTAATAATCATCTCCATGACAACAATCTGATAAAATGTGATTTAAAATGCAAAAAGGCTGTTTTAGTAGAAATTTGAGAAAATACAATCAATTATCAAAATTTGGTGATAAGAATTAGAATCTACATTCTTTTCCCCTTAGAATAGTACAAACCTCGCTCCAATATCACAATTTTAAGATATTTCAAAGTATTAAAGAAAATATCCCTGCACAGTGGATTTGAGACTTCATATGTAAAACAAATAGGGAAAAAGTTCTTTTGGAAACCATCCTAAAATAATAAACTTGATTGCAAATTTCTTCATTTTATTTAACTATTAATAATTTTTATCACATCATTTTACCAAAAATGCCCTGATAAAATTTTATTATTCGTGAAAACTTTATTTTTTGCCATTTCACCTTGCATTCAAAATAATCTTGCGGCCCACACTTGGAGAAACACTGCCTTGAAACACTCTTCGAACACCACCTGAATGCTCTTTGTTGCGTAAATACTGACACAATGTGCACCACCCACTTTGGCATAATCTCCTCAAGTGGAAGAACACATGTTTGAAGGTTATAAATGCTATTTTTGATGTTCTTTCCCTTCTTATAGGGAGACTAGGACAAATTTTACAGCAGGTGATGGTTCAAAAGTCATTCAAGAGGCATTTTTCAGGCAGTATTTTGACAACCTTCTTTGTTGTTAGATGAGTGTTCTTCCTCAGTATTTTTTCATATACATCTGCTTTTCAGCAGTTGCCTTGGATTATTTTTGGCATATTATAAGTTAAGTTATAATTAGTGAAATAATACCGTATTTGCTTGAATAGTTCACTTCACTTTTTCCTCATATTATCTCAACTAAATAATGGGGTGCATGAAATATGGGCAAAATTTTCACAGGACTACCAAACCTATTCGTATTACAGATATACAGCTGCACTTTGTTACCTTGAGAACTTAAATCGTGTTTTTATTATTTAACTTGCAGATGCCCTTTCTTTTTTCTAATTATCCGAATTATTGATTGTCCTAACTACCCTTGGTCCCAATTAGTTCGGATAATGGGAGTTCTACTGTGTGTGTGTGTATGTATGTGTATTTGTGTGTATGTGTGTATATATAATGATGATGAGAAAATAAGAGGAAATATATGAGTAAGCAACTAGTGGTTGAGAGGGATAGTAGGGAGCCAGTGGACGTTGATGTTGTAGACGTCCATGATGAGAGAAGAAGCCTTCTTGTTGGAGCTTTCGGACATCTGCCCTTCGTCTGCAAGATAGAAAGTAAAACTAAATCCTTGTGTTAAGGGAGGGACCCTGCAGAGGGTGATGGAGTACCTGTGGGGAGTTCCTTGCCGCACAGCAAGTCACCAAAATTCCTGGCTCAGTGGAAAGACACCATTGGAGACTTAGGGAAGAGTGCAAGAGTAATGGGTGTGGTTAAGAGAATGGGATGGGCAGCAGCAAGGATGTAATTCAGGGCTTCGTGTAGCCTCAATGGAAGGCTGTTGTGAGAGTCAGGAGTTATGGACAGAATCTGGGAACCCACAATCGCGAATGGATGGAATCTCGAATGGCCATCTAATTATTCGTGTTATTTTTTAAATAAAGATATTATTTTGGATATATTTAATAAATCATATTCATTTTTAAATTTTTTATTCAGAATGGAGTATTAACACAAAAATAGTTGAAATATTTGGGTGGCTTTTATGCAACAATGAATTAATTTTTTTATAGTTTGCAATACCATATATATATATTAATAAACAAGATATTGTTAAAAATTATGTATATTATATTCCAAAACAATTTTGACAATCTCAAAAATGAAAAACTAAATATTTTTAAGATTAAAGAGAGGTCATAAATATCAAAACAAAATATTGTGGTGGCAGACTATTTAAAATTTTCAATTAATAAGCAATATTGTTTGCAATACCACCTAGGTATTGGTCTAAATTATGATTTTTATAATTCAAAAGAATTATTTTTATTCGTTCTGCTACAGAAAAGAAATTATTCGCCCTTTATTATTATAAAATCTTTTATTTGCATTCCTTCTATTATAGCTGAGATGGCTAAGACTCTTGGCAAGCGGTATGTCATGATTTGAATCCCAGTCGGTTTGGATTTTTTCCTCATTTTTTCTTCCTCTGTGAGTCAGAATATTTTGCAGTGCATAAGAATTTTTATAAAATCTTTCAAATTATTATAAAACCTTTTATATGCATTCATCTTATATATGTTTTTATCAGGGTAGACCATATTTTCAGTGTTTTGGTTATTATTTTTACATAGAATATTACTCATTTTATCTTTTAAAAGATGAAAACAAGATTTTACAAAAATTCAAAAATAAAAGCTTTTATTATTTCAAAAGAAGTCACCCTTAAAAGGAGAAAACAAGAAAAATATTTCAGACTATATTCAAATTATTGTCCATTATAAAAGATTTTGGTGTCCTGATTAATTTACTTTTTATTTTTAATATTTGGATGATTTTCCAATATTCAAAAGTTTTTAAGCATTGTTCTATCTTGAAGACTTTCCATTAAAGTGAAATTATCATATTCTATGCTTTGTTATGCAAATTTAACTTACATATATAAATAGTAAGGAATTGAATACATGAAAAGGTGCTGTGTATCATGTGGATTGGCAGAGTGGTTAGAGTGTTGGCCTTCCATGCAGTGGTCCCAAGTTTGAATCCGGTAGAGATAAAATTTTTCAACCTGGGATCGTCCCGTCCCTTACTTGTATGATTTGAGGAGACCGTGCAAGTCAGTGCTCCATCCTTCGGAAGGGACGGTAAGCAGTTGGCCCCATTGGTGCTCTTCGTAAAGAGTAGGCTAATGCCAGCACCGGCTATTCCTCCTCCCTTGTCTGTGTGTATGTTCGGTGTAGAAGAAGTAATGGCTATAATAATCCAAGAGGTTGATTAGCCAGAAATTCCATACAAACAAATGATTCACGTTTCGAATTAATTCGGGAAGGTATCCTTGGTTGTGGAAATCCTACAGAAGTATGGCGCAATATTAAGATAGCAAGGTGATATTCACGAAAATTCTATATCCTTGACAGGCAAGGAAGTAAGGCAGGAATTTTATGGTGTGTTGGGGGTGGCAACTGGTGTAGTGGAGGTATTGTTGGAGATTGGTGGCTTTGATGTGCACCAAGGTGCTGATGCATCCCTTCCTGAGATGCAGATTTACATTGAGGAATGTGTTTTAGAGGAGTGATGGATAGAGGAGAGAATGAGATGGGTGAAGACTTTTTGCCGAAAGCAAATAAGTGACTGCCCCATCGGTCCACGGTAAGAATATGTCATCGATGAAGCAGGGGCAGATGAGAAGCTTTTGGAGAGTATGTTGAAGGAGATGGGACTCCCATTCCTCCAAGAAGCAGTTCGCAGAAGAATGGGCCATTTAGGTGCCCATGGCAGTTTCCTTTGTTTGTAGGTAGTGGCACCCTCCAAAAACGAAGTTGTTATCAGTAAGAACCATTTCTGCAAACCTGAGGGGGGCAGTGGAAGCTCCAACAAGAAGACTTCCTCTGTCACCGTGGATGTCTACAATACCAAGTAAGTGTCCATTGACTCCCTCCTATTCCTCTCAACCACTAGTTGCTTGCTCATATCTTAATATATAAATCTGATATTCTGTTAGTTTGATTGCTTGATTGTTTGTTTGTTTGCCCGCTATACAAATCCACACCTTTGAGGATATCATCACAAAGCTTTGCATAGGTATACAATTTTATCCTGCTCATAACATAGGCTATATGATGATAAAAAATTAGGGGTGCTATATTATAAGTGCACTGTGCATTATGCTACAATAGACATTAGCAACATGGGATGGTAGCTGCAAGAATTACGTTTGCATCATCAGATAGAAGCCGTGTGAAGTACACTTGGCAGTGGCTTTAAATGGTCCTGAGCAATGACGGGCACCCCCGACGGAAGCCGCATAAACTACGTTAGCGCCATCAGACAGAAGCTGCTTGAACTAAGTTATCATCTTTGGATGGAAGCCACTTGAACTACACTTGGCAGTGGCTTTAAATGATCCTGGGCAATGATGGGTACTCCAAATGGAAACTGCATAAACTACGTTAGCACCATCAGATGGAAGCTGTGTGAATTATGTTAGCACCTTCGGATGGAAGCCGCATGAACTACACTTGGCAATGGCTTTAAATGTTCATGTGCAATGCTGGGTACTCCAGCTAGTATCTATACTATATAGCTGCTTCTTACTTATGATTTGTCATATACAGGGTTGAACTGGCCTGACGGGACACCAGGACATTTTCCGGTGGGCCGGAGCAAAAATGGGTCAGTGTGACAGGGCCAATTGGCTGTTAAAAACTGTACTTTAATTATTTTTTTTCCGTGAATCCAGAAATATGGAAGAACGGATTTTATGTCCATTTTTAACTTACAAGGAACATTCACGAAGTGTAACCGTCCGATTTGGTTCAAATTTTTTACATTAAGAGTATATGATTAAATATGGTTTGCGAAATTATACGTGCCCTCATGACCTATGGGCCGAATTATTCGCATTCAAAGTTTGGTTGTTTTTACAACCCGGGCCCCTTTGCATTCAAGATGGCTGCCATCCCTAGCCTCGTTATCGTAAACATGAAGGAATTGGGGAAGACCGAGCACGGGGTTGGGGTGACGAGGGCGTGAGAGAGGAGAGCTTTGTGACTACCTGCGCTGTTTGAGGGTCAGCACGGGATATTCGGAAGAGCCCCACCAGGGTAATGAAAGAGGAAGTCCGTGTAGACAGACATACTTTTGTCCCACACTTCTTTGGGTAAATGGCTTGTTCAGACGCTCACGCCACTGGTCACCTTGCCACACGTTATCATTATATTTTCATTATTGTTATTATTTGTTATCACCGTTATTGTTATCATTGTTATTGCTGTTGTCTGTCAGATACGTGCATTTCTTGTGGACCGTTCACAAATTTATTTATCATTATGGCAATAAATCCACTCAACATGATTAAACTTTTGGAGAGCAAATTCACTTGATGGTCTGCCACATCTGCACCAACAGATGCGGAGACCGAATTGGCAGAAAAGTTATCAAGTAAGTTTCTAAAATGTAGTCATTTCTTCATTTGGCCATTGTGATACATATATTTCATTACGTGATTTTTTATTCAATATCGATTATTTTTCCATTCTAGAGACGTTGAGGTCGTGTGTGGAAGGCGATCAGTACATGTATGAAATTCATGAAGATCTGGTATTTGATTACGACGATGGAAGGGATGAAATGGAAACAGTTGACAAGGATGAAGATGATGACGGCGATAATATTGGTGAAGACGAAGGAGATGATAATTCCCCTTCTTCTTCCACATCTTATGAGCTATCACCAATAAAAAAACCAAAGACAAAAGAACCTACGATGGCACAAAAGAAAATGGCAGTGGATTTTTGGAAGTCTGGAAGGAAAGGACCATTGAAACTGGATACCGTTCGTCACAACATCCGCTTCATCACAAGTAGAGTCCAACTTCATCGTTATGAAAAACAAATCATAGAAGCTGGTATGAGGTATGAAGTATGAATAATCTCACAACCACAGCTGTACCTCCTCCTTCCCCCTCTCTTTCAATAGGCATGGTCATTAGTAGACCTCAGAGAAACTCACGCGCCCCCGTTGAGAGGGTTGCTACCGAGATTTCCTTGGCAGCAATAAACTAAATTCTGGGAACTACCATCTTCGAATGAAAGGAAGGATTTGGAGGTGCATATTGTTATCTGTACGGTACCTTCCCTTTTCCCATCTTTCAATACGCTCAACTCCTCCCTTGCTCTCGTCTCTAGACCCCTACGCAGAACAGTTCTACTCAGTTGATTCCGTTGATTCTGAATTTCCGTGTGGAACGGTTAGCGAATGTGTAACGAATCTGTGAGCGAAGTTCTTCTTTCTTTTTCGGGATCGCTTTCAGTTGTGATTTTATATTTTTATAAAAGATAAAAGACCCACATAAAAATGGCTGGTAAATTGCATTAGCAAAAAGCAATACCGCTGAAAGTGAAAATGCAGCTCCTACAAGCGGTTGATAATGGTGATAGAACCAAAACGGACATCTGCAAAGAGTTCGAAATTCCCTTTTCGACTTTGTCAATAATTATAAAAAATCGTGATAAAATAACGTGTTTGAGAGAAGCATGTTTGAACCGGAAGCGTCTACGCACGGCAAAGCACAAGGATTTGGAAGCGGCGCTGATCATCTGGTTTAAGCAAGCAAGAGGCCAGAATGCTCCAATTTCTGGTCCTGTTTTGATCGCGAAGACCTACGCTTTAGGATCAGAATTGGGAATTGAATTCAAGTCTAGTCCTGGATGATTGGAGCGGTTCAAGGTGAGGAATGGGATAATTTTTAAGACTGTTTCCGGCGAGTCGGGAGACGTCTCCCGTGATATGACATCAGAGTTGGTAACTTCTACCTTGCCTAAATTATTAACAGACTTTGCGCCTAAGGACATTTTAATGCTGACGAAACCGGGATTTTTTTCGCTGCCTCCCAGAAAAAACTTTAGCTTTTAAAAATGAGCAGTGCTCTGGTGGAAAAAAAAAATCTAAAGAACGCATTACGGTAATGGTGGCTTGCAATTCAGACGGTTCTGAAAAAATCCCGATGTTTGTTGTGGGTAAATTTCTGAATCTCGCTGCTTCAAGAATGTAAAGAAGCTTCCCGTGGAATACACCGGAAATAAAAAAGCTTGGATGACGGGAAACATTTTTACAGACTGGGTTAGGGCATTGGATAAGCGCTTTTCATGCCAGAAGTGCAAAATAGCTTTAATTATCAACAACAGCTCATCCAGAAGTGGAAAAGCTGAAATCAATTAAACTGATCTTTCTGCCGCCTAATACAACAAGCGTATTGCAGCCATGTGACCAGAGTATTATAAAAAATCTAAAATGCCACTCTCAGAAGTTATTACTCCAGAAATATTTATCTAGTATTGAATCAAATGAGGAAATTAAGCCCGTGACTCTTTTGGATTCCTTGCATTGGTTGTATGCTGCTTGGAGGTCAGTTACAGCGAAAACAATCGAAAATTGTTTTCGCCACGCTGGATTTTCCTCTTCGCCAATAGCAGATAGGTTCTCTGGACAGGATGAAACTGAATTGACTACGGAAACTAGGGTAAATACATCTACTGAAAGTGAATTGTGCGATATCTTCGGTCGCGTGTCATCTGTAATGAGATTGACAACTGAAATCACGCTGAATGATTATATAGCAGTGGATGACCATATTACCACTACACCACTTTTAACAGACAGTGACATTGTGGACATTGTTAAATCAAGTGCAACAAAAGAAAATGAAAATAGTAGTGAAAGTGGAGATGACTGTGACGACAGAATGTTGTCAGTGCCAAGTGCTGCGGATATCCGTGGAATGCTAAAAAGTGTGCATCGGTTTTTGGAAAATTAAACAGATGGGGACAGTTTGTATGAGACAGTTGATGATTTGGAACAATTTGTGGAAAAAAAAGATCATTATGAATGCTAGGCAGAAAAAAATTACGGAATTTTTTGTTAAGAAGTAGACAATTGAACTACTTTAGCGACCTTGATACTTATTTGTACATGGTTTTTATGAAATTATTGAAATAAAATACTTTTTTGTGTATATATGTAATGAATAAATTATAAGATTTTCATTATTATAACTAATTACTGTGCTGTTTCCATCGCATATTTGTTATGTCAAGATTCATTTACGAGCTTATATCAATATCTCAAATCAGTCTCAAAAAAGGTTATCATGAAATTCGTTTAGCACGAAATTCGGTTAAGACGAAATGTTTGCGCTGGTCCCCCACATTTCGTGTTAAGCAGTTTCCCCTGTACAAAGATTGTTGGAGTAGAAGAGAATGTACACCAATCGCTATTTTTCCAGCATGCATTCGCGCTTTATATATAATATTCAGCACCGGAAAATCTATAGAAGATATTGATGTGCAATCTTAATAAAAAAATAGCTTAAATTAGTAACTATTTCATTCTGTAAGTCTACCCATCTAAACCAATTAGGTGAAAAGTTTTACGCCTCTCAACATTTTCATGTCTTGACTGGAAATTTTTAAGTAAATATAGTATTATTGATTTATTAAAAGATGATTTATTTATAACATAAACGTTTTAGTTATACAGTCATCATTCTTAGTCATTACAGAAGTCATATAGAAGAAATGGTTGCATTTCGTTCATTGGAAAGGGAGATATGATGTTGTATAAAACACGGAAAACTTTACCTTATAGGTCCTTCCCAAAGATTTTCAGAAAAAAATTTACACATGCGTAATTGGATTCAGCAAGAAATGCCTTTTAGCTTAGTAAACACTTCTAGTAATCTATTGTGTAAATATATGGAAGAGCTTTTCGTGATTTTTGCTGGCGTGTCCTCTTCTTTTTGAGTTGAAGGCTTTCGCAGCGTTGCTGAATGCTGGTGGAGGTTTTCGGGTTTCGCTGCGTTGGCGGCATTTCTGGCTCTCGACGTTTCGCAGACGTTGCAGTCTGCATCTTCAGGAGATGAAGTGAGATCCGATGGTAGGGATCTGACTTTTATATCCACTCGTGCCTTCCTAGTTTAACCGTTGTCCATCGCTGATTGGCTCGTTCGGGTTGCTATCCCTTTCTCTTTGGAGGTTGCTCCAACGTATTTTTCCTCCCTTTCACTTTTCCGTTGGAAGAGTCGCTTCCATGTTGCACTGATGTGCAAACCGTCGTTCCGGTTGAAATTGACTGGATGTTTTTTGATTTCAATAGCTTCGCGAATTAACCTCGGAAAATATCGGTCTTCTTTCGTGAGCAATTTCGTTTCTTCGAGCGTGATTTTATGTCCCGGGCCGGAGGTGAAGTGCTCCGCTATGGCCGACTCCCTCCATTTCTTGTTCATCATGGCCCGTTTATGTTCGGCTAAGCGACAGTGAATGGATCGTCCTGTTTGTTCGATGTATATGTGTCTGCAGCTGCATGGAATCCTGTAGACTCCTTCAGATGTTAGCGGGTCGAGTGCATCTTTCGCAGACGGAAGTTCTTCTTTTATTTTTCTTAACGTGTTAAAACGGACGACGATATTTTCTTTTCATAGAATCCTGGCTATGCGTTCTGATGTCCCGGCGATGAAGGAAATTTTTGCGTAGGCTGTGGGTTTTGGTCGTTCCACCGAAGGTTTTTGTTTCGGTTTTATATTCCGCCGGATGAATGGGTGACTGTAGCCATTATTCATGAGTGCCCTTCTTATATGCTCTTCTTCGTCTTTTAGGGACTCGGGATCGGAAATCGTCTTTGCTTGGTGCATCAGGGTCTTGATTATTGATGCCTTCTGCTGAGAATGGTGATGAGAGGCAGCATGCAGGTAATGATCAGTGTGCGTCTTTTTCCGAAATACGCTGTGTCCAAGGCTTCCGTCAGGTCTCTTCTTCACCATGACGTCGAGAAATGGTAGGGTGCCATTCTCTTCGACTTCCATGGTGAACTGGATGGCCGGGTGGACTTGGTTGAGTAGACGGTGGAACTCGTGAAGTTTATTTGTCCCATGGGGCCAAATGACGAATGTGTCATCCACGTAACGCAGCCAGCATGAAGGACGAGGACCACATGATGATAGCGCCTTAGACTCGAAATGCTCCATATACAGATTGGCTATGACGGGGGAGAGAGGACAGCCCATAGCTGCTCCTTCCTTCTGCTCATAAAACTGTCTGTTCCACAGGAAGTAGTTGTTGGTGAGGCAGAATTCTGTTAAATCCGGATAGTCTGCCGGAAGTCCATGATGTATAAGCTCCTTCAAGATCTCGATGGAGTCCTTTATGGGAACCTTAGTGAAGAGTGAGGTCACGTCAAAGCTTACTAGAATATCGTTCTCTGATACTTTCATGTCGTTTAGCCTTTCTATGAAATGTGCTGAATTCTTTACGTGCGATTCCGTTCCGCCTACGTACGTCTGTAAGCTGCATGCGAGGTATTTTGACAGCTGATATGTTGGGGAGCCGATGGCGCTGACGATGGGTCTCAGGAGAACGTCGTTCTTGTGTATTTTTGGTAACCCATACAGTCGTGGAGGCCTGGATGATGACGGCAGTAGGTTCCGTTGGTCTTCAATAGGTATGGAGGATTTCTTAATCAGCTCTCAGATTTTCCTTTCGGTTTTCATCGTCGGGTCGCCTTTGAGTGTGGAGTAAGTTGGACCGTCCAGCAGATTGCGGATCTTCTTGTCGTAGTCCTCCTTGGAGATAATTACGGTGGCGTTTCCCTTATCAGCCGGTAAAATCACGATGCTTTTGTTGTTTTTCAAATCTTTGATGGCCTGTCTTTCGGCTGTGGAGATGTTGGAGGATGGTGGTCTTGCTTTACGAATAATATGTGCCACCTCTTGGCGTATTTCTTCTGCTTGGTTCGAATTCAGATTTCGGATGGCCGCTTTCACTCCCACGACAATTTCTTCCTTAGGTATTTTGTTGGGTGCGATGGCGAAGTTCAGACCTTTCGCTAAGACTGATTTTGCTGCATTGGAGAAAATGATGTCTGTTAGGTTGTAAATCGTCTTGTCGTGGCTCGGCGTCGGATCTGGATGTTGTTTCTTATGGAGATTTTCGAATTTCTTAACCTGCTTATCCGTGAAAGACCGCTGGGTTTTTGTTGAGGAACTGGCGGTGATATGGTCAATCTGGTCCCAGTCTTAGTGAGACGTAACGGAGGCGAGCTCTAGGTGGAGATGGTAGAGATTATGAGCACATTGCAGGAGCGCATATCTCGTGGAGCGGATGCATTCACGCAGGAGTGCTTGGCTTGTCCGATATAGAATCTTCTTTGCAGCCTGGGATGATATGTGATGTTTCACCTTGACACAAGTTGATATCGTGTCTGTATCCCGGCACCGTTGAAGAAAGACGAGTGATGTCAAAAGTTTGCACTTCTGTTTGCGGAGACGCTCGAATCTCCTTGTCTTCCTCTGGATGTCCTCCCCATAGAGGGATATCAATTTGAGTTGAAGGCTTTCGCAGCGTTGCTGAATGCTGGTGGAGGTTTTCGGGTTTCGCTGCGTTGGCGGCATTTCTGGCTCTCGACGTTTCGCAGACATTGCAGTCTGCATCTTCAGGAGATGAAGTGAGATCCGATGGTAGGGATCTGACTTTTATATCCACTCGTGCCTTCCTAGTTTAACCATTGTCCATCGCTGATTGGCTCGTTCGAGTTGCTATCCCTTTCTCTTTGGAGGTTGCTCCAACGTATTTTTCCTCCCTTTCACTTCCATACTACCACACATCCATACTACTATTTCCTGAAATTTACCGCATAGATTTTTCTTCTTGTTTGTAAATATATAGTCCAATAACCTTTGGCCAGGTACCAGATAATCCAATATAACATTGTTCATATGGGTTTTTAATATTCACATGAAGACGTTTCGCATAAGGACGCTTTTTCATGGAACGAATTAACGTCATTATGTGAGGGATTGCTGTATTTGTATTTAAAAATAAATTAGCTTGTCATCACTATACGATTTAAAATAATGTGCATGCATTCTAGTAAATTAATTTTACTACAGCCTAGTAAATATTTTGGTGCATAAGGAAACTTTTGAAGGCTTGTATGATTATTTAAAACAGAAGACCCTCTACCTCACTCTCTCGTCTCCCCCAACCCCATGCTCGGTCTTCCCTGATTCCTTAGTGTTTATGATAAAGAGGCCTGGGACGGTGGCCATCTTGAACACAATGGACCCAGGTTGTAAAAATGACCAAACTTTGAATGTGAATTATTCGGCTCATAGGTCACGAGGGCACGTATAATTTCACAAATCGAATTTAATCATCATATACTCTTAATGTAAAAAATTTGAACCAAATTGGACGGTTACACTTCATGAATGTTCCTTGTAAGTTTCCTCGAAGTTATCTTTCCATATCTTTTATGTCTATCATTCCTTTCATCATTGCCTCTCACTATCTCAATCCTTCCATCCCCTATTGTGTACTTATAGTCAAGTCCAGGGATTTATCCCGAAGTCAGCATCTTTCCCCTCTCCACTTTAAGTAAGTTATGATGATCCACAATCATAATTTTCATACAAATTTGCAAAACTTTAAAAGATATAAGTGAAGATTCAACATTTCCATCTCAAACTCGTTTCGCCGCATCCAATCTCAAAAGAAAATCTATTTAAATTTATTTCAAGTACAACAAGTCTTTCAAAATATTTGAAAACTAATAATATGGTATTATCAAATGCTTTTGCTATGATTCATGCAACTGTGAAAACAATATCAGGGTATTAATAAATTTACAGAAATAAAAATAGTGAGTGATAAATTCGTCGCATTTATAAATGAAGAACTAGAAAACAATTCTGAAAGTTCTTGATGCCTTCAAGTTCAACAAAATTTTCAGGTAACTCGAAACAAAAACAGCAAATATAAAAGTATTGTAGAAATTAATTTGGAAAATTTAAAAATTTCAAAAAAAATTTCAAACTTTCATCACACCAGTTGCTACCAAAATTTCTTTCAATAATTCAATTTAATTTATGAAACTAATAGATCGTAGCAAGAAGTAAATTCCAAATAGCTACTTTAATAGACAAAACATTAAAAACCCTTCAAACTGAAAGTTAACCCTAATAAATCATCTGCCTTAACCTTCACCCTTTGCACTAAACCCATTCCTACATTCTACTTCCTTTCTAACCAATCCATACCTGCAGTCTCATCCCAATGTGACCTTGGAGTTGTCTTCGATCCAAAACTCACTTTTTCTGCACACATAAAAAGCACTTCATCGAAAGCCTTGTCCCTTGTCGGGCTTCTGTACAGATTCACTGAGTTGAAGGACCCGTTTGCTCTTAAATGCTTCTTCTCTGGCTGCATCCTTCCTATAATTGATTATTGAATACCTGTGTGGAACTCTGCCTCCCCCACTAACCTGAAGGTTCTTGATAGTCCTCTGAATTTCTTCCTATCAGTAATTCGTAATCGTGTCTCTACCTTCCGTAATTCAACCCGCCCTCTGAATATCTTCCTATCAGTAATTCGTAATCGTGTCTCCACCTTCCGTAATTCAACCCGCGAGCATATATTGTCATCACTTGGGATCTCTTCTCTCCCTTTCCAGCGAAAAGTAAACACCCTTATTTTCCTACATTCAGTAATGAATGGTAAATTCCGAACCAATGACCTGCTGCCATACTTCTCTCTCCACTCAATAGAATTGTCCACTTGGAGGGATAATAAACGATATAAAAATAGCAATTGGATGGACAAAGAAATTTTGCTGGCTGGTTGGTTTGCTGTTCTCTGCTTTCTTGCCAGTGCTCTGCCGTTCTCTCTCCACCCTCTTGGCTTCCTCTCGTGACTGCTCGTCCACCTTCCCGGTGTCACGGTCTCCAACATTGCCAGTTTGGAACTCCCATGGTTCGATCTTTTCTCGAGAAGAGGGCGTACCTCTCGCAGAAATCTATTGGTTAATTAGCACCATTGTAGCATTCTCTTCTGGGCTAATGTCTGTTGCCTATAAAGGTAGAAACTCTGCACGTATGCGCACATGCAGTAGTACTTGTGCTTGCAGTCATACTCGCATTTGCTGTCGTAGGAGCGTTTGCTGTCGTAGGAGTGTTTGGTGGAGTTTGTGCGAAAAACTGATGAAGAACTCAATAAACTGTAGGAGGCTTAAATGCTGCAGATTGCAAAACTCTCTGGGTAATAGCATTTTGATGTAGGTAGATGGTTGATTGGTGAATAGATAGAGGTTAACCCTTAGTTATTCAGGTGAAAAAAAGTTCCGTAATTAGTCGCGTGGGGTCAATATGACCCCAAAATAATTTCTAAAGATAAGCAATAATATATTAATTTATTTATATTTTACTGGAAATAAAATCAATCTTTCATTATAATACAATTATTTATTAGTAATTTTTACAATAAAGATTGATTAAAATAAATTAATTTTTTTTGTATTTTCTAATCACTTTCCCTCTCCCCACATTCAATGCACTTCATTATCATATGGTCTTTGCAAGTAAAAGCTCTACAATTTCCACATCTAGTGGACACTTTATTGTCCTTATTTCTTGGGCAATGTTCGCATCTTTCTCTTGATAGTCCCAATCCCGGTGATGGACCTTCCTCCGCAAGTCCCTGTTGAGTGCATATGTGCTTTCGGAGATGCCTAGATATAAACTAACTCTGACCTCAAAATCTGTAGATCCTTTATTAATTCTTTCGATAATGATTTCAAGAAATTTCGCCTTGTCATTTCCTTTTGAACGTTTTGTTTACAAACAATAAAGGCATTTAGGGCAGAAACGTTCAGCAAATGAAAAAACACAGCTGACGGCCATCTTTTCATTCTTTTGCCAACATTATAAGCAGCATAGAGCTGATCGCATGTATCTACGCCACCTTTTGTTGCATTGTCACATGAAGGTCGTGTTGAGTGCTTTATTAGGGATAGGACTATTTTTGCGGAGATCACTCACACTTGTGGGTTAGACATCGGTTGCGGCACAGTCACTTTCCGGCCCCCACCTACAGCATGAAGTAGTTTATGGCTGCCCCCAACTAGCAGAAAGATTCAAGCTCACTTCTGCTGTCACCGAGGATTGCCCTCGATGGGGCTTGGGACAAAAGTTGCCTCCTCGAGCAACCCAAGGGGTTCGTGCCGAGGTCCAACCGCATCCTCCCCTATAAGTGTGAACGTACTTGGGACTTCTCCATAGAAACCCCATTGAAAATAGGATTTTTATATTTTGGTCTAAAACTTCCCAACCGTGACCATCATGCAACCGGTAGGAGATCGAAAAACTTTGAATATTGCCGATCTCATTCGTGTTCGTGCTTATTCCGAAAAATAAGGGAAAAACTCGTGCTAAAAAGGGTGAGCAGTAATAAAAGGCAAACCGCTTTCTTTTAGAAAGACCACGTGCGTTTGTTTGTGACTTTTATTGCGGGTAGAAAACTATGGGAAGAAAACAGTTGCATGTGTGCGGCCGAAGTAAGAGAACACCCGGAGAATTACGAAAAGAGGGAAAAGGTTGCATTGGAGGAGGGAGAGGGGGGGGGAGATGGGAGGAAGAGGGGTAACCAACCTATAGTGAAAATTAGTGAAGTAGAAATGTATCATAAGAGAACTAGTGTTAAAACAATGAAATACTGCTTATCAGGAAAATTATTTGTATTTCTGATGTGATAATAATAATGTATTGCATTTAACCCTTCTAGACCAATAGAGAAAAAAGCAACAGGTAGAGAGATGTCAAAATAAAAGCAACTTTTTTAACCTCATATATACATAACCAATGGATACACACCAAAATAGCACTTTAAAATAGTTTAATTTTCTCAATAGTTACAATATTTATACTATATATATATATAAATATAAAAATATCAAAAATAACAAATTTAAAAATAAACATAAATGCAAATTTCTCTTCTAGAATGTCAGTTTCGAAGGTAGAACAAGTTTGGGTTAGATTGACAATACATTTCTTTAGATATTGACAAAAAAACATTGCTTGGGGTCATATTGACCCCACACGACTAATTAAGGGTTAAGTGCATGGAATTTAGAGATTGATGATTCCTGGACAGATTAATTAATATAAATAACAAGCTATATGGATACATTTTGTTGATTCTTTTCACTCATAATTTTGTAACCCTATTCAGCCAAAAAGTACATATTTCGTATTCATCAGTTGGCTACTCTGTAACGTCAATGAAGATGGCAGAAACTTGTGTGAGGCCAGGAAACTGATTTTTGCTAATCATTAAGGAAGATTCATTTAAAACTAACTCTGCAGTGTATTAACCTATATCAGCCAAAATACCACAAAATTGGCACTAAAATATCTTTACTCGTGTCCATTGCCACATTTTTAGTCCCTCTGTTATAAGACTGCTTACAGATGTTTTCTTTGCCATGGTTTTATCATTAGTAGCTCCTGAAATATGAGAATTTATTCAAGCAAATACAGTAGTGTGTCATAAATCCTGAATTATCAATAATCCTGCACTTTTTGAAAAGTTTTGTCGTGGGTAGCTGACTGTCTCAGGGGCACCTACCTCAATAGGACAAACTTAGCTGCAATTATAACGTACCCAAGAGCCTTCTGATTGTTTTCACTCTCATAAACATGTCTTTAAAATTTATAAGTGGAATAGATGCTGGACTGGGAAGTACGGTGACCAGGAAGTACGGTGACCAGACTTATCGGAAATTCCGCGAGTGTCGGATTTTTATATATTCATTCTGGAAAAATCTTCAAATCATCAATTTTTCCCGAATTCCTCATATCTGCTAGATGAAATGTCATCGTCACTATTTGCAAACTCATTACTCTTATGCAATATAAATGCAAATATTAATGTAAAAATATGGGTAAAATCATTCATTTTGTGTGATATTCAATGCGTGTTCACATTTAGATGGTATACAGGTGGTATACTTGAGGAAACTGTTTCTCTTTCCTTTCATAATGACACACCCACTTGTCAAATGACAAACACATTTCATTTCCATTGGCTGGTAGAATTTTGAAGAACTGTAACAAGTAGTTTTTCATGTGCCACTATAGATTTTGCTATACCGAATACCTAGGTTTTCCAACCGTCCCAATTTATCTGGGACAACCCCAATTTGGGCAACAAAATCATGCATCCCACTGCTTGAATTTGGTAAATTTTAAATATATAATAATTGTTTTGAGTCAGCAAGCTATCAAATCAATGAGAAAAAGTGACGTCTGGGAAATAACTAGATAGCGAGTTCTCTTTTTCAGTATTACATGTTTTCTGTTTTTCTGATATACATTTTGGTTTCTAATTGTTGATTTTCATAGTGTCAGCATCATCTGTCTAAAAAAGATTTGTACTTTCACTATTATGACTCTGTATCATTTTTACTGTAACAGTTTCATTTACCCTTGCTTCTACTTTTTTGGCATACAAATGTAGTCAGTATTCAAATGATGTAGTGTGAACATTACATAGATTTAAATGTTTTCTGGATATAGTGCTCCCAGTTTGTGCTGCAGGTTTAAGGGAGATGCAGTAATCTGTATTATAAGACCTAGCCAGATATAACCAACATAATCATTGACCCAATGTACTATTTCTCTGTTATATACAATGTAGTGTGTTTGCACTAATTTTTATTTTTCATATTTTACCTTTACTGATTGCTGCAAATAACAAAGCAATGAAATACTGGCAATAATCTATACTCAATGCAGTGATATATTCTCAAGTTATTGTGAAATATATGAAGAGTAAGGAAGACCCATATATCCAAATTCATGGTATAAGCAACAGCATTATAGCCAGAAAGCACTGTAGTTTAAAATAGGGATGCAGTCACTAAATTCACATGACTATTGAATGAGTATAATTACTGTTTCTCACCTCCTTTGTATCCTTCAACCAGGTTCTCATGACATAAACAGTATGCGGGATATGCGAGATGCACTTGGTGCCCTTGGCCCAGCTGATGGTCAAAATCCAGAATTAAACAACTTGACTTGTTCACTTACTGTTGCCTGTCCGGGTGATGTTATCTTCCTTACTTCAGATGGAGTGTCAGATAACTTTGATCCTGTTGTAGGCAAATTTGCTATGCCCAAGGTTGACACTTCAACCTCAGTTGAAGTTACATCTTCGTCAAAAGGTGAGTTGAAGTTCAATTGTTGTTCTTTTACCTGATATGTGGGATTTGGAAGCTCAACCTTTATCACGTTGCATTAATCATTTTGAAATTTCAGTCTCTAGTCATTGGATTCACCATTTAAATTCCTCATAAACTTGGATTATAATTTGAATTTCATGCCCATCTTTCAAATTTGAATATTACTTGTAATGGTCAACACTGCTAGTGATTCTAATAAAGAAACTCAAGAGCCAACCCAAAAGAGGTTTAATCAGCGATCATGAGAAGAAAGCTCGACCGAAGAACTGGATCTGTCGGAAGGAATATCAGATCCATATACAGTAAAACCCCTTATTTATGATTTTCTAGGGACCTGGGGGAAAAAGTGTAAATTGTGGGAAAGTGCAAATTGAGGGAAAAGGAAAAATAAGTAAACCGATTTTACTTTTAAACTTGCTCATTTGTTAAAGTAAGACTAACAATATAATCAGTGTTAAAAGAGTTAAGTTTATAAAGAATATATCTATTTATTCACTTACTTAACCAGCACAGTTTTTTATAATAGTAATATTAAAACATATGCCAAATTAAAATGCTAGTATAGTATGCTTGGGTTTCCATTACATTCCCCACATTACATTTGTCTGGAAAATTGTACAGGGAGCATCTCTGTGACTTGCCCCTGGGCGAAGGAGAACCTAACTACGCCACTGGTCCAGCCTTTAAACAAACTCAGTCATCAATGGTTTTCTCATTTTTAATGTATCTCATACTAGAGGTTTCTATTAAAGGATTTTTTCAATAAGTTAACTTCCTTCTAAATGACTCGTAAGTCCAAAAACGCCACTCAAAAAATAAGTTTCGTAATCACCATTACATAATCACGATTTTCTCAGGGATTAAACCCTTAAGCTGCAGAAATATAAATTACCCTACGTGCTTTAAATATGTTTTACTGATATTACTTTCTCCCCTTCTACCTCTGGTTTTACCTTAAATACCCGTGTATAATTCGCACCCTCATATAACACGCAGGGGGGTTTTCAGCCTCGTAATCTATGATTTTTCTATATACCCGCATATAGTGTGCACAGATTTTTTTTAGCGTTACCATTCCAGAATAAAGTAGATGGTGTAACGTGTTCTAAAGCAATGATCGAATTATTGGTATTATGTATTGGTAACATAATGAAAGTGCAAAATGAAATTTTTGAATAGCGTTCCAAAAGAACGTCAGCTAACTCTATCATTACATACTCTATGTTTACTTACAAGGTGATATTAGGATATACGCAATAAATTGAATTATATTAATTTCATAGTATGGCATATGACATTCTTTGAGCTAATAAAATGAAGGAATGACGATAATCCTATGTTTTTTACATACGCTTTTGTCACGCCTGAGGTGGATAGGTTTGCCCAACCTTCAGTTTTACCCTTATTAGAACACTGGAGCACCAAAATAACCAAAATTAATTACAGACTCTAAGAATCAAGAATAAATCACGTATGAATGCTGAGAGAAAGGTAGGAAACGATAACTTTATTTAGTTCTACAAGAAGCATCAATTCCCAGCGTACTCAAAGGCATCAGCTGCCATTGTTTCTAATTGTAAGTAGTACCAGTACCTCACCACCAGGCCTGGTGCCGGTGTAGGGTGACGTCATGCGTAAGATGACGATTCCGTTAACAACATTGAAGAAGAATGGTCCAGTGATGAAGAATTTCTTTGCTTTTAAAATGAATAAATACTGAATTCATTCTTTTCATATCTAATTATTGTATGTTTATAGAATTAGTTAATAAATTTTAACTATTATCTATCTTACTTTTCGTAAAAATCATCAATAAAAATATGAGGATACCTGGGCAGTAATTACTGTGTCGAAATTGTGGAAATATGGGGTCAAATGAAAATAGGAAGATTATGTACCCTCGTATAACACGCATCCTAATTTTTAACTCAAATATTTCGAAAAAAAAGTGTGCATTATACGCTGATATTTACGGTAATTACGCTTGGAATCACTCTGAATGTCTTTCGTCATCTGAAATCTAATAACTCGTGTAGAAGGGATTTAAGGAGAAAATGACATGAGTGTGGACTGAGTGAGGAGGAGGAGTGAGGACTGACTGTATTTCTGTATCTAGGTGCGCTGTTTATGCTCTGCTAGTGTGATTTACAGATTTACGTATGAAGTTTTGAGGTTTTCACCCAAAAGATTTCATATTTCCGTCTCTAAGTATGCTGTTCCTGAATAGCATCCACTAACGAGAGTGCAGCGAGTGCTGTTTTGAAAAGAAAGAGTTCATATATCTGCCTCTAGAGGCGCTGTTCCTACACTGCTGCCGTTTTTGAAATCTTCGTCCAAAAGGGTTCGGATTTTTTGCAAAGCTAAGCCAAAAATTTTTTAAACTATTGGGAATTCCCATACTAAATTGCTTTTAAAAATTGGGAATTCTAATGTAAAATGACATGAGTAGCAGTAAAACTTAAAATGAAATAATGTAAATACAGGGTTTTAATTAGATTGGAATCAGGAAAATTGATGGGAACAATATAAAATGTTGTAAATAGTGAGAAAATGTACATTCTGTTAATGTAAATATGGGGTTTTACTGTATTATCATTCCGAAAAAAACTACTTGAAAGAAAAAAATGGAGCTTGTTGGTCTACGGTTCATAAATCCAAAAGATCGATTCGAATGGCTGCAAGAAATATAGTGCATTTTATTCAAGGTTCTATTTGTACAGTAATAGAAGCTTACATGCACCATTGAAAGCATTTTGCCTTATAATTACAGACTCAGTCCTTGATAAAATTATTGAAAATACCAATGTTGAAATATGACTTCAGGCTGCACGTTATGAAGAAGGCACTACAAGAATTTCTGAGATGATTGATTGGTATGCTGGCAGCTACAGCTGCCCTAAAAGACATCCATTTGTGCACCGAAGAATTATTCGACTCAGCATTGTCTAGTGACTGATATAATATATCAGTGATGAATGAAAGACGTTTCAAATTTCTGATGAACTCTTTGTGTTCCGACAATAAAGAAACCAGAAACGAATGAAAAAACAGGGTTGTTTTGCACCACTAAGAGAAATCTGGGACAAATTCATAGAAAACTGTTATAGACCAGGAACTTTCATGACCGTTGATGAACAGCTGCTCGGATTTCACAAGCACTGTACATTTTGGATGTATATCTTGAATAAACCTGCGAAGTATGGAATGAAAATCGTAATGGCCTGTGACATGGCTACAAAATACATGCACAATGTAATATCATACACTGGCAAAACCATGAACACAGGTGGTTTACCTTTAGCTGGATATTTTCTCAAGCAATTGGCCTGAACAATATATGGATCTAATAGCAATATTACCGTGGACAATTGGTTCACTTCAGTGTCTCTAGCTTCAATTCTGCTGAATGCCCCTATAAAATTAGAACTTGTTGGTACTCTTAGAAAAAACAAAAGGGAAGTCCCGCCAGAGCCTTTGGACACAAAAAACCATAAACAGTTTTCTTCGATGTCTTGTTTTGATAATGAAATGACATTACTTTCATTTGTTTCCAATAAAAACAAAAATGTACTTTTGTTGTCAACAAGTCATGAAAATGCTTAAATATACCCAGTCTCCCATAAGCCAAAAATAATTGAATTTTATAACAGCACTAAAGAAGCAGTTGATACCTTTGATCAGATATGCCCTGCAGTAGAAAATAGAAAGATGAGCATTATGTTTGTTTTATGGTATGCTGAATACATCATTTATAAATTATTGGGTAATTTACTGCCAAAATAACCATTGTTGCAACACAACACCTAAAAAAAAGAAATAGTTTTTTAAATCATTGAGCCATGAACTCATAATGCCTTGGTTGCAAAAATTCCTGGAGATCAAATATTTGTGAGAAGTTATAAAAAACTTGAGGTGTACCACAGTAAATATCGACTTCAGAAACAATTACATATCAAGGACAACCAAAACTTACCATCTGTGCAATATGTTCCTCTGCAAAAAGACATATGACACAAAATTATTTCAGGCAGTGTAAAAAACCCATTTGCACTGAGCATAGAGGAAAAAGCTGCATAATTTGTGATGAATAATAAAAATTATCGTAAATATATAATTTTTTGTTTCTTATTTGAATTATGTCTTTCTGATTTTTTCATATCAATAAATAAACAAAATCTATAATGTTTGTGTGTTTTAATATGTTGTCATATTATTTAAGAGAGTGTTCCCTTGACTTAACTTGTGGCATAGTGTGCCTTTCTCTGGTTAATTTAACTATTAGATTTCTGGCTCTATGTGCTGTGGATTGATCCAGGAAGATGCAAAAGACTTGGCATATATATACACATACATACACATTACCTTTTTGAACTTCGCATGCTTGTGGTTTGTGAATTTCCACGTCTTACAAAATTTTTTATGACCATTACTCTGTTTTATGCTGATTATTTGCATTTCACATCATGCATTTTCAATGCCAAAAAACATGAACTCACTTTACTTTTTTGTTTTGAAGTTCAGTTTAAATTATAATGCTCATTATTAGCAATATTTAAAGTAAACAAACATGACAACTCTCGACTTAAATGTTTTGTAGCTCAGTTTGAACTTCACTTCCAACGCTGCTATTTTCGATGATGAAACTAGTTTAAAAGCTACAAAACTGATATTGACCATGGCGATAATGGCACCATGAATGATGAGATAGCAATGAGATATTGTACTACATTGTCATACCTACATATTACAGAAATTTGAAACTTATGAAATTATAATTGCATTACAGATTCCCTGCTATCCTAACCCTCCCCGGGTTGGTTTGGGGTTAGGTTGGTTTTTCCTCCACCTTAACATTTGCACTCTCCATCGGGTTGGGTTTGGGGTTGGTGTGCTTTTCCTTCCACCTTAACATCTGCACTCTCCATCGGGTTGGGTTGGGGGTTGGCGTGATTTTCCTTTCATCTTAACATCTGCACTCACCATTGGGTTGGAGATTGACTTGGTTTTCCTTCCACCTTAACATTTGCACTCTCCATCGGGTTGGGTTTGGGGTTGGCGTGGTTTTCCTTCCACGTTAACATCTGCACTCTCCATCAGGTTGGGTTTGGGGTTGGCGTGGTTTTCCTTCCACCTTAACATCTGCACTTTCCATCGGGTTGGGTATGGGGTTGGCGTGGTTTTCCTTCCACCTTAACATCTGCACTCTCCATCAGGTTGGGTTTGGGGTTGGCATGGTTTTCCTTCCACCTTAACATCTGCACTCTCCATCAGGTTGGGTTTGGGATTGGCATGTTTTCCTTCTACCTTAACATCTGCACTCTCCATGGGGTTGGGGGTTGGTGTGGTTTTCCTTCTACCTTAACATCTGCACTCTCCATCAGATTGGGTTTGGGGTTGGCATGGTTTTCCTTCCATCTTAACATCTGCACTTTCCATCGGGTTGGGTTTGGGGTTGGCATGGTTTTCCTTCCACCTTAATATTTGCACTTTACTCTCAAATCATATGTGAAACAGATTTTTCAGGGTCACATAGGACCTTTTCTTGCCGCTTTCTAGTCAGTTTTAGAGCCACCGATCCTCCATTGTCCAATATCAGTTTTGTTCCAGATAAAAATTTAAAGAAATGCCATTTTGGAATGTATGGTTTTCATTTTCTATTATCTTTGTATTTTGAAGGTAATTTTTCATTTTATTATGAATTTTTAATGTAATCATAAGAATTGTTATCATCATGTAACATAAGATTTTCTGCCGCATATTTTGAATGCGATTACTAAAAGAATTGTTACTTTTGATGCTTCATATTTTGAACATTTTAAAGAAATTTTATCACTTTCTTATACTAGGTTTTGATTTTTTGTCATGCATTTTGAACGTAATTAATAAAAGAAATTTTTACCAGTTCGTGATACTAGCGTTTTTTCGGCTTTGAAATGTTTGTAGCAAATCCCAAGAAAACATCCATGCATCACGTACTCAACATTCCATTTCAGTAGTTCATCAATTTAACTTAACCTTTATCTGCTGGATTTAAAAGCCCGAGCGTAGGTTCTATCTGCTAGATTTATTCTGGGGGTATTTAAAAAATATTTGTTACATTCTGAAAAAATCGCATATCTAATAGATTATTCGTGATAAAATGTTCAAATAAAAAGTATTCTGTTAACATATTGTATAATTACATGATGCTGCTTATTAGAGGAAAGAAATATTTCAAAATATAATATTGATATTCAAATTTGGATCAATGCAACAAAATGCAATTACAGTAAAACCTCGTTATTTCGAAGCTCAAGGGACCACAAAAACATGACTTCGAATTATCCCGGTTTGAAATAAACGAACTTTAAAAAAAATGTAAATTACTCATGATCCACTACTTGGACAGTTGTATCACAATATAATCTTATCAGATGACCTGAGGATGCTGACTTCAATGCTGGAAAAATGTCGTCTAAAAACAATACAGTGAAACCGAAAGCCATGCAGCCTAGAGGAGGAATGGGCTAGTGTTTTGTTCAGCATTTCTTGAGAACAATACAATAAGAGGGAGAGAGAGAAACACTTATCTGACATCAATGCATAAACAAGCCCATTCAAAGATATTTACAATGCTCTTGAATGAAAGTGTTATCAGAGCACATGGAAAGTGCTTGGATCGCACATTAAATATTCTCTTGTCGCTCTGAGGGAAACATTAATGCCGTATGGAGGCAGCTGTTGCTCATTATATTTCCGTTGTTACTTTTGTTTAATATCTAAGAGATTAAAAGAGTCAAAGTTATCATGGCATCAACCATTAGAAAAAGGCAAGCAAACCTTGTGCAGCATTTTAGACTCCTACAGTGTATCGAGTTCTCCATCAGTTTTTCATATTCACCAGAAGTTTTTGTGCTTGAACTCGAGCAAAGCTCGAAGTCCAGCAAATGCTCGTATGACAGCAAACGCGAGTACAACTGCAAGCGCGAGTATGACTGCATATTTATACTGCCGCCTATTATCCCAGCCCCAACCATGCAGAAAGAGTACATAGATATCTGAAATTTACCTTATCTGCTTTCACATGTGATTCCCATAATAATTGGGATTCATTTCTACTTTTGCTGATATTTGCTTTTAACTCTTCCAAACACTCTTCTATGGGTGTTTCACCTGCTAAGGTATTTTTGGGTCATGAGCTACCTCATCCCTTGTCGTTTCAATGGGAATAGCCAAACGAGTTGGCATCAGCTGATTGTAACTCAGCTTCAGGGCAGGAACTTTGGAACAAGGTGCTAAGTAATTTGGCCAAATCACAACAGCGTGTTGCTAGCAAACATAATGCTAGACATTCTCCACAAGCCTTTTCACCAGGTGAACAGGTTGTGTTCAGAGCTGTGCCCAAAGTTTCGAAAGCTAATAAATGGTCTGCCAAAATCTCTCCCTTATGTGATGGACCCTTTGTGGTCGACAGGATTATTACTCCTGTAACTCTCTATTTAACAAAGCCAGACAACCCAAATTATTGTTGTATAGCAAATGTTAACCAGGTTAAGAAATATTTTGCTGCCATTAAGCAATAATTTGTTATTTTCAATTATCACGAGTCAATGTTAATTAAATTATGAAATATTTTGCGACCATAGGGTAATATTTGTCCTTCTCACGGCATACCATTGTTAATCAATTTAAGGAATATTATGCTGGTATGAAGTAACAGTTTGACATTTTTGGCTTTTTATGTTAGTTAATCACCCATTGTATACAAATGTTCAGAATTATATTAAGTTTTGTAAGCTTGCCTATATATGCCAGCAGGAGGAGTATCTTTGAGTGATTGTTCTTTTATTTTTCACTTGGAGGATATTCTTTTCCTGTTCTGTTGACAGAGACATTGATCAATAAGGATTATGATCCTTGTTAATATTTTTTGGCGTAGGAATTAGCGACCACATTGCCTGATGATTGTTATCATTGCAACCAGCCCCCAGATGGAAATCTGGTAATTTAAATTAATATATATGGCCAGTTGCCTTGAAACTGCTAAATGCAGGTAGATTTCCAGGCCTCATAAATGCAATTCAGACAGGAGAATTCCAAGCTTGCAGCATTGTGCAATGCTGGGAAGAGAAGAGACAGAGTCACGAGTGAAAGCTGATAGGGTGGAGAGAGAACAACAGAGGACTGGCGAGCAAGCAGATAGAGCAGCCAAACTAGCTGACAAAATTTTCTTGTTCATCCAAATGCTATTTTCGTATCGTTTATTATCCCTCCAAGTGGACAATTCTATTGAGTATATCTCTTGTATATTTCTTTTATGTATAATATTTGTAATCATTTTCCTTGCCACATTAACATTGTGTTGTATTCGATTGCCTGTTGTCAGAGCCAGTGTCATTTAAAAGGGTCTTATCATTTTTGTTTCTTAAGTATCCGCTTTCAATATCCTTTCCATGTTTCCCACATTCCCTCTTGCTCCTCCATTCCCGTCAACCCTATCTAACTCTACTCCCTTCCAACCCTGTCCATTCCTAGCCTCTTTCTGCCTTCGTAATCTAATTCCACACCAATCCCAGTCCTCCCTCATTCCCTTTCCACTTCACTTCCCTCTCACTCACAACTATCACGGGCAGAACCAAGGAGATGGTTAAGCATATTATTATAATACGTATTATACATATTATTATAATAGATAAATAGCAGAAGATAAGATGTAGTAGCAAGGCAAAGAATCCCTTGGTCATCACTTCTTTAGGCATGAATCCTGCTAAAGTAGGATTTTTTCCAAGGTCGCCTGGCCCAGTTTGTGTGGTTTGAGGAGACCGTGCAAAGTCAGCATTCCGACCTTCGGAAGGGACATTTAGCCATTGGGTCCCCTTGGTGCTCTTCAATAAGAGTAGGCTAATGCCAGCACCGGTTTTCTCTCCTCCCTTATGATTGTGTATTCGGTATGGAAGTAGTAATGGGTATAATAATCCAAGAGGTTGATTAGCCAAAAATACACACAGGTTCACCTACTTCCTCTTGTGCATAATCTATTTCTCCTCTAAAATTTTTAAAATATCCTCACTCATTTCATGCATCATGCATGAAGGGCCCGCCATGCTCGATTTTATCTTAAATTCTAAATTAAATATTATTTCTTATGATCATATCTGCTAATTTAAGGGATATCCTATAGATGGCTGTAGCTGTCAAGGCATCTAGTATGTGACAATGACAAAAAGATTTGAATATCTATCACCAGAGGGTTTTAAGGAATCATTTTTTGAGGTAGTGCATCAGACGTACCCAAACACATCTAACCACCACAGCTGTAGGCAGGGTTGTACGTGAACGGGTGTGTCAAACTGCCCTAAGGGGTTAAGGAAGCATTCATTGCAAATGGTGAGGAACTTTTTAATGAATTTTCAATTTTTAAAATATCGCAACGTTCAAACGACGCAATCACTACGAGAGTGGCTGTCATTATGCATGATATGAAAGTTCAATTGCAGATTGACCTCAAAAAATCTGATTGGAATTCCCTTCAAATCACTGAAAGCATAGATGGGCTCAATAGGGTTCATATCTGCCACCAACCAAAACTATCCGGAAAATAATAGAAATAAAACTATTGTTGTAATTTCCACTGAACAAGAATTTTATCAACCGGTTTTGCCTATTACTGAATCATCTGGTAATAAGCGAAATTAGTCAATAAAATTGTTCTTCTGTGGAAATTACAATAACTAACGTATGATATGATATGATGGGTTTGTGGTATACGTAGATACAAATGTCACATACAAAAAGAATATTTATTTGTTAAACATTATGCTAGACAACTTTAGCTGGCCGAAATTATTTTAACTCTCTGGAACACACTATAATGTGAATTATATATTTTTTTAATTTTCAGTCTACAAAATATTTTTTCATTCAATTTATAAATTTTATTCAGAGGAAGTGCAATATATCCCTCCCTCAAAATAATGCCACAAATGGACATTTATTTCTCCTTACAAAATAAGACAACTTACATTTTGAATTTCATGTTTGTTTTTATAATTTACTAATGCAATTTTAATTAGAAGATTTTTTTCTTTCAGTCAATCATTAAAAATGCCCACAGTTTACATGCAGTTTACTAAATAATAATAATCTGCAATTATTAACGTTGAAATCTAATAAACTTGACATTGCTACAAAAAGTGCAAAGCAAATAACACTGTTCTGTCATCTATTTGAAGGTTTAATAAATGCTAATCCTATTTGAGGTAACAATGCGGGTCGCCTTGGCAACACCCGGAAAGAGGACAAAAAAACTATAAAATTTTGAAAAGAAATGCGTATTTCTGACAAATTCTTCCGTGTAATATCTAAAAATCGCAAGAATATAATATTTTATAGTTTTAGCCATCGAATAAAGCAAAAATGGAGAAATGTTGTCCGTAATTTTGTATTTTAATGAATGAGGGAAATAAACCTTGCAACTTGAAAAATCAAAACTCCTTTGTAAACATATGGGAAAAGATAATCGTCTCCTGGAGTCGAATCCAGGACACTTCCGTAAACAAAAATAGTTTTCCCGGGGTCTCCTAGTTGTCAGAAACAAAATGGCATTTACAGCATTTCTCTGTGACAAGCTGTTCAAGAGATAAAAGGGAGGACAGATGGACAGACATTGAGTAATTATATATTATAACAAAGTTTAGCCTTTCCAAATGGAGTCTGTTATCCTAAAAATCTTAGCTTTTCCATTTTTTCTCTTTGCTTCAAAATGTTGTGCATGGACAGACGTACTTAGTGAAAACATAAGTGAAAAACGTACTAAAAAGGATGTCTGTCACTATTAATACCATTTTGTTTTGATTTTCTCAGAATTCAATTTAAAAAATATTATGTGTTTTATGGTTGTGCCTGCCTATCTCTTCCAAAATGTGTTGAGTGCCCAGTGGAGATAAAAGACTGAGAAATGGTGCTTTATAGGTTAGAACTGAAAGACAAAAACTGTCCAATTTGGGCCGAAGGCTTCCAAGCACTCCACAGGAGCTAAGACAGTGGTCTCCAAGCATTTCAAAACTGCACCCTCCACATCTAAGAAAACTATCTTCGTGCCCTCTCTATATCATGTTCAATCATATTTCATAAAATCTACTGGGCATACAATTGCAATCAACATAATCATCTTAAGAAAAACATGAATACAAATGATACCTTCTAACCACTTGTGGGCTAGAATTTCACCGCTGCATGTTGTAGGTCTAAAGATTAGGATGGTTATACAGACAGTAATGGTAAATGGCCAAAAATTGGAATAAGTAAATAGTTTCAAATATCTTGGCAGTATTTTAGCGCAAGATGGAAGCAGTGCACAAGACATCAGAAGTAGGGTCGAAATGGCAAAAGCAGCATTTAACAAGAAGAAGGAGCTTCTCACAAGCAAGAAAATAAATTTAGAAACAAGGAAGAAATTACCAAAATGCTACACATGGAGCATAGCTCTTTATGGCACAGAGACTTGGATGGTAAGGAGAAAGGAAAAATATTTAGAAAGTTTTGAATTTTAGGTATGGAGGAGGATGATGAAAGTGAAATGGACAGAGAGGAAGAGAAATGAAGAAGTATTAGAAATGGTGGGAGAAGATAGGATGCTAATAAAAACAATCAGGAAAAGAAAAGCAAATTGGATAGGGCATATATCGAGAAGACAGTGTTTACAAAGGACGATCTTAGAAGGAAAAATTTGCAGAGGAAGAGGGAGAAAAAGAATAGGAACATTAGAGAATTTAAAGCAGGAATAGAGGCATAAAAGAGGCTTCCGGGGAGAGAGAGAAAGGGAGGCAGCGATTCAGCTGAAACCTGTCTTTGGACAGCAGCATGATGATAATACAGACAGTATATATATGTCAAATTTTTTGCACTCTCTCCACAGCACATAGGGCCAGAAATCTACTAGTTAAATTAAAATCAAAGCATATCCCTATATCTCCCTCCCATTCTCCTCCCTCTCTCTCTCTGTCTCCCTCCCCCTCTCATTCTTCCCATAAAAATGTAGCAATATTTCTCAGTGTGATACGTGCACCTGTGCAGGTATGTAAATGTGTGTGTGTGTGCATATACGCATGCATGTGCGCTCCCTCTGGATCTTATGTTGTTGGTGGTACATATACATGAGCATGATGGCATTACACATGACATAGCTCGTTTTTAATAAGATTTATGAATTGTTTCTTATTTCTTTGTTATTCCACATTTGTCTTACCAATGCTGTCTCTTCCACCTAATTATGGTAGAGTTAATGGAATGGGAGGACATTACTATGTATTAGGACTGGAAGACTGCATGTGGCTTCTTTGAGACCTCTGCCATATAAAATAAAAATTCCTAATCTGTTATTTACTTATACCATCGGACACCCGAAATCTTGCAACATCAGGGCCGAACTGGATTTAGGAAGTCTTGAAGCTGTATATTTTCTTCCTTATTAGGTTTTCATTACCAGTGAAGTGATAATAGCGGAACACCTTATGGGCATGTCTCGGCCGTCCATCTATCTGCATGTTTAATCTCTGAAACTACTCAGCAGATGTTCATGAAATTTGTTATTTAAGACATAAGGGCAAAGAAAAAATAAAATTATATAAATGATTTACATAACCTAACCAGGAATGCCACTTTACTAGTGGCAAAAAATGAACTTTCAGTCTTATCTTATAAAATATTCCTAGTCTCCAAACAATATTTGTGGAACTAGTCATAAAAATGTTTTGTTCAATGCATTTTTATCAAAGTAGTAGCTGTTTCCAAGAAAACCAAAGGAGAAAGTTGTAATTAACTTAAAAACGTTTTTGGTTCTTGTCAACGAAAACAATCTTCGTAACAACTTGAGTAAACAAGATGTAATACAAACACATTTAATTTTGTGTGCCTACTGCATATAGTAAATGAAAGGAAATGGATTATCCACCACAAAGAAATGAACGTTTATTTTCCTTACATAATCACAAAGCTTTTGTAAGTGAAAAAAATGGATAATTAACTACTAAATCTAATGTAAATCTAAAGACTACTACGGCTCATTTCAATTGAGTTATGTTTTAAATAATTTTTGATTGTTCTCTTAATTTCTACTGATTATAAAATAAAACAGTATATCACATATTTAATATTTCCTTGATGTCGCTTCGGATATATCAATAGGCTACGCTATTAATATTTGTTTTTTGCCATGATAACATAAATCCTAAAGAACGCATCTGGAAACTCTGTGTACTCCAAAATGGAGTACACATTTCCAATCTTATTTTTCATAGTGGAATTTGTACAAAGTCTTTCAATAAATTTGTTTCTACAATTTTTTTATATTTTCATCATAGAGTTCCACAAAACTGAAATATATAAGTTATCTTATTTGAATGTGATTCCATGGTTTCCTCCTGTATTCCTTATATAATTTAGACCTTAAGTCAGTTATAATTATTACTGTGGATTTCAATTGTAACCTGTTGATAGATAATGATAGTAAATATGATCTTCTTATTCTTTTAAACACTTTTAATTTATATGTTGCTAATGATGGACCTACTCGTGTTACATGTCATTCTAAATCACTCATTGATTATATTGTATCCAACAGTGATAGCATGTCTGTTAAAACCAAAGTTATAACATCAGACATATCTGATCATTTTCCTATTTTAACTTTATTTGATATCAGGGTTACCCCTAAAGATGTTATCTATCATAAACGTTCATTTTCTGATACTAATATGCTGTCATTTAGGGCCATGTTAGAATCCGAAGATTGGGGAGGAGTAGTCAATGATGAAACTTTTGAGGGTAAATTCAATTACTTTTACAATAAATTTATATTCTATTTTAATTTAGCATTTCCAATTTGCAAGAAAAAAGGCCATAAGAAACAACCATCCAATGAGTGGATAACTAAGGAAATTAGACAACTCTCATTCTACCTTAAAGAATTATATATCCTCTGCAAACTAACAGTTAATGATGAGTTACTTATAGAATACAGAATGCTTAAGAGGCATTATCGTAAAATGATAAACGAGGCAAAGCGAACATGCAATAACAGGAGAGTGCCTACTGCTGTTAATGAAACTGGTGAAAATTGGAAATCATAAATGAATCCAAAAACATAAGTGTAAACCACCCTATACCTGTAGTTAAAGATAGTACAGACAAGATTATTTCTGATCCTTCTATTTTAGCATCTAAATTCATTGATCATTTTATCAAACCGCCCATTACCCATTCATTAAATGCTGATGCTTATAATAATATACCTTACTCTATCAATTCACTGTTTCTCTTCCCAAGTGATGAAAAGGAACTTGAATCTATCGTAAAAAATTCTGGCTCTAAACACTGTTCAGGTCTGGATGAGATACCAATTTCCATTATAAGCTACTGCTACAAGGCAATAGAATCTCCCCTCCTATTACTTATAAATGAATCTTTAAGGCTTGGTATTTTTCCATCATCCTTAAAAACTTCCAAATTAGTTCCTGTTTATAAGAAGAAAGGAAACATTCATGACATTAACTGCTATCGTCCTATTTCAATCCTAAACCAATTTGCTAAAATTTTTGAGATAGTTTTTTATAAACGATTGATTGCATACTTTGAATCTTTCAAAATAATATCTCCATTTCAACATGGCTTTAGGCAGCATAAATCAACAACAACTGCCATTTTTCATGCAGTGAATTGCATTCTATCTGCACTTGATAATAAATTGGAATCTCTTGGATTATCTTTTGACTTTTCAAAAGCCTTTGATAACATGAACCATGAACTACTATTAATTAAACTTGATAGGCTAGGAATAAGAGGTGTTGCCAACAACTGGATTAAATCATATCTTGGCAGTAGACTATTGCATACAGTAATTAACTTAAATGGAGTGAAATATGTTTCACCTGAAAGGATAGCGACTATAGGGGTTCCACAGGGATTGGTTCTCGGACCTATTTCATTCTTGGTGCTTGGTACATAAACGACCTCCCTAACAGTTTTAATCAAATACCAGGTGCTAACGTAATTTTATATGCTGATGACACAAATGTCCTTCTCTCAGCAAAAACCTCTCTCCATTTAAAAAGCATTAGTAAATTAATTATTCAACAACTGAGTCAGTGGTGTCAAAATAATTTTCTCGAATTGAATGCAGATAAATCACAAGTGATTCAATTCTCTCATGTAAATAAATATTGTGAAAATACTGTCCTGGAGATGGGAGGGAAACCCATGCCGGTTGTCGATTGTTCAAGTTTTCTTGGCATAATAATTGATTCACATATCACATGAGAAAACCACATCAATAGCCTGGCGAGTAAACTTAGCTCAATCTGCTTTTTATTGCGAAATATTAGGCACACAGTCAGCATGGAGGTGCTCTTAAGCCTCTACTATGGAGAATACTATTCTCACATAAGTTATAGTATCATTTTTTGGGGGTCATCCCCTCTTGCCATAAAAATCTTTAGGATACAAAAAAAAGTATTACGTCTAATGGCTAATGAATCATACAGAAGTCCATGCCATCCTTTATTTAGTAGTCTTAATATTCTCCCTATACCCTGTGTATATATTCTTACCTTACTGTTGTTTATTAAAAAAAACGTGATTTTGAAAAGAATTGTGATTACCATCAGTTTGGTACCAGGGGATCTAAAAATCTTTATATTTCCTTTACTAGAACTAGGAAAGCATAAATGGGTCCTAATTCACTTGGTCCTCGTCTATACAACAAACTCCCAGAAGACTTGAAGAATATTAAAGAGCCTGGATTATTTAAATCTAGACTCAAAACCTTCTTACTTAGTAAATTATTTTACTCAATTAGTGAATACCTAAATAATGACATCAAATAGGCTAGAGTCTTATATAATTATTTTTGTCATTACCGTTTTTGCTGTAATGTATATACTCTTGTAAACTGTATTTTAATTTTCTTATGTTTTTATATTTAGATATATTGATTAGCTTTCCAAATCCTTTTCTTGTCCTTCTATATGTATGTTTCTGTATTTTTATTTTATTTTTTGACTTGCCCTATATCATTGTAATGATCTCTGGATTAATAAAATTATTATTATTATTCCATATTGAGTTCCACCTGAACAACTTTCATAAAAATCTCTTTGTTTTACTTAAGTGTGAGTTGCATTACGGAATGAAAATTGAATATTCCATTTAATTTTGGAGGAGTTTCCCAGATTAATTCGATAAATGTGTTTTGAGGTCAAAAATGCCTATAACTTTATTTTAAAAGTGAATATAGCAAAACATATCAAAACAGAAATGAATGCATTCAATGTTTTGGCATTTCACTATTTCTGTCCAGTTAAAAATAGTTAAAAATTTACAAATTAGTTTGTTAACTTTTATAACCTAGATTTCCTTGGAATTTTAGTAAAATCTATTTACCTAACTGACTTATATAACCTATATACCTGAAGCTACAGAAATTCAAATTCAGCTATTTATAACACCTTCATTAGACTGCTTAAATTTTAGCACAGATTTCTTTAGTGACTTGTATTGCCATATTATTTTGCTGTTTGATTGATGTTTTTCATATGGAGTAGCAACGGAAGGAAAATTAGACTCAACCAAAAAAAGCACCAAGGCTGGAGTTGGAGGGTCTCGCAACCATGGGGAAGGATCCATTCCAACATCTAAGTCAACTGGCAACATGGTCGGTGAGACAGGTCCTGGGCGAAACAAGCTTCCGGTGGTTGAGGCACATCAGAGGCATGCACTTACACTCTTGCGAATGGAAGACCTGCTGGTAAATGGGGTTTCTGGAGAGGGTATGTCAGATGGTGGACCAGATGCCGTTGACTTGTGCCACCGCCTTGTGGAATTCGCCACGCGTCTCACTGCTGCTAAGCGCCACATTCTGGAGGACCCAGAGCTCTATACAGATGAGGGGGAAGGCTCTTCTAGCATCCCTTTTGGAAGGGCAGAGCAGCGTGGGCGCCGTAGAAAAGTGTGTGAGAGGCTAGCAGCAGTTCCAGGAAAATTAGATCATGCCTCGGTGGTTGCGTACGTTGTGGGAGAGTTTAGGGGTGAAGAGGATGATGATGGATCAAAAGCAGTTTTCCTTGAGGAGGAACTGGGGTGGAAAAATGGGGAAGCAAATCACATCAAAGGGAAGGTGGTGGCACTGGACCGGACTTTAGGGGAGCAGAAGCAGTTGAGGAAGGATGACTATTCCAAAAGAGTAGAGCATATTGCTACTTCTGAGGCTTCAAATAAGGTTGCGGAAAGAAAGAAGGTACCGGAAGAGGGGGCCAAAGGTGGTTTAGATGGGCGGACCAACGAGGGAACCTTGCCCAAAGTGGAGGAAATGACTGAGGTGAAGGAGACAACTGAAGCAGAGTTATTTGAGACTGGTTTGTGAGTGAAATGTCTATGCTGAAATAGGAAGCTAGGTGTGGTGGTCGAAATGGAATAATAAATTTCAGCCCTTCTGCAAGTTGTTTTATTGTAATTTTTGTTAGCAGGTAGATGATAGTTTTGGATGCTTAAGCTATATGAGGTCTTTGGATTTGTTTTTAAATTCTATTGTTTAATCTATAATAATCCATGAGGTTGATTAGCCAAAAATACACACACATACTATTGTTTAATATTGGCTTGAAATGCATGTTTTCTGTCTTGTAGACTGAATAATTTAAGATTAGGGATTAAGTTTAGGAATTTTCCTGTATATGATTTTGATATTATAATTAATATCCCTTGTGATACTGTGGAATGAATCCTTCTAAGCCATAATAATGCCCTAGGAGAGGGATTTTCAACCATAGGAGTACATGCAGCATTTAAAAGGGTATGCAAAAATATTTAAGATTATAATGTTTCTGATTTCTTCATCTTTATGCAAGACTTCTTGGATCAATGGCTGTGATTTTTACAATTTTGAATGACGGGTAATTGGGATAGAAAATTATTTCTTGTATCACGGTAAGTGAATTATTGAGATATTGATAGGTCTTTTTCCACACAAGAAGTAGACACTCTTTTTAATTGTATTATTAATAGCAGTTTATCACTCAGAATTTTGTTACTGAAATTTAGATACATTAGTACACCCAGTCCCCGACTAACACAAATTCTACCAACACGATTTCAGTTTAACACAGTATTTAAATTAGGGCTGGTTTTCGACTAACACGACTGGTTGTTTGGTTTAACACAATTTCTCCACGACTTCTCTATGATTGTGAAGAGATCTAGAAAATGGAAACATGTTTAGATATCTTTGGCCCGCTCTTGTGGGATGCTTACCATATATGCTGGTCTACTAGACGACGACGATTTCTTGACTAAAAATAGATTTTTTTACATATATTCATCGTTTAAATTGAGTCACTTTTTCACTCAATAAATCTTATAAGTGCAGTGGTCATGACTAAATAATAATTGTTAACCTTCTAATTAATTTTATATCGAAAGATGGCAAATGTCTGTTCGATATCTATATCTGCTCTACTTTAATTGCAGATGACAATGAGTCCATTATCCTAACATCTGTTTCAGAGGATGAATTTGACAATTTATATGGAGTCTGATGCAGAAGGCGAGGGATTTCATGGTTTTTAAACTGCAATGTAGAAAAATACCGTTCTTGAATGTTTTAAAAATTTCCTTTTACAATTTTTGTAATTTTCTATAGGGCGTATGTTATCTTTTGAAAAATTATTTCATGTATTAAAACAAAAATGTTCATTTCTTAGCTATTTGTTGCTTAAAATTATCATTTTTATAAATCTTCTAAATAATGTCTGCCAAATAAATGGTGAACAGTTGAGCAGCTGATTCAAAATGGCGATCATCTACATCGAAAAATATGCTGGAGTTTATGGTTCACATTTTATTGGTGGTGGGAGTAAGAAACCAAGAAAAGTTATCAATAGAGCAAAAACTAGATATACGTAAGTGCTATGAGAACAATGAACGAACATGTGATATCATTCATGATACACGTCTTAATGAAGTAACACTACAAAACTATCTGCATTATCATCGTTTATTTTCTGTAAAAATGAATTACATGTATGAAATATACATAAACAAATGACAAACACAAAGCATTAACCAAGGTGTAGTTATAATAAAGGAATCAAATTAAAAATGTCACTCAAGGTAGGATGCTGGAACACATTTACAGTATTTCTTATGAGAAATTCATGTGTGACTAACACGATTCCACCGTACATGAATTTTTTTAAGAATGCATCTATTTTGTTAGTTAGGGACTGGGCGTAATATGTTTTAATACAGATTTTTTGTTCATATCCTTATCATTTCAAAATATGCAATCAAGGTTGAAAACTCCTTTCCTAGGAGGATTCTTTCAATGCCATCATCACCCCATTTCTTAAATTGTTACCTGTGATGTAATTATGTTATCTTTATTTTGATCAGTATTTGTATATAATTTCAATATTAGCCAGGGATTTAGCATTTCTAACTTTTACTGTAAAACTTTCTTCATATTGCTGTATGAAACTGATAATGTTTTCACTCATTTTACTTAGTTCTTCTGATTGTTATCACATTTAGTATTCAAGATTATTGAGTGTGAAGATGGTCGCTTAAATTTTATGATGATAAATGAAACTTAAGAATGATAAAAACCAAGTTTAAATGATTTATACGGATGCTTTATGTGTTCATTCCTATAATGGGATTGCAGTTTATAAGTTAAAATCATGAAATTTTTAGTAAAACATATTACTTTTAATTTTTACTGTTATTGATTGGTTGTCATAGCATTTGCATTGCATTGTCTACTTTTATTAACTTCAAGTAGGAATGATTTATAATGACAAGGCAAAGGAATATGTATTACAGAATAATGCCATAACTGAATTACAAAATTAATTTCATTCCAGTTACATTTATTTCTCATGATCTACCATCAGGTATTGTGATTCATGCTTTGCAGTTTTTCATTATTTGTCTAACAGGATGTAGATATATATATATATATATATATATATATATATATATATATATATATATATATATATATATATATATATATATATATATATATATATAAATGATTCACTTTACTCAATAAGTTTAAATGAAATTCATTGGAACAAAATTCTAAGTACCATATTTACTTGAATTCAAATGGAGGTTTTTTGGCAAATTTCATCTTGCAAAAATCAATGGTTATCTTATATTCAAATATGAAGTAAAGATACATGTTTAATTGATGCTTTTACAATGAATGAAACTTAAGATAAAATTATTGTATCTACTGAAATTTTTCATTGCATACTTATGATCTGGATTTCAATTAATACAGTATTAATTTTTAAAATACATTTTTTAAAGTTTTTATTCTTAAACAAAAATGAAAAATTTGTAATAAACGATTTCAATCAATGAAAAAACTATTCCTATACTGACAAGGTATGTATGAAATTTATACCAGATACATACAAATGACATATTCTTTAATGAACTGGAGAACTACTGAATTCTATTTTAGAACGATGTTCAATGAATATATGGTTCATGAAAGATTCCCAAAAGAGAATCAGACTTCCCTTCTCTGTTGACTAATAGCATTTGCCTGGTGTCATCATCGTAATTCATCGGGATTTCTCCATTCAACAGTTTAAGCCATATATTCTCTAATTGTGATTTTGTCTTATACTCATTTTAAATACGTCATACTCAACTTTAAAATGGCTAATCATACAGTGATAAGAGATACATCAGCAAAGGAAAAGATATCAAAAGAAATTAGGAGTTGCCATGATGCCAATTTTAAACTGATAGTAATGAATTATACAGAAGAAACTAATAACTGTGAAGCCAGTAGAGAATTCAATGTCACTGAAGCAAATGTTCATAGATGGAAACTCTTGAAAGTGTTAAATCTACTCGGAAACTATTCAGTGGTCCAAAATGTGATCTCTTATACATGATGTAGAAAAACAAGTGGTTGAGTTTGTGCATACTCAGAGACAGTGCAGAGTGCCAGTTTTGCATGAAATGATCAAACTCCAAGCACAAGAAATTGCTCGTGGACTAAAAATCCCATGATAGAAATTTAAGGCCAATAGTGATTGGTATGTCAGAATGATGCAACAAAACAGTTTTCCCTTATGCCAAAGAACTTCATTTTGCCAAAAATTGCCTGCAGGCTTCAGTGAGTAACTTATAGCCTGTCAAAAATTTATAAAAACTAACAATTATCTTTTGAGTCAAATAGGTAATGCTGATGAAACTCCAGTTTTCTTTGACATGGTATCTAATTACACTGTCAAGGAAAAAGGTGCAGAATCTGACAAAAACAACTGGTAACAACAAATGCGAGTTGCAATAATGTTGGCTGTTTTAGCAGATAGATCAAAATTACCACCATATGTTCTCCTTAAACAAAAAACAATTCCCAAGGAACAACTGCCTATTGGAATAATAGTTAGATGTCTTGGAAATGGATGGATTTCAAAAGAGCTTATGAGTGATTGGTTATACATCATCCAGAATAGAAGACCAGGAGCACTACTAAGATCAAGTAAAGGAGGAGGTGGAATCACATTTTCTTTGAATTTTTCAGGGTTCTGGTTTGCCTCCTCTGATGAGGATTGGGAAGAACCATTGGAATGTAGATCCTCATTAGAATTTTCCCATCCGTGAAAACTTAACTCCTGTAGCTTCAGTAGTTTGGCTACAATACCACTTTAAAATTTTGAATTTTCCGAATTTGAAGCCATCTAGCATAAAAACTATGAACTACTATGGAAGTTTAATCATTGAAAATATAATAGCATTATAAGAGGTATCTAATTCAAAAATAATTTCACAAATATCTCTTAAAACAGAAAAGTTAATTGTCCAGAAATGGACAGGCAGTGGGTTCATATAAGCAATATTTTTCTTTTAAGAAAACATGCTAAAAAGAAGGATGTTTTTACCAGATGCATTCAAAGGACACACAATTCCTGAAGTTAAAGATTCAATCAACGCAATGAATACTGGCCTTGTAATAATACCTGAAGGAATGATATCGCAGTTTCAAGTTCTTGGTATTGCTGTCAGCAAGCCTTTTAAAGATAGTTTTAAGGTTTTATATTCTGAGTAGTTATTGAGTGGAGACCACCCTCTAACATGGGTCTCAAGCTCATTTTGGTGCATGGGTCACATGAAGGCACTGCACCAAGTCCATGAGCCACTCTCCCTGTCTCCACACCTTTCATGTTCTTCGAATATCCATTTCCCTCTTCCACAAGGAATAAGTCACACGCACCCTATGATGCGGCCTTAAACTCATTCAGTTCAAAAATACTAGATTAATCGTCAAGGGTTAGGTCCATCATAGAAGTATACCATGGGGGCCATGAGTTTGATATTCCTGCACTAACACCAAAAGGAAATCTACTGTTACAATTATCTGCCAATGGATCAAGGCATCATGGCAACAAATAAATCCAGAAGTGCATAATAGTGAATGCACTTAAGAAGTGCTTCTTATCCAAGGCCATGAATGGAAGAGAAGATGATGTTTTGTGGTAGTCTATTTACAAAGTTGGGAGTGATAAAGTTAGAATGAGAACAATGATGAAGAGAGATATTTCAATGACCTATGATATTCAAGAAAATTATGGGACCTAATCAAAATTTCTGCAAGTTTGTGGAATTTTTAATTTTTGCAGGAATCACATGTCATTAGGTCCTAAAGTATTATTTGTTTGTACAGCCTACAATTGAGGAATCCTTTTGGATTTGGGTAAATACTGTGTTTATGTGGATTTATCTAAAAATATTTTATGGGAAAAATGCGCAGCAAACAAAGTATTGTGCTCAACCTCGGTTATAACGGATCGCCTGGGGTTTCTGGCAAAAATCCGTTATCTGAGGTTCGGTGAAATTACATTTTAAAATCCCATTTAAATGAATATCAATAAAATAACATTAATTTTCAATTTTATTGAATATGAACAAAAGCATAATTTATTGCACATCCATAAGCATATATTATTCATGTTAGCTCAGTTTTGTTTTACTTTAAAAAAATCAGTTTTGTGTTTGTTTCCTTGAGCTTGATGAACGTATTTACAGGTCCTTCTCAATAGAGAACAGATTGATGTCTAATTTTTCATCAGAACCACAAGTGTCATAGTACTGCATTACAATCTTGAAAGCTTTCAGGTTTTCCTGAGCAGTGATAACTGGGCGTTCACTTTCTTGTTCATACGTACTGATATTGGTTTCATCATCGCTGTCAACAATTACAGCATGGCTAGATACAAAAGCAATGTTGTCATGATTGGTAGAAACCTCAGTTACTGCTGTGTTTTCATCAATAGAGGCATAATCAATAAAGTTGACTCCATCAGGAATGGAAATACAGCACCAAAGTGCATTACAATCAATTTTGTCAGAGTCAAAGCATGCGAAATCTGACAAATCATCCTTCATATCTACTTTATCTGTTACATCGTTAGTAAATACCACTGACTTTAACAATTAACGATTGTTTCTGGCTATACCAAGTACCAAGATGCATTGAATCAAGAATGTCGAATTCAGATGGAACTGCTTCTTCATAAGCAGGTAATTGCTGGTGCAGAAGTTGACTACGATAATGTACTTTCAAATTTTTAATTAGTCCAACATCCATGGGTTGAGTTTTAGATGTTGTGTTAGGTGGAAGAAAATAATCTGAGATGTTTTTCAAAGCTCATGCAATTACAGAATGAGCTGTACAGTTTATCCAGAATAAGAGTGACGTTGCATTTTTTGTCTCTCATTCATTTATCATATTTTAGCAACCACTCATCAAATAAGATGGACATAATTCATGCTTTTCGATTAACCCTGCATTCAACAGGCAGCCTGTTTGCTTGCTTGAAAGCTTCTGGCATTTTCTACTTCCTATCACAAGCAATGCCATCTTTTCTCCAGCCATGCTAGCACAAATTAAACAAGTTAATCTTTCTTTAGCCATTTTACCACCTGAAACACGTTCATTTTTAAAAGCCTTTTAAATGCCTTCCAAAAGAGGTCTGTTTCATCAGCATTGTAAATGTCACATGGTGAAAACTTACCCAAATTTTGCCGTAATTTTAGACTCATTCATCTACATCACTTTCAAAAACAGCAGCCAATTCACTGAACATTCACCGTGAGCTAATTCTTTTGCATAAGTTATTGCCTTTTCTAACAAGATTGGGCCACCTCAGGATTATTCATTCTCATTTTCTTAAACCAGGCCAGCAAAGCCATGTTAATGTTCTCAATTTTAGTCTTACTATGTTGTATTGCATCAGCATTACAGCTGCTATTTTAAAAAAATTACTTAATTATTGCTACATTTGTAGCAAATCTCCAAGCATACTGGTTGGAATTTCAAAGCACTGGGCAATATCCTTTTGCCTTAAATGTCCATTGCTTTCCCAATTGGAAATAACTTCATATTTCTTAGATAAAGGTAAGGTATGTTGCTGGCTCTTCATGATTTTGTAACTGTAAAAACAAAAAGTTAAGGGTTGCTTAAAAGGCCTGCTCTGCAAATTGCAGAAAATTTCAGCTCTTTATGTTTTGCTGGTCTATTAATTACAATATCAATTTAAGCCAGTGCATGTTGGATAGGTGCATAAAAGTTACTTACAAATTTGCTATAACAAGGAGTATGCACCAAAATTCAGGAAGAAATTTTTACCAATAAAACAGCAGTACACTGATGACAACCAATTCACACAAGGCTATTCTCTCGACTGAATAATGAAGTTGGGAAATCAGTCCGATATCTTATTCCAGAACAGCAGAGCAAACAATGATGTAATTTGATACCAGAGTGTTGTGGTAAGCAAATTAAATATCACTACATAGTGTCGAACTTAATACACTGCATTTGGAATAATGATTGATGAAATGTTGATGTTCATGAGATTTGATTATATAGTCAGTGAAAAGTCATCCCAGAATTTCTGTCTAACAAATGATATCAAATTATCCACTCCACTTTATTATTGAGTAGGAGGAGGCTATTACACATGTCTCTGTGATGAATGAGTCATCTAATGGGAATCATTAGCTGAGCGCCGATTACGTTCTAGGTTAAAACTTCTTGAAAGATTTAGAACGAGTACTTTCTTCAGCGACGTCGAAGAAATAATAAGAACTCCCACCTATATCGGTAGAATGGACTATCTTCGTAAAATAAGAGAGATAGCCTGTAGGATGGAGAGATACAAAGGCTCATTTTTCCCTAGAATGATAGCTAAGCAGAATAAAACGTGCGATCAAAAGTAACCTTGCGGAGAGGCGTAAACCCAGACCTAATTTTGGAGTTCTCTCCTTGGTGTTAATGCACCCCCTGCCACACACCCTTGCAGTGGCTTGCAGGGTAAGCTGTAGATGAAATCACTAACAGGATTTTTAAAACTTGAAAAAACATCTTAAGTGTTATGTACAGTACATTATATTGTCAAAAATGTTATAGCTGAGGAAAATTAATGTTAGGGAATCCAGTAGAAATCCATTATATGAGAGACCGGTTTAACTGAGGTAGTTTCAGTGATATAGCACAGTGAAATGGTCGGGGAATGAAAAAATCCATTATATCTGAAGATTGTTATAACCGAGGCTGGTATACCTGAGGTTGACTGCAAGACCCACCCACATTGAAGCACGCCCTTGCACGGTTGCAGAGAATATTGTTTCCACACATACCGCTGCAGAGGCATGCTACACTCTGGCTTTAGTGGGAGCGGGTTCTTTTAAGAACATGGAAAGAATATTTTCCGTCATGCTGTGCCGCAGCATGCATCAGTGGGAGCCTACCTTTAGGTGGTGTGGGCAAGATGTTTCCGTGAGACTAGCATCATTTTCACACTAAATCGAGATATGAGTTTCGAAAGGTCAATTTATTTTTACACTAAATGCAGGTTATTCACTAAATTGAGATTAACTAAATATGGGAAAATAATACAGACTGTCATGCAGGGCAAGCTAAGAATGCATGTTGTTTCTTGACGTTAAATAAAACATTATTTTCTGAGGCTTTATTTCATGTAGGTACATGATGCACTCAAGGACTCGGATGGAATGTCCAACTCAAACTCTAGCTCATATTTATATCCCCGGGCCTGCTTCTCGAAACTTCTCCTTGCTTCTCAGGCCCCAGTTTGACTTGGCTGTTTTCTCTAGGAAATGCCTGGGGGTAGGTTGTGTCATTGTCTCTACTATGAGGTATTATCACGAAACACCCTTCCCTGTTCAAAAAAGAAAAAAGAACAACTATAATTGGATAGTGACACCTTTCACAGACCTTTTGTTTAATTAATCTTCTGCTCTTACTTGTTATGATGTTGGTCACATCTTGACTCCTAGCATTGGCCTGTTGTTCTGGGTTTTCACCTGCCATTGATTCTTGCCTCTCGCCATCTGGGTTTACCATTGCCAAAATTCCAGGTCTCCCATAACTATTCTCCCAATGATCCATTTTGCTCGGTACCAAGAATGCTCTGTTCCTCCAGATAGTACCATATTGTTTTTATGTCGCACAATCTGGGTTCCTTGCATTTATGCATTACATTTTCATAAATGTGATTATCATCTATCCAAACCCTGTCTCCAGGTTTTAGTGATGGTAAAGTTTTGGCTCAGTGCCCCCAGTAATATCTTATATTGGTCTTCAGTTGCTCAGTCTTCATTGTCTTTCTGTGATCCTTGAGGTCGGGCCACCCAGGATTCAATGATTCTTCGATCATCAGCAAATTCATACGTAGCTTTTGGCCCATCAGAAGTTCTGCTGGGCTATATCCCGTCTCTAATGGTGAGGTCCTATAAAACTAGCAGGCCTAAATTGGAGTCTCTTTCTCTAAAATATTCTTTACAATTTTTACTGAGGCTCTTGCCTCTCCATTGCTACTTGCTCATTTGGGACTACTAGTTACCAATCTGAACCCATAGTCACATGCGAATTCAAACATTTCTCTTCTGAACTGTGGCCCATTGTCTGATCTGACTTCTTCAGGAATCCCAAATCTTTCAAAAACTTCCTTCATCTTCCAGATGACTGCTGCTGCTGAAGTGCTAACCAGTCTTGATACTTCAGGGTATCACGAAAAATAATCTACCATGACCAAGAAGTTTTTGTTTCTAAGTCACAAGATCCATCGCTATCTTCTGCCAAGGCCTCTCTGGTGGTGGGGTTGGTATCAACAGCTCTGCTTGGTGCACTCATCGCTCCAGATATTCCTTGCAATTCTCCACCAGTTCTCGCACATCTGCTGATATTCTTGCCCATCAAATCCCTTCCCTGGCTTGTATTCTACATTTTTCTATGCCAAGGTGACCCCTGTGTATGCAGGACAGCATTTCCCACCTGTGTGCACTTTGGATTACTACTTGCCTACCATACATCAGCAGACCCTGCACTTCATTGAGAAAGCCTCTCTTCTTGAAGTAAGCTCAGAGATCTAGGTGTACATCCTCCTTTCAGTTGGGCCACCCTAGTTTCACATTCACCAGAATCTTTATCATAGTTTCATCCTTCCTCTGCTTATCTTGTACCTCTTGTAGACTATTGTCTGGCATAGGAATCTCTTAAATCACCTCCTGCACAAAGAGTTCTACTTCTGCCTCAGTCAGGATGTCCTTGTCTGGCGGTTTCTCCAGTAGTAGTGCTCTTAAAAGCATGTCTGGCATATGTAGCCACTTTCCTGGAACATGCTGTATTGTATAGGAGTATCCTAGGAGCCTCATACAGGACCTCTGTAGTCTTGCTGACAGCTCACTCAATGGTTTGGTACCAAGCAGGGCTACCAATGGTTTGTGTTATGTCCATAACTGAAAATGAGCTCCTTCAATGTGTGTGGCAAATCTCCTGCATGCCCAAGTTAGTGCCAGGGCCTCCTATCTACATGTATCCGCATTCTGTTTCTGATAGCAATCAGGATGCAGCTGAAAGATTTCCATGTACCATTGCCTTACTACTGCTCCAAGTCCATAAGATTATGAATCTGCTGGCACCCTGCAAGGTTTGCTAGGATTGAATATTGCCAAAGCTAGCACTTTTGTTAATCAACGTTTTGTCACCGAAGCCCTTTTTGTGGACTGCTGTCCAGGAATGGTCTCCCTCTTCAGAAAGTATCTCCCTCAGTGGCTGCGACAAGTCAGCTAGATGGTCAAGAAACTTTAAATGGTAGTGGACCATTCCCAAAAATCATCGAATAGACTCAGCTGTCTTTGGTCTTTCCATATTGTTCATTGCTGCTACCTTCTCAGGATCTGGCTTCAACCTGCTTCAGCTGATAAGATATGTGCTAGAAAACAGACTTTCTTGTCCTTCCAAATGAATTTTTCTTAGATTCATCCCCACATCTTGAAGTCTTTGAAGTACTTCATAGATACTCATCATGTTGCTCCTGGCTGTTACCATAAACTAGTACATCATCCAGTAAGTTTACGATGCCATCGAGCCCAGCTAATGTTCTGGCCATTCTTTTTTTGAAAATGTTTCCCTGATGATGATAGTCTCATAGGAAGGCAATTAAAACAGTATCTTCTGCACGGTGTGATGAATGTGAGTTTCTTACTTGTATCTTCCAAGGGGATTTGAAAATATCTTCTGCAGGCATCAATCTTGCTCATGATTTTAGCCTGGGAAAAGAATGGAATGGGGTTGACTCTAATAAAATGAGAGCAATAAAAACACAGTAAAACCATGGCAGTCCTCATCCAGGTCATCCCAACTCAAAGAGGTTGCCATTACAAGACTACAGATAGGTCACTGCTGGTGGACGCATGGTTACCTATTGCGGTCCGAGGAACCTCCAGTTTGTGAGACATGTGATACTGCGTTGACAGTGTCACATGTTTTACTGGACTGTATCCAGTTTAGGAATGAGAGAGAGAGGGTGCATATGGCTGCGAACCTCGTGGTCTCTCTTGGAGATAATCCAGATTTTATAAATAGAACACTGTCATTCCTAAGGGAGGCCAGAATTTTAGCATTTATTTCATTTTTAAGTGTTTTTAATCATTGTACAATGGGATAGAATGGAGAAATATTATTACTCCCCTATCCATTTTAAAATTTCTGTGTGCTATGGGCATAATAGTTCCTTCTTGTGTCGTGAGAAAATTTTATACATGTCAGTAGACCCTTATACAGTCTCACTGATATTTTATTCTACAGATTGTGTATCAGAAATCAGAAATCAGAAATGATTAAAGAGTTAGGCTGGGAAATGCTAAGTGAGAGAAAGAGGACTAGGAGTCTGCTCCACCACCTTGCCAGCCTTGGTATTGCCTTTCCCCTTCTTCCCCTTGGCTTTGCAAGGCTTGGCGGTCTCGGGAGGTTTCGAGGAAGGAGCCCGAGGCTGGTCAGCGTCACAGGCTACTGGGCCAGTCTCGTGGCTGTCTCTCCTGGAAGGACGAGCGATGCTGCGGAGGTTTGCAGGATCCTCCATTCTCAGGAGGGAGGCGACCTGCATTATTCTCAGGTAATCCTGGGTAACATGCTTGATCTGCCCCTCAGGGGTGTTGAAGGCTATGAGACCATCACAGGAGATGCTTCTCCTGTGTTGGCCCCTCAAGATCATGCTAGCGGGTGCAATTCTCGAGCTTGAGGACGCAGCCCCGAATGGTTCCATCGGCAGGTGCAGTGGATAAAAGGGAGTACAATAATCCCAAATGACCCTGAAGGATCAGACTGTCAAAGGCTTGGCGAGAGAGGACACCTGGAAGGAAGTTCCACGACCGGATGCAAGGCGGAGACAAAGAGGGTGAGAAGGAGGAACTGGTTAGCCTCCCCCCGCTTCGCGACTCGAGCACCGCAAGGAACAAACCCTTTCTGGTGACCTGCAGGAAGACCGAGGAGGGGAAGAGCAAGGATCCTTTTTCAGGTCCGATGCAGAGAAGCGGAGAAGGACCCTTTTTAGGGTCGAAGACTCCGCAGGTGAGGGAGACGAAACAGGTGAGAAGGAGGTGCTCAGTTAGCCTCCCCCTGTTTCGATGAACAAGACAGACAACCAAAATCCTCGCAGCTCGCTTATATAGTCGGGTCGCCGGTGGTGTTCTCTCGCTGAAGGACGGCAGGCGTGAGTGGCGGGCGCCGAACCCCGCGCTAGCCTTCAAACGTTACATCACCCCCAAAGTCCGAAAGAAAACAAAACAATCAACATTCAGACATTAGCGCTTGCCACTAAGGCCTAGGTTACTGCCTTTAAATCCCGTACATGCCACCGTCCTGCAGGTTTATTTCCAAAGGTCACTAATTGGTAAACAGAGTTCCCAATCTCCCTGTCGATTACGAAGGGATTCACAAACTTGGGTTCTAATTTGTCCGAAACAAAATTAGCCGCATCTGACAAAAGGTGGTTTTTCCGCCATACCAAAGTTTTCCTTGGCACACTTTCTCTAATGTCCGGCTAACGAATTGTGGGTCATTGTCTGTCAACAATACCTCTGGACAACCCTACTGGTTAATCACCTGGACAAGGAAACGTTCAGCAGCGTGCGTGGCCTTAACTGAGCGCAATGGGACGGCTATTGGCCATCGGGCTCCTATATCCATAAACATTAACACGTATCGGTTCCCTTTGAGGGATCGTGGAACGGGACCTATTATATCGGCCGCCACTATCGTCCACAGACGTGCCATTTTCTGCGGCTTCATTACACCCGCAGGCTTCGTCTGCTTCATTTTATACCGCTGACAGATTCGACAGCTACGGACGAAATCGCCGACATCCCTTCTCATCCCAAGCCATAAATAAAAACTCTGAAGCTTTCTCAGGGTTTTGAAAAAACCCATATGTCAACCCCTCGGAGAGGAATGGTTTGACTCTAAAAGGCGTTTTCTTCCCCCCTCGGGAACCAATAATTTCCACGACCGAGAGTTTCCGACCGAGTTGGTTTTCATATACAGCCACCCTTCGACCGCGCGCACATCCGGGCAGTCCCTCGGGCATTCCTCAACTCTTTGCCGCAACGCCACGTACCAGGGGTCAGTAACGGTGGACGGGTCAAATTCCGTGGCGTTTTCCATCGCCCCGCTCCGAGACAAAGCGTCAGAGACAACGTGGCATCCTCCTTTGCGATGGATAATCTCGCAATCATACTGTTTAAGCTGAGATATCCAACGCGCGAGACGACCTTGCCGATTGCTAATATTAAATAACCATTTCAAGGATGAATGATCAGTTATAACTGAGAAATGGTAACCTTCCACGTAAGGTTTGAACTTACTGATCGCAAAAAGTACAGCGAGACATTCCCGCTCTGTGACGCTATAATTCCTCTCCGCGGTCGAGAGCGCACGAGAGCAGTAAGCCACCACATGCTCTTCGCCATCGATCATCTGCGACAGAATCCCGCCTATTCCGACGCCAGAGGCATCGCATTGTTTGGTGAACGGTGAATCGAAGCGAGGGCAGGATAGAACAGGTGCGGACACCAAATGGCTCTTGAGCTTGCTGAAGGCATTCTCTTGCTCGTCCGACCAACAAAATTTGCGCTTGCTTTTTAACAGGTCAGTCAAAGGAGCCGCCAGTGTAGCGAAGCCAGAAATGAAACGTCGGTACCATCCGACGAAACCAAAAAATCTTCGAAGGTCCCCAACATTTGTGGGTGTAGGATAATTCACCACCACGGAAATTTTGTCCGGATCCATTTCCAATTTACCACTTCCCACTATGTAGCCCAAAAACCTAACTCTAGATCTCGCAAAGTGACACTTATCCACATTTATTTTTAACCCCGCGTTACGTAGTCGTTTAAAAACCTCCCGTAAATGCTCCAAATGCTCCTCGAACGTTTCACTTACAATCACTATATCGTCAAGATAAGCGAAACAAAACGGTTCCAACTCCGTCCCAAGAATCTTATCCATGAGGCGCTGGAAGGTAGCGCCCGCACTGTGCAAACCAAAAGGCATCACATTGAAATGAAAAAGTCCACGTCCTGGTATCGTAAAAGCGGTTATCTCTTTGCTTTTCAGTCCCAATTCCACCTACCAGTATCCTTTCTCAAGGTTTAACGTGGTGACGAATTTGCCAGATCGTAGTTTGTTTAATATAGTGGACATATAAGGTATCGGATAGGCGTCTTTCCTACTGACCTTATTAACTTTTCGGAAATCCACCACGAAGCGTCTTTCTTCGGCACCAGTATGACAGTATAAACCAAGAGCTTGTCGATGTCTCGATTATCCCAGCGCTTAGCATTTCGTCAACTTGGCAATCACGGGCGAAACTGGGTAATACCTCTGTTTTACTGGGGTTTTTATCTCCAGCTCTATATCGTGTTTGACCACGTTAGTTCTACCGGGGACCTGCTCAAATAATTTCAGTTCTGCATCAAAAAAATGCATAAGGGTGGCATCCTGTGACGACGTCAGACAGTTAAGGAATCGATTTCTTCCAGACTCGCGTGAAATCCTCCAGAGGGGCCCTCCGCCCGCAAGAGGGGCACGTCTCTTCCATCCGCCATTATGACGGAGAAATTAGAGAAATCCAACCTCGGCCCGATGCTTCTCAAGAAATCCGTTCCTAAAACGACGTAATAAGTCATATCGGGCAAGGCATCGAAACGACTTACGGCCACCTCACCGGCTAGACAGACCGGTAGCGTCACGCACCGAGACACATTCGACCGACGCCCGTCTGCCATCTCTAACTGTGCCTGCCGCTCGAAAGTCGGGACATTCAATCCCTTCAACCACTCTTCCACCGAAGAATTTATAACGGACCGAGTAGCTCCCGAGTCTAATAAGGCTGGTCACTTTCTTCCATTTTTCTTCGAAAAAAGACCCTACCTCAAATTATCAATCTGCGATCCAAAAAACCATCCGACTTCTTTTCATTTCACTCCTAAAGACAAACACAACTTATTAGTGATGAACCCCCTTACCCTAGAAACACAAGAAACACAACTTTCATTACGAAATTCTGCTGTAACAGCTAGTCTGCCATAAATTGGGAGAAATACCACTTGAATCAAAACTAAATGACATGCCTTCAGGTTGCTCCCTATTGACTGATGTTTCACCATTGTTCATTGGATGGAGTCCTTTGGCATGCTCAGATGGGCTCACAGCATCCGCATTGTTAACTGACATATCCTGAAAATTTTAAAAAGTAATTTATTTAATTTATGGTTTACCAAAACTTCACAAAAAGGATAGCCCTATTAGGCCTGTTGTCTCCAGTACCTCTGCGCCTGCCCATAAACTCGCCTTCGAACTCAATACACTTCTTCGTAATTATTCTCATTTTAGTCCCAAATTTGGTATTAAAAATTCCGTAGAGTTGACGCACACCTTATAAGGAAAATTTTCTCCAACAATTCAAAATTTGTCTCCTTTGATGTTTGCAATCTTTTTACTTCCGTTCCCGTGAAAGAAGCCGTAGATTTGGTTGTAGATATGCTTTCCAAAGCAGGTGTCAATCTAATTTTGATAACTGATTCTTCTAACTTACTTTAAGCATATTCTGAGCAAAACTGTGTCTGGAGTGGTGCAGATGACCAACTTTCTGAATTTTTAACACTTTTAAATACCCACCACCCTTCCATTTCTTTTACGGTCTAATCTGAAACCAATGGTTTGCTTAACTTTTTAGATCTCATTTTGTCTCTGCTGAACAACACCTACCTTTGCTATTTTTGTAAACCCACTTACACAGATCAGATCATTCCCAATCACTCTTCCCATCATTTTTCTCACAAACATGCTGCTTTTCATTCTATGCTTCACTGCCTTCTTAGTATACCCCTTTCTAAACCCAATTTCCTTTTAGAACTTAACACCATTAAACAGATCGCTATCAATAATGGCTACATCATCATATGTAATTCTGCCTCTCGGCAGGTATAGTCATGGCAGCCCTCCAAGCTTCTCGATCCTGGGCCAGTCTTTTGGTATTATCATACCTACCTCCAACCCTAATTGCATCCAGCATCTGGTACCTCCTTCTTCCTCTTCCTCTCTTTCCATTTACCATTCCTTCAATTGCAGTCTTCAGCAGGCATTCTCTTTTCATACAGTGTCCAAGCCAATTCATCTTTCTTTTCCTAATTTTTCCTAACATCTGTCTTTCTTCGCCAATTCTTCTCAACACTTCCTCGTTTCTGACTCTATCCTCCCAGTTTACTCCTTCCATTCTTCTCCAAATCCACATTTCTAGCACTTCTAACCTTCTTCCATCTTCTTTCCTGAGCATCCACGTCTCTGCACCATACATCACTACACTCCAAACATAACACTTTGCCAATCTCTTCCTCAATTCTTTATTCAGCGGCCCACACAATAGTTTCCTTTTCCTATTAAATCCTTCCTTCGCCATGGCTATTCGCGATCTTATTTCCTTGGAGCAAAGCATGTCTTCAGAGATAATGCTCCCTAGATACCTGATCCATCCTACCTGTTCAATCTCTTCACCATCCAATCTGATGTTAATTCTTTCCCCTTTCCCTCCTTGTATCATACTCTTTGTCTTTCTCTTATTCATTCTCATTCCATATTCCTTGCATTTTCCATTAAGATCCTCTAACATCTCAATTACTTTTTCCTTATTATCAGCCAGCACAGCCATATCATCTGCAAACCTAATGCACTCCACATTTCTTCCACCCATACTCACTCCTCTCCTTCCATTAAAACATTCTTCGATTATTTCTTCCAAATAAATGTTAAATAGAGTGGGTGACAGGCAGCATCCCTGCCTAACCCCTCTTCCTAATCCAATCTCCTCAGTTACCTCTCCTCTTATTCTTACCCTTGCTCTCTGGTCCAGATATAGGTCTTTTATCAGTTTCCTCTCTCTCCAGTCAATTCCATGTTTTTCAATATCAGCATGAGTTTGTCCCATCTCACTCGGTGAAATGCCTTCTCTAAATCAATGAATACAGCATACACTTTCCTATTCTTCTCAACATATCTCTCTCCTATCACCATCAATAGACCTATCGCATCTCTCGTCCTCACTCCTCGTCTGAATCCATATTGTTCCTCTCCAATTATACTATTAGGCTTTCCGTACAATCTTCTATTCATTGTTCTTAATAAGATTTTGGCCACGTGGGATATCTAACTCAATGTCCTGAGTTCTTCACATTTCTTGGTATTTCTCTTTTTTCCAATTGGTATCATTATTATGTCTTTAAAGTCTTTAGGCCATTTCCCCTTTCTGTATATTTCATTGCACATATCAATTATCTCCTTCTTCCCTTCTCCATCCAATGCCTTCAACATCTCAATAGGTATCTCATCAATTCCTGTTGCTTTGCCATTTTTCATTTCCTTTATAGCTTTTTATATTTCTTTTTCTAGTATATCATATCCTTTCTCGTCATCTGGCACACTGCTCTCCTCTTCCAGCTCTTCCTCCCTTGGTCTTTTTTCCCATTCATATAACCATTCTATATACTCCTTCCATCTCTTCATTACCTCCTGTGGCTCGCTTACCATTCTTCCATCTTCAGTTTCTATCTCAAGACTGCTTCTGCCTCCTTGTTCTTTAAATACCAGCTCCATAGCTTTTTTATACATCATATCATATCTACCTTCGTTTTCTAACTTTTCTATTTCATTGCACTTTTCCCTCATCCACTTTTCTTTTGCTTTATCAGTCTCTCTTCTTAGCTCATTATTTAGTCTTCTATATTTTTTACTACCTTCCACTGTACCCACATTTTTCCATCTTCTTCTTTCCTCCATTTTATCTAACATTTTGTTTGTAACCCACTCTTTTCTTATTTTGTTTCTTTCCTTAATTCCTATAGTCTCTCTTGCTGCTTCTTTCAGACTATTCCTGATGTTTTCCCATCTTTCATTAATACAATCCAACTTTCCTTTTGTCTTTATCTTATCAATAAACAGTTTTTCCATTTCTTCAGATTTTCCTACTTCTTTTAGCTTTCCAATATCCATTTCTTTCCTCATCCTCCCTTTCCATGTCCTTTTTAACTTTATACACAGCTCTGATATGACTTGAATGTGGTCTGAGCAGATATCTGCTCCTGGATAACTTTTTGCATTTCTCATGCTATTTCTATATCTCTGTTGTATTATAATATAGTCTATTTGATATCTTTCCCTATTTATTTGGGATGTCCAAGTGTACCTTCTCCTTTTATGGTTTTCAAACAAGGTGTTACCAATTACCATACAATTCTCTTTACAAAAGTCCACCAATCTTTGTCCTCTTTCATTTCTATTTCCTAAACCAAATTTTCCTACTGTTTTGCCATCACTACCTTCACCTAGGACTGCATTGCAGTCTCCCATTACTATTATACAGGCATTTCTTCTTTCCTTCACAGTGATTCGCTCTATCCTCTCATAACATTCCTCCACTTCTTCATCTAAATGCTGACTGGTTGGCATGTACACTTGGATCATCACTAGGTCTTTGCTTTTCCCTTTCAGTCTTACCATCATTAGTCTTTCATTAATATACTCTATCTTTATCACCTTATCTTTCATTCTTTTTCCTATTAATATTCCTACTCCATATTTGCCACTTCTCTCTTCACCAGAGTAATACAATCTGTAGTCTCCGCTCTCCATTTCTCCACATCCTCCCCATCTCATTTTGCTCATGCCTAGTATATCCAGCTTGTTTTTCTTCATTTCATGCTTGGTATTTTCGAGTTTTCCTCCTTGTAGGAGTATGAGAACATTCCATGTTCCTATCCTTATCTTTTCTTTTCTTCCCTTGTCCTTCATTCTAATATCCACTTCTTTCCTTTCAGCATTCCACTTAGTACAAATCCTCGATGTATTCCCCTCCCGGAGATCCGATTGAGGAGAAGTTTTACCTCCGGAATCTTTTACAAAGAGATTCATACCATGAGTTTCTTGGGAATTAGATAGTGTGGTAGCTTCCCGTTACTTTCCACACAGACAGAAGATGCCTAGCTTAATTCAGCTGCCCAATATGGGACAGATGCTGTTTGCAAGCCGCCCAATATGGGACAGATGCTGCATTTTCGCCATATCTGGCTACCCTCACTCAGTTTTGCCTGCAGACCAATGCAGTTACCAGGGTGTGGCACGTGGAGCCATGAGTAAGAGCTGGGGACCTTGCGAGGCCCAGTCATCTTGGACCTTCATCATCCTGAAGTGGTCATCCTTGACAAAAGGTGCTACCTCTACAGCGTACCCCCAAACACCCCTACAAAACTAGTTTAATTGATAAAATTATCTCTAAAAACGTTTATTTATTGCCTCCTAAAAATCGTTTCTTTTCTGCCTAATCTCACCTCCAAACCTCTTAGTTGGTGCAGACTCCCATTTTTAGGAAACATTTCTTATAAATTGTCCAACCTTTTTCCTAAACTTAAACTCAAACCTGCTTTCTACTCACCAGTTACCTTTTCTAAATTATTCCTTAATGCTAAAGACCTAATACAGTTGTCATTAAGAAGTGTTGTATTTAAACTTGCTTGTGATGATTACAGAGCGCCAAAATGGGGAGGAGTTTTGACAAGAGGATTAAGGAGCATTAGCGATACTTCTGGTTAATTAATGTGAATTCTCAATTTGCGAAACATCTTTTAAACCTTAATCATCACAGTTTCTTCAACCCTAAATTCCTCCTCTTTGAAATTAAAGGTCACAAATTGTGTGCTCTTGAACAGCTAGAGATAATTATTTGTGAAGACTCACTTCTCTTAAATGAATACCTTTTCTACAATCATTCTCCTCTATTAGGCTTACCGAATATTTTGTAATTACTTTGTATCTTTGTTGTCTTTGGCCCTTTACCAAGTTTTTGTAACTTTTGGTAACATTTTGTAATTTTATTTTGCTTCCACCTTCCTTTTCTAACCCCTTCCTTTTCCTAACTGCTTCTTTAATCACCTTCCATTCATTTTCTGTGTAACCCCTCCAGTCTCCCTCCCTCCTTTTTTCCCTATATATATGGAATGATTTTTATAATTTGTCACATGATGATGCTATGTTTGTAGTGAAACTGGTCATGCCAAATAAATTTGTGGAAGCGACAAAGTTCTTTCTTTTCTTGATAAATATAGAAGTTTGTCTCAATACCATTAATAATATAATAATTTTTTTCTAAGAATTTCTATCTGGAAAGGCATTTAATGATATTCTGACTTCTGCTAACAAGAGAGCTGAGGAAATGGATATGTATTCAAATTTTCTCAGCAATAAAAACTTTAGATCTCGCCGAAAGAAACAACAGTTTGATTATGAGCATAAGGATGAATCCACGTTAGATCCCAAAAATAACTTTAAAATTAATTTTTTCATTTTGTTATAGATCGAATGTTAATGTCAATTCAGGAAAGATTTAAAACTCTAAAGTGATATAATGTGATATGATATTTTCAATAAACCAGATGACATTTTATTATATTTTTGCAAAAATTTAGAAAAAACACATGAACAATGTAAAGAAGCCAATATTAACAGAATAGATTTATTTGATGAAATTAAAGCATTAAGACCATTTAAATTCAGATTTTGAACAACAGACACATATTTTAAAATATTTTACAGAAAATGATGATATAAACGATATTGTGCAACAACAAAGGGTAGTTTATTCCGAGTGCTTTTATAGCATTTGCGATTTTCTCAAAAATGGCTCTAGCGATTTTGAAAAAACTTAGTATAGTAACCCGAGATAATGTTATAAACAATACTATGTATGCCATATCACCATATCTCCAAAAAATGACTTAAGAGTAGTTTATTCTAGGCGTTGTTTTTAACAATTTTGATTTTCTCGAAAACAACTTCAACAATTTTGATCAAATTTCCTCCAGTTACCTGAATTAATGTCATAAACAATAATATGTTAGCCATGTATCTCAAAAATAGCAATAAGGGCAGTTTATACTAGAAATTTTTTAAAACAATTTCGATTAACTCAAAAATTACTCAAGCAATTCAGATGCTCTTGTATATGAGAAAGTTTGTACAATGTATATTGTGATCTAGGACCTTTCGGTGCTGCTGGTTCGCCACCGCCACATTTTGCTTTTTTAAAATTTGTGTAGGGGATCATGATATTACAAGTTTTAAAGGAAAATCAGTGCTGATATATAAGGTAACTCTACCCAATATGGCCTAACTAAGCTTTAATAATTTTTTAAGCATCTTTCCCAAATGCTGAAAGTAAAACTAACATAGTGTACTCATAGACAGTTTATTTAAGTAAACAAAAAAATATTACAACTATAACGTTTCAACATGGAATTACTGGTTAGCATTTTTGAAAAACCTTGCTGTTAGGCCATATTAGGAACATATGATCTCAATATGGTCTATTGAGTAATTGTTCAAAAAATATGAGTACAAGAATCTGAAATATTTATTGAGTACTTGTATCAAAATTATAATGCCTGATTGCTCAAAAATGGTTACAATAAATTGTCAGTAGGCAATAATAACTAAAAAATGAGAGAATAAAAGTCAAGATTCTAATTTTACACAGGTCAAAATCATAAAATTGTACCACCAAAGATTTAGGTACATGAGGTCAAAATTTAATTTAAATAAAGAAATGAACAACAAAATGAGATCTAAAATCATTTTAAAAATTCATTGTCATTATTTAAGGCTCACAAAATGGGCAATATGGCCTACATAGGCCATAATGGGGAGACTTGGACTAGAAAATCATATTCCGTTGGAACCACATGACATCTCAATGAATTGCCACACCAATCACCACACTAATAGTAGAGACAATTATCTTGTAGAATGCCTAAGGTCAAATTAATTAATTAACCTGTACAAAAAATGACTTAACCAATGTCTTGAAATTAGATGCACGTAACCACACAGGCTGGTCTCAAACAAACACTCCAGCAAATTCATCCAACTGAGCATGCACAGCGGAATTCCATATAAACTGTTGTTAGCAGTCTACCAATACACTGCGACCATCATCTATCAATTTTGTCACACAGTATGTTCGATATGGCGACTAGGCCATATTGGGGAACAGGCCATATTGGGTACAGTTACCTTAGTTAGATATTAATATTAAAAGTTAGTTATTAAACCTTATTAACAATATACTTTTATAATATTATTTTCATGGTTGCCATTTCTTCCATAATGGTTTGAAATAATCTATAAAATATTAGAAATTTAAATTACTCCAGGTTCGAATCCAGTCTTAGACTTCAACTAATATTTTTTTTAAATAATAGAAAAAAGGAAGCAAATGTATATTAATATATATCAGTAATGAGGTTAGGCTCAACTCGGTGGAATTTACTCATATTGAAAAAAGAAGAACTTTGTATTTCCATAAAATTTAATTTAAACATGACTGGTTTCACTACGATCATAGCATCATCATTACCTGATGATGCTACGATTGTAGTGAAACTGGTCATGTTTAAATTAAATTTTGTGGAAATATAAAGTTCTTTTTTCAAATGTATATTATTTTGGAAAAATGGATTATGTGCCCAAAATTGATGAACAGTGCTATCTACCTTCTTATAATGTCACAGAAAACATTTACAATATCAAGACTTTGTGTAAATAACAAAAATGCATTTTGATTGTATTTTGCTTCTAATTCGGAAATTTTCTTTAGGGTTAAAATGTACTTTCTTATATCTTCTTCATAAAAGTCAGAAATAATTAAAAAACAAAAGTATGGTAGAAGGATATTTATTAATAAGTAATGTTATTGTAATAAATGAATCTTTAACCCCTCAAGCATGCTGGATGACATAAGTCATCCAATTAAGCAGTCTGACACAGCATCTTCTTTATTGGCTTGTATCTCACTTGCTGTATAAGTCATCTGTATCATCACAAACAGTGGCGTCGCGTGCCCATTTAGGTTGGGTGTGCTTTTATTGGGGAGGGGGGTATGCAACCCGCGCTACAAAATTCACGTGTTAATTTGAACGTACGATTGCATTTTTATCGACGTGTGAAAGTTTCAAGAGAGCCAGCAGCGCTCTTCTTAATTGGTCTAATGCAATTAATCTTAGAATAATTTTGAATACTTTAATTTACTAACTGATATGATTTTAACTATACAATCCATAATTATGGACAACACAAGGGTTCCCCGTCAAATAGACTTGAGCTATGCATCACGCGCGCCGTTTATGTGAGAATGGTTAACGCTTCGTTGTGAGAAGATACTAGAGTGAGGTACGAATTATCTGTATTTTGTTACGATTTTTAAATATGTACAACCATATAATACGCACAGAAATCTGAAAAAGTAATCACTTGGGAAAATATAATTTTCCGGATTGAATCAAAGAAAGGCTTAAAAAACTCATTTTACTTACTTATTTATACACCAGTTCCAATCTCCTGTTTTGCCTTAGGAATTTTGTTAGCACATCATCATAAAATGAAGGTCTTTTCTTCAGTTCCGCCAGCAATGTCTTTTTAATGGCGAGTGAACTTAGGCCGCATAACCTTTCCTGCGTTTGTGTTCCTCTATAACACGTATGTATTCTCTTCATAGCCGAAAAAGAACGCTCGACTGTAGCAGTAGAACTCGGAATCGTCATGATAAGTTCCGCTAATTTATAAATCTCCTTGAATGCAACCTGAAGCTGATTTTCTTACATGAATTTTAATAGGCGATGCACTGGTTTCCTCGCAAATTCATCAGAAGAAAAGAGCACTTTTAGTTCATTTTTTAGGCGAACGTAGTTAAAAACCGGTCCGTAGAAATCCTTTAATTTTTCTAGAATACCATCAGGAAAAGTTTTCGCATACTGATCATATCTTTCGCTACAAAGGAGTTGAAAAAACTCAAGTTTCGAAAGTGAAGAGTATCTTTCTTCCATCTCCAGGCACAAGCAGTCGACTATTCTCTGGTATAATCGAAGGCACGCGCTCTTCTCCTCTTCTATAGATCCTTTTCGTCTTTTAGGCTTCGACGACTCAACCGTATGCTTTTCCTTTGCAGAAACCCAAATATCATCAAATCCATGTTCCTTGTCATTCCTAAGCTATTTCATAGTATCATGCACTTTTTTACAACAGTACAATATGTCATAGGATGATGTTTGCAATATATTATTCAAAACATCAATATAGCCAAACAGAACAGAAAAAATTTCTAGCAAAAAATTGTTTGAAAATCTTGCAAGAAATACAGAAAACCACGAGCTTTGATTACAGCATCCACGTCCCAATCCCCAGAATTCTCCACAATGTGTTCAAAAAATGCAATAAGTTGACTTCTGTGGCGTTTTACTGTGTTTGATAAACGGGAAGTAAAATTCCATCTGGTTGGTGCGACGGAGGGTAATTTTTTAGCAACAAAATCTTGCAAAGCATTTACTCTTTTCTATGATTTATAAAAATATGCTGCCAATCCACTGATAGTTTGGAAAAACAATCTACATTCCTTGATATTCAAGAGGATTTGCTTCAGAACTAAGTTCAAAACGTGAGCGTAGCAATGCGTAAATATTGCTAAAGGATAGGCCTCGATAACTTTACTCTGCAACCCATTAATATGTCCACTCATTGCACAGGCACCATCATAAGTTTGGCCGACCAACTTGTCCTTAATATTAAATTCCTCAACTCTGTTTACAACATCTTAAAAAAGACCACTAGACGTTCTATCATCACTTACGTCTGTAAATCCGATAAACCTTTCGTGTGTTTCCCCATTATGGACAAAACGGAAAACAGTTGATAGCTGCGATTTCGACATGACATCAGAAGTTTCATCCAGAAGAATGGCCACAAATGTAGCGGAAGAAATTTCTTTCTTTATAGCATCTTTAACTACATCAGATATAGCGTTAATGATATCATTTTGTACTGTGGGAGAAGTTCCTCGAAATACAGTCGATGCCTTTAGATGACAGTCTAAAAGAGGATCATACTCACGGAGAACATTTAAAAATTCTATATAATTCCTTCGGTTGGCTGAATCTTCAGACTCATCATGACCTCTCAAAGGAAGCTCTTACTTAGCCAAATAACATACAGCATCAATTAATCTTTTTAAAACGTCTCTATTTTTCTTTACTTGTTCATTATGACGACTAATTTCAATTTTTCTTTGTCTGTCAATGAGAATGTCAATTCTTTGTTTTCCAAACATCTTAAGATTTAAAAATGACTGAACATGTGGCTGGGAGCGCTATTGTTTTTGCATTGCTGCAGCCTAATGATTAAGATCGGAATACCTGTGCTTATTCCAAACACCTTTCTCTTTGGAGAATAATAAACAAGGCCAACAAAAAAGTCTTGACAGCACTTCACATCCAGTTAACCATTCTACTGAATCGTATTGTGAAACAGAGAAATGTCTCATGTACTAAGTTTTTGCATCTTTGTGCTTGCACAGTAAATTTGGAAGAGGAGGACGAGGCTTACCTTCTTCGACTATGTTCATACAATCCGCAAAAGGTCTGGCAGAAAACGGGGCATTCAGTACATCGTCAACACTGTTTACCATTGTAAATATGGGCAAAAAGTTATAAATTATATCTAAAAAATTATAAATATATGTTAAAAACTTGTCTAAATCGGTGTCATAAACACGTCGGTTCACACTTTACCCCACGCACGCAAAACAGACGAAACTCAGAAAACAAAAACAGCATCTCATGACAAGTAACAACGTTGAATTGGATTGCTTCACACAATAGCCAATCACAACCGCTAACTACTTCTGGGTGCTGTTGTCTCAGCGCACACCCTGCCACGCCTTCTGGACGGTTTAAATCCACAAGGTGACTAAGAATTTGACCCGCTGCGCCATCTGTACGTATGTTTAAAGGGCTCAAAGCTATCCGTATTTCTTACCGCACACCCGGGCTATTAACGTGAATGTGATACAATGTTTACGCGCCGAAACTTCTCCTCTTCATGAACCATTGTATATTGGATTTGATTTTAGGAATCACGCGAAGCCAGAAAACGATTAGGGGAGTCTTTAACAGGAATAAATGCAAAAATATAATATCTGTGTCATTGCGAATCCGTGGGTGTGCACCGCACACCTAGCACACCCTGAATATACGCCTCTGATCACAAACCTAATGAGTCATAGAACTGTAATCACTTTCTTATCTGTCTCTCTTGCTCTTTGTAAATATTTTTCTCCAAGTGTTTTCCCCTTCAGTCTGTGACTATGGCATCAACAAGTAGGTCCTTAGTGGATGATGAAATGCTAAAGCACATCCTTGATGAGTCTGACAATGAAAGTATTGCCTCTTTGGGGAGTGAGATTTCAGAAGGGTATTTGATAACTTCAGAAAGTAAAACTGAAGATGAGATTAGAGAGAGGTTAGAAAATCAAAATGAACTGATTAGCTGTGTTTTTCAGTGGAATGATGGCTGTATTGAATGCATACATTCTTTACTATAAAAAAGGTAATCCGAAAAACCACCTTCTTTTCTGTGCAAGACTAATCGAGGACATATTCACAAAGTATTCAAAGGTTGGAGTAGGAAAGAAAAGGGGAAAGCCAGCAAGGCCTATTGAATCATCAGCAACATGGCTAGCAGGGCATCACTTCCCAGAAGAGAATCCCCCTTCAGACAAGAGAAGAGCCGTTCAGAGGAAATGCATTGTTTGCAAAAAAAAGGAAATAAGGAAGGAGACAGCCTACCAATGCAAAAACTGCCCTGGAAATCCTTCTATGTGTGTTGTGCCATGTTTTGAGATGTATCCCACCCTATCCAAATATCAGAATAATATTGTAAGTACTGTAGAAATTTAAAATTATAGACTTCTAAAAACATTACAAAACAGCAAGGCATTTATAATTAATATTCCTGATTTTTTTCAGATTTTTAATTACATTATTTTACGAGATATAAATTAAAATAAGAAATATGTCTTAATGGAGCATTTAAATACCTTGGTTTTTAAATCACGCTTGAGGGGTTAAAGAGACAGATTAAAAATTAAGCATATAATCCAGTGAGAATTATTGTATTAAATTAGATGAAAAAGTTCAGTGCTGATTTTTCTTTAAAAATTGTATTACAGTAAAATCCCATTACAACAAATACCATTATAACAAAAATTTCACTATAGCAAAAAATCTTTAAGTTTTGGCACACTTCCCTGTGTAATAATGCTTTTTAAATCTTGTTAGAGCGAAATTACTTGTTACAAAAAATTCAGTACAAAGAAACCTTTTTGAAATCATCTATGCATAAAATGTGTTTTTTATGAAGAAATGATTTTATGGAAGTCTTAACCATTCCATATCTCTGTCATTTTTACCTCACCAAGGACAGATAAACTGGGAATACCATGGCATCTGCTTTTCAGTGATAATAATGGTTTGTGAATGTCCAGAATATGTTAAACCCTCTATTGTGTATCTAGACCAGTGGTTCTCATCCTTTTTTGCTGAATTCCCCCCTTTCACCATAGTTCAGACTATCATTCCCCTCTTCCCAAGATAGTCTAACTCAAAATATGCATTTCAAATAATATGCATATAATATTGAAAATATTTTATTTTGTCTGTATTAGTACATATACATTTATTTTGATATTTTTACGGTATAGTATTATAAATTTAATAGCAGTAGAAATGTTGATAGATTTTAAAACTTGAATAAATTTAGGGTTTTTATATTCAGAACTAATTATTTTACAGACTAAAGTTACTGAAGCATACTTCAATAAACAAAAAGTTCAATAAAATTCCAGAGAAATAGAATTTATTTTATTCGATGAAGATTACAATCAATGAGAAACCTGTGATTGTTTTTCCTTTGCCAGTTCTTGGATACGTGGAGGAGTGCTTGAAAGGGCACAACGCAGGTCATCTTCAGCCTCCAATCTACTTCATTGCTTCATTTTTATTTGCAACAGAGTTGAAAAGCCTGACTCACAGAGATATGTCGACACAAATGGAAGTAATGTATGAATAGCTCTTTCTGCCACTTTTGGGTAGGAATCGCACATCAAGGGCCAAAATTCTGTGATTGACTACTCATCAAAAATATCTTTTGCTCTTGAATCAGTTTTCAGCTCCAGTAATTCATCTTGATAATCATCAGAAATTTTTTCAACCGACAATTTAAACGGATTGCATACTAAATCCAACTCCTCATCACTGAGTTCAGGAAAATAGTGGCTGAATTCATTTTCCAATGCTGACAAATTTCATTTTTTACGAATTCTGGAAGCACTTGTTCTTCACCTTAAGCAACAAGAATTGATGACAGTTTCTCAAACATTGAAACATTTTTGATATTGACCTTTCTCTTCCAATTTTTCAGCTTGCTCATGAAAGCTTTTAAGGAATCCATGAATTTTATGATGTTTGTATCCCTTCCTTGCATCTGAAGATTCAGTTTATTCAGCTGCTCAAAAATGTCAGCTAAATAGGCAAGGCACATCATCCATTCCTCATCATGAAGCCAGAAAAAAAATTCCATCTTACGCTGAACTTCAAAAAATTATTTGAGCTCATCTCTAATTGTCAGCTCAAATACTCGCTCAGTTACATTTCCTCTTGAAAGCCATCGAACATTTGTGTGGAAAAGAAGCGATTGATGGACTGCATCCATGTCAATACATAACTGATTGAAAAGTCGTGAGTTGAGAGCTCCCCCTTTCACAAAATTTACAATTTGAATTACTTGATCCAAAACCTTCCCTAATGAAGCTGGAAGTGTTTTTGAGGCTAGTGCCTGATGATGGATCATACAATGAATGCCTTTCACTTTCGGAGCTCGCTTTTTTACACAAACTTGAAATCCGGATTTTGTCCCTAACGTAACTGGTGCTCCATTTGTACAGCACCCACAGACATTATCCCACAAAAGATTTTCTGATTCAAAGAAAGATGAAACCTTTTCCAAAATATCTGAGGCCTTGTTAGTTGTTTCAAGGGGAGAACAAAAGAGAAACTCTTCTTTAAATGAACCCGAGTGAGCATATCTCACAAACACCAGCAACTGAGAACACGATGCCACATCAGTCGATTCATCAAGTTGAATTGAAAATAAACCAAATGCCGCAGACTTGATCTCCTGTATAACCTGATCCTTGATGTCACTGGCCATGTCACTGATCCTTCTTTGAACAGTACTGTTTGATAGTGAAACTGCTGCAAGTTTCTTCTCTAATCCATTTCCCAACACAATTTCCACCATTTTGAGAGCACAAGGTTTGATCAAGGTTTCCCCAATTGTATGTGGTTTTTTCTGCTTTGCTATCTCCAGTGCTACAACATAAGAAGCTTCAATAAGCTTTTGGTTTTTTCTTGCAACACTCCCGTTGAATCCAGCTTCATCTTTTTGACGGCATTCCCATGGCGTTCAAAAAAGCTTTTGTCCTTGTCCTTGTGTTGAGGATGAACATTCTGCAAATGTTGCTTCAACTTTGTTGGTTTCATAGAATCATTTGACAAAACTTTGGTACAAATAACACATTGCGGTCTTTCTTCTCCATTGATGATGACAGATATGAATCCATATTGAATATATGAAGCATCGTACATCCTTTTTTTGACACTCATGATGGGCTCCAAATTCTGTGAATAAAAAACGATAATAAATCAAAGAAAGCGATATAAATGGAATATTTTAAAAATAACAAGTTAATATTAAAAACTAGTTTTTAAATAATAAATTTTATAAAAACGAACATATAATTTTTATAAATTTGAATTTCCTTTGTGTTGCATTGTTATTCTTTCTGACATATTTGATACTAGCAGATGTTCCCGGCGTTTCTTGGGTTTTTGGTATAATATAAATTATAAATTTAGGCTATTCAGAAATAAATGCACAAAATGAACCATGTGCACAAACCAACGAAATCGAACAACTTAAGACAGCAGATAAAAGTGTTGAGAACTCCAAGAGAAAAATACCGTATTAGCCCGAATATGGTGCGATATTTTTTCCCTAATTTGTACCTTTGAAAGTCACATTCGCACTATATTCGAGTACTTGTAACTTTAAAAACATTAGTGTGTATCGCGCATCTGCACACGCTTTTCAGCGCATCTATCTATAATTGCTACATTGTAAAATAATTGGGCGTTCATGTCACGACGTTACATTGTACAAATATACTGGAAAAGTGTCTTGAGAAAATAAAAAATAGATCAAGGCTAAATTGTAGCAACTTCACATACGTGTTGTCTCGCCGAAGTTGTCTTTCACATATGTACGTGGAGTCGCACTATATTCGGGCTAATATGGTAATATACCACAAAGACACAAACAAACCACACAAAAATGTATGAATTGAAAAATTAAATAATAAAGTAACTAAAAAAGACAATATAAATGAAACACCATGAAAAAACGTGGAAAGATATAGTAATCGAAGACAGGAGCATCAAGGACGAAAGAAACAAACAGCACAGTGAACTTACTGATACTCTTTGAAACTCAAAAGATAACTGGATCAAACCATCCGTGAACCAAATCGGAGAAAGTCTCTCTCAGTAATGAATTCTACGGATACTATGGTATTGTTTACTTACCGCCAAATCTGCCAGGTCTGCGATAGCACTGTAATCGCCAAGTGAAATCTTTATTTGTTTCTTATAGTGTGGTGACCAGGTGGGTGCGACTCAAATAGGGAAAATTTTACGGCCTTATATCAGCGCTACCTATAGTTGAGGCAGGACTAAAAAAATTAACTTTATTTATACAATGGAAATAAATTAATAATTGCTATTTTATTTTTCACGTATTTCAGAGTGGTTTATTTCCTTACTTACTGTTTAATCCTCTCGTATTATGTGATATCACTGCCCCAGAGGAAGGCGGGTAGTTCGTATAATAAGGGGGGTCCCACAATAATTAGAAAAAATATTACGACAACATATGTATTAGCACTGGCCAGTGGTGTGCTGGAGCCGGCTCGCACCGGCTCGCGCGAGCCGGTTGTTAAATTTTCAAGAATTTTGCAAGACGGTTGTTAAACACGGCAATGATTATAAACATAAGGTATGAAAATATACAATTAAATAAATTATATTATAACATAGGTATTAAAAACTCAAAACTCATCACTTCCTAATTATTTTATTTTACTACAATTTACTATTATCTACCCATATAGCACGAAAATTTTCCTATCCAGCGACAAGTATTGACGATTTGGATACGAAGCATCCCACATTTAACGAGCGAGAGTGCGGCCTTTAATGGAATCGCATACGCAAAAAGAATTCGTTTTCTCGGCTCAACATTCTCTCCATATTTCAGGAAAACGAGACGCTGCAGCACTGGTGAAAGAAGTCACTCAAACAACTCCTCGTCGGGCTATAAAAGTTATAAAAGCTTATAAATCATCAAAATTACTACCCACACTATACACCGGAGAAGAAGCGCTGGCGACCTGACAAAGTCGCAGTACATTAACGTTAGGAAAGGTGCAATTTCTTTACGTGTCTCATTATTAATTTCGTCTCTCTTCCCTCTTCCAAATACAAAGTAATGTTCTCCGGCTTACAACGCACGAGTAAAAGTATTTCGGGACTTTGTTATCTTCTCACCTTCTAAGCTCACACATTGTAACCAACACGTGATTTTCTGTCAAGAAACAGTGCAATTTGTCATACAATTGCATCGGAGTTCATAGATAAAATGATACATTAAACCAAATGTTCAGAAATGCGTACGAAATATTTTTTCTGACTACATTCGGCTTTTCGCCCACAGAACGAACTGTTTTGAGGGGCATTTGAGCGAAAAGCTTGTACATGGTGATTGAGTAAATCAGTGTTTTTGTAAGTTGCAATGCTTTTCATGAAAAGTGTTGTCATGATATCTTGATTTCTTCATGTAACGGAAGTTATGGGTGTAAGATGAAAAATAAGGTGTTTTAGCTCAAAATTTCCGTTCTTTTTTAAATTATACAAAGAAATCATTAACAGAAGTTTTGACGTTAAAATGTTGAACAATAATAAACATTTGCTTATTCGTTAGAAGTTATTTGTTAAAATTAACATAATTAAAATTAAAAGTCGTACTTTTAATTTATAAAATGCTACTGTATCAATCGCATAAAAAAATTGAAATTATGCATAAAAATTTTTTCAGATCCTGATCCTAAAAATGTCAAAATGAAAGAGTAATCTATTAAGTTTTTTAAATGTGAAAGCGGTGAAAACAGACAGAATATAATGATAGTAACGAAAATCATTGTGGAGCGTCGAAGCCAACGGAACCAAATTTAAAACCAGTTGAACGACCAGTCAGTGAAGAAAAACCATCATGTTCGTCAATGAAAGAAATAGATAATCTTGCCCTCCCGGATTTTTTGAACTAAAAACAAACAAGTATGTTTATAGAACAGTACAAATGGCTTCAAGTAAAGGAAGGTAAATTAGGATGTAAAAATTGTTCAATAGTTCAACATTTAGGAGTGACAGCAGAAAAGCCTGTCCATCTGTCGAAGGAATGGAGCGCATATTTAGTAATTCCAAATGACAGTAATAAAAGTACTAGGCAAGCTTCTCTATGAAAAAAAATTAGGGAACATGATGTTTCTAAAGCCCATATTAAAATTCAAGATTTGTTAAAAGAATCGGCTAATGACTCAATTTCTAATTTAGTACACAAACTATATAATGAAAATATTGATGCTACCGTAAAAATTTTCAATACTGTTTACAGTTTGGTAAAACGTAACAAGCCTTAATCCGATATTGAGGCGGCATTAGAATTACAAAACAAAAATGGCGTAGATATAGGCAATTTTTGCATTCACGATACAGTGCAATAAGAATAGCAGCACATATCGCAAAAGAAATTAAAATAAAGATATTTAAGAATATTATAGAAGAGAATGCCAAAATATGTATCCTAATTGACGAAGCATCTACAATTTAGAAAAAAAGCACTCTAGTGATTTATCTCCAGTGCGCAGTTCAATCCGCTTCCGCACTAGTAATGTTATTTGTCGCTTTAAAAGAAGTGATGTCAACCATAGCAGAGTGTATTTTTAATACATTACTTTCTACTTTAAATTATTGTGGATTTAACAACGAATACTTGAAAGCTAATTTAATCGCATTTTGTTCTGATGGTGCTAATACAATGTTGGGAAGAAAGTCTGGAGTAGCTACCAAGTTGTTAGAAGATTTTCCTAAAATCGTTATTTGGCACTGTTTAAATCATCGATTGCAATTATCACTCGACAATTCAATATCCAAAATAAAACAAGTTAATCATTTAAAAATATTTTTAGATAGAATTTATAGTATTTATCACCAATCTAATAAAAATCAAACCGAGCTAGAAACTGTAGCTAAAGAACTTGAAATTGAGATTATTAAAATTGGTCGGGTACTGGGACCAAGATGGGCGGCATGTAGTTTACGAGCTGCTACTGCTGTATGGCACACATACCCTGCGTTATATATGCATTTTTCTCGTTCTTCTTATTCTGGTCTGGCAAAGAGGTTAGCTAACATTAATTTCTTGCAAGACCTTGCTTTAATGATTGACATTCTTGAAGAATTTTCATTACTTTCAATTGCACTGTAGTCAAGATCAACTAACATTCAGAAAGTACACAAATTAATCAAACGCACCATAAGAGCTTTGGAAAATTTAAAGGTTTGTACTGGAAAGCATGAATCTCAAGTTGAAGATTTAATGAAGTCAGATAAGTTTAAAGATATTCCATTTAATAAAAATAATAAGTTCAATGCTCTTCCTAGGAATATGTTATTAGAAAATATAATTCAACGCAAGAATTTCCGTCTTTTATCAGACAGAAACAATGATGAAAGCAAATATCAATAATGAGGTCAGGCTCATCCCTGTGGAATTTACTCATCATGAAAAAAAGAACCTTTTCATAATGATGAAAGCATTTATAATTATTTAGATTTATTAGAACCATCTACTTGGCCTTATGAAGAACTAACTTCACCATGGATAGCAGGTGAAAAAATTATTTAAATGAAATTTTAAAATATGAAATTGATTTGAACGATTTTCGGGATTTTGTAGATAATAATCTAGAATCAAGCAATGTTTCAATTCCTGCAACTATACAAAAAGCTAAAAAGATAGTTAGCACTATTGCAATCAGTAGTGCTGAAGCTGAAAGATTCTTCAGTTAAACATAATTTGTATGAGGGTGAGAAATAGTGTGACAGTAGATCACATATCGGAATTGATGACGATAAATTTATTGGAAAAAGAGTTAGTGAATTGGGATGCAACTCCATTTGTCAAATCATGGTTGAATCGCAACCATAGATTGGCTACAGATACAAGAGTTCGGCAAAAATCAACGAAAGCATTCTGTGAGAATCAATTGGCTATATGAAATTTACAATAAAGAATATTGAATATTTTACTATTGTTTGAAAATTTTGTGATCCACTTTGTTGTAAATCTGTACAATTTATAAAAACCTTATGTACCTATATGCATTCATTGTTGTTAAAAATTTACCAGCACACCACTGGTTATAAATGTATTAAATATACAATATAATAATCATTAATGTTATTAAAATATTTAAAATAAATATTTAATTTGTATTTACTATATTGTCTTGTTTATATGGAAATATTTTCATATTCTTTTAAAGAAATGATAATGCAAACTCAGGACCATCAGGAACGTCATCAATTAGATGACAGGTGGGATACATAAATGCCAGGGGCGGCGATATGAGCGAGCCGGTTGTTAAGTATTTGGAAGCACACCGCTGGCACTGGCTATAGTTGAGGCATGACTTTAAAAAATTAACTTTATTTAAATAATGCCCTTAAACTATAAAATTGTAAATATATTTTTCACTTGTTTTCGCTGAGGCAGGAACTAACATGTGACAGCATCATGTTTAGAAATTTTAACATTGAGACAAACGGCGCTGGTGTTGACGCTTCGCGAGTGACGGTGATATTTTTCGTGAGAGAAAATTTCTTAGTTAATATGTAACAGAATTTTTGGTACACTTTCTGGTCTTTAAATAATAATTTAATTCCGCAAATGAAAATAACGCGTATGTTTAAGAATCGATTTTAATCTGTGGCATTCAATAAACATTATTGAACGTCGCAGAATAAATTAAAATAAACTACAAGTTTACAAATTTTACATAATCTACAGAACATCACATTTAGCTGAATAGTGGTCTCAATTCCCCCCTAAACCCCCTAAAATTCCCCCCAGGGGGGGAACTCCCCACTGGTTGAGAACCCCTGATCTAGACTGAGTGAGATATCTCTGTGGGTGGTTCTGAGAGAAATGTAAGTTGAAAAGTTTACAATATGTGTCACAACCCAACTGCACCCTTGCCACCATCTTACTTTTCCTGCCCATTCTTCCTTCTTGGATAATTATTATCTTTTTAATGATCCTTTTCCTATGGTCTCCACTCTGCACCACACACACATCTCCTCCTCCACTAATTAGCTAACCTTGAAGCTACTGCATTTTTGCATGCACTTCCCTCAACTCCATCTCCCGCCATCCAATCTTTAACCATCACTCCATCCCTTGGCATTAATTTCCTTTTTACCCCTTCTCCTCTGCCCCATCACTTTATTTGTCCCTTCATCCTCCCCTCCCCTGTAGCCTATATAAACATGTCTGTCTCTACTTTTTGTCAGTCATGTCCAAAATTCATTACTCAAAAAATTGTGTGGAGTATACCCCATACATTGCAAATATGGCTAATGAATGATTGCAGAAACGCAGAAAATTTTTGCTGGAGGAAAAAAAGAAGCCCTGATAGCTGTAGATTCTGGCAAGAAAAAGGAAAATGTAGCAAAAGAGTACGGTATCACACCCTCTACATTATCCAATTTCTTGAAGGATCATGATAAAATAGAAGAACAAATAAGAAATGCAGATATGGGACCACAACAGATGAGGATGCATGGTGCACTCTATGATCACATCGATAAGGCTGTTTTTTTGTGGTTTCAAGATGTTCGATCCAGAAACATTCCCATAAGTGGTCCACTCATTTGGCAAAAAGTACTAGAATTAGCAAATCTGCTCGGACATGACATGTTTCCAAGCAAGTGTTGGGTGGTTAAACAGATTTCGTGAACACTATGGAATTACATCAAAATTAATCTGTGCAGTAAATGACATTCCTATAGATAAGGTGAATGAGTGGCATGCAGGGAAAATTAAAAAGGTGATTTGTGACTACAGTTTAGATGAAATTTTTAATGCAGATGAGACAAATGTTTTATCAGTTGTTGCAGAATCGTACACTTGTTGTTAAGGATGACTGTTGTAGAGTGGGCAAGAAATCCAAGCAATGAATGATGGTACTATTCTATTGCAATTCATCGGGAACTTAGAAGATGAAGCTGTTAATCATTGGAAAATCAGCCAAGCCTCGTTGCTTCAAAAATGTTCTTTCCCTTCCTTGTGATTATCATGCTAACCAGCGAGCATGGATTACACATGGCATCTTTAACGAGTGCTTGTAAAAAGTTGATACCAATATGTAATGAGCCAAACATAAAATTTTAATTCTGATTGACAATTGTGCCGCACATAATATACTTCCACACCTAGAAAATATTTGGGCTGAATATCTACCACCGAAATGTACTACAGTTTTACAACCATTGGATCTTGGCATAATTCGCAATGTTAAAGTACATTACAGAAGCAGAATGTATTGGTCTCAACATCAATAAAGATGATAATATCGATGTAAAACAGGCAATCAATATGATTGCTGGAGCTTGATGATCAGCAAAAAAATCCACAATTATAAAATGCTGGCAAAAAATGGGAATTCTTCCAGTGGAAATGGCCAGTGATGATATTCAGCAAGAAGTTGAATCGGATACTGAAACCAGAATGCTATGGAAATCATTCACTGCTGTCACAGGTTTTTGAGCGAAATAGACTTTATGGACTATGTATTTGCAGGCAACGATTTATGCACTACTCACGAATTAACCGATGGCGAAATAATTGAAAGCATTTGGCAATGTGCAAAGACTGAAGGAGCTGAATTTAAAAATGATAATGAAGAGGATGTTGATTACCAGAGCAGCCTAAAATTTCCATCACAGAAGAAATCTCGAGTATTAAAAAAGTGAGGCAGTTTCTTTATAGTTGTAGTGATGTTCCGGATACAGTTTTTGGCCAGATTAATGTTATTCATCATTATTTAATGACAAGCACTTCAAAAAGTTTAGTACAATCAAAAATGACAGGCTTTACCCAAATAAAAGAAAATTAATTCATAAAAAATAATGGCAATTCATATTTGAACTTTCTATCTTTGTATTATTTGTGCTTTCATAAAATTATGTTTCTAGAAAACAAAATATATGTAGTTTTACATGTTTTTTTATCTTTGTAATTATGTATTTAAAATTTTCTTTATTATTATAAAGCAAAAATTAAAACTACAGTGGCTCCTAAACAGAGGCATAGCGAGGGTATGGCCAATGTGGCCACCGCCAACTCAATGAAGGCACCAAACCCAAGATTTTTTATATATTGACTGAGAGTAAGAAAAAATTGTTATTTTGAAAGGTGTCACTTGAAATGAAATGTTTCTGTTTTTCTTTCTTTCTATTATTTCCATGAATAAAACATGAGCACATTCAAGCAATTGGAGTCACAAAGTTTGTCTTACAGGCATTGCTATCATTCAGACTGACCATATTTCCTTGGTGCCAAAATGGGACCATGATGTTGGTTCAGTAAAAAATGACACAAATTATTTATTATTTTACTTTCCAAAATTGAGATACAAAACAACTTTTATAAATACTTATAATACGATGGTGATGTATTTCCTTGGTGCCAAAACAGGACCATGATATTGGTTCAGTAAAAAATTACACAAATTACTCTAAGCTATTTTACTTTCCAAAATTTAGATACAAAACAACTTTTATAAGTACTTATAATACGAAACGCAATTTTTAGGTTAATGTAGAGGAATTCTGCAAGTCATCGGGCTTAAACCTGGAATATTTTTTGGATGAACTTATTTTACTAGCACATTCTGGTATTTCATAATCTTGTCATAAAACTTATCACATTCTAAGTCACAATTTATCTTTATAATAAGCATTGCTTTCATAGTTTCAACATTAAACCTGGAATATTTTGAAATTTTGGAAGGAATGGTGAAATGGGATTTGTGCAAATCCTATCCAAATATTATCGTGGCCTTACGGCTCATTTTAACATTGCCAGTGTCAGTAGCACCAGGAAAACGAAGTTTTAGCAAGTTGAAAATAATTTAAAATTATTTGCGTTCAACAATGGGCCAAAATTGTCTTTCTGACTTAAGTTTACTTTCAATAGAAAGTAAATTATTTTGCGAAACAGATTTTGAAAAGATCATTGATAATTCTGCAAGTGTGAAAATGCACAAAAAGCAGTTGACTTGTAAATAAGGCAAATAATAAATTTTATATTAATTTTTTTTGCCTTTCAATATTTTCTTTATGAATATAACCCTATAGCGCCTTCTGTTTCCTTATGGTAACATTGCAGATAATTCTTGAATAATTGCACATAATTACTGTTCCCAATTAAAAGAATTTCACAATGTAAAAAGGTTCAAAAGAGCTATGAAAAACAATCAAAAATACAAATAGGTATGTGTAGATGTATGATTATATTATACGAAGGTGCATTTTATGGCTCGCCATAGGCGCCATATTTTGTTGCTATGCCTCTGCTTATAAATAAGCAGTGGAACTTATTTGAATGAGAAATTGATCTTGTGAACTAATTTCTAGTAGTATTCGTTACAATGAAATTTCAGTACAACGAAATTATTTATGCACTCCGAGAAATTCATTGTAACAGGATATTACTGTATTAAGACCGGCTCCCACTGGTGCACGGTGCGACTGAAAATATTCTTTCCATGTTATTAAATGAACCCAATCCCACTAAAGCCGGAGTGTGTCATGTCTCTGCAATTTCTTTGCAGCGGTTTGCGTGGAGACAATATTCTCTGCTAGCATGCAAGGGCATGCTTCACTGTGCTTTGGTGTGCCTCAGTGTGAGTGGGTCTTGCATGCATGCGCACGGCTTTCGAAGAGCTTCGTTAACAGGGGTATGAAACTCTTATGAGAGAATAGATTCCCAGCTTTTACACCTAGTTCACTATGCTAAGGGATCCGCGATAGGTGCTGCAGTCGCAGTCAGCTCTCTCTCTCTCTCTTTTTCTCCCTCTATTTCTCTCTCTCTACTGCATCACCACAGCGCCACACGTTCCTTTTGTATCGTAACAGAACAACGGCCATTTTGCTTGATAAAAGTTCGCCATTGCTTATAGAGTGGTTGACAGATACTCTGATTTTGTCATGTAGATATATAGTAGATATGCATTCATCACTGTTTAAGAAAAGGTGACGGAATGAATTTGTTCTGATCTCCAATCAACAGGTAAGTCTTAAAAATATCATATATTTTTGAAAAAAATTCTAACGAACTAGTTCTAAGTAGTGTTATGTGAATGCGTTTATTGAGAATGCTTTTATATTTTCTTAACTGATACCTGCAATGGATAGATCTTCTAGGAAGGAAGGAAAGAAATTTCTCTCGTTTGTTTGTGTGCGAGAAGCATTTTGAGAGGAAATGTTTCTCATTTTTAGTTGTTAAGCCTCGCTTACTTCACCTAGCTGTGTCATCCATTGCCTTGGCCATGAATATGGTACTCAGTTCACAAAATAAGCCGTTGTTATGTATGTGCCTTGGCAATGACAAACCGAGATCGTTGGTTCAACAATGGCTGTATTTACTTCTTATGACACACAATACCTATGCCAGGGATATGCGACCGCACTCCCGGATGGTCATGTTACAACTGCTTGCTCACTGAGAATCAAGAACATGGCAAAGTGGCAAAAAACAAACAAACATCGCTGCACAACACAAACAAACAAAACATGAAATGTGGCCCTATACATAATAATTAAAATACAATAAATGAATACATAACAACAACTCCCCCTTTTAGCTTGAAGAGCCACACAATTTTATAAATTAGCATTAATTCATAATATAGCCAAAAACTAAATACATATCATGTTGCCTAATAAGCACTGCTCACAAAAAATTAACCAAACTCTTAGGTCCGAGCAGTATGGCACTTATAGTCCTTCAGGTATCCTGGAATCCTCTTTATTCTCACTGATGCTCTTGTAGCCTGCTGCAGTGATGGTAAAGTTTCATCACTCTGGGCTGACATTGCGGCAGCAGATGATGGTTCACCATTATCTGAAGCACCAATGCTGGTAACACCTCGAGCATGATTTGTCTGCAATTCATTTGGAGGGATCTGCTCTCCTACTGGAACTTCAGGCATTGAGGGACTAACACTTTTTACAAAATTATCAAAAGGAAAAGGATAAAAAACATTATTTGGATATGACACACTATCTCCAGAATCTTTAAAACTATCTGATGAGGAAGGGAGCACTGCTGATGTGTTATGATGCATCAACTGGTTTACATGGCGCCTTTCAGTTCTCTCATCTTCACATGCAACTTCAAAATTGCAGGGACCCTTGGCTGCTTTTATGTATCCCGGCAACCATAGCTTTCCACCTGAATAGCTACGGAAATATACAGGATCTCCTTCTGCAAAAAATCTAAACTTATTAATTGGCATATTAACAGCATTTACGACTTTCTCCTCCCTCTCAGAAGATTTTGGCCATGCCGCTGGATGTAATTTATCCAGCATTGTTTGTATATGCTGGCCCATCAACATCTCTGCCAGGCTTCTACCAGTGGAAGTGCTAGGAGTGGTTCTCAATGTAAGCAAGACATTTGCCAACTGCAGCTTCCATTCTGCTGGTGGTAGCTTTTTTAGACAGTTTTTTAAGGTCTGCACCACCCTTTCTGCTTGGCCATTTGATGCAGGGTGATAAGGTGCAGCTTTAATATGGGTAACGCAATTCTTTCTGACAAAAGTAAGAAATTCATCCAACCTGAAGGCTGGTCCATTGTCAGTTACCAGCTGGTCAGGAATGCCATGGGTGACAAACCATCTTCTAAGGCAATTGATGGTGGTTAAGGAGCTCATGGACCCTTTTGTCTCCTTGACTTCTATCCATTTTGAGTATGCATCCACCAGCACTAGAAATGTATGGCTATGGGTTGGTCCTGCAAAATCAAGGTGAAGGCGCGACCATGGCTTTTCTAGAACACTCCAAGGGATGACAGGTGCTCTCCTTGGATCTGGCTGTGTCTAACAGCACCTAGGGTAAGACAATACCAACTCTTCAATGTCCTTATCAAGGCCAGGCCACCAGAAATAACTCCGTGCCAATGCCTTAGTGCGGACGACTCCCTGATGCACCTTATGTAGACGCTGCATCACATTCCCTCTCAGCTTCTCTGGGATAACGACCCTGCTACCTCAGAGGACGCATCCCTTATGCACCATGAAAGTGCCTGCTGGCTCTCTGAAGAAAAGCTTTGCCTCCTTGGATCTGGAGGCAGCACTCCACCCTCGAAGTAGCCCCTCTCGCACCTCTGCCAACAGTTTGTCATCACTGGTGGCTTCTGCTACAGCCCCAGCTGTCAATGGTGAGTCCAAAGGAGCTTCTTCTAGGAGCATCACACCTGCTGGCTCAGGGAAAATTGTCTCAGCATCCACCTCCTTGCAGTCTAATGGAAGACGACTGAAAAAAATCTGCATTTTCATGCTGCATCCCTGGGCGGTATGACAATTTAAAATCATAATTAGATAGCATTAAGGACCAGCGAAGCATCCGTGGAGACAAGACATCTGATATGGACTTTTCTGGCTTAAAAATTCCTAACAGGGGCTTGTGGTCTGTTATAATCTCAAAAGTGCGCCCCAACAAATACATACGAAATTTCGTAATCCCAAATATAATAGCCAGTGCCTCTTTGTCCAATTGCAAGTAATTTTTCTCACTTCCTCTAAGAGTTCTTGAAGCATATGCCACTGGTCTCTCCTGGTTATCACTATACACATGAGACAACACTGCCCCAACTCCATATGGTGAGGCATCACATGACACCGTTATTGGGCACTTAGGGGAATAATGTGCAAGCACTGCACCTGAAGTCATAATAGACTTAGCATAAGTAATGCAGGCCTCTTCCTTTTCTGTCCATCTCCATTGGACACCTTCACCTAGCAATGCATATAAAGGAGCAAACCTAGTGGCCTTCTGAGGGAAGAATCTATCATAATAATTTATATAGCCCAGGTAGGCTTGAAGTTCAGCCACATTGGTTGGGGATGAAGCCTAATGCTTTCACTTTACTATCCGTTGGCCTAATGCCATCTGCTGAAACTAAATATCCCACAAATTCCAAACTTCTAGCAGAAAATTGGCATTTACTCAGCCTTAAACGAAAACCTGCCCCCCTTTATCTTTCTAATACTCCTCTAACTCGATGCCATAGCTGGCCCTCTGATGATGCTTGACATAGAACATCATCCATATATACAATTACTCCCTCCAGGCCAGCAAGGATAGTTTCCATGGTACATTGAAAAATTGCAGGAGAAGAGGAGAGCCCTGGGGGCAACCGAAGCATTCTGTACAACCCCCTATGGGTATTAAGAGTTAACACCCTTGACGTTTCCTCATCCACCGAAACCTGCATAAAGGCTTCAGATAAGTCAAACTTGGTAAACCATTTGCCTCCTGCCAATTTACTTAAAAGCTCGCCCACAGTTGGGAGTGGTTAAATCTGTCTCATGCATTGAGGATTTATTGTGGAGCTGTAGTCACCACAAATTCTAATGGTTTTGTCACGCTTGACTACATTTACAGTAGGGGTGGCCCACTCTAAAAAATCAACCCTCTCTAGGATGCTCTTCTTCACCATCCTATCTATTTCCTCACTCACTTTCTCAACCATTGCGAGTGGAACCGGCCTAGCTCGGCGAAAAACAGGATTCGCGTCAACTCGCAACTGAACTCGCGCGGGGGGACCCGCGTATTTTCCTAAGGCAGATTCGAAAACATCCCTAAAGTCTGAAATTTGGGGTGGTAAGTTGGACTGCTCCCTGAAATTTGACACCTAAATTCTCAAAAGAATTACGGCCCATCAGGCTTGGACCATCTCCTGCCATCACCACCAAAGGGAGTTTTGCCTGACGCGGAGGCAAACACACACTGACCAAAATTTCACCCCTAACAGGCAATTCTTCTTTTGACCAGGTATTTAGCATTACGGTTGGCTTAGAGAGGAGTATGTGCCTGAACATGGAGTTGTAAGTTTCTCCCCCAATTAAAGAAAATCCTGCACCGGAATCCACCTCCATCGGCATGGATTTTCCCTCAGCCCACACAGTCACATTCATCGGCGGCGGTGCAGGAGCCGACGGTATGTGGGAAAGCAATGAATGCAACCTTTCACTACCGTCCCCATCATTTTCATTCGGTGCCGAGCCCGGACCAAGACCACGTACGATCTCTTCGTGGCGAACGAATCGGTGATTCATACATACGGATGGGCGGCTCTCCAACTGAATCTGGGTCTCCGCCGAGATTTCACGTGGCGCTTCGTCGTCGCCGATGTTTCGCATCATCGGGGCGGATCTCCTCTCCTTCTTCGGTTTGCTAGTCGATGTGCGCCACCAGCGCCTGATCGACGGAGTGACCAACTTGTCGGTCGTCGACGCAGCGCGAGCGGCCCTGTGGAGCACATCAAGGTGGTCCTCGGCAGCTCTAGGTTCCACGACGTTTTAGCGGAGTTTCCGGAGATCACCAGGCCTAACGGTACGCCGGGGGAACGCCGCCACTCTACCCTGCACCACATCCGGACAACGCCGGGTCCGCCGGTATCGTGCAAGCCTCGACGATTGGCGCCCGATAGGTTGAAGGCAGCGAAAGCGGAATTCGAGTCCGCAGTCCGCCCTTCGGATAGTAGCTGGTCTTCCGCTCTGCACCTCGTCCCGAAGAAGGGAGAAGAGTGGCGCCCGTGCTGAGATTATGGCGCGCTTAACGCGCGGACCTTCCCCGACCGCTATCCCGTGCCGCACATCGAAGACTTGGCGCAGTCGCTCACCGGTAAATCCGTATTATCGACTGTCGACCTGGTGCGAGCCTACAGCCAGATACCCGAGAACCCGGAGGACGTTCCGAAGACGGCCATCACCACACCTTTTGGCCTCTTCGAATTCCCGTATATGTCATTTGGCCTGCGTAACGCGGCCCAGACTTTCCAGCGCTTCATAGATGAGATTCTGAGAGGGCTGGAGTTTTGTTACGCATGTATCGATGACATACTGATCGCGTCTTCGTCAGAGGAGTAACATGAACGTCACATGCGCGAGATCTTCGCGCTGCTTCGCGAGTATGGCGTGCTCATCAACCCCGGGAAATGTGTTTTCGGTAAGCCCGATGTTAGATTCCTCGGCTATACTGTTAACGCGGAGGAGACGAAGCCCTTACAGGAGAAGGTAGACGCCGTCAAGGATTTCCCCGAGCATAAATATTAAATATCGCTGGTGAAATAGGACAACCCTGCCTCACTCCCCTCCCCATTAAAGTACTTTCTGTTTCTTCTCCTTCAACCCTGACTCTAATCTTTTGATCAAAGTAAAGGTTTTTAAGCAGTCTTTTATCTTTCCAATCTATTCCTATTTTGTTTAAAATACCCAGCATTTCATCCCATTTCACTCGGTCAAAAGCTTTCTCCCAATCTACAAAACAAAAATACATACTTTTATTGACTTCTAGCGCGCTTTCTATCATCATCCTCATACATCCTATAGCATCTCTAGTCCCTCTTCCTCTTCTGAAACCAAACTGATTATCTTGCAGCTCCTTTTCTATTTTACATTCAATTCTTTTGGTTATTATTCTGGTTAGAACTTTAGCTGTATGAGAAATTAAACTAATAGTTCTGTAATCCTTACAACATTTTGCATTGTTCTTTTTCTCCAGTGGTACCATCACAACATCTAAAAAATCTTCAGGCCATATGCCAGTATCATATACTTGGTTAAAAAATGTTGTTAGTTGCTTAACTGCTTTCGACTCCAAAACCTTAAGAACGTCCACGGGTATATCATCACTCCCAACAGCCTTTCTTCTTTTCATGTCATCAATTGCTCTTTTAACTTCAGACTCGAGAATACTTGGTCCTAGCTGATCTTCTTCCACATCCTCTTTTTCATTTAATTCAATATTTCTTGGCTTTCCTTCTTTGTCATACAGAACCTCAATGTATTCTTTCCAGACATTCTTTACATTGTCTGGCTCCGATACTATTATACCACTTTTGTTCATGATTCCTTTACGTTCTATCTTTCTCGCTTTTTTCTTGAATAGTTCCCTTGCTTTGCTATACATGAGGTCTGTTCTACAAATTCTTTCACATTCGACAATCTCCTCGCATTTTTCATTTATCCACTGTTCTCTTGCTTTATCTGTTTCCCTTCTTAAAGCATTATTTAACTCCTTGTACTTTCTTTGGCCTTCTTCAGTGTTTATGTTCTTTCACTTTCTCCGCTCTTCCATTTTTTGCAGCATGGCTGCTGTGATCCAGGGTTTTTTGTTTCTTTCACCCGTTATCTTTCCTACCTTCTTTTCCATTACATCTTTAATGTTGCTATGGATGTATCTCCACTCCTCATCTACATTCTTCCTATTTTCTTCAGCTCTCTCCCCCAACCTTTCCTCCAGCTCTATCATGATAGCCTCCTTGTTTTTAAGGAGTTCCTTTAAGTTCCATTTCTTGTTAACTCTTATGTTTCTCTTAACGCTCTTCAGTCTACATTGTATATTTGCCACCAAAAGGTTGTGGTCAGAATCGATATCTGCCCCTGGTAGTGTTTTCACATTTTTAATGCTATTTCTAAATCTTTCATTGACTAGTATGTAATCTATCTGGTATCGTCTCTGGTCTCCTGGGCTTCTCCATGTGTAAAGTCTCCGCTGGTGATGCTTAAACCATGTATTAGTTACAATCAATCTATTTCTATGGCAGAATTCCACAAGTTTATCCCCTCTTTCATTTCTCTTCCCTAGTCCATATTTTCCCACTATGTTATCTTCCTGTCCCTCTTCGACTACACTGTTCCAATCTCCCATTACTATGGTGGTGATCCTTCCTTTTCCCTCCTCCTCCAATATCTCCATAATCTGTTCATACATTTCATCTACTTCGTCGTCGCCAGCATTAGTTGTTGGCATATACACTTGAATTATAAGCATTTCCACTGGCTCCATCTGAAGTTTTATGGCTATTAATCTATCATTAACTGTCACTACCTTGCTAATTCTTTGAGCTATCTCTTTTCTCATTATAATCCCCGCTCCCCTTTCCTTTTTCTCCCCTCCCGAGTAAATAATCTTAAATTCGTCTGAATTTATCTCGCCTTCTCCTTCCCACCGAACTTCACTAAGACCTACTATACCTACATTATTCCTTCTCATTTCCCTTTTTAAGTTCTCTAGTTTACCCCCTGAATTCATAATCCTAACATTCCATGTGCCTATTTTTAATTTCTCACTACTTGCTTTCTTATTAATTTTACATTTCCTCTGTGCATCCCCTAGGGTAGTCCCCACCCGGAGATCCGATTGGGGGACTATTTTACCTCCGGAATATTTTACCCCAGAAAGATCCATAGAGGTATTTTCAGCTTTTCAGCCTATCATGTGAAATATAATGAGGTAGTTTCCCCTTGCTTTCCTCATCGCAGTTTCACAGAGTGATTACCCATCTGTAGCTGTTCAGATCCACATGATCACCACCTACAGAGGTACTGTGCAAGCTGCTGCCCTTGCACAGGGGAATGTAAAACCCCAAGACTGCTTCTTAGTCTGACTCTTCCCCTCAGACCTTTCCGGCTTGGATGGTCCTACCAGGAGAATTATCTCCCGCCGGCATAGCTCTTTGGTTCGTAAGAGTACACAAACCCTCCCACCTCTGTAAGGTTATGCAGTCCTTAGGGAGGGTTGTGAGATTATGTAATTGATATATAGGAATGGGGGAATGCAATTGTATGAGTATTGAAATTGATATTTTTTTCAGATACTACGTATATAAATTTAACCTCCTTTTTCCTATCCTGTACAAATAAATTATTAATTTTTTTATTTCTTTCATTGTTTTTTAAACGGTTGGGATGGAAACACTTTGTGAGGTGTGTTTCGCATATTTTAACCCACGTTATCGCGTAGCGCATGAAATGAGCGACGTTCATATGCGACACGTGATACAGAGAGGTAGAAACCGAGTTGTAGAAATAGAATCGGCAGTGAGGAATTGTCTAAAGACATTTTGGGTGAGTGGAGATGGAGTGAATAAAGACATTATCACGTTTTTAGACGGTATTAGGAAATTTTGATAGGTAAAATTAGCGAACAGTTGGCAAATACGGCTCTGAAAATTAATATAATTTTAAAAGCTACGTTTAAAAAGGAGAACGAATCCAGTGAGAGAGTGTTCAAAACGAAAAATGTTCGAGTCCTTCAGGCTAATGATATTGATGAAATTTTGAATAAACTTTTTGGAAAAATTTTGAAGGAAAAGTCTGAGCAGCAGGGAAAAGGTTCCAGTTGGTCGTTATCCGAGATTCTTGGGTTGGAATTGAGGATCAATAAATATAGACCTTTGAGAGGGTCCTCTTTTATTGATTTGCCACCAAAAATAAAAAACACACTTTCGGTAATAAATATCAATAATAACGATTCCTTTTGTTTTAAGTATGCGATTTTGGCAAAAAATGTTTAGAAAGATCCTCAACGCGTGTCCAAATACAACAACGAGGAATTTCGAAAAGGGTATGATTGGGATTGCGTTGAGTACCCAGTAGAGCTCTCAAAAATTCCAAAATTTGAAAAAACCAACAATATTTCGGTTAATGTTTTCGGTATTGATGAAAAAAATAACGTGTACCCTATCAAAGTTGTAGATGAGGAACTTGATGACCACCGGGACCTTTTGCTTTTAACAGAAGGCTCCAAGAGCCATTATTGTTATATAAGAAATTTTGAAAGATTAGTTCACTGCCAGGTGACTAAAAACTATTATAGAATTTACATGTGCAAAAGATGTTTCACTCATTATCACGATGAATAAAAGCTCGTGGAACATAAACGGGACTGCAACACCAATGCTCCCTCAAAAATCCTGCTCCCCACAGATGGTTAAAATTCAAAAATTTCGGGCACACCATGCGTGCCCCTTTCGTGGTGTACGCCGATTTTGAATGCATCCTACCAAAATTTGTCAGTTGCAGTAGCCCTCTTGATCATTCCTATTTGATATCCACCCAAAAACATGAGGTCATGTCTTTTTGTTTTGTTTTGGTATCCTCCACGGGAGAGATTTTCGATCCCGTTCTCTATCGTGGTGCGGATGCCGCCGAGGTATTCGTTAAGAATTTAGGAGAGGTCTCAGAGCTCATATGCAGAGTGTACAAAAACGTGACCCCTATGGTTGCGATGACCCCGAAGGAACAGGAGGCATTCAAAACGGCGACTGTTTGTCAAATTTGTGGGGAGGAATTAGGTGATGATCGCGTGAGAGATCACTGTCATCTCACGGGTATGTATCGAGGACCTACTCATTCAAATTGCAATTTAAATTTCAAAATGCCAAATTTTCTCCCCGTTTTCATCCACAACCTATCCGGTTACGACTCCCACCTGATCATTCCTCATTTAGGTCACGACGAAAAGGCAATGCAATGCATCCCCAATTCGGAGGGAAAATATATTTCCTTTTCAAAGAAGGTGAGTGAAAACTTTTCCATCAGGTTCCTCGATACATTTCGTTTCATGGCTTCTTCCCTCTCAAAATTAGTTAAAAATCTCCCCCAAGATAAGTTCGTGCAAACTGCAAAGATTTTTGGAGAAAAACTGGACTTGGTCACTCGTAAAGGTGTTTTTCCGTATGAATACGTAGACTGCTGGGACAAATTGAACGATGTGTGCTTACCACCCAAAGAGGAATTTTATAGTCAGTTGACTCAGGAACACATCAAAGACGAGGACTATGACTATGCAAAGAAAATTTGGAACGATTTTAATTGCTCGACTTTAGGTGAATATAGCGACCTTTACCTGAAGGCTGACGTTTTGTTGTTAGCTGATGTTTTTGAAAATTTTTGGGAAGTATGTTTGAAAACGTACAAATTAGACCCAACATGGTACTTCACCGCACCAGGTCTTGCTTTCGACGCCATATTGAAATACACTAAAATTAACCTTGAACTGATGAATGACTATGATATGATTTTGATGGTAGAGAAGGGTATTCGTGGTGGAATCAGTCAGTGCATGAAAAGGTATTCTGAGGCCAATAACAAGTATCTAGATAATTTGAATCCAGAGATTGAATCTCGATATATTGTTTATTTAGATGCTAACAATCTCTAAGGCTGGGCAATGCTGCCCCATAGTGGGTTTCGTTGGCTTGATCGGGAGGAAATTCAAAATTTTAACGTAACATCTATTTCAGATGACCATTCGAAAGTTTACATTTTAGAAGTCGATTTAGAATATCCCAGTGATCTCCACCACGAACACAACGATCTGCCGTTATGTCCTGAAAATAAAATTCCTCCAGGTTGTAAGCATACCAAACTGTTGACGACTCTAGACGATAAAACAAAGTACGTTATTCACTACGTTAACCTAAAACAGGCTCTTTCTCTTGGACTAAGACTCAAGACAATTCACCGAGTCATTGAATTTAACCAATCTCCGTGGTTGAAATCATATATCGATTTAAACACTGAACGTAGGAAAATTGCAGAAAATGATTTTGGAAAGGATTTTTACAAATTAATGAATAATTCCGTTTTTGGTAAAACTATGGAGAACGTTCGGAAGAGGATAAATTTGGAATTGGTTTTCAATGAAAAACGATTGGATAAGCTAATATCCAAATCAACATTCCTCGACCGAACGATCGTTAATGAAAATTTAGTCATCGTTCACTTGAGAAAATCTAAAATTAAAATGGATAAACCTATTTATATAGGATTATCCGTTTTAGAATTAAGTAAAACATTGATGTATGACTTTCACTATAGGAGGATGAAGCACAAATTCCGTGACAGGTTAAACCTATGTTACATGGACACTGACAGCTTCATTTATGAAGTAAGGACTGATGACTTTTACAAAGATATATTGACTGACTTGGACTTTTACGACACATCCAACTTTCCAAAGGACCATCTTTGCTTCTCTGATAAAAATAAAAAGATGATTGGAAAATTTAAAGACGAGTGTAACGGAAAGATAATGACTCATTTTGTAGGACTGCGGAGCAAATTGTATGCATTTAAAGTTAGAGATTCGAAGGAAAAGAAAAAAGCAAAAGGAATAACCAAAGCATTTATCAAAAAAGGTTTAAAGTTTGAGGACTATGTAAATTGTTTAAGGGATAATTCTGTTGTATTTCGCAAAATGAATGTGATTAAAAGTAAAAAGCATGAACTTTATTTGATGGAAATGAATAAAGTTGCCTTGAGTGCTTCTGATGACAAACGTTATCTTTGTGACGACGGGGTCAACACCTTGTCTTGGGGAAACAGTAAAATTTCAAATTTAAAGAGAAACTGGGGAGAAGCCTTTGAAGGTGATATTTTAATAGGTTATCCACCTCTCATTTACGAAATCATCTCTTTCCTCCAACCATTTTCCTACACCGAAAATCCATTTCGACTCCAAAGTTATCACTCTGACCTTTGTGGAGAGTTTTGCTGTCTTTACACTCTCTGCAAATCAATCGCGAAAATCTTAACCTATTTTATTTCCCAATTTACCCATCCCCACCTCAACGACTGTCAAGTTCTTCGAATTTTGGAAAGCGAGACAAAGAAGACGTTGTGATCCCCAATTTACAAAACTGCTGCTCGAAGATAAATCAACTCCACCGCATAATGCAATCTAGGACAAGCAACCAATCGCCGAGGATTTAAGACTTCTGAGGATCCCCCTTCCACTTTCACACCTTTCCCCTTCACTCCTACCACCCCTCCATCAGTTATAGTAGGTTATATTGAAATATATAAACTCCACACAGTCTTTCGCTATAAAGAGTTCGAGCAGTTCAGGAGTTCTACCGAAACGGAGGAGAAGCGTTCCAAGACCGAAGTTATCCAATCTGCAATCATCACCACCATCGTCATCGCCACCACCGCCATCCAGTCTGCAAGCAGATCCCGCATCACCCCCAAAGTCATCGCGGAAGAAGAATATTTGTGAAATCAATCAACTCTTATTGGAAACTGTGTATTATCTGAATAATAAGAAAGTGAAAAGTGTTAGTGTAGGGTTTAATCATTGTGAAACTTTTGAATTGTGTGTGCAATTTACTCAAATCGGTAAAGGGGCAGTCATTCTGAGTAATGATCAATGACTTAATTTATTCGAACAAAAAAGATATAATTTCTATACAATACTTTCACGCTTATATTATCCTCAAACCGTACAGATTTTGACGTGAAAATAACGTTAAGACTCATTCAATTATTGGATGATGGTTTCAGAAAAGAACTTATCGAAGCAAAGAAAGACGATTTGGCGAAAAGTGGACTGTTGAAGTCGTTATTAAAAGAGGCTATAACCAATGAAGCGACATGGAGGTTGTTTAATAATAAATATAGAATGAGTATGGAGCAATGTTTGTAAAAAAACTAACTTTGCATATATTTTTTGTTAAATAAATCGATTGTTTACTTTTCTCGTGTTTTATTTACTTGATAAAATCTGCCCCGACCGTAGGTTTTTAAAACAACCAGAGGCCAATATCCTATCCTACCCAGGTATTAAACATGACTTTCTCTATCGAGACGCTGGAGCAAAACCGACGTTTGACTGCGAGACCGTAGATCTTATTTTATTTACTACCAGAGGTTAGTGACCTAAACTCATCCACCACTCGGGCGCAATAGCTGGACTGAAAACCTGTTTTTCATCTACCCCGAAGTGTTTTCATTCAAATACTCCTTAGTGACCTAAATAGATTAGACCTGGCAGAGGGCGGTCGCGTGCATAAAGTGAGTTTTTCGAAGAAAGACGCATCCAGATATTCCACGCATCAGATCGCTCTCCTAAGGTAATTTAATTTATATTTGAAATTATTATTATATTATAAATCTAAGCAATCATTGATTTGAAAGTAATTAATCTTCAGTTATAGACTTAAAACATCTCGCAATTACACATAAAGTTAGGTCGGCTATTCAGACCTATCATAAACGTGGTTGGAAGACGATGAAATTGGAGGATCTGAAATTGATACCTTTTGATTATATTGAATTGTATTATCCACGTGGCATCCATCAGATAACCACCACATTTCCTGAATTACAAGAATTAGAATATCGGCGTCAGAGGGAACGATATCAGCCATACCTGGAACACTACAATAAAGGAGAAATTCATATCGATGGACCACCTCCTTTGAAAAAAAGATTGTTATTTGTGTTGTGTGTATTTATAAAGTAATAATGATTGTATTTTATTGGAAATAAAAACTTGATCAATATTCCGCTTCATTTTAACGTACCCAAATCCACCGCCATCCAAAATACCAACCAAGAAAGTTTAATTCGTTTCGAATCCGCCGCCATACAAGGTACTAACCTAACATTGCACATTACGATCGTCTTTTTTTTGTTTTTTTTTTTAGTTCCAACATTCTCTCCGAGCGGTGGCGTCACTGCTTTTCAATCATCCATTTGTTATAACATCACATTCAAAATGGCGGACTGCGCTGAAACACACAAATGCACTACTACTCCCGTCCTCGGCAGTCGAGCGGAGTTCTATTGCGACGTTGCCACATCGACGATCAGGCCTTTCGTGACGCAGGCTTTCCGCAGACGGGTATATGATTTCTTGCACGGGTTGGCGCATTCAGGGACGAAGGCCTCAGCTGATTTTGTCGCGCAGCGCTTCGTGTGGCCATCTATGCGGAAAGACTGCAACACTTGGACCCGAGCTTGCGTTCCTTGCCAGCGTTCCAAGGTCACGAGGCACGTTGCAGCGCCCATCGGAAGATACGACGTACCGGGAGCCTGTTTCGAGCACGTCCACCTGGATTTCGTGGGTCCCCTTCCCGTCTCGCTAGGATTCCGGTATCGCCTCACATGCGTGGATCGCTTTACGCGGTGGCCGGAAGTATTTCCCATCGTGGACGCTACAGCTGACGCGGCCGCCAGGGCGTTTTCCGCGGGATGGATCGCGCGCTATGGAGCGCCGCTGCGCATCACGACGGACCAGGGACGACAATTTGAGTCCTGCCTGTTCAGGGAGCTAGCCCTCTTGACAGGCACCTCGCATATCCGCACCACGGCATATCACCCAGCCGCGAACGGCCTCGTGGAGCGATTCCACCGCAAACTTAAGGCCGCCATCATGTGCCATGCCAACGAACGCTGGTCGAATATGATTCCAGTCGTCCTCTTGGGGATCCGGGCGGCTCGAAAGGAGGATATCGGTGCAACACCGGCGGAACTGGTGTACGTTGAACCTATCCGCCTCCCGGGAGAGTTTTTCGCGACCAGATCCGCTCCAGAGGGTGACGCCATGTATTTCGCCGCGCAGTTGCGGCGGAACATCGAGAAGTTGCGGCGGAACATCGAGAAGTTACGCCCGACAGAGACAGCACAGCCAATTTTCATTTATAAGGATTTGGCAAGCTCCTCCCACGTTTTCGTCCGGCATGATGCGGTGAGGAGTCCACTACGGCCTCCATACGACGGTCCGTACCAGGTGCTGAAAACCACCCCGAAGTACTTCCTGCTTCGGATTCGGGGTGAGGAGGTGAACGTCTCTATCGACCGCCTCAAGCCTGCCTACATTTTGGCAGACGATACCATGCCAGCGCACAACGCCTCTCGCCTCGAACAGGATGGACGAACTCCACCGACTTCGGCGCCCGAGATGAAGTCGCGATGTGATCGGCGGGTTAAATTTCCGCACCATTTTGCAGACTTTCGCACTTAATGGCGAACACCTATTTGTTATTTTTTGTATGTTTTTTATTGCAGAGCAAAATTTTGGCCAAGGGGGTGATGTAGCGGCCGGCGCGACGACATTGCTTACCTACGCATTGAAGATGGGTTTTCCCCGCTGCCGACGAGGAATTTCCCCGCTGCCGACGAGGGGTTTTCCCCGCTGCCGACAGGGAGTGCGGTAGCGAGAGACAGCAGATGACGCCGAGTCACCCTTGCGCGAGCTTCATTGCAAGGCAGCGGTTGCTTCGTTAGAGTTGTTATTTGTTGTGTTTATTGTTATAGTTGTCGTTGTTGATGAACTATTCACAAAATACGGCGCGATTATTTACGCAGCCACAGGTTTAAGAAAAATCAACATCCATGAGAGGGTCGCTGTCTATAAAAAACATAGCCTGGACCGCATAGACGTTAATGATGACGAAATGATGATGCGTCGACATTGTAACAGCCGAGTAGATTGAAAAATAAACTGATGTGAGCAAAAATGACATATTCCATATTTATATCGCAAATTACATGTTGTTAACTCTGGGATCGTTGTCAACATTTACTTCCGGTTGACAATTAAGAAAATAAAAAGGAGCGTTACGAAGACGTAAATAAGCGTCAATTGTTAACAATAGTTTTCGTTAGGTGGCGTGGTGGTGGCAGCTAAAAGTATTAGATATCTCTTAAACAATGCATTATATGGAAAAATGTATCAAACAAAGGTTGTAGAAAATGAAATTTCCTACAACTTTTAGTCCAGTATATTTTTACATTTATCAAATATTTCAAAATAACGGATGTGACAAGAGTAAACACCCACTTCCAGTCGACCGATTTTTACCAAAAACTAATCAGATCTTCTAACTTTTATAAAAATATTGAATATAAAATTTTGCGTTTAACTGATTAATAGTTTTTGAGTTAGAGCGCCCACAAAAATCTATCACATACAGACAGACACACAGACATCATCGAGAATATAGTCAAAACGTGTTCAGGGGACCTTAAAACATGTATTTCCGTTGAAATCTGGAATTCGATTTTTTTCATGAAAATAATACTTGCTCTATACTTCGTATATGGAGAAAGTAAAAAGATAATCTCGAGAAACGTGGACAGTGTCGGTCATAAAAAGAAAATTAAGACTTCTTCAGATCAGAATCGGCGACAAGGAACTTTATGTGAAATAGTTGCAACTCAGAATCAATCCAGAGATTCAAAATTAAATTTATTTGAAAAAAAAGTAAAAATGTGCCTTAAAGCGAACATTCCTTTACATAAACTGGATAATCCAGCAGTAAGGGAATATTTTTCCGAGAATATTAAAAGGTCAGGAGATCTACCTTCTTCAGATTGCTTGAGAAAACTTTATCTGCCGAACAAGGAATGCTGATGGGATATTTTCAGGTGATATAAATGAGCTTTTGAATGATGTTGACAACAATGATGCTTTATTTGACATTATTGAAACCCTAAAGCATACTTCAAGTGATAGTCTTTAAAAAATCGATAAATATTTAGAGCCTGAGCCATCAACCAAAACAAGACTAACAAAAGAATCATTGAAAGAAAATCTAAAAATTATTCCGTATTTTTCAAAAGTTTCAGAATCGGATTGCTTAGAAGATTATGAATGCTTTCATTCGCAGTTGGTTAGTAATATTAAGGAGAATATAAAATCAGATATCTTGCAAATGTTACTTACATTAAAAATGAAATAAATCATTTGGGGAAGCAGCACTTCAGTCCATCTGGAGTCCCGTGTCAAGTGTTGATGCCGAGCGCTATTTTGGTGTTTGCAATTTAATAGTGACAGATCGTCGTCAAAAAATGAAAAATGAGACTATAAAAACATGTTCAATGCTTTTATTTAACCAAGATTGAATGTTAATGAGAAAATTTCTCATTTTATTTTTAAGAGTTGATTTAAAATTTTCTATTATAAACATTTTTGCACTGTTACGGTATTTTCTTACTTATTTTTATAGATTGTATTTAACTAGCCTTGTTTTCGAGTTACATAGTGTGTTTTTGTTAAGGTATAAATGCCCAAAAAATTGCCAGAAGAGTAAGTGGGTTTGTTTTCTTGTCGATTGACTGTGTTTATTTCATAATAAAGCTCATCCTTCAATTCTAGTGGTTTTTTTACCTTTTTTCTTCCAAGATACCTATTTTTTATATGTATATATTATGTATTTTATATTTTTTATACAGTGGAATTCCAGAATTATATAAATAGATTTTGTGCCCTTAAAAATGCAAAATCATTAGAGAAGGGAGGAGAGAAACCCGGTGCCGGCATAAGCCTACTCTTGCGAAATACACCAGGGGGGCCAACTGCTTAACGTCCCTTCGGAAGTACGGAGTGTTGATTTGTGCGGTCTCCTCAATATTTCTCGTGGTCTCGTTTTCTCATCCTCGTCGCCTAATAGCAACGCACAAATAGAGGGCCGGAATCGTAAGGTGAGGACAACACTCAAACCACACCGCCGGATCCCTCTCTAAAAACTCATTGATGCTAAAATTTATAAAAATAGATGCTAATAAACGATAAAATCTGAAAATTAAAATGCGAAAATTCTCAGATTTTGATGCTAAAAATTCGTATCACTAACAATAAGTATATATAGAAAGCAGGACTACCACATTAAAAGAAATAAAAAATTCTTTTTACACGTATTTGTGTTGAACTGTCCACATCAATTTTAACCAAATTTAATACTTATAATATACGCTTATATGCAAAACCATATTAACATATTTAAAACGAATCAGCCAAACGGGTGCCACAATTACAAATTAAACTCTTTCAGTAATTAAGGATTTGGAGGGAATTGGCTGGCGGATTTCAGTTAAATTTTGTATATAAGATTTGTACAATGAAATCAAGATGTTTTAAGCGGAGCTAAAGTGCAGGACTACCCTGTAAAAATTTAAATAATATTTCTTTTACGCGTATTCTAGAGAACTGACCAAATGGATTTTAACCAAGTATAGTATATTTTATCTTCATATAAATAAATAACCAAAATATCTTTTTTAAACCGGGTCTCCTAAACAGGGCTACCATATTATCAAGGTTAGAATTTTTCCGTAACTATGAATTTGGAAGGTATTGGCTGAAAGGATTTCAAAGAAATTTCGTTAGTAGAGCGAGTATAGAATGGAAAATCGAGATGAAATGGTTAGAACAGATAAAAAGCAGGGCTACCGCAATATAAGGAAAGATAATTTTCTGATGTCAAACCAAATAAACTAGTATACGATTATACTACGGCGAATTTGACGAAAAGCTCTTCTGTACCACGGGAAACCTGTGTACACCCCTACTTGTTATATATTAAAATTATATTGAGGGAAAGTAGCCGGATTTGTTCTTTCCAGAACTACTTGTTTTATTTATAAAGGGGCGGCAAAATTTATTTTGCACGCGGGCAGCATTGCCTAGAAACGGCCCTGCATTAATGGACAATGTGACACCATTCTTTTGCCGTAAAATTTTCCATAAATTATATTTAGTCTGCTACCCTTTCGCTGTCGAAAGAAACACAAATTTCTTGATACAGGTGAGTAATCCCTGGCGATGAATAACCGTTTATCTCTGTTTGCTTCATTTTATCTTTTTGGGTTGTTTTTTATTTGCGCTATTCTTGTTAATATCTTATTATATTGTAATTTACGTTTCGGGGAAGTACATATTTCCACGCTTGTACTTTTAATGATCTCTTCTGTAACTAATGCTTTTTTTAATTACAAAGTGGTTTTACTATTATTTTATTGAGCTTTATAATACATCCTTGACAGATAGGTATGGGAAGTCTGTAAGATCGCGATTGTAATCGAGGAGTCATAGTACTGGACATTACGCTAAGTGATTGGATTAAGAGCTATTACAGATAATACGTTTTCATAATCAAGAATCCGTTTTTTATCTTAGAAATCAGCGAAAATGACAATTAAAGCAATCATTTAAGTATAGAATAAATTAGTACGTAGATTAGTAAACGGATATGTCAACATAAATCCCAAAAATGTATCTATTTTTCCAATCATCAAGCTGACAGCCAAGTACAAATTACGAAAAAAAGCGGTAACTATTTAAGATTTTACTGCTTTAATGACGGTTAAACAGCATTAAAACTATAAATAGCATCTCTTAAATTATGGGAATTGAAGATAGTTTAATTTTTATACGAAAAATAAATATACAACAAAATCTATTACTGCCGCATATAAGAAAAATTATTTCAACCACTCAAAAGTCACTGCCAGTATTATCAATCCGTGCGCCTCAATACATTCATTTTTATTTACGACCTCTTTCAGCCATCGATGTTTTGCCCGCCGTTGTCCGCAATGCATTATGCTGAGTCCGTCATGGCGGAACTGCTTTGTGTTCTGTGTATTACAAGTTGAAATAATTGTCGAGATATCATTTTCAATCTATGAAGGGTGAATATGCCAACTAAAGTGTCCAAGAAAGTCGTGGGAATGATAATCAGGAGCCGCAAGACCATCATGAAGGATGGTGTAGTTACGGTAAGAATATTTTAATGTTTGTTTACTTGTTGCATAGATTTACATGGTATAAGCATTTCATGATGATCGGAATCTGTTTTGTATAGTGTATATGGTTATCCCATGTCTCATATTGTGAAAATTTTATTACAAACTTATTAATTGTAAGATATACAACTTACAAATGTTGGATTCTTTACCAATCCTTCATTATAAATTATTCTCTCAATTAATTTGAAATCTTGGGTTTATTTAGATGATTTTGCTGTCCTAGTTTTTGTTGAATGAATAATGTAAATTTCGCGATTCTTCCGTTTCGATTGTTAGGTATTATGATGTAGATTACCTTCCGTGGAAGAGATATTCCATGTAGATACATCATAAATGGCATTTCGCAGTAAAATTTAGTGAACTATGTATAACCCTAATGCAAGCAGATTATTTTGTCCGTTTCAAGTAGTTTTAGACGAATTGCTATTTGAAAATTCCTGGTACATTTCGTTACGTTAATATTATTAGCAGTTTCACTGAGTGGTTAAATTTCTCGAAATTCCTCTCAGTATTTATTCTTGTCAAACTTAATTTCTCTTGTTATGCGATAAGCTTATATGAAAATGATATACCGGAAGTGACGTTTGGCCAAATGGCAGAAGTGCTTTCCGTTCTATAAGATGGAAATCCTATTATAGCAGTGTTTATTTTGGTTTTCCCCTTCGTGTTTTGTATTTTTTTTTTGCCATCTAACATGCTGATCTACAATATGAAAGATATCACTCTATTCGACCTCACAAAAGTGCAAACCTTGACCTACTCTGTGAAAAGATGAAGGTCATCGCAGACAAATTTTTCAGCATGAACTGTCGTTTAAGTCAAACTTTATTATTTATTTGCATATTAAAGAAATATATTCACTTTTACGCGCGGAATGAGAAATACTTCGATTAGTGCTAAATAAGTCAAAATTCTTTTATTTGTTATTATGGATTGGAAATTCCCGAGTTTCGTATGTGGTATATGCTGATAATAGTATCTTGGTTGTGTTATTAATCGTAGGGTTGGTTAGTTTTATAGCGAGCGAGATGTGTCACAAAGTTGAGATGTTTATTTAACAATGGCGTGCTTTTGCACTTGGACAGATATCGAAGAATTATTTCCGTAATTTGGATCATTTATCGTAACATTGTGTCCGTATGCCAGAGGAGGAAACCACTACCGAGCCATCGGTTGCTCGGGAAAGCGTGTTTTGGAATTTTTTAAAGATAAAGGTACAATAATTCTGTGCACCATTAAGTAGTTTAGGAAAAGGTTTTTGTTCGCATTACTTTATTTACTTTATATTGCTTTTCAGTCGTCCGGAATTGGTGAGCCGAGTGTCTACCATGCACTGGTCGTCATATTCTTGGAGTTTTTTGCCTGGGGTCTTCTTACTATGCCTGTCATCGCCGTAAGTTATTAACGCAGACTAAATGTTTTATAACTTTTTTGCGAGAGAAATAACATATAAATGTATATTAATATAATTGATTTATATTTGGCATTATTCTATTGAAATTTTATTGTAATATCTCATTTGCACTGAAGTATTATTAAAATAAAAAATCATATTTGTTGAAAGAAGTTGTTTGGGCTGCCTATGATCTAATGAAAATTTGGAAAGAATACTAACAAAGGTGAATTCATAACGAACTCGTCTCACCCTGACAAATTTTTCGAGTCCCACAATGTCCATCATCTGACGTAAGCCCATACAAATACAGTAGAACTCAGCTATAACAGCATTCAAGGGACTGGCAAATATTGCCATTATAACCGAGTTTCATAATATATAAGGATAAACATAGAACAAAAATAACAAAGAACTGTTTCCATATTCTCTAACTTATTATAAGTTCTTAAAGGTCCACATTTAATATATTTTAAAAACAAAATACAATATTTTTAATACCTAGTAAAATGGTAGATGGTAGCTCATAAACACTTTGGCTCCAAGTTGAACAGTTGTATAAAACTCCTTCAGCCAAAAAATTGTAGGGTAAGCCGTATGCATTTCGCCCACTAAGTGGGCATCTTCAGGGGAGAACCTGCCTTGGCAGTGAACAGAGTTCAACTGTTCCGTTTCCATCATCTTACCGTTTCTTTCCAAGGAAATGCCAAGCAATTACATCATATGTTATCTCTTGAATTTAATAATAAAAGTCAATATTTAGCACATTAGACTTATTTCACAGGTACAATTTTATATTTTTTTAATAGAAACAAATTTTATAATAGAAAAATAAAATATTATGCAGAGAAATGATCGACGTGTGTGAATAAATAAGTAAAGATGGAAACTATGGCGAAATTGATGTTAAATAGAAATTATCTCCTTAACCGTAAAATTCAGAATTAGAGAGACAATGAAAAAGGGGGCAGGAAGGGAAGGAAAAGGCAAAAGTCAATAAAAATTTTAAACTTACAGGTTTAGGGGTTGTTACTCCATGCCAGGGACCTGATGTCACTCACACATTCACTCACTCAATCGCACAAGCACTAATCCTAAAGGTGAAAAAGGAAACAGGATTGGGTTTGTGAGAAATTACTCTGTGCCAGTGACCCAAAAAATCAAACCGTTGCTAGGTTTGTGGGTCAGTACGACCACAACAGGGACCTACTAAGCAACCACAGACACACGTACATGCCGAGAGGTAAAGGGAAAAAATAAAGGGGGAAGGAAAGGGGAAATAATGCTAGGTTTATGGGAGATTAAACCACACCTGTAGGTTTATGTGCCTTCCAGCAGCGATAGGGACCTAACAGATGAAACAATCACGCACGCAAGCACTCGAATACATGCCACAAGATTTCCAAAGATCAGGTAAACATACTGATTACGTATTTCGAGAGCAATGCTGTCATCATCAGTAGCTGATGTGTAATGAGGGGTGGGAGTGTTGTAGGCGGTATTTATATGTTTATGTGCTGAAGTGAAAGGGAGGGAAAGAGGTTCAGCCGTTACAAGGTACAGAGGTGAAAGGGGGATCGGGCCGCTGTCGTTATTCATAACGGAATTTTTGTTTCTGTTTATGTTTATGCTTTCGTATGTGTCTAGTTTATTTTGGTTGGTTACAGATTTTACAAGAGTTAGGTTTTCGATCGTGATTGGATGGTGGTGTTCTTGGATATGTGTTGCTACACTCGAGTTGTTTAGTCTGTTGTGTTTAAAATGAGCTATGTGTTCTTTGAAGCGTGTTTCTATCTTACGTTTTTTTTGTCCATATATGTATTTTGTCGCATCCTCCACATGATATTTTGTATATGCCGGATTTGTGTAACGAAGGAATTGTGTCCTTGGGGTTGTGTAATAAGTTGGAGAGTTTATTGTCATTAGCAAATACTGTATTATAATTTAATTTTGAGAAGATTTTGTGTAGTTTGAGAAATTTTTCTCGAGTTACTGCCCGGGTCATGTCGTCATCCAAGACTCGGCAATGAGAGCCACCACCATCTGGCACAACGAAGAGCAGTGGTAAAATCCCTGGCGCACCAAGCCCATGCCATCTCGGACCCAGAGAGTCTACCAGCGGAGAAGAAATACCTCCGAAGGATGCTCCAACAAAACGGCTACAGCGCCAAGGAAGTTGACCCTAAAAGGGCCGTTCAAAAAACTGGAAATTCTGAAGGGACCCAGAAGAAAAAACCGAAAGCCACGGTGTGTCTCCCTTACACTTCAACGCTGTCAGGAAAAATAGCCAGGATTCTCTCCAAAAGAGGGATTAGAACAATACACAAACCGCCACCAAAAATCGGCAACCTCCTACGGCCGGTCAAGGACAACCTAAGATTGAAAATGCCAGGGATTTACAAAATCCCATGTGAATACGGCTTTTCCTACATCGGGCAAACAGGGAGAACAATAGAGACCAGGATAAAGGAGCATGTCCGGTGCATCAAACACAACCACCCGGAAAAATCCGCAATAGCCGAGCACAGCATCACCACGGATCACAGACTGCGCTTTGAAGGCACCAAGCGGCTAGCAAAATCCAACGGCTACTGGGATAGGATGGTGAAAGAGGCAACTGAGGTCCGGCTCAACCCAAAAAATCTGAACAGGGAAATGGGTTTCCCGCTGAGCAAAGCTTGGGATCCCGTGATCTCCCGGATTGGCCACTCACATCTACCAATGAGCTTGGAGCAACGGCCAGACGAGAGTATATAAATCCGGACTAAAACCCACATTGGTATCATTAGTAACCCTGAATATGGCGTTGAAGTCGGACGCCGAAACGTTTTTTTTTTTGTCTTAGATGACGACATGACCCGGGCAGTAACCCAAGAAAAATTTCTCATATTCATTCGCCAGGAAAACTTCAAATCTTCCTTCATTTTGTGTAGTTTGTTTGTGAGCCCAGAAGCAAAGGGGATTTTAATGTATTTTGTGTCTGTAGGGGAAGTGTCAGTTAGTGTTGTTTGCGTTTTAACATGGAGCCTATGTTTATGTTTACGCAGGATGTTTTTGATCATTTCAGAGTCGTATCCGTTGGTTTTTGTACAGTTCTTAATATGTGTGAGTTCTTTACGGTAATCAGATGGGGAGAGAGGCACGCGAAGAAGTCTATTGATCATGGAATTAAAAGGGGCCAATTTATGTGAGATGTGATGATTGGAATTGGATGGGATATATCTATCAGTGTGTGTTGGTTTTCGGTAAATATTGAATTGTAACTTGTTGTTGTGTCTTGTTAATAATAAGTCTAAGAAGGGTAGTGTGTTTTCTTTTTCGAGTGTGAATTTAATCGAGTCATATTGGTCGTTTAGTTCTTGAAGGAAGTTAGTGATGTTGTATTTTGATGTGTCAAAAACAGCGAATATGTTGTCAACGTATCTAAACCAAGTTCTGGGGAAGTATGTGAATGTGGTTTTGCAGGGTTTTTTTAACTTCTATTTAACGTGTGTGAAATTTTGAAAACCATGTAATACATAATCCTACATCACATTTTATGCAAAATGTGGGCACAGTATTAGAAAACCTTTCACCAGCACAATGGTGTCTGTATTTGGATACTCCATCAAGGCGAATTTTGTCACTGACTCGGACTTGCAAAGTGCTCTTCTTTGACATTGACGGCCGCCCAGTTGCAATAGGAGGATTTTTATACCAAGTTAGATAGATTTGAACTATGCTACAATGAAAGTTCAGTCCCTGGCTTTTTATGTGAAGAATCCATGCATCATGTAAGGACACGTCTACTAACCACATATATCACAAATGGTCGAGAAATGCGCAGTTGTTTTCTCTGTTTGAGAATATCATGAAACCATGGTAATTGGCTCGACACTGTGACAAGTGGTCGCTACATTAACTATTGAATTGTCAACCCATCTGGTAATAAGAATCCTGTCTTTTTCACTCTTTTGTTTTTAGACTAGAAAACATACTTAGTGGTATTCATAATCAGTGTCAGTAAAAATTTATGCAAAACATAGTAGTTTTATGGAAATCATGATTAACTTCTTAGTTCAGCTGGATATATGGAAACACAAGAAAAAACCAGAAGAAGAAATTTGAATACTAAAACCCTGTAGCACCATGTAACAAGAAATGTCAGAAACCATCTGTCTTAAAGGTTTGTTTCATACTGAAGTTTTCAAAGGATCACTCGAAGTTGCTCTGTTCGTCTTGTTGTAAAAAATAAACAATTCTACTATTTACCACTTTGTTTACTGGTGTCTGGTTTCTGTCAAGCTATATTAAATTTCACCCACTTCTTATGGAACATATGTCTAAACAACTCCACAATCAGTTTTAGGTGACGTGTCGATTACCTTACACATCAACGTATGGAGAGATCACATTACTAAGGGATCCACCTAGTGTGTCCATATGATCACGCGGGAAAGTTTTGTTACACAAGTCACAAATAATACAACACAACAAAGTTACTTGTGTTGTAGTTAAATCATCATATAATTAATATATATGTAGCAAAGATTATGCAAAAGAATGAAAAATGTACATGCTATAAGCAATGCAATAAAGTATTACATAGTTTCCAAGCAGATTAATTCCATGTGTCAAATTCAAGTTGTTACAAGTCAAAAAATATAGTTTAAAGTAAATATGCAATGGTATAAAAAGTTTAATGTAATCTTTGAGAAGGTATATGTTTAAAAGAAATGTAATGTATCTAAAATAAACACAATAGCACGATTTAAATGTTGCGATATTTGTTGAGTTCATATGATCACGCTAGGCGTTAATGGGTTAAGCATCTTCTCCCTTCTACCTGCATGATGCAATTTATTGGGTGATCTCTTCTTGCTGATGCTAACAGAAATTTCCTCCTCGGTAGTTGTTCCTCTTATGTTAAAGGAGCATCATGTACTCGCGATGAATTCCGCAAACACAGATACCAGATGCCAACTTATTCCGGCAAAACTATAGGTAGATATTGATATTAAACGTTTAATGACAGAACTGCCTATTTTGAATAACAATATTAAACTTAAAACTCATTCAATATTATAAAAATATAACGTCATCTCGATTGCCGAAACCTGTTCTGAAATCCTCTTGTAAGATGTGCAGTCCCTTTTTCTTGCCAAAATTTAGTGGGAAAACAGTGTGCGTGGTATGCAAGTAAATAAGGATTAACACACCACCCCATTTGCAGGAATTTTGATCTACTCTTATTTCATTACATTACTCATTTTTTCACTGAAATTGTTAACAACACTCCAACTCCATCTCTGACAAAAAACTCCCTTGCGCAAAAAAATGCGCATGAACCACCTCTTACAATGATACATACATCATTGCTTTGATCTGTTGTCAAGCCTCACATTAAATTTGGTGACTCCTTCCTCAGCAGTGTGTGTCCTGGATCATGGGAATAAATGTAATTTGAAATAATATTTTGTAAAATCATTTTTATTTAAAAAAAACTGAACACTTTTTAAAAAAGAATCAATTTTTCTTTGCTTGAGTTGTTTTTGAAACCCCATACAACATAAGCTAAAGATAGTGGTGAAGCACCATCCACCACTAAATATCACGAGCAATTGAATTTTAATGTTTCTCTTGCAAAGGAACACTTTCACATGCAGGAACACCTTCTCACACAGAAAACCATTGTAACACCTTTGACATGCAGAACTGCATGGCCTATGCTTTTTCAAAACACTGGAAATACATCATTGTGATAGAAGTACAGCTCTGATTGGAATATTGAAAACTCAACTCTAATTGGCCCAGTGTATTTTCAATCCTTAGATGCACATAACTGAAAAAAAATGTTTAGTGAGCAAAACTTCATTCTAAAGATGTTGTAAATATAAGAGGAAGTAACCACCTTTTCCCTTTCTTGCTCATAAGTTTTTGTTGCACGGAAGTTCATATTAAAGAGTCAAAATCTGCGTTCGACGGGGGTACTATAACCCTTAAATGTGCAAAGGGAAATAATTTTACAAATGGTATTTTTGGGCCTACATTCAATGTAAAAATATATTAAAACCGGATTTTATTGTCATTTATTAGAGAAACAAATTACATGATTAACAATATGATAAAAATGCATAATTTATAATTAACCCTTCAGCAACGGGCTAGATTTAAATACCACGCTGATTTTGATGTAGTTCATTATAAACATTCATAAAGTTTTACCTAATAATCAGATTTATGTGAAATTTTTGGAATATTTATGTTATAGTACGTTTATTATACCATTATGTTTTATATAATTCTATTACAACTAGGGAGATGCCTGTTGAAATTCAACGGGAAAGTTTTTTGTGAAGTAAAAAATGAACAAATATACCTTGACTTTCTTTGGATGGCAAGAAAACAAACTTTCGTTCTTTTAGGCATTCATTGTTTTAAGTTTCAAACTCCTACGATGATTCTAGGTACCTAATTTTAATATGCAAATGATTAATGTTCTACATTCAAATGTATTCCTTCTTGTAAATAACGCAACGAATGTTGTTTACATTGGTTGCTATGAAAAGAATTTCTCTCTCCTCTCTCTCGTAAGAGCATTCAAAGCATGCTTTCACCCATAAGGATTGAAAGAACAATAGGATTTCGAGGTTTAACAATGTAATGGGTTGGCATGGCAACATCTCTTTAAATGGCAAGATTTCCCCAAAATATGTGAATTAAATGTTTGGCATGAGGAATTTCGAACTGTAGGCGGGAAAAGATGAACAGAATAAGAAACATCATAGATTTTTCTTTAAAATGGGCTAGATCCGAAGATCATAGGTGAATTCTTTCTAATTTAGATCTAAAAAGAATAAAAGCCTGCAAGTCAAAAAGTCAATTTTTACGTGTTATGGAAATGGAAATGCCTACCTTGGAGTCGAACCTAGGACTTTTTTGAGATTTCTTTTCATCATCGTCTTACAATATGTGAATCGATCATTCCTGCCAAATATCAAAAGTGAATCTCGTTCCATTATTGAGTTATTCGCATTTTTATAGTGACAGAGGGAGCCACAAAGGGACAGAAGTAGCCTTTTATTATTGTTAGATAAGATTTTGTATTATCATACAAAGAATAATAAAAGTTTATTCCACAAAAATGTTTAACACTCACTGCTTTGTGCTAGATTTGTTCCCATTCATTCAAATGACGCACTCGAGTTCTCTGTATATAGCAGCAAGTCGCTCTATTCTCATAACGATGCAGTTGTTGAGAGCCTCTTCCCACTTTATCTCTTACAAACACAGACATGGCACTCAAGAACTATTGACGAATAACATTGCATGGATGCTATTTATAAAAACGAGAGTGAATCATCTCTAGCTTTCCCCTATTCCCCTTCTTCTCATGGTGCCTTAGGGATCTTGGCCACTAATTCCTATTGATTGCGAACACTCGCCTTGTGTTCTGTATCTTTGATCATTTTCTTTCGGAAGACAGGATTTTCTGATGAAAAGTATCATCTTTTTTCGAATTATTTTCTTACATAAAGAATGAGCTAATTTCTGAGTGATTTAGAGACATAATCTTTGCTAGAGATTAAGGGTGAAAAAATATTGCAAATCATTTTTACTTGCTTCAACCAGTGGAGCAGACATCGTCGTAGCAGACGGAATTTAGTTTTGCATAATAAAACATTTAGAAAAATGTTGTATTTGACACCATCTTAAGGTGAAAACCTTTATATATAATAATGTGAAAGCCAATCTAAAAAATTAAAAACTTCTCTATGTAGCAAATTAAAGGTAATGCGGCATGGGTCCGTATCACACAATATGGTAAGAAACCGAGGTCCGAACCATGCACAGAGCCCATTGTTGAAGGCTTAAAGCATATACTGTATTTTTTGGCATATAAGATGCACTTTTTCCCCAGAAAAATCTGATGTGGCCACTACATGACTTTCTCCATACATGTAATATTTCTAAAAATTCCAAATAGATTAATTGATGATAAATATTTTTAGGAACTGCGAGAAAAATTTAAAGACCTAAGAACAGAAATAAACTCATACCGTAGCATTTGGATATAGCCACGAAGCCCCAACAATTAAGAAAATAAAAAGGAGTGTTACATGTTTACAGAAGTTGCTTCGAGGTGGTGTGGTGGTGACAGCTAAAAAATATAGTTTTAAAAATATCTCATAAACAATGCAATACAGGCAGAACCCGATTTATGAAAGGTTTACGTTCTTGAAAAACTTTTCGTAAATCAAAGCATTGTTTCCTATTGACTTCCATTATGTACTGATAGATATGTTGCTACTACGTATAATCTTCCCTCAAATATATGAAAATTACATTACATGTTCTTAAGGTCATTCACCATGGGAAGTAATTATTCTAAACACCCATATACAGCCCTCGAATTGGAAAATTTTAACAACCAGAACATTCTGATCTGATTTTTTTAAAGAAGGGGAACACTATGGGCTTCGTTTTGTATCAAGTGGAATGGCGTTCTCATGCATTTCTGCCCAATTCGATTAGTGTTTAGCACTTTAACAAGTTTTGACCTGTTCCACTAAGTAGGCAAATATTGTCACCTGTGCACGAGACATACAAGTGACAGAGATTGGATTGCCGTCACATCCACTTTAGCCCCAGTACCAGCATACATTATTTAGTAAAATGTCAATGATTTTAATTAGTGAATTTAATCTTGTTCAAAAATATTCTTTTTGATTTATTTTTTTATAACATTTGAAGAACCAGAACGCTTCTAGCTTAACTTTTTAACAACCAGAACAGCGTTCCAGTCCAATTCGATTATGCCCATATATTTGTGTTGTTCTTCATGCGACTTGATGTCGTAGTAATGTGACCCACTATTCGCTCATGAGTCGTGAAAATAAATGATAATATCATGATGATGACAATAATACTCAATCCATAGTTATTAAAATGAGCATGGCAACTGTAATAACAAAGTTTTGGCATAATTTAATATTAAATAATTTTTATTTGTTTATGTAGCACTGAAAGTTTTGATTTGTTGTGAGAAAGAACAAATATTTTTAATGTTGTGACTGTTCTAATGTCTCTTTGATTCAAAATGAGCAAGAAGAATTATTCTTACTGTTTTATTATTGTTATTATTAAAAATATTATCATTATTTCTTCTTCTGTTTCTCATTTTCTTTGACAATTGTTATGAAAAACTAACAAATTTTTTATGTAACTTTGAGAATTTTGTTCATATAACAAAGCACTGGACAAATATTTCTCTCATAACTTAGAAATTTTGTAAAACACCAATGTAAATCGAGGTCAACCTGTATAAGGGAAAATGTTTTGAACATATGTTGTAGAAAAATAAATTTCCTACAACTTTTATTCCAATATTTTTTACATTGATCAAGTATTAAAGCAAATATTTAAAAAAATCTGATGTGGCCACCATGACTTTCTCCGTATTCCAAAAATTCCAAATAGGTTAAATGGTAATAAATATTTTAAGGAACTGCGAGGAAAATTTAAAGACCTTACAAAGACATGCCATAAACTCTTACCCTAACCTTCTGATATTGGATATAGCCAGGAAGCTCCAATAATTAAGCCTAATAAGGAACGTTACTGAGACATAACTAAGTTTTGAGTGTTTGCAAAAGTTATCTCCAGGTGGTGTAGTGGCAGCAGCTAAAAAATATAACTTTAAAAATATTTCTTAAACAATTATTATATGAGATAATATTTCAAACAAAAGTTATAGAAAATTGAATTCTCTACAAGGTTTATTTCAGTATCTAATTCCTGTTTCCCAAAAGAAATCGCTGGAAACCCAAAACCCTAACAGGAGCGAAAACCGGACTGAAAAAAATCTCAGTTCCATGCCTTGGTATAGCATTTAGAAGGGCAGCGTCCCTACCTCCTGCAGACTTGTATGGCACTCTTACTTTTGGTTTACTCGGTGACCATTTCTGAGAGCAGAACAATGTGAATACATATCGTGATGGTTCGGAGGTAAATATTTGTATTGCTCTGGTATTTCCAGCTTTCCCTTCATGTCCTGTCAAAAATGACAACATGAATTTCAATGTTCCAGAGCTAAATCATAATTTAGTCTTTTGTATGTATAATAAGATTGAGACAACAATTAGAAGCTCGAGTTTTGACAGCAATGTGCTTACCAAGGCGCCATATGGTTAAAAGAAAACTTTTTTCCAAAAGAAGTAATTTAAACGATAAATTTGAGCGATTTTGAATTGATGACAAAATTCCACAATAAAAATAAGAAAAATGAATCATTATTCTTTGAAACAGTCCAAAGATCGATATCTTCTAATTTTAATTTTCAAAAGAATGAAAGTCTGCACATTTAAAAATCGCTTTTTATGTGCTATCTTATGGGAAACAGAAATTATTTTGGAGCTTTTTTAATGTCATTGATTTAAATATGTGATTGAAGTATTTCTGCCAAATTTCAATCTTCTACCTAATCTAGATCTACATTATATATAAAGACATCTATATGGAGGATAATGTTACTAATTAATTTTTTCAGAACAAAATAAGTATGGAAAACTTGTTAAAGGCATTATAATTAATCATCTGCATTGTTATGAACAGTATAGCAACATCGGAGAGGGAATAATTAATACTTATTCTGGTGCATGGAGACATTTTTTCCTACTTTGCCTTTGGGGACATTATGGCAGAGGTCATTTTATCCTACACCCATACTATGTGCTGTCACATGTCAGCTGCCTTGCAAAACACATTACCAAGATCATGTCTAGACATTATGTTGCTCAAGGTGAGTTATTATGTACCTTTAATTTTGTAACAAAGTCGTTAACATTGCATAAGTTAGCTAAAAGATGCTACAAGGCAGCCCAGGGTCAACTCAGCATAAACATATAGAAGACTGGTTGTTGCTACATTGTTAAACAAGTAGGGATATACATGGGTTTCCCATAGTACGGAAGTGTCTTTTGCCAAATTCACTGTAATATAATCGTATACTAATAGTTGCAATTGGTGCAATAAGTTCTATTCAAATACATGTATAAAGAAAAATAATTTTTCCTTGTATTGCAGTAGCAATGATCTGTTGTAAACATGTTCACTTCATTATGCCATTCTATAATTGCCCTACACAAACCTTACAAATTCATAGTTACCGAAATATTCTAGCCGTGATATTGTTTAGCCGACTTGAATGAAATATGCTATTTTGGTTATTTATTTATACTAGTAAAAGGTGCATGTATTCTGCAAACATTTCATCTCACCTTGAAAAACATTCATTTTTCAGAGAGATATTTCATCATTGTAAATATTTTTCTAGTTCTTAAGATTTCAAATGGCTAAATAATTAATTCAAACAATTATCTTTCCCAGATGATCACTCTATTAAAAATTCGTTTTAGTTGATCAATAAATTAAAAAATCTGTCCATAAAAGAATCGGAGATTGTAGTCTCCTTTGATGTAAAAAGTCTATTTCCTAGTGTGTCCTTAGACGAAACATCCCAAATATTAAAAGGTCAATTAATCAATAAAAATATCCCTGACGAAGTTGTTTATGAATACATTTTACTCGCAAACCTATGCATGTCCCAGAATATTTTTCAATTCAATAACCAGTTTTACCAACAATCTCAAGGTACATCCATGGGAAACCCCTTATCCCCTTCTATTGCTAATTTGTTCATGTCCTTCTTCGAGAAGAAATGCAAAGAAAACTTCAAATATTTCCCTGAAACGTGGTACAGATATGTCGATGATATCCTTGCTGTGTTTCATTTAAATAAACAGACTATAGATAACTTTATCAATCAACTTAATAATGTATTTCCTTCAATTAAATTCACCCATGAATTACAAAAAAATAATACCTTACCTTTTCTTGATTTGCTCATCATCAAAAACAAACAACAAATTGAATTTGACATTTACAGAAAAGACACTAATAATTTTATTCCAAGCAATTATTTTTATCCTATTAGCCAAAAAATAGCTGCTTTCCACCATTTAGTTCATAGATTGTGTAATGTGCCACTCAACAAACAGAGATATGATAAGGAACTTGCAAACATAAAAGAAATAGCCACAAATCTGGGATACAACCATAACTTAATTAATAATTTGGTTAGAAAACACAATCTCAAGAAAACTTTGGCTAATATTACCACTTTCAGCATTGACAATAAAAAGGATGAAAAGTTCATTAAATTACCTTATTTCCCACAGTTAAACAAGGACTTGGACAAGATTCTTAAACAGAAAAGGTACAGAACAGTATACACAAACTCGAATAATTTAAAAACTTTATTAGGCAACCCGAAAGACAAGACAGCTGATTTAGAAAAGTCAGGTATTTACAGGATACAATGTTCTCATTGTGACAAACAGTATATTGGCCAAACCAAAAGGAAAATAATCACTCGCTTCAAAGAACACATAGCACATTTCAAATATAATCGCTGCGATAAATCCAGTGTAGCGAAACACATAGCAGAGACAGGACATGGCAGAACCTCTGATGATATTAAAATAATTACGTCTGCACATAACTCATACAATTCCCTTAGTGCTCTGGAAAACCATATTTACAAAAACCGATCGAACCTCATGAACACAGAAACGGACTTCAACAAAACGTTATTCAAACTCACAGACTAACACACAACAACACAGACTGCAGTAATTTTATACTTCACTTGTTTTCGCCTCTCACTTTTCTTCTTGAATAACTTCCGTGCAATCTTCACAGTCGGCCTCGTGTCACTGTCGAAGCAGGTTTGCCCTGAGGATGCCCACATAGTGGGTGAAATGCATTGGCCCTTCCAATAAATTTTATGGCTGAAGGAGTGATTTATACCTTTAATCCCTATTTATGTTAAATACCAAAGCAGTACGACCCCATATTAGTAAATTTCGGAGAAAATCAAGGATAAAGTTTTGCGTGTTACTCTTATACATTTTGTATCACATTCTACGTAGGAGTCTCGGTGGCCAAGTGGTTAGCACACGTACCTTGCAAAGTAACTTTTCCGTGGTTCGAATCCTGGCTGTTAGATTTTTCATTTTTGTTTTGCATTTTCTTGTCATTTCTTTCTTAATATAATGATGTTATATTAGGGCTCACAGATTTTTATTAATATTTTTTACATTTCCTTATTTCTAATTTGACAATGCCGTTTTATGGTCGAAAACTTTTTACATTCAATCATTTTCTTTGTATATGGAGGGTACATGTGATTAGAAATAAAAAGGAAAGAATATTTGGAATCCTGATTTGCAAAAGATATGCTTTTATTCAAATATGAAGAAATTTTGTGTTGGTTTTCAAGCGTGTACAAAAGTGTGGATGGTACATTTCATAAAAACATTTGCCAAAAGATGGAAAACAAACATCATTCATGTTCTTAACTGCTTCCCTGATTACCCCAAGTATACTCAGATCGAGGTGAGGGTCAAATTCTGACAAGCCCGAGTTTACTTGGGCCACTATATTTTTATGGTAATTACTCGGAAACTAAGGACCGATGGAAAGACTTATTATAAAAGGGACCTCTTATTTCATGTATACTTTCCACTCTCCAAATTTGGTCCAAATCTCGGAGGGGCAGAGGGTAACCTCTCCTTGTTAGCTCAAACTTCTCACCTGCTCTCACCTCTTGCTTAGTTTTCATCAAGAATCACACACACACGCACCTGATTATTTACTGGAAACATTTTACATAGCATACTCAAGAGTAAGTAGTGGAAATAATTTGTACATTCTTTCACAAAGTGGAAAGAGCCTCAACATAGTCTATAAAGAATGATTGTAAAAGGTTTTAAGTAAGTTATTCAAGATAATTGAGTCCAGAGAATAGAAATTATTAATTCAAAACCATGATTATAGGTACCTGCCAATGGAACTTGACAAGATATTAATTTTAATTATTCCGGGCGAAGGACAGGCTATTCTGCTAGTTCTATAATATAACAACGATAAATTCAATTGAAAATATTAGTGATAATTTTTATAGTTCATTTATTCATGCAGTACAATACAAATTTCATTTTGCACTACACTTTGAAATCCAGCTTTGTGTGGTATTCTCCAAAACAGGAAAATACTCACAGACCGACATCGCACATTTTGCATTTTGCCACACTCTGTTTTCTCTTTTCTGAACGCACACCATCGAAGGCGATTTCACTTTATGGACCAATGTTTATTTTCTTTCACCTCTAACTGACACAACAGGGCCCCACATGCACTTGGTCTTCTCTTTTGGGAAGTTTTCGAGGCAATAGCTGACACCTCTTCTTCAATAAGTTCCCTTCCCCTCTGACCTGAGTAAAACGTCTCTATTGAGCACTGTAATGTTGAGGAGGTGAAAGAAGAGCTTCTTCGTCCACTTCCAGCATCCTTGGGCCATGGAGAGATCAGAGTCAGGGAGTTGGAAAGGGGCTAGGCTAATACTCGCACCCTATTTTCTGTTTGCTCTTGGTGTGAGGTGTCCCCATCCCCAGTAGTTGGATCTACCACATGTTGGCCTTGACACTTCTTGAGAGCAGCCCTCTAGGAGGACCCCTCCAAATTTCACACACCCATGACGATTGCAACATCTGTGGGTGACTTCCAAACTAAGTGTGCCCATATGGGCATGCCATCCACCGAACGGGACCCATTTTGCAAGCCTGTACAGGCATGCCAAGCATTTAAAGGTTAAAGTAGCGACCTGCGAATTGCTAATTCTCCTTCGAATTGAATCTGCAATCTAGGTTCAAATTCGAATCAATTTCGAATCGAATCAGGCAGTGACTTATATAGTTATGCATATACTTTTGTCTACATAAGTACATGTATGTATGCTTGTTAAGTATTAAATGTATGTTGGGGGTCTACAGGCCTAATGTTACTGATTAATATTATGGCGAAAACCTTTGAGTGAAAGTTTAGTTACTGGACAAATAAAGTTATTATAAACGTATTTTGTATTATTCATTTAATTAAGATCTACTGTGATCTCACCCGACATTTACAAAAACTTGAGAATATAATAGCAATGCATATTTAACTAAAGCGAACTTAAAATTTAGAAATAAAAATACATACTTTTAGTTTAATAACTTTAATCAGTGCAAACCATGTTATGAAATGAAGTTAAAGATTTTAATGAAGTTCAACAATGTAAATTAGATACATATTCGTTCATGCCATACATAAAAGTATCTTAAAGACTGGATGAGTTTTTCGTAATAAACTATTACTCAAATATTCAAGCCGACGTGAAAGTGTGGTTGGATGAGGAGGATAATAGCCGCCATTCGTTAATACTGAACACAAATTCTTGAACCCTAAACTCTCTCAAATGAGCTACCATCAGCCACAATAAACTTCAAGACTGCCGCATCATATATTTTCTTTGTTGATGCATCAATGGATTTCACCACAAATTTGGATAAGCTGGTTTGTTTTTTCTTAGCAGATTCATCTGATTCTAAAGGTCGCTTCATTGCTTGCTTCGCTATATCAACTTCTCTAGCTTCCCTGTGCACAGTTGGATGTTTTTGTTGCAAATAAGTCCATAAATGGGAAGTTGTTCCACTGGCTTGCAAAGAAAACGTTTTCTTGCACAATTTGCATATTTAAGACGTCTTTTTCATCAAAATGCATTTGAATGGTTGGTATGATATGGGTCTGTAACAAATAAAATGATGTAAAAGTTAAAAAGAAAGAAAATAATAATTATTTCAAATAGGTAATCATGAAAATATAGCGAAGAGTACATGTATTAACTGCATATGTAATGAATCCACTGGTTTCAATCTGGTTAACATTACGGAGGTAGATATAAATCGAATTTTTTAAACATTGTTTTGAATTTTCTATATTATTAATATATATTCAGATTTAACGAATTGACCTTAATTTCAAATCAAATCTCGAAGCTTCGTAGGTCCCTAGGGTAAAGGAACAATTTTGGATTGATTTGGTTTATATTTGAAATCTGACAGAATGAAAATGAAACCTCATTCTTTTCTCTGGTCCTGGATTTAAGTCTCAACCTCGTATCTTGATTTTAACTAATGTTAAAGTGCAAATAAGAAGTATGCTACACTCATTCTTGTGTTATTCAAATGGAGGAAATTAAATAAGAGGAAATAATTAATTTATTTTTTGCGGGTGGTTGGAAATGAATACACTCCTGGAACGAAATGCAAGTCACCCTGAATAAATGACAAAAGCTTGGTCGAAGTCAAATCATCATTTCTGTAGAAATTCAGCAGTTACCTTTGTTGGGGGACATCTGGACAGACACTGGATTTTTTCTCTATGATAAAGAGGCTTCATCGTTAAAGGGCATTTCTAATAGCACATAATTTTTTTCCCTTTATCAGTGCCTCACATAGATGAGGTGAGGAGTATATGTCATTGAACGACTGAAGTTGTTTACATATGTTATTATCTTGCAGGTACTCAATGAAACATTTCCTGATCATACATTCCTGATGAATGGGCTAATTATGGGCATAAAGGTAAGGAAACATTCTTTAGTAGTCATTGTAGTGGTATTACTTAAAAATATGTCTTACTAGCTAAAAGTACCCAGCGTTGTTCAGGAATTCTAATGAAGCAAATATTTAACTGTAAAAATACTTTTTTTTACTTTTATTTGTTTGAAATTATTTTTTACACTTCTGTTTGTTTGAAATAATTTTGTACACTTCTGTTTGATACTTCACAAAGATCAGAAATGCTGAGTAATATAATTAAAGTTTTGTCAAAATTGAACTGACCTATGGCGATTTATACAGCAAACTGACAGAATTGTAATGTAGTTCACACGACTTCTATCGATCTTCACACAGTTTCTGGCTGATGGCACAAAGCTGTTCATGGCACTTACATTTACATGTAGTGTCCTGCACAGTGTGGTTGCAATATAGCCCTTCCCTCCCCCAATAATTTTGTTGCCATGTAGCCAGTGTTACTCACTGGGTAAAATTATATACCTATGTGAAGTTTCATGACAATAGCTTCAAAAGTGTGGGTTTGTATTGTGGACAAGCGACTTCAGATTTATATATTAAGATATTGCAGGATCAATGTATTTGCGGTGGAAATTGTATTTAATGTGGTTACTATACTAGGGAGCAACTCTAGAGCGTTCAAGGTCACACACCTCCCTACTTCCCCTTCCATTCACTATCTGAGCCAGCCTAATAGGAAAGGAGTGCAGTCTGCAGTATGGCTGTTATATGCTTCTTAATAGTTTTCTTTTCTCAATGAAAATGGAAAATATGAAATACGACCACTATTATAGAACTAAAAATATGCAGTTATGATGTATATATTAATATTCAAATACACCATTTCATTTTTACCAAAAATACAAGTTTTAAGGAAATCGAAAATAACTTTTTGTGTTGACGATAAAAATTCTCTGATCTTCTTATGCGGAAGATTCTTCAAAAATTATATACATTGTATATGATTAGTTTTGATTGCTTCCTCATATCTGAGCTCTTTCTGGACATCTTACACAGTTGAAATGAAAAGGAGTATTCAAAAATAATGTTTTGAAAGTCGATGTTTAGAGAAAAATCACGTTCAACGGAACGAGACTGCAATGTTAGATGGAACAATACTGCATGACTACAGGCCACAGGGGTTCGGCCATGTGGAGGGGGAAGGCTAGGTGGGAAGGTGTGCGACCTTGAATGCTCTATAGAGTTGCCCTCTAGTATAGTTAGGCTTTTTCAAGGAATAGGGGTTGAATGGGTATTAATTTAAAGTATAAGTTGTCAATGCTTGCATAATGCAAGCACTTAAAAAATTAACCATACACCAAGATCTAAACTCGTAAATAAACCAACGCGATCTCCAGGGCAACAGCACTTCAGCCACGTGGAGCCCATAAGTATCTTTTATATATAATTACTCAATGTCTGTCCATCCCCCCTTTTATCTCTTGAACAGTTTGTCATAGAAAAATGCTGTAAATGCCATTTTGTTACTGCCAACTAGGAGACCCCGGGAAACTATTTTAATTTACGGAAGTGTTCTGGATTCGACTCCAGAAAACGATTATATTTTCCCATTAGTTTACACAAGAGTTTTGATTTTTCAAGGTACAAGATTGTTTTCTTTCATTCATCAAAATATGTAAATATCGACCAATTTTCTCTGTTTTTGCTTTATTCAATGACTAAAACTATAAACTCTCTAACTCTTGCGATGTTTTGACGTTACATGGAAGAATCTCTTTCTTTTCGACATTTTATGACTTTTTCGTACTCTTCCCGGGTGTTACCAAGGCGACTCGCATTGTTGCCTCTGATTGAATTAACGTCTATTATGCCTTCAGATAGACGATTTGCATAAAATTATAGTTGTAGCAACGTCAAACTTAATAGATTGCATTGTTAATAATTGCAGAGTAATAAACTGCATGTGGACTGTGGGCGTTTTTAATTTTTGTCCGAAAGAAAAAATCTTTATTTCAATATACTGGAATGTTACCTTTTTTGTAAGGAAGAAGAAATTAAAATTGCACATTGTAAGTGCTGCAGTTTTTCCCTCACTCACTCACTCCCACTCCATACATCCGTGGGAAGGATGATGACGTACATAGTTGCATCCGTATGAGGTGGGAGGCACTCGGATAGGGGGAAAGACTGACTGCTGAGTGTGAGATATGAGCTGAAAGGGAGTTAGGTTAGTTGGAATAAAGCAGTGTCGAGTAACAGACATAGTTTGATTTTTTCCCTGTAACCTTCCCCACATTCCCTCAATGAGGCTGCGGTGGATCCTGATTGTCCAATAATCGATTGACAATCATTACAATGCATCAGAAGTGGGATTGCCAGTCAAGATCACTGTGGGTTGTTGATATTGTGAGGAGATTGAGTCTAACATCGATATAGCTAGTCGTGTTAGCGTTGGTGGGAAAAAAGTTGAGTTACAGCAGGTCATTGATGAGTTGGTGGAGAAAATTCTGTTCCTGGTAGAGGGAAGTGGAGGACTCGAGGATAGGATTCCGGGAGTGAGAGATCACGCATCACCCTCCATCATGAGAGGAAACTTTTCCCTTTTGGGAAATATTGATGTTTTTTCCACCTTACCCTAGGAGAAAGTGATTGCTTATTTTGAAACGGCAGAGCAGGTCACCAAATTAAGTGGCTGGACAGATGAAGAGACGCTGAAAGCCATGAAGCTATGCTTAGGTGACGAAGCTGCGGAATTCTGCCGCAGTAAGTTGAGTATAGGGAGACCGCGGACTAGCGGAGTTTAAAAGAATGCTTGGTGTGCAGTTATAGGCCCAAACGCACTGCTCTATTTTACTGAGAACTTTTGGCGACCACGGGAGAATAGCGAGGCCTTCACAGACCGGGTGTGGCTGGCAAACGCACACACATATGAGGCCATGGGCACATCTGAATATGTGGAGGCAATCCGCTATGAGGTGGATCAAAGGGCCCTTGACGCCTTCCTGAGGGGCCTTCCGGGCGAGCTGGGAAGGTTTTGTCATTTGGTAGTGCCTGGGACCTTTGACCCCGCCATCGAAACACTCATGAGAATCAGGGAAGTGGATCGCAGTCCCAGGTCTCCTTCACTTACCAGGCATGTCTTTTGTGCTCCGGCAGAGGGACGCTGTGATGTATGCGAGGCCATAGGCCTTTTTGCGAGACAATGTAGCAGTGGGCAGAGATATTATTCATGCGGCGAACGTGGCCACTTGGCAAGGCAATGCCATGGGCGGCCTCCTGTTGGAAGACTTTCAAATGATGCCGGGTCAGGAGAAACTGCCCAACCTGGACCCCTGTGAGTGTGTTACTCCTTCGTGTTGAGTCAACGGAGGAAGAGTGAGACTTACAAGGGAATCCCACAAGGTGTGACACTCACATCGGATTGAGACATTGCAGAATGAAAGTATATGCAATCAAGTTATCTTATTAGAGGATTTGGAGAAGATGGTGGCAAATAACACTAGATTTATTCGGGATTTACTTACTGAATTGGTGAATTTTGGCAATGAAATGAGTTGCACGTTGAGCCGTTCAATTAACAATGAAGGTAACTTAAGGCAAAATATACGATGCAATATACATTGCACAAACTTTCTCATATATGCATATACGTTTGGTCGACTGTGTACACTTATAAAAGAAAAATGCTTATAAATCAAAGTTAACTGTAGTTTAGCATATATTTTAATGCCACTGGACAATATGAAGTAATTATATTGGGACTTATGGTTTAGCATTATTTATGACATCAGACTTCGAAAAATTAACATTTATCAGGGTGAGATGAAATTCTTGCAGAATGTAAGCACCAACTACTTGTATGGCTTAGTTAGTATTGTTTGTGACATCAGGCTGTACGTTTGGATGGATTTTAATCAAAATTCTTTTAACCATTTTTGTGTAAATTGAATTTTGTTTCAAAATATCCAAGAATAAAGTACCCTTAATTGTTGTGCAATATCATTCATCTTTTCGGTGTCTATTATGAATGATATTGCACCACCATTTTGAACTTCGTATGCCTGCAGTTCGTGAATTTGCACTTCGCAACAAAAGTTTTTATAACCATTACTTCTGTTTTGCACCGATTATTTGAATTTGCAATGACAACAAGCGTGAATTGCTTCTATTTTTTTGTTTCCAAGTTCAGTTTAAACTTTGGCGCCCTAGAAAAGGACATATTATATTTATAATGCTCATTATTAGCAGTTTCCGAAGTAAACAAACGTAATAACTCTCAACTTAATTATTTTGTAGCCCAGTTTGAACTTCACCACCAACACCACTATTTCTGATGATGAAACTTGAGTTTAAAATTTAAAGAAATGCCATCCTTTTGGTTCAAAAAGGTGGTGTATCCACAAATATGAAATATCATTCGATTTAGTTTAACCACCTAGGCTGTTTTAAGATTTTGAGTGGATCGCGGTGGAGGTGTGACGTCAAAGGGCTTAAGTAAGGTAGCTTAGCATACATTGTAATGTCACTGGATGCCATATAGTGATTTTTTGAGACATACGGCTTACACAATGTTATTTGTGACATTAGGCTCTACAATTGGATTGATTTAAATCAAATTCCTTAGAGCCGTTTTTGAGTAAATGAAATTTTTCTAAAAATCACCAAGAATAAACTACCCTTTATTTTTGTGCAATATCATTTTTATCAAAAAGGGTCTGCAAAAGATGATATATTGCATATATAAAAGGTATCAATTAAAGCTGGCAACAATGGGACAGCCAGGGATGTTGGGTTTATGACTTTTAGGGAGAAGGTAGAATGTGGGTGTGCAGGGTTTGTTGGGGATCATTAGAGCAATGGCGGAATCGGGAAGGCCTTCCTGTTTTCCGGAGGAATAAAGATAGGACGAAATTTGGGAGGAGTGATGGTCTTTGGGGTTGGAAGTAAGGTGATGGTAAAAGGTTTTGTCAGAAAGTTGGTGCTCGGCTTCCTCATTGTATTTGGCGTGATCCATCACAACCGTGGTGGTGCCCTTGTTGGCAGGGAGGATGATGATGGCCTTGATGGGAGATTGAGAGCGGGATAGTCGTCTAGGTTGAGGAACATTGAGGAAGGAAGAAATATTACAAGCAAAAACGTCCTTTATATTTTATCACCTGATGATGCTGCGATGGTAGTGAAACCGGTCACGCAAAATAAATTTGTGGAAGTTCTTTCTTTTTCTCGATGAGTAAATTCCACAGGGTTGAGCCTGACCTCATTATTGATATAAGCTGAAAGAGTTGACACGTGATGACCTGCAGCACTGTTTCCAACAATGAAAATTCGTATGCAACGGTGTATAGATAGGGAAGGAGAGTATGTTGAAGGGGATAACAGTTAAGTTGTAAGATTGTAATAATAAACCACACATTTGCCACCAGTCTCGTTATTTAATAGCCACACCTCGTATATTTAGAGAGAGAGAAAGAGAGATAAAATGCTAATGTATAGTTAGCCCTTGGATTTTATTTTTCAGAAGAAATAAATAAACAGTATTAATTACAATAATAGTTGTATTTAATAAAATATTTACTCCTATATATAGTATACACTTCTTTCAAGACAATGATTAGTAAGGACTAAGAAAATTAGCTAATAAAGAATATAAAACAAACGTTTCCAACAATAAAACAACAATATGATGAGCAATTTGTATAGCATTATAAAATTGCTTATATATATTTCAACAAAAAATACAGGCAAGTGATAAGTACTTAACTTACACATTCGAAAAAAGCAGAAAAACGTATATTTACATGGTCAAGTCCATAAGTGCTGACGGTACTTTAATAAGTTTAATAAGTTAATTACGACTTATAATCAATATTTACCCTTCAAAAAATGACCAAAAAAATTCCAAAATGCCTACCTCATAGACTTTTTGTTGAATAAAGGTAAATTCCAACCGATGTCAATTACTGAGCACAGTAATGGCTGCTGTGGTGACACTAACTATTGATAAACCATTTGGTAACAAAATAATAGTGTTAAAGAAATGCTGACATCTACTGGTAGCGAAAAATCTATAATAAATGAAACCCTATAGTTATCACCCTCAAAAATTCAAATATATTGAAAGTATATACACTCAAAGATAGTGGTACTTAAAATTACCTTTGGTACATAAAGGGTTAAGTGTAGAAATGGCATGCCTTTCACGTCTGGTAAGATTGTCTGTGTGGTCAATAAGATCGGAATAGTTGGGTTGGGAGATTCTGAAAAAGATATAATTGAGATATTGTTCGACAGGGTGTAGGGAAGGAAGGGTGGGTGGAATGTATTGGGAAGGAGGTTTGAAAATGGAAAAGGCAGGTGGAAGGCCGGGAGGGAGTTTTGGGTTGGCAGGGGCAAGAGAGTCTTCTTTGGGAGGGTTGGTTTTTAGACGTAGTGTGCGGGCAAAGGACTGAACATCGGCAAGGAGGTGAAAATGATCAAATATGATAGTGGGACAAAAAGAAAGGCTGTGTGATAGGAGTTCATTCTCAGCATGGGTAAGTACGTGGGAAGAAAGGTTCATGACTTCGTCTAGTTGGCAAGATGAGGAGGTGGTGGCAGGAGTGTGTGAAAAATTGGAGCGCTTCAAAGATTTGCAGGTTAGGAATGTGTGGGTCTTTTTCATGATAAAGAGTGATGGTGGTGTTGGGAATCCCAGGAAGTCTGCAAGGCAGGGAGTTTGGCCGAGGAGTGGTGGGGAAGGAGGTGGTATTTTGACCTCGCCAGCTGATATGAACAGAAGGGGAAGACCAAGTTTGAGGTGCTGGACGCAAATCAGAGAGAGTTTACAGAGAAGTCTGTTGCAATGTGCGGTGATATCATTAGCTGTTTGAAGGAAAGCAGCGTGAAGGTCAGATATGGAATTCGATGAATGACAAAGATGAAGAACGAGAGATATATATATTAAGAAGTGATTTATTATATATCGAATTCAAAAGTTTCATGGGCCATCCAATGGACCAAAGGAAGAACTTGGTCTAGGTTTGCAGACCATGGGGTCTCTTATACCCCATGGGGTCAACAAAATACTATTAATATAAGAATGGATGGGAAATGGTGTGGAGAAACCCCAGAATGCCATGTAGCCCTTCACTGATGTAGATATAAATATACCTAAATATTAACGTAAGATTACGGGAAATGGCTTATTTTACGCACCAAAGACTGAATATTTTAATTCTGTTCATGTTTTGTCGTATTACATGCTAAATCGCTTGAAAGATTCCTTTAACCTTTTCGCTGCTATGGACGTTAAGCTTCTCCATCAGCCACCTGTGCCGAGTCCAGTGACCTTTAAGGCACCCCTGTGCTGAATACTTTTTCTAGGAGCTCCGCGTCTACGTTCCTTCGTTTGTCTTTTAGCCTCTTTATATTTTACAAGTTATTTTGTCAATCATTTACATTCATATTGATTATTAACCATCTCGAAAAGATATTTTCATTTTTTTTGTTGATTCTTTTTATTAATAGCAAAAGAAAACAAAAGAATCTAAACGTGACTAAAAAAATTTGGTTTGAGAATGGGATGTACTACGTATGAAAGTTGACGCAGAACTGAAGATATTTCTGGCTTTTTTCCATCTGTTTTAGGCCTTTTAGGGCATAGGGGGTGAGAAAAGTGATGGCCAAGGGACGAAAAAGGTTTTATGCGGATGCAAAAAACCCAGGGAACGAAGTAGAAGCAGCCTTTTTCATCGTCCAAGGTTAGACTAAAAACAGCTTGAAAATATGTCTACACCATCTACAGAGTGCCTAAAACATCTGTTAGTACCACAAAAATCCAAGGCACTTCGTTAGCATCGCTACGACTAAATGTGTTTTGAGCAGTGAACGGAAAAGCTTGAAATGCATATATGCATTGTTAGCAGTAAGGGCACCGCTCTGCCCACCCGCATATATGCGTCGATAGCAGTAGTGGCTGTGCACTACCTCGACGCATATATGCGTCGGTAACAGTGAAAAGGTTAAGCACAAAATTTATTGGTTTAGATGACCCTTTTTCAGGTGGCAACAAAGTTAAATTTCTTAATTGTTGTCCTCTTCAAAGGGAGCTAGCCCCGTAAAGATTAATGCAAGGAAAATCCACGCCATGGTGTGCCATAAAGGAAGAATAGCCAACGCCAAGATAAAGGGTACAAATGGATTCATGCCTAAATATAGTGTATGAATACTTTTAAAGTGAGTCAAATGATTTTTAAGCAATTTTAGAACATTATTATCTTTTACCATTAACATTGAAAGATTTATCACATCATAAATCGATACATCTACTTACATTTGTTTGGCAACCAAGATGTTGTTTATTGTTTACATTTTGGATAATAGTATTGACATAATCCACATAATTTTAATGCTGCTTTAAAGTATTCGGTGCATCTATCCATGCGAATATTAAGTAAGACCTTAATGCATAGTTATATTAATGCTAAAACTTTACAATACAATGTAATAGTAAATGTTAATGTAAACATCACTTGCATAATTAAGGAATGGAGAATGTTTGGTAAAGTTTGGATCTTTTTTTGTGGAGCTCCGCCCTCAAACCCCCGAACAAGCAATTCAAAACTTGGGGTACCCGACAGCAAAAGTAAGTAAATTTATAAATATTTCAAAATTTATTGTATTATTTTTATTGTAATATGACAACAAAAGTGATATATCAATAAAAATAATAAAAATTTTTGTTGCTTAAAAGAAAACTCTTTCCCGAGCGAAGCCCGGCATTTCTGCTAGTCTTAATTATTTTTGCAATTTTCAGCTTTGAGAAACTTTGTGCTATATTTAGTCATACAAAAATTACTTAAATACGTTTATTAAAACACCAACTTATGAGAAGAAAGAAACTTTTGTAAACAGAGACACATAACTGGGTCATGTCGTTTGGCTGTTTTATGTTGTGCATTCGTTCATACTATATCATTTAAGTTTAAAATACTCCATTGCACGATATGTGCCTATTTGTTATATGTTGTACTCTTTCCTAACTAGTTTAGATTTGAATGAGTCTTTATGTGCTAACCTTTTATGACATACTTAATGCTTTGTTGGAATTCAATGTAATTATATCGTTCATTTGCAAAAAGTGTAAAAAAATATTATTGTCTTATGTCTCTTCTTTCTAATTTACAGGGTTTCCTCTCTTTTTTGAGTGCTCCCCTAATAGGCGCACTCTCTGATGTCTGGGGCCGCAAGTTTTTCCTCCTTATCACAGTCTTTTTCACTTGTGCTCCAATTCCACTGATGACCATAAATACTTGGTAAGTGGGCATATTTGCATTAAATGGACATTCTTATGTTATCATTTTCAAGCTTGATGTAATAAGCAATATCTCATAAGCTGCATTTCTAAAAAGGTTACAGTAAAATTCCTTTTATCTGCCATGTTCAGGACATAGATGTGCTGGATTAGATGATATACAGGCCCACACCTAGCATATAAGCTACCTACCGTAACCTACCAAATACAAGCTGATGTTTTTTGTCAAAATCTATAATGAAAAAATCACCCTTCAGCACAAATGCGAGTCCAAGAAAAAAATTAGGGTTAGGTTTAACTCTCGTAGTCACCCATAGATGGCAGCACATCTCTGATTGCCCTTATCTTCAAATGATAGTACTATATTTTTTGTAAAGTAAATATTTGACCTACCATGAATATTAATAAATCTATTCTATAATTTCAAATGTTTGGATGTATGTTATGCTATACAAATCCACACCTTCAAAGGTATCATAACGAAACTTGGCATGAATATTGGGGGTACTAAGGGAAAGGTTGTATGGTAGTTTAAATTCCTGACAGATTTCCCACAAAAAAGTTATTTGCATTTTTTTAATTCCCTGTAAGATAACACGTAAAATTGACTTCTATAAGTGCAGGCTTTCATTCATTTGCTTATATAAATTTGTCAAATTGACATAAGAACTTCGTACCTGCACAGTATTTAAGAAGAATGATCATATTTTTTTATTCATATCCTCTTTTTTTGTCTTTGACTTGAAATCGCTTACATTTCACCTTTATTCCCATTAATTTGGACTAAATTTACATTTTCAATGATAAATACCTTGATGACAATAACGTTGTTGAAGTCCAAGGACTTAATGTTGTTTCGATTTATTTATTTAGTTACTTAATAAATATTCTTATTTAGTGAATCGTGCTTAACGTATATTATTTAATTTAAATTTGAATTTAACGTTTTTTTCAACACATTGCTGGTATTTACCTATTTTATTTTGATTGATTTTAAGTGTGATTAATAAATTTTAATTATTTTATATATAGTAACCCTTAATATTAGAAGTAGTAAATTATTAGATAATTTGTATTTCAAAAATCAATATGAAAAGTTTTAAATAAAGTTTATAAATTTTAGTAATAAAATATGTTTATTTCATTTAAACAGCAACCCATGCAATGCTGGGTAAATCTGCTAGTAAATAATAAAGCTAGAATATTGAATTTAGCAATACCTGTGTTTTTTACTGTTGTTACCTGTCCTTTCGTTTATAAATGGTATTGGATATTTTCTTTCGTCTCTCAGGGCTATGGATATGTATCATTAAGAATAATTAGCAATTTGTATTATTTTTCATTAGTCATTAAAAGAAGTTCCTATTAGTTTTACTTGGCTATTGTAGTTATTGCTATATAAAATACCGTATTGTTTCGAATATAACGCGATGTTTTTATCCAAAAAATGAAATTTTAAATGTAGCCCTGTGTTATATTCATGTACTAGTGATTTTAAAAGATCATAAAATCATGTTTCGAAAAATCACTGTACATTCTGCACATCTGTTTATGAGATACAAGATACTTGTTTCATTGTAGACTCATTAGGCATACGTTACATTGTACTTGAAAAGCATCCGAGGCGAGAATAGAAAAAAGTCTGCTATGACCGGGAATCGACTTTTTTCTCGTTTCAAAATTATTCCCAACATTACAGCTTATGCCTGTCTGCATAGGATCTTCGGATCGGTTTAATCCATCAATTTCTTACTTGGCAATCTCACCATTTGAGAGGGAGGAGTTTTCTTCGATGTATCTCTTCGAGGACATCCGTTGGGGCAGTTTGATACTAGCTTGGCTAGTTCCGTTCCAACCAAGAAAACATCCTCGTTCAGAAACGAGAAAATTGATCTGCTACGATAGTTCAGAGGTAGAATATCCGCCCGGCAAGTGGAAGACCTGGGTTCGATTCCCAGTCATAGCAGACTTTTTTCTCGTTTCAAAATTATTCCAACATAACAGCTTATGCCTGTCTGCATAGGATCTTCGGATCGGTTTAATCCATCAATTGCTTTTTTACTTAGTAATTTTAATGCCTTTTTTGTAACTTCTGTTAACTACAGGTTTCCCTCTTTTTATGCGGGTTTGCTTTATGCAAATTCACTATTATGCGACAAACCTATTGCTATCCGAATTTCTTTTTATGTGTCTTCGATTTGCTCTTATGCGGTTTTGTGGCCAGTACAATAAAAATGCAAGAAAGTTCTCCACTACACCTCAAGGCAACCATTCAGTCTCTCATTGTCTCTTATGCTGTGCATATTAGTATTACAGTAATAGAGATGAGAGTGGAGTGGGTATTGGAGAGTGGAGTGGGTATTGGAGAATGGAGTAGATATTGGAGAGTGGAGTGGACATGTGAGGGAGATTTTGTGATATTGTTTGAGCACACTTGTGAAGGTTTGTCTATTAAGCATTTTTCTTCAGATAACGAATGATTTGTGGTTTGGGTCAATAAACTCATCCCAAGTACAAAAGAGGATGTCGTAAATGCGCAGGAGATCTATCGAAATGCAGTGGGGAAGCCCTGATTTAGTGGAGGGGATGGCCCTTGGGCGTTTTCCCTTACTAGTCAGTTGCCCCCCTCCCCCTTCTTCACAAACAATGCCTTGGATATCTTCTGTGATTTCCTCCAGTTAGGAGTTACCAGTTGTGTTGTTAGTTCCTTTGTCCATCGTGCTGTTAGTCCCTTTGTCCGTTGTGCTGTGCACATTAGTACTTCTTTGTGTCTTTGTAATGTGTTTTTCCACTGTTACCATTGAAAGAATGGCTCTCAAGTGCACAACTTCCCCTCACACCGAGCCTGAAATGAAGAGGAGTGCATTGACGCTGGAGCAAAAACTCAAAATTTTAAACCGTGCTGATGCTAGAGAAGGATCTGCTTCCATCGGTCAAGCCTACAACCTCGGTGAGTCTACCATTTGCTCCACAAAAAGAATGCTGAGAAAATACAGTTCCATTTTGCACTCGAATCTCTTATCTGTGAAGAAAACCATGAGGATGCGAAACCCTATTGTGGAAAAAAATGGAGAATAGGTTGGGGATTTGGGTAGAACACCAGAACCAGAAGAGGATGAATCTTTCATCACCTGCCATAAGGGCTAAAGTATTGCAGCTGTATAAATACATACAGCAGGACCAGGGTGTTGCTGAAGAACCATTCTCTGCAAGTAAAGAATGATTCGATAAATTCATTCATCGTCAAAATTTGCACTGCTTTAAAGTTAGTGGAGAAGCTGCAAGTGCAGACTATGCTGCTGCTGCCACATTTCCCAAGGCATTGCAACACATTGTAGCAGGTGGAGTGTACAGCCCGAAGCAAGTTTTCAATGTTGACAAAACCAGGCTTTTCTGGAAGAGGATGCCTTTGCGTACCTACATTAGCAGGGAAGAGAAATGTGCACCTGGTTTTAAAGCAGCAAAGGACAGGTTGATGCCTCTTTTATGTGGTATTGCGACGAAAGATTTCTAATGCAAGCCATTGTCACATAACCCATGCGCTTGAATCTTACTATAAAGGTATGGCTCATACTTGATAATGTACCTGGCCACCCAAAACATCTTTTTTCCATCTACCCTAATGTGTCGTCTTATTTCTCACACCAAATATGCCTTTTCCAGCACCTTAATCAGGGAGTTATTTTGACTTTCAAGGGGTACTACCTATGGTGTACCTTTTCTCAGCTGCTTGAAGCAACCAATGCTGCCAGCAAACCTTCAATTATGGAATGGTGAAAGGGTTACATCATCAAGGATGCCATTGTAAATATCGGGTATTCCTGGAAAGAAGTCAAGCAGCCAAAGATGTATTCTGCATGGAAGAATTTGTGGTAAGAATGTGTCACTAGCCTTGCCAGGTTTCCTGAGCTTCTGCACTTGGTTCAAGATGTCATCGAACTTGACAGAAGTTGGGAGGGAAAGGTTTTGTAGATATGGGGGAAGATGATGTTATGGAGGTACTCAATTCGCATGGTGAAGAACTTAGTATCAACAACTTGAGGTCTATCATCAATGCCGATGAAGAGGAAGAAGAGGAGAAAGAGTTGGAACTCGCTCTAGAAGTGAAGGACATGACATTGAAGAAGTTAACTGAATTCTTCACTCATGGTAAGAATCTCGCTCAAATGGCAATGAATATGGACCCTAGCTTGAAGAGACATCTTCTTTTCAAGACAGTGTATGCACAAAAATGATGTTCAACCAAACAGTGCACCATACTCCGGTTCTTAACAGCCACATTCTGCATCTCCCACCTCCTCTGCCCTCGCTGGCCCTTCCACTTCCGCCGTTGATTCTAATGTGCCTTCCACCTCCACACCCATACCCATTTGCAACACTTCCTCCACCTCATCTCCATTTCTGTCCAGATAATTCTCCACTGGATATCACCCAGCCCATGGAACTTGCATTGGGCTAAGACAACCCTCCAGCACTTTAAACAACAACAGTCACCACTCATGCTCATCTGCTTCCTTTTATTTGTGAGTTTATTTTACAGTGTTAATTGTTTGAAGTTTATATTTAATGCATAAGAAGTCATTATGGAGCAAAAGAAGAGCATCTTGGAGGGGAGTTAGGATTGCTTGTGGAATGTATCCTTATCTTTTACATGTAAATATGGAACAGTTGTATAAAACTCCTTAAGCCAAAAAAATTGTAGGGTAAGCCCTATGCATTTCGCCCACTAAGTGGGCATCTTCAGGGGAGAACCTGCCTTGGCAGTGAACAAGGTTCAACTGTTCACTGCCAAGGCAGGTTCTCCCCTGAAGATGCCCACTTAGTGGGCGAAATGCATAGGGCTTACCCTACAATTTTTTTGGCTTAAGGAGTTTTATACAACTGTTCAACTTGGAGCCAAAGTGATTACGAGCTACCATCTACTGTCCAATGTAAATATGGGTTCTGTTTATGTGAATTCACTTTATGCGTCACTTTCCTGGAATGCAACCCATGCTTAAAGAGAGGGGAAACCTGTATTTCCAATTTCTAATACAAACCTTGCTCTCTTTACTATTATACATTACCTTTTGAATTAAGGTCATATTACTTTGTAACTTCTACTTTATGCTTGTTTTCAAATTATCTCATTACTGATTGTATGTTCTCCCTCCTGCCTATTTTTCATTTAACCCTTCATCCTTCTATGTATATATAGAACCCTCTGCAAAGTTTTCGTCATCTGATGATGCTGTAACAGGCAAAACCGGTCAGAATAGATTTGCCTAGTGGAGATTATGGAATCTTTCCACAAAGTCGAGCCTTCCCAGGTAGAATATGTTGGGATCCTTTGGTAAACCCTATAAGTTGTTTTTCCTTTGGAGTCTTTACACTTATTAACCTTTAAACACTGGTTTATTTTGGGGCATTGAGAGAATTTTTGTTTTCTTGAAAAATTGCATATCTCATGAACTATTGGCAATAAAATTTTCAAATAAGAAGCATTTTATGTTCAAAATAATGAATAATTACATGCTTCTGTTTTGTAGAGGATAGGAAGAATATTATTATTACAAAAATTTCACTCATCTTACTACTGCTCTAGTTTGATGACTGAATAAGATGTTTCGCAAAATGTAGATGCTGAAATGGAAGAAGAAAGTAACAGGAGAGCATTATGGGGCTATGTGGCTTCTTGAGTATGAAAGTGGATCTGAGAGCCTGGCCTTAGATCTAGGTTACTGTTTGTCTGAGGTCTTCCCTTCCTTGAGTATATGACCTTGGCATTCTTGTCTGTCTGACGTGATGTAATTCATACATTGCAGTGATGGTAAACCTTTTCTAGTTTGCGTGCCAAAACTACATAACTAAGAGAACCTTTTCTAGCTCACGTACCAGCATTACAAAAAAATTGGATGTACACGTCACATGACTTTCTCTATATGTAGTATGTCTTATTGTATACGTATGTCAATTAGGAGTGAAGAAAATGTCTTGAATCGATTCCAATTGTAAATTATACTTACATAATTATACTTATAATTATGAACAGTTCGCACATCTCTAATAATAATATTCTCTCCCTCCCTTCTTCTATCTTTCCTTCCCTCTCTCTATCTTTCCTTCCCTTCCCTCTCTCTGTATATTTCTTGTTTACATTACGCTATTACCATTACGTGTACTTTTTTATGACGGTATATAATTACGCTGTATATACGAACTCTCCCACTGTACATACTCCTTCCTATTTAATGTTGTAGTTTTGTATTACCAAATGTACACTATCTAGGGTTTTCGCAGGTTTTTCACACCCCCCTTCTTAGTGGGTGTTTTCCTGCCTGGGTTTTGCTAGGGAGGACATGTCTGTTTTTACCTAGATTTTCCCCACAAACACAAATCTGTATTCAATTTTATCTTTTTAATTTGTATGATTTAGGTACATAATGTTTATATAGTGTATTTTGTTATACCTTATTTTATTCTTTTTCTTGTATTTATTATATTGACGAAGGGTTAAATGTAAGAATGGACCTTCTGGTCTAAATTTCGCCCGAATAAAGACGATTATCTATCTATCTATCTATCTATCTTTCCTTCCCTCTCTCTCTGCCTCTCTTTTCTCCCAACTCTCCCCTCTCTCATTCCCTCCTGTTCCAATTCATAGCTCTTTTTCTCCATCTCCCTCTTTATCTCTTTCCTCCCATCCTTTTCTAATTATTCTATACCTCCCTTACTCTCTACATACCTTCCATTCTATATCCCTTCCTTCCTATCTCCCTTCCCACATCCCCCTCTCTTTTACTCGACATCTATATAGTTGTTTAGATATGCAAAAGAATCCAAACTAAATCACAGTCCCATTAGGATTACGTAATTCTGCAAAAAATCCTATGATAATTTAACACATTCGCTGCGGATGGCCTCTTATGAGGCCATGGAATCCTCAAAAATGCAGGTGGCCTCTTAAGAGGCCATGTGGTCTCTTACGGTTCTTTGGCAGATGTGGACTTATGCAGCCTATTTTTCTAATCAACTACTCAAAAAAGTCGTCTGTCACCTGAGATGCATGCATATTTTACTAATGCAGTGAATGTGTTAAGGCAATCTATGCTCTCGTATATATTACACTTATGTAGGTTGAGACAACAGTTGATTCTCGATGTTTAACAATGACATGGTCGGTAAGGCAACATCCTGTTTAAAAGCTGATATTTTCCCAAAATATGTGATTTAAATGTTTAATACGGTAGGTAGAAAAAGATTTAATTTTCCTAAAAATAGTTTAAATTCGAAGATCCTACATCAATTCTTTCTAATTTGAATTTCCAAAAGAATAAAAGCCTGCATTTTAAAGAAGAAGCTTTTTACGTGTTATCTTATGGGAAACGGAAATCGCCCCCTGAAGTGGAACCCGGCTTTCTTTTCATAGTTTGTTTTCGTCATTTAATTTTCATATCTGATTCAAGCATTACTGTGAAATTTCAACCTTCCACCTAATCGGGAAGTTTGTTAAAAATGTGTTAAAAAGTGCCATTGATGACATCAGCATTATACACAAACACACCTAGGCTTTTATTATAATAATGTCTTGTGCTGAACATGTCTGAGTTCTACAAAGTACTTAATGAACAGCCATCCACAAGTGGTTCACTGCTGCGAAGGAAGGAAACCCGGCGACTCATTGTCAGGTCGTTCCTGTTACCCCAGCATGAACATGTTAAAGCCCAAATAGTGGATATTAAGCAAGGTTGATATATTTTTGACAGTTCATATAGTACTGATCTGATAATTCGAAGGAATCATTTTTTCGGTCCTTTCAAATTTATTGAGCCTTGACTGTGTATATTTTGTTTTGTTACCTCATTTGATTTTGTTTGTTTCTGCGAGGTTATTTCCACAGGATATTCATGTCACATGTAATGATATTTGTGTATCAGTGGTTATTTATTATGATTCAATTTCCATTCTTCAAAAACTGTTGTTTATTATTGTCAAATGTTTAATATTATCATCTCACATGGAACTCAATGTGATAATATATCTACTGTATTTCCAATGAAGTATTTTTATTAAAAGGTTTTTTCCTCATTTTAGGTGGTTTTTTGCCATGATATCTCTCTCTGGGGTTTTCGCTGTCACTTTTTCTGTTGTGTTTGCCTATGTAGCAGATGTGACAGAAGAGCATGAGAGGAGTCTTGCTTATGGGCTGGTGCGTATCTTATTTCATTTATTATTTTTTATTGGCATTTATACCTTAATTTTTTTAAACAGGTTTGAAATGTGGTAAGGTAAGATGTTTTAGGGTTTCTAATATTTTTGTCTTTTTATCAAATCCAGATTTATTACGACTGTCTCTTAAATCAAAATCATTTTATCACGGTCATTTTAACTGCCGCTGGTAATTTTCAAATATGTCGATCAAATCCAAAAAATTCTTTTGACACAATAATTTCATTGGAGCCAGTCAAGCCTCATTTCATGAGCTGCATTATGCTTTTTTAACTTCAAGTGTGATACTTACTGTATTTACCCAAATCCAAGACAGCCTTGAATCTAACGAGGAGAGTTATTCTAATTTCCGGACGAAACCACTTTGGGATGAAAGAATATAACAATTAATCAGATTTGTTTAGATATATCTAACTGCAGTTCTCGTAGAGCATTTCTTTGCTACATGTGTTATTCCATCCCTCTTATATTTTTATATTTATAGTAATTTAAAAGTAAAATGTTTACAATATGGGTCCAAAACATTCAGTGTGAGCACTGGTAGAAGTAATAAGAATAAAAGGCAAGTAATAAGCTTGTCTATCAAATTAAAAGTAATAGAAAAGTTGGAAGGAGGTATGAGATCCACAGCAGTTGCATACGATTTGGTTTGAGTGAATCATCTCTGTGCAGCATTAGCAAAAACAAAATAAAGACGAAGTACATAGTGCAACTCCTTTAACTCCAAAGAAGCAGTTTAATGGAGAAGATGGAATTGCTGTCATCGATGTGGATGGAGGATATGAATCAATGGTGTATGCCACTCGGATAATAATCATGGAGAAGGAGAAAAGTTGATTCACTACACTATAGGAGTAGCATTTTTATTTACAAGAGTATATCTTGTTAATGTTTAGCACTTTTTTAAAGAAAAAAATTGCTATTAGGTCGGTCTGTCTGTCTGTTTGGGAAATACTTCTGGAATCCTGCAACTCGGAGGTGGCAAATTTTCAGGATAGATGGGTGGTCTACGCGAGTGAGGGCTAGATGTGGTACTAATTTGTTTGATCTGGGATTAGCTTCCGAGGAGTAATGGATGCCTTTTTAGAACCCCTTAGTTTCATTTCCACCCTAACATAAGGAATAAGCATGACATTGGCTAATTATAAATTTGCATCTTTAACCTTTTCCACTCGTATGTCAAGTGTGGCTCAACATGGCTAGCATTGGAACCAACTCGTATGGTGAGCCACACTCGACACACTTTTCATCGTTAGGGGAGAGGGGTATTCGTCTACTTTTTTCCAATAACTTTTCTTGTATGCATCAGCAACTAAATGTGGGTAAACAACATAATCATGCAACATAGATACAGTTATAAATGAATAATATATAATAATATAAAAGCTACAAGTAAATTACGTCTCCAGCTGATGCTGCTGATGCCGCAGCAGGTGTTCTTCTTATCTATTTTCTGAGGTGTAAGTGCTTTTTGACTAGCATTAGTTGCCATTCATTACTTTGAAGTCATTTGTTCATGTCAGATAATAAATTTACAAATAGGGATTGACGAGGTCAGAAAGAGGAGTTGGCTCTGTCAGCCATCTCATATTAGCTACCATTTTTGACCTCTTTTTGTCAGTTCACTTTCTTTGTTTATGTTCATCAGACCCAATGAAGGCTCTGCTCATTCTCTTTTATATTTTGCATAGGACAAAGATGGTGTAAAGGGACCACCTCACTCAACCTCTTGGGTAGAGTAGGCCGGTCCCTTTACACGATGAGTCATATTCCTCTGAGCTTCCACGTGAGCTTTGATGAGCTGCACGCTTCTTTTTTTGATGATACACTTATCCTTGTAAACGATCGTCATATTGAACACCCTCAGGGATTTGATGATTCATATGTTTCTAGAAGCATCTTGGATGTTTTGATGATACAGGATTCTCTTACAAGGAGCACTTTCCCTGCCGTTGACTCAGGGCTATATTCGCAAGTAGTCGTTCCTCCAGAAAGAATTGTCACTCCTTAGGATGGAAAGATTTTGCAAAGATTTAGAAAGCAGTGATGATGACTTTGACTGAGAAGAAACTATTGACAATTGTAATAGTGACGAAAGCAAATGCTGATAACGCAGATGAGCATACTGAACCAATCGCTGGCCCTAGTGGAACTATGAAAAGGAAAATTTCCCTTATTTCACCCAAAGATTGTGGTGAATATTCTGACAGTGATATGGATTCATAAACCAAAACGATGATGCAAAATTGTTTGTATGAGTAACAGCAGTTTTGAGAGTAATAGTGATGGAGGTGAAGATGAGGTTAGCATTGAAAATCCTTTCATAAAATCCCACGAAAGTGATGTTTATGTTGAAAAACAAGCAAAAGAAAAATGGAAAGAAGCATCTGTGAATGTCCAGGTGCCTAAAAGAATCCATTTCTCTGCTGGACAATTGTGTGTTGGACCACAAGTGCCTTCTGGCTGCACCACAGCAATGGAGTTTTTCAGTGGTTTTTTATTGAAACTTTGATAAAAAGTATAATGGACGAGACAAATGAGCAGCATTTAGATGGAAAGCTCCACATATGTTTGTTCTAATAGAAAAATCCCAGGTGGAAGAAGAGAGGCAGTTTACATATGTGAGACATGTAAATGTAAACCAGGTCTTCATGTGGGTGAATGTTTGAAAAAGTATCATACATTGAAAAAATATAGACTAAAATTAATTTCTAGGTTGAAACATTATTTTTAATGTAAAAAATGCAAATAAATAAGTTTATATGCAAATAAAATAGTGCTTTTCATTCGAGTGCCGCATTTTTAAAATAAGGGGGTACTAAAAAAATAAATTCCGAGTAGAATAATGGAATAAAGAAAAAATATCCTAGTGCAAAGGGTTAAATTAGTCAAAATTAATATAGGAGGTTGGGATTAAAACAGTTCTATAGCTGAAAGACAGGTTTATATTTTTTAAAACAGAATTCAAATCAGTGGTGAATTGGCATAGAAATTTGTCTTTAATCAAAAAAAGAGGGAAAAATTTCTGATTTTTAAACAGTGGGAAATAAAACTGCTATAGCAACGGATCCACTGCTTATAAATGGGAAACATATTATTGCATAGCATTGATAAATTGCATTTAAATGGAATTTATAGACTATTATTTTATGAGAGGCTGTTGATCTCAACCAGAGAGATAATCTTATGATGATGTCGTAATCATAAAACAAGAAAAAGTGCCTTATGTAATTTCCTCTACAATTCTTCCTCACTTTTTATTCATTGTTATTATTTAACTAGTATAAAAGCCTGTCAATGTGACAGGAAGGAATATTTTATTTATAATTTAACTTAAAATCTTGTACTTATTCTTAGAAATAATTTATTCATATCTTTCATGACAAAGACATACATTCACTATATAATTCTTATATGCCCAAAACTACAGTGGAATCCCTATTTAAAATTTGCCTGAGGGACAAGATTTTTGTACCTTAAATATTCTGAAAAAGGTTCCTTTTACTGGTGAATGTGGTCCGACTGTTGCTATTACTAATGTTCTTGAGTCTTTTACAAATTTTCTTGATCAAGCCTTAATTGAGATAATTGTTTTGGAGACTAATTGACATGCAGAAAATTACTAAAATTACTTAAAAATGTAGAATTATCTTTCAGATCTCGATTTATCAAATGAAAACTTGTAATTATAGCTGAAATTTACGTGTATTTGTGAATCTTAACGTTGATAGTATTGTGCAAAAACCAACTATCTGTTTACTTTTCAAAAAACCCACTTTTGGAAATTAGTATTTTTCCCAAATAATGTCTCAAGATAGATTTGAAGGCATCTCAAAATTTTTCCATTTTGTTGATACTAACTCAAAAATATGTGAGAGTGTGACGTAGGCTTATGTTTAAAAGATTGTTTTCAAACCCCATACAAAACTGCATTTGCAGAAAATTGTGAAATCAGAAGAATGTGTAAAACAAAACAGCCTCTCTCCGTATTTAACTTTTATTTTATATTAACTAATCATTACTATATAATTAACCAAATTTATATGGACTTTGATATGTATTTAATCTAGATATAAAATTTGTTTGAGAAATCGCACCTGCAGTGATTTTTGCCAAATTTACTACCACGAATAGAGCCTGCAGGCATTTACATCTCACCCAGCTTGAGGGGTTAAACAAGGCGTTATGCGTGATCACGTCATCGCAACTTCCTTAAGCCTGAATTCACACTGATAGCGAATAGCGGGAATAGGGCAGTAAATTAACGAAAGTCACGTTATTAATACAACCTGCTGCGGTGAATGGGAGCACAGTAACCCCAGCGTAAACAAAATCTGTAATGATACGAAACGTTATTTATGAAAGTTACACTTAATTCACGACATTATTTTGTTTATGAGCATGAATCAAAATCAATTGATTGCGTAAACAACAAAATTCCATGATTCAGAGAGAGTTCATGTGACGTAAATAGTGTCCTGACTTTTCATCATAGAAAATTCGTACCTGCGACTTCTTGTCTTAGGCATTTGGTCACACGAACAAATTTATATCTGTGACTTTTCATCACACAAATAATTGGTAACTGTGGTGTATTTAATTTGTTATTTTGTCTCCTGCCTCCTGCCAGACGGCAATGCCGATAATGACAGCAAGTCAGTTTCAGATACTGCTTGAATGCCAACCAGAGAACATCATATTCAGCCTGCTCCATGTTTGGCATTCTAGTTCATTGAAATCACTTACATATAACCTGTAAGTTCAGCAAGTAAAGCCAATAAAGTCATTAAGAAGATTTTGGATGTATTATTTTAGTGTGTGTATACCACAGTAACTGCATCTCTTCACCACATAAAACCATTGGTTCATGTGAGTTTTCGTCCCAAATAAATTATGCGTGAAACAAAAATAAATACTACAACATTTTGGTTCAATTGCGAACTTTTTTCACATAAAACCTTTGGTCCTTGTGACTTATCATCACAAAGGGTCATTAGTACATGAAACATGGACAAAAATATACAATAAATGGATGCAAATGATTGTTTGTTCCCATGTATTTGCATTCATTAGTGTTTTTTCACGGCTACATCCAAAGTTTCTGCGAACTTGAATGAATGACAGTAGAACTGAACTCCGTCCATTGCCTTTGATGTTTGTTCTCCCGGCGAATGAATTTGTTCACCTTTGTGAGTGTTCTTTCATGTGTGTTCACATTCACAACTCCATCTACACTGTCTGAATGTGTTCGTCAATGCGTGTTCACGCAGTCGAGATGCGACTTAAAAGATGACTTGAATGCAAAATCGAGGTGAAGACTGCCTAGGAATCAGAGTTTATTACCTTAAATGGGGGTAATACCCTAAATCGAGGAATATAATACATTATTTATATGGAGCTTCAGTCGGGACCACGGAAAAAACCTTAAATAGAGGAACCTTAAATCGGGATTTCACTGTATTTTTAATTTATGGAACATTTAATTTTGTCACTCTCTCCCTCTGTCTCTCTTACTACCTAGGAAGTGCATGATGCAATTTGTAATATTACTTCGTATTTGGAACTCTTGTTTCAATTTATCATTGCAAATTTAAGTTCATTTTAATTGTTTCTATTTTCATATTTAGGTGTCTGCAACATTTGCAGCAAGTTTAGTGATATCACCGGCTCTTGGTGCCTACATGCTTGACACATACTCAGAATCTCTTGTGGTGGCACTGGCCACAGCCATTGCGTTACTGGATGTTTTCTTCATCTTGGTGGCAGTCCCAGAATCGCTTCCTGAGAAAGTTCGTCCATCATCTTGGGGTGCTCCAATCTCTTGGGAACAAGCAGATCCTTTTGCGGTGAGCTTCATTAATTAACTGCAGTTTTTCATTTTTGTGGAAATGGATGAAATGCAACTTCAGTTCAAATCAAAATTATATGCACCTATCCCACATTTAGCTAAGTAGATGTAACAGTCTATCTCAATCTGATTTTAACTAATTTATTTACTTATATTACAGATGAGACATGTGACTAGATTTATTTTAGTTGTATCATCTGAATCATTTGTGTTGTGTGGCATATAGACCTTTCTTGATAATGAATGAGTTGTGTGAGTAAGGGTATGGCGATAATAGCCCATGAGGCTAATTCACCATCCAGCACATGCAAAGTGGATGTTTTCCTGAAAATTGTCTAGATAAGAAATAATGCATTAAACAAAAATCAATTTTCTGTATGAATACATGTAATACTACTGGGATGCATTCCTGACTCAAAATCTTTATTGATGTATTATTTTGAAATTTTTTTTCATTTGTTAGTAAACATTAGCCTTTTGCACTCGTATGTCTAGTATGGCTTGACATCGCTAGCACTTGATTTTAATTGGGGTGTGACTCGACACAGAGAAAGAGGGGTGATGAATTTGTAAATATTTTTCTCAATTTCATTTTTTTGTCTCGGCAACTTCCTGGGGGAAAACTAGCTGACGTATCATTATCTGGGGTGATGGTGGCAGAGTGGTTAGAGCATTGGCCTTCCACTCACTGGTCCTGGGTTTGAATCCGGCAGAGGTTGGATTTTTCAACCAGGGATCGTCCTGTCTCCTACTTGTATGGTTTGAGAATGGGACGTTAAGCAGTTGGTCCCCTTGGTGCTCTTCATAAAGAGTAGGCTAATGCCGGCACAGGAGTCCCTCCTCCCTTGTGAGTGTGTATGATCTGTAAGAAGTTATGGTTATAATAATCCAAGAGGTTGATTAGCCAAAAATACACACAAACAAACGATATCATTATATCCTAAAGGTGGATACAAGGGTGATTCATATGATCTCGGGCCCCTTCACAATAGTATTTTTTGATAACTTGCACTTCTTTTAGACCAGGGATTCTCAACCTGTGGTACATGTACCACTAGTGGCACATTACGTTGTTCTAGGTGGTACGCATATATGTCAAAAAATAAATTTTTTATTTGTTTGAAAAATATTTCAGTGATGTTCCAGTAACATAAAACAAATATTGTATATGTTCAAAATATTATATATACAAAATATTATATATGTTTTTCAATCATAGAGACAGTCTAAGAAAGCTATATGTATACATCCCGATTCTGATAATTAAAAATGCCTCAACTATACCTTTTAATAAACTCTTCTTTCTCTATGTATGTAATTAATTGCTAAAATTGTGCTCAAAATATTGTGCACATACCTATTTGCGCATTCCTTTTGGTATTTGGATGTGATTTGTGACGAATGTTATTCCTGTGCAAAAGTTATTTTACTCTGTCTCTGCAGTTATTTAAGGCAAGTATTTAAATACTCATTTATTATATCTAATATTATATTATGTTCACTATCTGTTCGGTGCAGTTCCACATACATACAACATTCTGTATGTAATATATTTGTTTCCTTTTAGGTTATATTGATTCACGACTATTTAATTTTCATCAATATTGTGTGTAATTTGCTAAGATTTACACATCATTGAATAAGGTATGAAATAATTGAGTCTATATATTCATAATAACGAATTAGGTTGTGACATTTATAAATAAATCGCTTTATTTAAAATATTTTTTGTGCAGTTCACCCTTATCTATAATGGATAAATGGTTGAAAAAAGAAAATTCAAAGAGGAAACGGCCGGCAGATGACACTAACACAGCTAGCACCTGCAGTTTTGATCCTGAATCCCATGAAGAATCCGGAAAACGAAAAAGTGCTACTGCTACAAGAAAATATAATGAACATTATTTAACATATGGATTTACGTGGAATGGAGATGAAAACGAGCCCAAGCCCCAGTGCGTTATTTGTTACGAACAATTTTCCAATCACTCGATGAAACCATCCCTTCTGAAATGTCATTTTCATAACAAACACAACTGTTTGAAAGACAAACCTCTCGACTTCTTTAAAAGAAAACGAAATGAATTGAAAACTAACAAAAATTCACGTAATTCTTTTACTGCAACAAGCACAAAAGCTGTGGAAGCTTCGTATTTGGTTAGTCTGAGAATTGTTCAAACTGCAAAACCACACTATTACCTGCTGTCAAAGACATTGTAACATCTATTTTTGGCCCTACAGCAGCAACAAAGCTGAATGTTGTTTCTTTATCAAATGACACAGTTTCTCGACGAATTAATGAAATGGCAGCTCAAGTAAAAGAAACGCAAATTCAAAATATAAAACGGAGCAATTTTTTTGCAATTCCGATAGATGAAAGTACCGATTTAACAAATTTTGTGTAGTTGATGACTTATATTCGATATGAAAGATAACATGTCATGGATGAAGAATTTCTATTTTGCGAGCCCCTTCCAAATCATACCACTGCAGACGAGGTTTTTAAGAAAATTAATGAGTTTATCATTGGTCATGAAATAAATTGGAGAAACTGTGTAGGCGTATGTTCTGATGGTGCACGTTCAATGACAGGTCGTGGTGGTGTTGTTATTGCTAAAATTAAAGAGGTTGCACCAGATGCACAGTTTACGCATTGCAGCATACATCGTGAAGCACTAGCTATACCCATGGAACTAAAGACTGTGTTAGACCAATCAGTGAAGGTGGTGAATTTAATTAAATCCCGGGCCCTAAATTCATGGCTATTTATAATTTTGTGTAATGAAATGGGCAGTGACCACAATATGCTCCTTCTGCACACAGAAGTTCGATGGTTATCAAGAGGAAAAGTTTTAACTCGATTCTTCGAGTTACGTTTAGAAGTCCAAATCTTCCTGTCGGAATTCAAATTTGAACTCTCCTATTGTTTTACTGATGAACTAGCACGTTTAGCCTATTTGGCTGATATTTTTGGACGCCTGAACGAACTGAATTCTAGTTACAAGGTTCCAATATAACTGCTTTTACCGTAACGGACAAAATAAATGCATCTGTGAAAAATCTCGAATACATAATTAAGGATATAAAAAAGCAGAAGATTGCTGCATAAGAAGAGTTTTTCAGGGAAATTGAGCTCTCACTGAATGAAAAACTAATTGAAGATATAGAAAAACGCTGCGCTGGACTTGTTAATAATTTTCGTTCATACTTTCCCGAAAATTTAGAAAATGAAAGATGGATAAGAGATCCGTTTTCTCTTTCGGATACTGTGATAGATAATTTTTCGATTCAAGAAAGAGTTCAGCTTATAGAAATTTCATGCGATGGAAATCTTATGAATGAGTTTAAAAAAGATAACTTATGCAAATTTTGGTTAAAAAGAAGAGCTGAATATAAATGTATTTCAGACAAGATATTAAAATTTTTAATGCCCTTCAACACTTCGTATCTATGCGAAACTGGGTTTTCAGCCATGTTAGGAATTAAAAATAAATACGGTAAAACCTCTGATTAACGAAATTCAATGGACCCAATTTTTCGTCTATTCATTATTCAGAAATTCGTTGATCGGAAGTCATTGGTTGTTGCATAACTTCAGGGGCGCATTGCCTGTTAGATTATACGGGAACAACGCAGACACGGTGTAACTCTACTAAAATATGCCCATTTTCACAAAAATGGGCATATTTATTATTTAATAACCAGCCATATTGATTTGAAGCTCCGACGACACAATGCTTTCTTATGGGAAAAAAGGGCCACTTTCATTCATCTCGTTTTGCAATGTTTGACAGTGGCAAGCACCAAATAACTGAAATGTAATGTTATTTTTTCTAGCATTGATTGGCAGGTTTTGCACGAAAACATCCTCGGCAATTTTTTATTATACGACTTTTTTCGAGGTTGCAATGCATGAAAATTGCTGAGCCTATCCTAAAGCATCTGTTGAGCCGCTAAGTTTATAAAAAAATATTGACAGCAACGCCACTTCTTAACACCAATTAATAAACTACTATTTGACTACTATGGCGCAGGTTGCAAATATTTCAAAACGAAATGAATGAAAGCAGCATTTTTCTCATAAGAAAGCACTAACTGTCGTTGGCACTCCAATCAATATTTTTCACTAACCTTCTTAACAACACTCCCGCTCCATCTCTGACGAATAAATAACCTATCACATAGAAACCACCTCACCACGATACATACCTCACTGCTGCAATCTTATGTTAAAATTCCCTTTAAATAGATTAGGGGATGAATTTAATCGGGAATGATTTCAAATACAACACTTTTTTAAAAGATTTATTTAAAATACATCAACATTTTTTTAAATGAATCTGTTTTTTCTGTTTCAAATTCTTTGTGAATTCTCGGGAAACGGCAGTCTCCACTTCCCTAAAAGCATGCCTCGCGGCATCACTACAACTCTCAGACGAGATTGTCAAGGGCGCGAGAATGCCGGAAACACAGGAAATACGTCATCATGATAGAAAACGTGCTATGATTGGCTTGTTGTAAGCTTGATGCTAATTGGCGCATTGGCGACTGTTTTCAATCGTTTTCCATACGTATGTAAGTGAAAAAATATTTAGCAAGCAAAATTTTGTTCTAAAGAGGTAAATATAAACGGAAGTGACCACTTTTTCTTTCGTTGTTCGGAAGTTTTCGTAGTACGGAAGTTCGTAGTAAAGAGGTTATAATTAGGGATTTTGTATATAAGTTTGGCAGGACCGCCGTCACTAGTTCGCTATCCGGAGGTCTTTGCTATAAAGGGGTTCGTAAGGTAGAGGTTTTGCTGTATAGGACATGATTGCAACTTGAGCCTGACTTACGTTTGAAATTAACTAAAATAAAGCCTGATATATCGGAGTTGGTTTCATTGAAACAATCTCAACCATCACATTAAAATTAAATACCCTTAATAATTTTTAATTTATTATTAAGATTTATTATATACTATCATAATATAAAATTTACATTTTTGGGGAAAATTATTGGTTCTGTTTTATTCTCCGACTATAAATGCATAATCTTGGCTGCACAGGCTTTGCATTACGAAATACTTTTATAGTGGTACATGCATTTTTCAGATTTGTTTATGTGGTACAACATTTCAAAAGGTTGAGAACCCCTGTTTTAGACTATACAAGCATAACAATGTTGCCTAGAATCTTTCCATCTGTAAGGATTTGTGCTTGTACAACTATGGTGAAACCATCTAAAATTTAGTATTATGATTTACAGTGTTGTGATGATGAGGGGTGTTCGAAAAGTTCTAGGAATTTTTAAAGAAAGATGAAATAAAAGATTTACTCTTCATTATTTAAACTCAGTTTTTCAACATAGTTGCCTCCTAGTTTAATTTACTTTTCTCAACAAGAAATTAGCTTTCCAAGTCCGTTATTAAAGAACTCTTTTGAAGTGTTTTTTTATCCAGGTATTTACTGCTAATTTCAATTCTTCTAATGAAGAAAATCTTATTCCCCGGAGTGGTTTCTTCAATTCTGGGAACAGATGGAAGTCACTGGGTGCTAGGCCAGGAGAGTAGGGTGGATGAGGAAGTAATCGCCCATGAAGATCGGCTATGATATCCATAGAAAGCCTGGTAGTGGGAGGCCTGGCATTGTCTTGCTTCAGCAGAGGTCGTAGGTGAAGCTTTCCTGGTGGTTGTTTTAATCAGTGCTTGCCATACAGAACCCTTAAACTCCTCAGCAATGGGCTAGATTTAAATACCGTGGGTATTTAATTGAAATGGCCGATTTTGTTGTAGTTCATTATAAACATTCATAAAGTTTTACCTAATAGTTGGATTTATGTGAAATTTTTGGAATGTTCCGTTATAGTACATTTATTATATCATATGTTTTATATAATTCTATAAAAATAAAATTGCATTATCACACGAAGAAAAAATAAAAGTTTATTCCGCACAAATGTTGAACACTTACTGCTTTATGTGCTCGATTTGGTCCCATCCATTCAAATGACATGCTCGAGCAGCAAGTCACTCCGTTCTTATAACGATGCAGCTGTTGAGAGTCTCTTCCAACTTTCTTTATCTCTTCCAAACACAGACGTAGCACTCAAGAGCTGTTTACAAATAACATCGCAATGATGCTATTTATAAAAATGAGAGGGAATCATCTCTAACTCTCCCCTATTCCCCTTCTTCTCATGGTGCATTAGCGACCTTGGCCACTACTAATTCCTATTGATTGCGAACACTCGCCTTGTGTTCTGCATCTTTGATCATATTCTTTCTGAAGACAGGATTTTCTGATAAAAAGTATTGATTTTTTTGGAATTATTTCCTTACATAAAGAATGAGCTAATTTCTGAATGATTTAGAGACATAAATAAATCTTTGCTAGAGATTAACCTGCGAGAACATGCGCTACCTTTTAGAACATCATAGAACATTAGGGAAAAGACCAATTGCTAAAAACTTTCGTTTTGAAATTTATTAATGCACAAATTGTACTTGTATATGTTTTTTAGTGAAAAAAACTCGTAACTACATATTTTACATCTTGATTGAGGGGTAAAAATCTTCTGGGATATCATCATCACTATCATCCAAATTTAGAAGTTCCTTCTCAGTGATATTCTCAAATGTAGTCAAGATGCGCTGTATTTCTGTTTCTTCCATGTTGATCGTAAAGGGTAATAGTATAAAAATAATATAAAAGATAATAAATTCAAAATCAATATCAAAATCGACGAGAAAAGTGATTCACACCTTTGTAGACATTCGCCAGAATTCAAATATGCTGTAACACGCATGATGGGGAATCAACCGCAAAAATCACAGAAGAGCCATTTACTCACAAACAAGTGTGAACACGGCATTGGCACAACATTGGCTAGAAATATTAACATAAATAGGAAGGTAGAAGGTGACATTAGCTTACACTACAGATGGGCGACACAATATTTGAAAAAATTAAAAAGTGCAGGGATTCCCTATAGGCACGTGTTCTCGTGGGTTAAGGTTGAAAAAATAGTGCAAATCGTTTTTTCTCACACCAACCAGCCAAGCAGACACCATCACAGCAGAAGGAATTTAGTTTTGCATAGTAAAACATTAAGAAAAATGTTGTATTCAACTTTTTTTAATGTAAAAACCTTTATATATAATAATGTGAAAACCTTTATATATAATAATGTGAAAACCTTTATATATAATAAGTGAAAACCAATCGAAAAAAATTAAAAATTATTACCGTATAGCAAATTAAAAGCAGCATGGCATGCACAGAGGCCGACGATACACCAAGAAGCCAAGTTCCGTACCATGCACAGAGGCCAGCCCTGAGGGGTTAACCTTGAATAGTTCACTGGAATAACAGTGTTTCCTTTAGGAAGGTATTCAATGTGAATAATCCCTTCGCAGTCCCAAAATACAATGATCATTACCTTACCAAGAGGAGTAGAGCATGCTTTGAGTGGAGGTCTATCAGTAGGCCTGCTGCCATTCAATCGATGTTGTTTTGGTCTCAAGATTGAATTAAGGCAGCCAATATTCATCTGTAGTTATTATCCATCACCAATAGTTTTCACTGTAATTGTTTGCTAGCGCCAGCAGCTCGCGACATATCTCTGTATCTTTTGATCAGGCGCCAACAACCTAGGTACCCATCTGGTAGAAACTTGACTCATGCCCAAGTGGTTATGTAGGATCTCGTGAACACAGTCAAGACTAATGCTGATGGTTCTGGAGACCTCTCAAACGGTCACTCGTCGGTCTTCCAACTCCAATTTTTCAACTGCCCTGATGTTTTTCTCATTAACAGCAGTAGAAGGCCTGCCAGTCTGAGGGTCAATTTCAAGACTGCTGGCCACTCTTGAATCATTCTACTCAAAAGTAAACTGCTTTTTGACTCTGCAGCATCCCCGGAAACATCCTGCAAATGCCTCACTATTTCTGCTGCCTTCACTCCATCCTTCTACAAAAAGAAAACAATGCCACGCTGAGATTTCACTGCATTATGCATTAAGGGTGCTCTAAGATGCAGTCACTACAATGCAACCAAAGAATCGTAACTGTTTCATTTGTCAAAATTTAGAGATTACACATTTGTCTACATTGTAACTAAGTTTTGTCTTAATTGGTTGAAGCATTCTTGTTTCTCAACAATATTCCTTAGACTTTTTGAACACCCCTCGTACTTTGTCAGTGAGGGAATGCATCAAATAAAGAATCTGAATTCTTTGTTAAGCCTGAACTTCCTTTCAATACCAGGAGAATTGGAAATTCGCAAAGTGCTAGTTCTATTTTCCCATAAGACCCAATGTAACTTGTGCAAATGCACCAGGAACACACAAGTTAAAATTACTTGTTATTGGTAAATATTAACACCTAAATCTATCACTGTTCTGATAACTTATCTAGAGATTTCATTTGAAAAATGAATTCAGACGTTTGTGAATTTACAATCTATTGATATTTACTTGCAATGAAAAAAAGCATAATAATAACATGCTGCACGTGGAAAGTGACAAAATATCATGACTTTCGAACTGAAAGACACGCCACCAAAATGTTTCTTACAATAGAATTATTGAAATATGAGACTAAACTGTGATGATGCCTTTATATCCATCAAACTATAGAATTTTTCTCGTAGGTTCCTGGTGCTACCGTAGCAATTGCCTGCAAAAACTGACATTTGTAACCCTGTCATCAATAATAATATTTCTTTTCCTTTTTATTTGTTTTGGTGGTTATGTTTTTATATGTCACATACTGTGCATTGAATTATCCAGCCATTTAACAAAGTCATAGTGAATTTCAGCGACTCTTTAACATTTTTGGATTTTGTGAATTTGTTTCCTTGCATATAAGCCGCATCCTCGTTTTGGAGATGAAATTTTTTAGAAAAGTGTGGCTTATATGCTAGTAAATACAGTATTAATGCTGGACCAATAAAATGGAAATTATGTTCATATGAAATGAAATCAAGGCCAATTTCTCCTAAAGTAAAGTGACCAGATGTCTTAGGTTAGGTGGAATAGTCCCAGTTTTCAGTTTCATTGTCTTGCATAGTATAGTGTCCCGGAAAATGTCCCTCATTGTACATTGTCCTTGTAAGATTTTTTAATACTGAAATTTTTCATTTTGAAACTTTGACATGACAAATCATAAGTGTATCTACTAATGTAGCTACAATGTGAATTGGTTACTTAATTCGATAAATGCTTAAACTGTGGAATATACACTTTTTGGTTACATTGCTAGGAAGTTGCTGCTAGTCATGCATGCAGTGGAATGTGAAATTTGATGCTCAATTCATACATTTTGATTTGTTTCATTCTTCGTTTCTTTCTTATGTGGTAGTTTGCAAGAAATGGAACAAAATGTAAGTTAATAATAATTTCCTGAAAAATTCTACTTTTATACTTTTTGTAAACAAACTATTGCATTTTTTACCAAGTTTTTTTTTTAAATTCTGCAATAACTAATATGAAAGGGCTTTGTCCCAACTAACCTGAAATCGAATTTGTCCCACATTGGCTGATCTGATATCTGGTCACTTGATCCTAAAGCATAAAGCAGGAGTTATTTATGGCTAATCAACCTCTTGGATTATTATAGTCATAACTCCTTCCATAACGAACACACACAGACAAGGGAGGAGGAAAACGGTCCCGGCATTAGCCTATGCTTTACAAAGAGCACCAAGGGGGTCAACTGCTTTATGTCCCTTCTAAATGACAGAGCGCTGACTTACACAGTCTCCTCAAACCACACAAGTAGGGGAAAGGATGATCCTAGGTTGCAAAATCCGACCTCGACTAGATTCGAACCTGAGGCCACTGTATGGAAGGCCAACGCTCTAACCACTCCACCAACCCTAAAGCAGGAGTTCTCAATCTTTTGTATCTATTGGGCACTCATCTCATTCAAGGAGAAAGAGATTGGTTCAGTCATTAAAACACATAAAATTGACTATTTTAAAATTTAATTATGAGAAAAGAGAAAAAAATTGGTATTTCCTAACATCCTTTTAACTTTAAACACCACATGTAAGGACACTCCATATTAGCTGCAGAATTTGGATTTACCCCATGACCTTCAAATAACTTGGCTGATGACCTTTTAGCACATTCATAAATCCCCTACGACTTCTCTCTTTCCAAAATCAGAGACCACTTGTGAAGTGCTTAATGCAATGCTTGAATAGAATGGCAGATGTGTAGCTTCTTAAGCCTCTTCTACGAGACATTCCCTTTTTTGAGGAATATTTTGTTTACAAAGAAACCTCTACCTTGCCCTCCCTTTGATAATACTATGCCTATACAAATGGTTTGTGCAAATACTCAAATTGGCAGTTTTTTCATTTGTTCATTTGCCCTAATTCTTGATCTGTCTTATTGGTTGCTTTTTCAGCCAGGAAGTATCACTTTTTCGTATTCTAAAGCCATTGATTATGGTTCTAAGCTATGTTAACAGCGACGTAAGCAGATGATGACATCAAAAAGTTGAAATACCCAATATTTTCAATAGTTTTAATGAGCTATATTACCGTTACTCTAAATTATGAATGTTCTCTTTAGAAATGGTAGAAATATGAAAAAGTAATATTTATTCTTCTGCATGAATATTAAATATTGGTAAAATTACTAAAAGCTGTGGCAAACCTCTGTTATTTACATAGTGTAATTTTAGTAGAAGCTTGTTACTTAAACCATAAAAAAATTTGAATGGCTTCTTTCACATTCAAGTAATGCAAGTAATGGTTTGAATAACCTCTAATGAAAATAAGAACAATAAAAATGTAATAACGATTGACATTTATTATGGAATATTTGGAACTAATTATTAACAACAACAACTTGAAGGGGCAGCGGGCAGGAATCCTGCAAAAGCAGGATTTTTTCACTTCCTATTTGTGTGGTTTGTGGAGACTGTGCAAAGTCAGTGTTCCGTCCTTCGGAAGGGATTTAAAGCAGTTGCTTTTCATAATGAGTAGGCTAATGCCAGCACCTGGTTTCCCTCCTCTATTCTGTGTATGACCAGTTGATGACAGTGCATAATGACCATAGCAGTCATGCACTTAAAAATCAATTACTACCGTAAATACCTGCGTATAGTGCGCACCCTTGTATAACGCGCAGGGGGGTTTTCAGCCTCGTAATCTATTATTTTTCTATATACCCGCGTATAGTGCACACCGATTTTTTTTAGCGTTACCGTTCCAGAATAAAGTAGATGGTGTAACGTGTTCTAAAGCAATGATCAAATTATTGGTATTATGAATTGGTAACATAATGAAAGTGCGAAATGAAATTTTCGAATAACGTTCCAAATGATCGTCAGCTAACTCAATCATTACATACTCTATGTTTACTTACAAGGTGATATTAGAATATACACAATAAATCGAATTATATTAATTTCATAGTATGGCATATGACATTCTTTGAGCTAATAAAATGAAGGAATGACAATAATCCTATTTTTTACGTACGTTTTTGTCACGCCTAAGGTGGACGGGTCCGCCCAACCTTCAGTTTTACCCTTATTAGAACACTCTGGAGCATGTAAACACAATAGCAAATAACCATAATTAACTACAGACTCGAAGAATCAAGAATAAATCACGTATCACCAGGCCTGGCGCCGGTGTAGGGTGACGTCATGCGTAAGATGCCGATTCCGATAACAACATCGAAGAAGAATGGGTATTTACGGTACTACATTAACAATAATTAATAACTAACTGGGATTGGGCGCCATAGGGACCAGGGGCAAAGCCCCTCATTTCCTATAGTTTCCTAAATTAATTGCAACTTGTAATCTAAAAACAAAAATCTGGGCCAATGTACTTTTATAAGTTAGTAAGGGGTGCCGCTTGCATCCCAGTGGCAAATGTGTGGGACTGGGTGAGACTATTACTATATTCAGTACTCAAACTGCATACATTCGTCGCAAAAAATTAAAATATACTTTATTAATAATTATTGGTTAAAAAATTGTGAATAATTACAGTAAAATCTTATGCAACGTGAATTCTGATGACACATTTTCATTACTGATTACAATTTCAGTGCGTTCACGATGTTAGTCAAATATCTAGGATAAATACCGTTAGGTGTATTGTGATTGCATTGGCTACAAGGGTGAAGATATAGGTAGGCTTGGTAGAATTCAACGTTTATTTTTTTTTAAATCGACATTTATTTTTCTGAGAGATTTTCGACGAATATAGATGGTTAAAATTACTACTTGGTAAAACTCGATGTTTGATTTTTTCAAAAATTGACGTATATCTTCTTGAGTGATTTGTGATGAATATCAACACTTAAAATTAATATGGCTGGCAGTTTTTGGCCTTTCAGTTTGATGATTTAAATATACTTTTTATTTAGAAATTCTACATAAAATTTGTTTATTTTACAATACTTTGCTTATTTACTTAAATTAAAGCTTTATGTAAAAATTAATCAAACTAATATATTTTTTTCCATAAATTTTATTTTATTTATGCGCATTTACACTTCTACATTTTAAAATGTTAATCGCCTAATATATAATATAAAACACTTAATATCTTTGTTCGGTGTGGATGCTTTGCCAGGGATGTCTTAAGGCGGCCTCAATTATACAAAGTGGCTGGAGGGGGCAGTACTCACCAGGTACTGCACAATTAGTTATACAAAGCAGCAACAGATGGCAGCAGTTGGGTCTTGGTTTAATCCGGGTTTGACCCCAGTAGATAATTTCTATTTCTCATCAGATAACACGTAAAAATCGATTTTTCGACTTCTACTCTTTTGCAAATTAAAATTAGAAGTAATGGACGTATGATCTTTGGACCTGGACCATTTTAAAGAAAAATAAATAACGTTTATTATTCTTATCATCACATTTTGCCTATGATTCGAAATTGCTGAAGTTCTACATTTAACTCATGGAAGCTTTTTAACGGTTATATTGCCTTGCCAACCGTGTCATTGTTAAACCTCAGGATTGTATTATCGTCTCAACCCTTACACTATATGCATAAGGAAAGCATGCTTTGAATGTTTTAATAATTGAGAGAGAAGGAGACAGATGAAGAAATAAGGAGAGAGGGATTGATTGAGAGGGGGAGAGATAGATAGATAGATAATCGTCTTTATTCAGGCGAAATTTAGACCATAAGGTCCATTCTTACATTTAAAGGGAGAGGGAAAGATAGATAGATAATGTTCTTTATTAGGGTGAGATTGAGAATAGGAAGTCGATTTTTCCAGAGAAGGAGGGAGAATGGGAGGGAAGAGGAAGAGAGAAGAGGAAGAATGGAAAGTGCATTAAATTTAATGCTTAATCTATGCATCCAAATTTGGTAGGATCACTATTATTATGTACCAATAGAGAAAGACAATAAATTTACAAACAAGGTCCCGGGTTTAACTATAAGGAGTGATTTCAATCTCCTATAAGACGCTCATTGTCTCAGCCATTTGTTTGACTAAAAAATCTGTTTTAAACAGGCTAATTCATCTAGTATTAAAGAAAACAAAGAATTTGTTAAAATATTATTTTATCTTTTACTTACAGTAAAAAAGTATACAATACAAAGTAAGAAGTATATTTAAATCGTTAATTTGATCTTTTATTAATTAAATTGTGACTTTTAACTGAGAAAATCACATTTGAGCCGGCCACGAGATTTCGTGTGCTTTTTTTGGATTTATGACAAAATGTCTAGGAACTGAGTGTTGTATGGGAATGTAAATCCGGCACACAATGCGACATATGCATAGCATACAACCAAATCTAGATATTTTTGATTTTGTATAATTCTTCCAATTGCATCATTGACAAATATATTATATCGCAACTATAGATAGTGAAATATGCTTTACCTCTTCAAATTGTATAATGAAAACGTTTAGTTTATGAAATCCGAAAAATATGCTGTTGCTTTTGCCGAGAAACATTCTTAAAAAAATTTCAAGTTCAGCTTAAAGCTTTTAGTCATTTGTTGATGCCAATTAAGGACTAAAGGCAACCACTAAGACAAAAACAAAATCGTATATCGAAATGATCAAAACCTTACTATATTTCGATAGAAAAATATCGATTCATAAAGGAATTATCACATGCTTGATAAAAAAAGGAACATAGAATCAGACCACATAAAGGAAGCATTTAAATATCTTGGTATTACATTTTAAGAAACTGAACAATCGAAAAGGGAGCAATAAATGAAAAACAAAAAAATGTTGGCGCTCTCCAGCTTTTAGTCGCCATAAAATCTGTAATTTAACCTCGAGAGTTAAGTTTTTCCTCTTTTTCTCCTCTGACCACCGGTTATCACTCATGATATTTTTATTTAAAGGGAAAATATAATTTAAACAAAGTTCACTCTATATTTTGACCTATAAAAACATCGACAAGTGTACACAGAAGTATCAAGCAACTACAAATACTGACGGCTTGTGTGTTGTAACTGCACAGTGGACTTTGTAAAATACACCAGAAATTTTGAAGAGCGTTAATGTGGAATGCACAAGCACAATTTGGAAAAAGGTATTAAATTATTTTTAGCATTAATACGGAACAGCGTTAAAGCAGGGAGTAGGTGTGTTCCCCTTCTTACCAAAACCTCTATCCCCTATGCCCTTGCTCGTCGAGGATGGAGGCTTTGTTCTGATAGAGCTTCCCTTCTACAATATTACTCTGTCCTCGAGGACGCTCTCCTCATACGTGGCTACCCTCCAGTCTTGGTCCGCGAACAGATCCATAGGGCGATGACGCCTACCCACCATGGATCCCTTCCACACACACCTACTATCCCTGTATCAACCCCTCCACTCACTCTTACTACACTTTTCCTTCCTGGTATCCACGAAGCCCTCAAAACAATCCTCCATGCTGCCCACCCAATTCTTACCTCTTCCTCCCACCAGTCCCTCTTTACCAACCTTTTTGCCAATCCTCCTCTCCTTCCACCGGCCCCCCAATTTGGGAAATATCTTGTGGATGAAGGAACTTCCCACTTCTACAACGCCTCTTGCAATAGGGTCTCACCCCTGCGGCAAACCTCGCTGCCTCACTTGCCCTATTCACCTATCCTCATCTTCTTTCTCGAGTCCCTCCACCAATATCACCTACCCCATCACCTCTAGAAGCAACTGCACCACCCGAAACATCATTTACCTCCTTACCTGCACTCTTTGTCCCGCGTTTTATGTATGCCTCACCAGCAATCTGTTAAATATCCGCATGAACGGTCACCGAAATAGCGTCTCTCTCAGACGCCCTCTCCCAGTTGCATTACACGCCAATGCCCACAATGTCTCCTTCAATAGTTGCTACATTGTAAGGGTTATTTGCGCCTTACCCAATGACACTCCTGCCCCCCTTCTCAGACACTGGGAACTTGCACACATACATCTTCTTGACTCTTTCTCTCCGCCTGGCCTCAACCTCCGCTAACCCTATTCGCCCCCTTACAATGTCTCCTTGTTACTTTGTAACTATTCGCACTCTACCTCATCACACTCCCTCTTTATTGGCTATCCACCCTTCCTACTCCCCGCCTCCTCCGATCATCAACCTCCCCACATCACCCTGTCATTCCCCGCTCAGTCTGTCACTCTCATTTACTCTACTGCTGAAGAAGGGCATAGACCCAATAAGCTTGCGTGTTTTTTGTTTTTGTGTTCGTGTGTTCAACGTGTCTCTTTGACGCCCCCAGCAGCCTGCCAACTTGGTCTCCGACTTGGTAAGTGTCCGCTGGGCTTCCTTCAACACCTTGTTGCCACCCTCATCACTACCTTTTCATTTCCTTAAGTCTCTATATATATATATATATATATATATATATATATATATATATATATATATATATATATATATATATATATATATATATATATATATATATATATATATATATATATATATACATACATACAGTCAAACTCGGCTATAACGAGCGCCACGGGACCGTTTAGTTTTGCTCGTTATAGCCGTTAAACTTAATATCCGTGAAGGCAAAAGCATGCATGCGTATGGTGAAATAAGACATAAGAAGTAAAAGTGAATGTATAAACAGAAAGGTTATTTAGTAAATTTATGAAAAAACCTAAAAATGAGAATAAACTAGAAAATTTAAAGTAAACATACGTACATATAAAATTTAATCACAGCTGCATCCTTAATCACTACCCAAGTCGCACTTCCTCATTTTCTTGTTCGTTGTTAGGTTGTTCTCTAGTGCATATAAAATCGCTTCTTTGTTTTTCCATAAGGTTGAAACCGTAGACGATGATAAATTAAATTTTTTACACCAACATTTTTTTACCACGTTCTAACTCTCGAATAATATCAACCTTTTCGCGAATAGACAAATACTTCCTTTTATGTACGGACATGTTACTAGTTCAAGGGCAAAATCTCAACTGATTTTTGTGATCAACGCTACGAACTTTCTTTGCAAACTGTGAGCATACCAATTCCAGGAAGAGTTAATGAGGAGACGGATTAAACGTGGGATTTCCCATCTTTACGTGGGAAAGGGTGTTGGGTGCATTCGGCTGAGCGACGGGGGTGGGCGCCATTGTACATGCCCTCAGCCACTTACCCCCTTCCAAACACAACCTCCTGGCTGTAAAAGAGCTGGGCGTTGGGAGGAGAGGACAAAGGACCTCCGCGAGTGCCACTGTACCTGCAAGTTGGGAATTCTTGGTTTGGACGAAGGGATTATTTTTTAACAACAACGCTGCGGTCTTTAACCTCCCCGAGGGATAGGGTGTAGAGGCTGGATTCAAGAACACAAGCTTACATATTTTGGGTCACTATGAGGATTTAAGGGGCTGACCGCCACCGCGTTTGAGACAGTGAGAAGTGGTCAAAGTTTGCTCGATATATCCGTGAAGCGTGCTCGTTATATACGTGAAATATTTGTATGTAAATGCTCGTAAACTTATCTTGGAGGTAGCATTTGCTCACTATAGCCGTGAACTCGTTACAACCGTGCTCGTTATAAACGAGTTTGACTGTATATATATATATATATATATATATATATATATATATATATATATATATATATATATATATATATATATATATATATATATATATATTCCTATACAGGCACTCCCTGGGTTACCCATGCCTTGACTTAGGCAAATCTGCACTTATGCAAGCAGCCCCATAAATTACTAAAAAAAATTTCGTAATGTTTACGTTTGTGGTTTTCATAAGCAAGCGGGAACTAAATATGTGTGCCAAGGGAGAATAAAGGCATAAGTTGTAATGCCGTAGCCCCACTATGCTACCCAGGCACTGTTGCCAATCTAGCCAATTTTTAACTAGATCTAGCGACTTTGGGTTCAAACTAGCACCTATAAAGAGACCACAACTACCTACGAATGTAGCGAATCGATTTAACAATCTTCCTAATTCTTAACGACTGACTATAATCGTGGCGTATATCTGCATTCATATGAATACAAAAATAAATTACTTTATGATATTAACCTAGTAACAGTAAATGATATTATTTCATTTTCATCCAATGTTATACAACAATGCATGTCTACAAGTAGCAGCAATAATCTTAGCAGGGTTTACAGGGAGATGATTTTGCAAGGGCTCGTGTCGATTGCGAGTGATGGAATGTATGTGTATTTGCGAAGGAAAGGACGAAACAGAGGATTTTGAAAGTGATGATATGAACCTAGATGATTTATGAGAAGACAATCATAGGTGAAATATTGCACGTGTAAATGGAACCATTTCGTCTCATTTGTCATCTGTATACATGCGCCTGACTCATTCCTTCCATACACTATTTACATGCACAGTTTTAGTTTGACGACAGAATGCGAAGGTCTTTTGAAAGTGCCAACTGAGAAGACGAGTGCATGGGTGTCCCTAGGCGGTAAGGCACTGTCTTAGGACGGCACCTCTCTGGGGGCAACAAATGAGTTGGTGTCGTAGACTGATTTAACATAAGGAATTTTATGGGCTCAAATTGCTTTTGTCCTATAACTCATTGTCATTGAAAGCAGACAACACATTCATATCTATCGGATACAGGAAAATATGCAGAGGGTAAAGTTTAGATGTGAATGCAAAAATTGGTATCAATGCAAACCTCTAGTTTTGTACTTCCCCAGCATCCGATAATAAAAGGTGGCACTTAAGTTTTGAATCCCACCGCACTAAGATTTGGCTTTGACACTTCCCAGCGAATTTCCCTACATTAGCAGTTGCAGGTGCCTCAGCGAATCGGATAAGGGGCTACATGGACATTGTCATATCGAGTAGCTGAATATAATCAAAATAAAACTATTTTAGCAATGAAATGTTAATAGATAAATATATCCTGCATTAAACCAGTTTAACTTTGTCTGATTAAAGATATTCAGTACTTAATTTTCACAGATCTCTTTCTCAAAATAGCTTTGCGTACCAAACAAAATGCCTTCATGGGCTGGATATGGTCTGTGGGCCATAATTTCCCCACCTCTACTGTACTGTATACTATTCGTAGTAGTTTTTGAGTTATGTAATGGGTGCTGGAACACATTCCTTGCATAACCAGGGAAGTGACTGTATATGTAAGAAGCAGCTGTTTTTAATGATAAGAATCTTATTTTGTAAAAATCAAGCTTTCTGGTTTGGATCTCATGTTTATTCCTGATGCTTCCTTTTTTAGGTAGTTTATTCTAAAATTCTTCAGTAAAAAATGAAGATGTTTTTGAAATCGATTGGAAAATTCATATTGTATTGCATTGTTTATTCTTTAGCCACCATTTCTTAAAGTGGTTTAATTAATATCTTAAAATTTACCATAATTTGTATGCCATGTCCCATAGTTTGTGGGGATTTATTGTTTTATCTCTGTTTTAGGGATATCAAGTTGTTTCTGCAGCTATGGCTTTCATGATTGTCATATTTAAGAATTTCCTAGGGAGTCCTAATATTTAATGTAGCATTTCTTTTTTTAGGCCTTAAGAAAAGTGGGGAAAGACCACACCATCTTAATGTTATGCATGACAGTTTTCCTGTCATACCTCCCAGAAGCTGGCCAGTATTCTTGCATCTTTGTTTACTTAAAGCTGGTAAGTGGAATTGATGCTATCTCAGCTTATTCATTTATTTTTTACTTTCTCATGGAAATCTTACTTGGGATCAGATTCATTCTGTATTAAATATTTTTAGGCTTAAGAAAATCTCTGCATGTCTAGTATATTTATTATGAAAAATGTTTGGTGTAACTTAAGTAAATGCAGTAAAAAAACTACAGTTATAATTTTAGAGGTGTGATGGAAAGGGTTATTCAGGCAGTCCTTGCTAAATGCTCTTAACCCATTAAAGCTCAGTGGCAACTTTAGTTGCCAACATGTTTAAAAAACGTTTCCTGCAAATATGAGTTCGTTTTTGCAGTGAAAATTGGCTTTAGAAATTTTATTAACAGAAGTTGCCATTGGGCTTTTAGGGTACAAAATCTATTTTTATTTTCTCCATACGTAGTATAGGAGAAAGTATTGTTTCGTAAAAAATCGATTTCGAGATTTCAATGGAAATACATGTTTTGACCATTTTCTCAATGTCTATGTGATAGGAAATTTTTGGGTGCTATAAGTCAAAAACTATTAATCAGGTCAATACAAAATTTTACATTTTTATTGTAGGGACAAAAGTTGATTAGTTTTGGTTAAAATCGGTCAACTGGAAGTGGGTGTTTATTCTTGTCACTTATATATTTCATTCAAATATTTCCTTTGATACTCGATCAGTGTAAAAAATTATTGGAATAAAAGTTGTAGGAAATTTAATTTTCTACAACTTTTGTCCAAAACATTTTCCCATATAATACATTGTTGAAGAGATATTTAAAAAACTATATTTATTAGTTACCGCCACCACACCATCCAGAGGCGATATTTGTAAACCTTTTTGTTTACGCTTAATTATGTCTTAGTAACAGTCCTTTTTATTCTTAAATGCTGAAGCTTTGTGTCTATATGCGATATCAGAAGGCTTTGGAATGAGTTTGTCTATTCTTTGTCAAGTCTGAATTTTTCTCAAAGTTCCTTAAATTACAGTAAACTCTTTAAAATCTGGCACCCTCAGGGATTGGAATGTGCCAGATTCAGGGCTGGCAGAACGGGGTAGCAAAACAGGCAACTGCCTAGGGCGCTAGAGATTGAGGGGCATTTTGAAGAGCTAATGTTTTGATTTCACGGCATTTTTGTATGCACATAATATAGTGTATTTACATTTATTTTTATCATAAAAGAGAGAGAGCACATACTACATCTTTCCTTCGCATTAACTTTAACCCTTTGACTGCCAAATTAAATTGGTGACTTTGTCCAGCAATTACAGTAAAACCTCTATATAATGAACCTCTATTTATCGTAAACCTCTGTTTCGTAATATCTTTTTGATCCCGCCAAAACTGTACGTTAATGGTATAGGCAAACCTCTTTATATCGTACCTCTTTATCATAATTCTCCCTATATCGTAATGGGAAAATGTACCCCTGATTGAAAACAACCTCAATATAGTAAAACAGCTAAGCATGAAATTTACCAGGCCAACTTGCCCGATGCGATTTTCAGTCTTCTTTTGTTTTTCTTAACTAGTGAATTACCCATCTGTCAAAATATGGCTATCTACAAAGATACATCATATAAATGTTTTAATTTTATATTAGTTTCCGTAGTTTCTTCCCTAAGTCAGAGCCTTCCAGGTAAACTCTCTTAGGCTTACGTTTCACCTCCAAAAAGAAATAGGCGAAGCACCAACCGTCAATTCTTTCGTGATCCTCAGTTTACACACCACTGCTACGTACTATCAGTTTTCACCACCTCTGAAAAAACCCATAAAAATATGGAAACAATGTTGCAAAGATGTATCATTTAAAGATCTTTTACTATTTACTAAGTTGACACGGATTTCTCGCAGGATAAATCCCCTCAGGCGCATGTCACTGTTTATGTACGGCTCCTATGAACGTATCACTGTTTACGCTTGCATACTACGAAGAGTTTGGTTTAATTACTGGTATACCAGCTTGATTCATTAGATTGATCATTTAAAGTCATCCTAGATACATGACCTACCGTATCTGCCCGAATATAAGCCGATAGTTTTTGTCAATCTATCGTGAAAAAAATCACCCTCGGCTTAAATGCGAGCCTGAGGAAAAATTTGGCATCCTCGTACGACGCCATCGCTGAAAAATGTCTTGTTTCCATAGCATACCTCCTGTTGCCCGGAGCTGTAATTTAAATTGCTATTGAATGTTATTTATATATTGTAACACGTAATTAAAAGTGGGTTCTTATCCAAAGGAAAGGGCGGTATAGAAAACAATCGAGTTTTAACAACCCACCAGGTTCATAGTATGATTGCATGCTACAGCAAATTCGTTTTGATCATAATTTGCAACGAGTTCTTAAGATACCAACACCGGTCTTATTAGAGGTTTTTACAAATTCTGACTACACTAAGCTTCTTCAACTCTTTGTTTTAATTGCACTTCTTGGTGCTGCAATCGATTTAAAGTTCAGATGTAGCAGACGTCGTAGCTTTTACAGATCATTTAAATGGCAGGTACGTTAAAGTTAGGAGCCGACAGTATAAAAGAAGTTCATACTAATTTTTCTTGTTTATTTTATATTTTGCTATAGCCATTGTCATTTTTGTATGCATGTTAAAACCCTCTTTCATAGAATGTATTAAAATTGTGTATACTGACTAAGCAGACGATATTGTCTGCTTAGTCAATTCGCAAAATTTGATGACGACTTTCGATGCGCAACTGTTTGAATTCCGCTAACATAAGATACGTCTGATTCGAAGGTGTGAGCAACGGCGTTAACTGTAATTCATCTGATAATTAACAGCAATAATAATAAAACTTGGAAACCTCTTTCATAGAATCTATTAAATTGCGTATAATGACTAAGTATACGATCACGCCAAATTCGATGACAGCTTTCGATGCGCAACAGTTTGAATTCCAGTAAGATAAATAAATATACTTACATTTGATTGTAAGGTGTGATCAACGGCGTTGACTATATTTATAATTAACAGTAATAATACCTAATAAAACTTTACATGGAACCTATATAATTATATAGATGTAATGTATAATGTATTCTAGGTTGTGCATGCATGTCTGGTACACTTAAGCATAAAATTTACGAAAATACTTTTTTTGCCAAAAAATGTTGGAAAATTTCGTGGGGTCGGCTTCTATTCGGGCAGATACGGTATATATAATATTATTTTCAACTTTATCTTCGTCGTATATCACATGCATATATATTCTAACCGAATTCAACCAAATTTGGTACATAGAATTTTCACAGAAATTCATGGCCAAAATGCCATACTTCGACCCAATTAACTAAGTAGGGGTGCCACAATTGCAAAGTTAAACTTTTCTGTAATTATGCTTTTGGAAGGAATTGGCCAACCCGAATTCAAACAAATTTGGAATATAGAATTTTCACATTAATTCATGACCAAAATGCCATACTGCGACCCGGTTAACTAAGTAGGGGTGCCACAATTGCAAAGTTAAACTTTTCGGTAATTATGAATTTGGAAGGAATTGGCCAAACCGATTGAAATTTTGTATGAAGGAGTTGTGCAACATAAAAGATAAAATTAAGATTTTTAGGATTGATACACAAAGCAGGGCTGCCAAAATAAAAGTCATAAAAACTTTCTTTTTATAAGTGTTTGTGTTGAACTGTCCTCATCAATTTTAACCATATTATAATATTTATTATGTACACATATTTATAAAGCCATAATATATTTGGACCGGATCAACTAATCAGGGGTGCCACAATTACAAATTAAACTCTTTCAGTAAATATGAATTTGGAAGCAATTGGCTCAACGGATGTCAACTAAATTTTATATATATTGTTTTTACAAAATACCATAATGAAATCAAGATTTTTAAAGTGGCGCTTAAGAGCAGAGCTACCACAATTAATAAATAATAAAAATCGTTCGCAACTTAAAAGAAAACTCTTTCCCGAGCGTAGCTGGACATTTCTGCTAGTTTTACATAATAAGCATACTAAACAAATACAAATTTAACTGTGAAGAACAATTCGAGATGAAACTTGTCTCTTGGTTGAAGTCAGTTATATTACGCCAGATAGTTACGATAATCTCTTCAGGTGGCTGGAATAATAATGTCCACTCGAACACCGAATAGTAAGCGGCGATCTCTCCGTAGGCTCATACTCGAGGTGAAAAAAATCAGTCACCACATTTGAGCGCGTGCGAAGGTCTTACGCTCAGCGTGCAATCCACCCAATGGTAGATCACGTGATGCCGGAGATGGAGAGGGGAGGGGAATGATGTCAGGTGGGCCTTTTGAAATGGTGGTTATGTAAGTGTTTATTGGCTACTTCTTTGTTGTCCTTACATAACCGATAGAAAGAGGAGAGGTTAGCAAGGTGAGGGGTACATAGGGTATATAAAGCAGGCAGGTACTTGTAGGGTGTATTGTCCTGGGGTGTGGTGTACTGAAGGCGAGGCCATTATGTCCAGCGAGCACGAATATCGGCAATATACAGCGGCATTATTCGAATGAGCATTTAGAACGTGCATGTTCGTACATGCCATTCATTAAGTCCTATCGGATAAGTGCGATAGGAAAAGGGGGGGAGGAAAAATCGCCACAAAATGTATATTTCAAATGTTGTATCGCAGTTCAAAGTTACCATTTATGACATAGTTCTTTCGATTCAACTTCAGAGTTTCATTTGATGAATGCCTGGTACTACTCGCTCATATAAATATAAAGATGCGGTTACTGAATCCCACAAATAATATATTGCTTCATTTCTAATCCTTTCTCCAGGTAATGGGATAAAGGAAAGTTAACGACCACATATGTCTGTTTTGTACTGCTGTTGTCGTTCATTTGAAATCTTCCCATAGAATTTCAAGGGTCATATTCTCAATTTTTTAATTAAACAAAATGTAATACTGTTACTACTGGAAAATTTATTTTCAGGTTTCATTACAAAACGACAGGTGTAGAAATTCTCAATTAAAAGATTCCTTTAGAAGTTTATTTTAAATGAAAATTTTACCATACATCTTCTCTACATTTTGAAGAATTTGTTTGTGCAGAATAAAGTTATATACCGCGACTACCTTCAGTGACTAAATTTTGTATAATGAAAATTTCTATCTAAACTTTTTACCTGAAATGGTCAATCAGTCCTGCCGATATAAGGGATTAAATCTTTAATGTGTTAACCTAGCTCTCATCTTCCTTTCAATGTATTTCCTGGCAATTGCTACATATATATTGCTATAATGAATAGCTATGGAAAACTACTATTTCGAAAGCCTAGCTTGGTCAGTCTTATTCAAGGAATTAAATTTTTTTAATACATTAATCTTGACCTCAGATTGTATCCAATGGATTTTCATATAGTTTGGTAGACATATAGATAAGTATAAATTGTGTAGAAAACCAGCACTTAAAATGCATGGGTCAAATAGTGTTACCAATATAGGTCATTTAAATGTTATCACCTATATTCCATCTCGGTTTATATCAAACATTTCCATAACATTGGCGATTAGCATGTCCTGTTATATATTTTAATGATAATAATGTTTATATTTGTGAATTGTTTTGTGTGAAAGAACATTTCAAGTATATATGCAATAAAAACTAATGTTTTGGTCTGCCTTTTACAGAAACCAACCTTAGCCTCTTAAATGTATTTTTATAACTAAGCAATAACTCAAGCCTTGCTTCACTAAAATAACCAATGTAACAGTGGCAGAGGCTCCGGACTTACCATCACAAATGATAACGTAACAAATATTGAATAAAATAGCTGTAAATAGCAACATATTATTTACCATTCTGGGATCTGAAAAGGTGTACAGTAATAACTAAACAATTATCCTATTTAACTTGGTTTAAATACTATTTATATTCTCAAATCTACTTCATATTTTTTTGTCTTGATTTAAAAACATGAGCAATGCCAGCTATTTTGCATTTTAAATACAGTAAAACCCCGTATTTACGTTATCGGAATGTACGTTTTCCCACTATTTACAACATTTTTTTGTCCCATCAATTTTCCTATGATTCCAATGTAAGGCAGGCCTTGTATTTACGTTATTTCATTTTAAGTTTTCCCGCTATTCGCGTCATTTTACGTTAGAATTTCCGATTTTTTTTACAATTTAGCATGCGATTCCCAACAGTTTTTAACATATTTTGGCTTAGCTTTGAACTCTGTTGGACAAAGATTTCGAAAACGGTGGCAGAGTAGGAACAGTGCACCTAGAGGCAGGAATATGAACTTTCTTTTCAAAACAGCACTCACTTTAGCAGATGTTACCCAGGAACAGCGTACTTAGAGACGGAAATACATATGAACTCTTTTGGGTGAAAACTTTAAAACCTCGTGTGTAAATCACACTAGCAAAAAAAAACAGTGCACCTAGATACGGAAGTAATATTTATGCTATTTACTCTCTGAACCAAGCATGAATGCTGTTGAAAAGATATTCAAGTATGGCGCTATTATGTTTCAACCCTTTCCACTCAAATTCTGCTTCTTGGTTCCCACAGTTTGTCATTATATTTAAGTTAATTTGTTATAATTTAAATTACCGTATTGTCAATAAATTAAATTTGAAAAGTAGCCCCCAAGTTATATTCGAGTACTAGTGATTTTAATAGATCGTAAAATCGTGTTTAGAAAAATCACCGTACATTCCGCACGTCTGTTAAGTGATACAATTTACTTGTTACACTGTAAACATTAGGTGTACATGTTACAATGTACTTGAAAAGTGTCTGAGGCGAGAATAGATCGAAGTCATTCGGCGGCTTAATTCCTCGTTAGTCATTGAATTGAAGCTATCAGTGTGTCGGCGTATTCTTAGTACCTACCTTAGAGAGTTTTTACCCATCTATTATTTTAACAATGGGTGCAAAAGAGGATGCTGATCATGTTGAGCAAAAAGATTCTTCCAAATCCCAGGTTAACAGAGGAATCCGATGAAGTTATCACATGAATTTTAAAATAGTCATAGCTCAAGAGGTGGAAAAAACAAACAATATTCAAGCTTTGAAAAAGTATGATGTTCCTGAAGTAAATATACCTATGTATGTCATTGTACAATTTTCCAGAGAAATGTAATGGAAACCCAAGCATACTATACGTACTAGCATTTTAATTCAGCACATTTTAATATTATTATTATTAAAAAAGTGTGCTGGTTAAGTAAATGAATAAATAGATATACTCTTTATAAACTTAGTTCTTTTAACATTGATTTTGTTGTTAGTCTTACTGTAACAAATGAGCGAGTTTAAAAGAAAAATCAGTAGCTATTTTTCCTTTTCCCTCAATTTGCACTTTCCCGCAATCTACACCTTTTCCCAGGTTCCTAGAAAAGTCTAAATAAGGGGTTTTACTGTAATTGATAATTACTCATAACTAGAATTACTTGTAGTCATTTTAGTCAAATATTTTGCTAAATTGGTATCCGTATAGATAACTGATTCAGGATCAAGTTACTTTGATTTTGGGTTTGATCAATGCTGGGTTAGCTCTGGCAAAATTGTGCTATGACCCAACCCATTCACTGAGGTGTGTGCTTGGAGGGTGATCTGGAAAAATTTTGTGGCAGGGGTCCAGAGAAGCTTAATTCAGTCTTGAGGCTGGTTAACTTTAGATGGTCATGTACATCTTCTTTGTTTTGTATATATTTACATGCATAACGTATTTAGTTGTTGCTGGTATTACCAGGTGATGGGGTTCAGTGTGGTGATGGTTGCTGTGTACATAGCTGTTGTTGGCATGCTGTCTGTTGGAGCCCAGGTGGTCCTGGGTTTCCTCATGCGCTCCATTGGTTCCAAGCATACCATACTTCTGGGGCTACTCTTTGAAATGCTACAACTGACATGGTATGGATTTGGATCACAGACATGGTGAGCATCAGTAAAAAACATTTTGAAAAACTTGGAAAAGAATTATTACAATTATTAGTATTAACTTTGAAATTTAGTTTGACCTCACTATTCACTAAAACAAATTTTCCCAGTAGGTGCATTTATTAACTCATTGATGCCCTTGGATTAAGTAAACCCTCAGTACAAACTCAACAAATATAAACACTCAGTTTACACAAACTAATATTTTCCTCAGCCCTGAAGGTATGGATTTATGTATGCGAGTTGGTTGGTTAACACAAAATTCACTTAAGATGAACTTCAAACAAAAATAGCTGCTTAGTGCAGCATTGTTTGCAGCATCAATAAGATATGTACGTACTTCCACCCGGAATGGTAAATTAATGCAATGGGTGAGTTTATTTTTAAAAATTTATTCCAAAATTTTACAGAGCTCCCTGGTGGATAACTTTTCAACTATCTCCAATGGTCATGCATTTAAGGTTATACTAGTTCCATATTTGGCCCTGAAATGGCAGTAATAGAAAGATCTATGACAAATATTTTTTATCAAAATTTTCTGTTCAAATTATGTTCTGTGACAAATGCTGCTATTAGATATTTGTACTTTTTTATTTTAATGTTTTTTATGACATTAATGTAATGCAATGGAAATCAAGAATGTGCATGGGTATAATTTTTAAAAACGCATGTCAAAATACTCCTGGTGGCGAGCATTTAAACTATCTCTGACGGTCCTACAAATTAGGCTTTACTGGTTCCTGTTACTGCCAAGAGATGGCAGTATAGTAAAATTGCATGACACTATATTTTCTCTCTAAATCTTCTTTTCAAATTAGGTTTTCCTACAATGGCTTATATTAGATGCTCGTAGTTTTTGAATTTCAATGTTTTAGGCAATATTTGCAACAAAAAAAGAAGTATAAATACTTTTAATGAAATTTCAATAACGTAGTTAACAGGCCATGGATCAGTGTTGTCCAATAACCATTCGAGGAAAAAAATAATGGTAAATTGTCACAGTGCTGTGACCTGAGACCTTCACATATTATAGATGTGAAGTGTCATCGGTATTTATTTATTCTAGGTGTAAACTTAGCCAGAAAGAACTATCCAAGCGATCCACTTGGAATAATTGTAAAGATGTGACGGTAGAGGAAATGAAGGCTTTTTTAGGTGTAATACTAAATATGGGTGTATTGAATCACCCTAACTTACAGGATTATTGGTCCTTGGATTTTGAGTCCCATATACCATTTTTTCGAGCTGTTTTCAAAAGGGAGAGGTTTTTGCAAATATTTTTGATGTTACACTTGAAAAATGATCAAAAGTCAAGTAAAGATTTGAGAACAAGAACCGAGAAGGTGAACTCTTTTTTGTTATATCTGGAAATGAAATTTAGGGAGAGATTCTGTCCTGGAAGGGAGATTGCTGTTGATGAGGCTGTTGTTGGTTTCAAGGGAAAGATACGCTTCATCACGTATAATCCTAAAAAGCCAACAAAATGGGATATACGTTTATATGTCCTTTCAGATTCTAAATGCGGTTATGTACATTCATTTGTCCCTTATTATGGTGGAATAACATCCGAAACCCTGGTAAGACCTGGTCTTCCTTATACTACCAAAATAGTTTTAGAACTTCACGACAGATTGAAGAACTCAGTATCTGATTCTCAAGGCTATCATCTCTTTACTGATAGGTATTACACAAGTGTCACTCTTGCAAGGGAATTGCTCAAAGAAAAATCTCACTTGACAGGGACAATAATGCCCAATAGGAAAGACAATCCCACAGTTATCAAACATCCAAAACTGAAGAAAGGGGAGATAGTGGCATACAGGGATGAAAATGTAATGCTTCTTGCATGGAAAGACAAGAGGATAGTCACCATGCTTAGTACATGGGACACTTCAGAGACTGAAGCTGTGGAAAGAAGAGTGCGAGGCGGTGGCAAAGAAAGAGTTGTCAAACCCAAGGTCGTGACAAATTATACGAATTTTATGGGGGGAGTTGATATAGCTGATCACTACACCAGCACGTACTGTTTTATGAGGAAGATTCTAAAATGGTGGCGTAAATTGTTTTTCTGGGGGCTTGAGGTCAGTGTTGTGAATTCTTACCTTTTGTACAAAGAATGCCAAAAAAGAAAAAATGAAAAACCGATATCTCATGTACGATTTATTAGGAAACTTGTACGTGATCTAGTTGGAGACTTCCGGGGTGGTACACTAACTTCTAGGGGTAGACCATCATCCACAGAACAAGAGCAACGTTTAGATGGAAAGCTCCATATAATCATCCCTCACCCTAACAAAAAACATAAAGATTGTGTTGTTTGTTCAAATAGAAAAGTCCAAGGTGGAAGAAGAGAGACAATTTATATCTGTGAGACGTGAATGTAATCCAGGTCATGTGGGTGAATGTTTCAAAAAATATCACACCATGAAAAAATATAGAGATTAAAATTGCTGTATGAGTTGAAAAATAATTTTTAATGTAAAAAAATGCAAATAAATAAGTTTATATGAAAATAAAATTGAGTTTTTCATCATAATGCCGCCATTTATGAAATATGTGGGTATTTAAAAATTAAATTCCGAGTAGACTAATATAATCAAGAAAAAAAAATCCGAGTGCAAAGGGTTAAGGCAGCAAAAAATATATATAAATAATAGGCTGATCACCTTTTAACCGCACAAAGATGGCATGGAAAATTGTTAATGAATCACATGGTGCATGTGGTACTCAAACACCTATCACTCTTGGTCACAATTCACTCTCAACCTCTCCTGTCACTATCACAGACCTACTCAACAAACATTTCACCAATATGCCATCCAAGTTTGGTAGCAATTCCAAATCAAAATTATTTACTCACCATTTAAAATATTGCAATGCTCATTCCATATATCTTCAGCCCTGTACTCGACCCGAATTACTAGGCTATCTGAGGAAAGCTGGTCGCAAACATTACGCAGGTAGTGATGAAATTACTGTCCCTATACTGAAAGTATGTGGTCTGTCAATAGTGGACCCTCTTCTCTATCTTGCCAGTGAATCTCTTAGAGAAGGCATTTTCCCTAATGCTCTAAAAAATTCCCAAGTTATTCCAATTTACAAAGGTAAAGGCAGCAGTAACCATCCTGAAAACTATAGGCCTATATCCCTACTCCCCCAACTCTCAAAAATATTTGAATACGTTTTTAGTAACAGAATTATTGACTACTTGGAAAAAGATAAGCCGCTCTCCAACTCTCAATTTGGTTTTAGAGCTGGAAAACCAACTGAGAAAGCTCTTTTTGAATTAATCAACTTTACTATAGATGAGCTCAACAAAAATAACAGTCGCGGGACTCTTCTATGACTTGAGCAAAGCATTTGACCTTGTTGACCACAACATCTTGCTATACAAATGCCAAACCTTAGGGATCTGTGGAGTGGCCCTTAACTAGTTATCTAGCTACCTATGCAATAGACGACAATTTGTTTCTGTTTGCTATGTTGGCCACAACTACTCATCCTCTCCAATTCCAACAGCCAAAGGAGTCTCACAAGGATCAATCCTTGGTCCCTTACTATTTATTATATTCATAAATGAATTACCAGCAACTACACAACTCACCCAACCATGTAAAATAATTATGTATGCTGATGACATCAATATTCTCTGGAGTAACTCATCTATTTCACCCATGATTAAGTCAGCAATAAGCACAATGTCCCAAATAGACAATTGGTGTGAATCTAACAATCAAATTTTGAATACTGCCAAAACCCGTCATTTTATTCTTCCCATCTCTTTCAAATACTGACTTATGTTTCACATATAATAATCTTGACTTTACCTCAGCTGCTGAACTCAAATATCTTGGTCTGCACCCTTGTCTGGAGCAACCATACTGACTATTTATATAAAAAGCTTTCCTCAGTATTTTACCTCTTTTCTATGACAAGAAAGACTGTTAGCCAAGATATTATGAAGGTGGTTTACTTTGGCCACTTCCACTCTAGGGTCCTATATGGCATCATCTTTTGGGGATCTACTTAGCAAGCAACAAAAATATTTAAGTTGCAAAAAAAGTAATTCGCTGCACGGCTAACTTGCCTTACAGAGCCCCCTGCAAAGACACGTTTATCCGATTAAAAATACTCACTATCCCTTCCATCTATATTTATTGCACCATCCAGTTAATCAGAACACATGAATAAACTGATAGTTCTAATGGAAAGTCCTCCATACTCACCTGACCTTGTGCCATCCGACTACCATCTGTTTCTATCCCTACAAAACTAACTGAATGAAAGATAGTACAGTTATGTTGATGAGAGCACTTTCGACATCTCTGCTTTCTTTTACTAAAAGCTGACTAACTTCTACAAGCAGGGCATTGAAAAGTTGCCATATAGATGGGACTATATTATCGAAAAATGGGTGACTATGTTGTTGACAAAAATTCAAATAATTAAAGCTTAAAAATTTTTTCTGAAATAAAAATACAACATTACCTATGTTACAACCTAATATAAACAGTTAAATATGCAGGTGCAGTGTGGTTCTTAGAAGGGTGATTCATTTTGTCTGATATCATCATTAATGATGAAGGGCAGTGTGCCTGCTGCAATAGCAATTCTAATGAGGATATGACTGCTAAATGCTCAAATCTGCAAGGCAATGAGAGCTTACTGCATGTCTGCACAGTTTACCACACCTGCTAGAACATGGTTATGCAGATGCATAAGGTGAAACTCGAAAAAATCAGGAGGGCTCTTGTGAGTCATCAAACGAAATTGATGTTTTATATTTGATCTTCCCTTACCAAGAAAATGCCCTGGCCAGGCAATTCCAACTTTCTCCTCTGTTTATTCCCATGCCAACAGAAAATGTAATATTTAGCAGGACGACTAAGTATCGGCCAATAGCATTACTTCCTGATGAAGAAAGAGGGAAACGTCCACCTCTTTCCATCTTTCCCTGTTAGAGAATGCTTTTATGTGTAAGTGTTCAATCATACAAATGGATAGCACTAGCTGCAAAATAAGAACTTCAATTATGCTGGCAACATAAAAGAAAATAAAAGAATCATGGAAATATAAAATGCCAAAGTCGACACTTACCACAACTATGAAATATAAAGAGAAGATTGACCAGGCTGTAGCTAGAGGGTCAACAACGCGAATCAAATGGGGCTGCATATCAAGAGTTGAAGAACAAGCAAGAGGGAAGAATTGCAGAGCAAATTACATAAAGCGCTTTTTTCTTGTTTTGGGATTATGATGTCATCATAAGATTCTCTGGTTGAGATCGATGGCCTCAGAATATAATATTCCCTTTAAAATCAGTACTATGTAATAATAAGTTTCCCATTTAAAAGCAGTGGGTCCGTTGCTATAGTAGTTTTATTTTCCATTGTTAAAAATCGGAAAATTTCCCCTCTTTTTTGGATTAAAAACTAATTTCTATGCCATTTTGGCAGCGATTTGAATTTAGTCTTAAAAAATAATAAGCATAGAAGCTATACAACTGTTTTAATCCTGAGATTTTGAATAAAAATAATTTTTGCTCTCATTCGACATGGATTTGAATTCTGTTTCCAAAAAATATAGACCTGAGTCATTCAGTTACAGAACTGTTCATGTCCTGAGCTCCTATCTTAATTTTAACTACCATATCTGCCTGAATTCAAGCCAATGTTTTTTGTCAAAATCTATCATGGAAAAATCATCCCTCTGCTAAAACTTTAGTCCAAGAAAAAATTGGGGGCTAAGGTTATGTCTCGTAGTTACCCATAGATAGCAGCACACCTTTCATTGCCATCGCGGTCAAATGATAGTACAGTAAAACCTCTCATTAACGAATATCAAGGGACCCAATTTTTCGTCTATTCGTTATTCGGAAATTCGTTGATCGGAGGTTATTGGGCGTTGCATAACTTCAGGGGCACATTGCCTGTTAGATTATACGGGAGCAACGGGGCTATCCAAATGAAGGCATATGCTCAGAAACGGAGTAACTCTACTAAATTATGCCCATTACATCTCTTCAGGAAAAAGTATCACATAAGTGGATGATATTCAAAACGCGCCCTCAATGTTTAATAATCGGCCATATTGATTTGAAGCTCCGACGACGCAATGCTTTCTTATGGGATGAAGGGCCACTTTCATTCATCTCATTTTGCAATGTTTGACAGTGGCAAGCACCAAATAACTCGTAAATGCAATGTTATTTTTTCTAGCATTGATTGGCAGGTTCTGCACGAAAACATCCTCTGCAATTTTTTATTATGCGACTTTTTTCGAGGTTGCAATGCGTGATACTCGCTGAGCCTATCCTAAAGCATCTGTTGAGTCGCTAAGTTTATAAAAAATATTGACAGCAACGCCACTTCTTAACGCCAATTAATAAACTACTATTTGACCACCACGGAGCGGGTTGCAAATATTTCAAAACGAAATGAAAGAAAGCAGCATTTTCCCCATAAGAAAGCACTAACTGTCGTTAGCACTCCAAATCAAGACTCCAATATTTTTCACTAACATTCTTAACAACACTCCAGCTCCGTCTCTGACAAATAAATTATCTATCACAAAAAAGTGCATAGGAACCACCTCACCATGATACATACCTCATTGCTGTAATCTTTTGTTGAAATTCTCTCTAAAAGGATTAGGGGATTAATTTAATCGGGAATGATTTCAAATACAACACTTTTTAAAAATATTTATTAATAAATCAACATTTAAAAAAAAACGAGTCTATTTTTTTCTGTTTTAAATTCTTCGTAAATTCTCGGGAAACGGCCGTCTCCACTTCCCTGAAAGCGTGCATAACTGCAGCACTACAACTCTCGGATGAGAGTAAATATCTTTCCACTACATCCAGTGCTGCACATACGTCGCTCGACTTCGGCCACGCCAACTCCAATTCTCCGTCTTCCTCCATATTGGACACTTCTACCCCTTCGGGATCCTCACTTTTCACAGAGCAGGTCAACAAATTGTCGTCTACATGGGCAAAATCTTGAAAAGACGCTGAGTTTAAATTTAAACCTGCCCTTAATTCCACCCACCCTTCTCCCTCAGGTTCCACACACTCCTCACTTGCAATGGAATCACAAAAAAATCCCGCCCTTGCATAGCAGTTTTTTACGTTTGTCGGTGAGACGGCTTCCCATGAAATGCAAAGCCGTTGCATTGCCTGCAAGAGGTTCGATTTAAGGAGGGTTGCATTTCCCGCCATCCTGCGCAGCAAATACTGCACCCGAGTCTGCCGATACATCGCTTAACCTGCGAAATGACCCCCTGGTCAAGAGGCTACTGGTGCAATTTGGAGGGAAGAAAACAACCCTAATGTTTCTTAAATGAATCCCCTCCAAATTATGCGCTGAGCAGCGATCGAGAAATTGCATAATTTTTCGGTTCTGCCCTCCCATGCGTGCATCCACACCTACCAGCCAATTCCTGAATATCGATGCCGTCATTCATGCATTTTTGCTGTTGCCATAAGTGCATGGCAATCGCCTCACATCTTTAAAGCATCGCGGCTTTGCAAGTTTCCCTATTACAAGGGGAGGTAACTTTTCTGACCCGTCACTGTTGGTGCAGAAAAGCACCGTGAAGCGCTCCTTGCACATCTTCCCCCCTTGACACGCCTCTCCCTTCACGCTAAGAGTGCGGTCAGGAAGAAGATTATAAAAAAATCCTGCCTCGTCCGCATTAAAATTGTCTTTGGGGCTGTAGCTCTCTCCGATCAACGCCAGCAACTTCTCTCTCCAACTCTGCTCAACAGCCGGACTCACACTTGCCTCCTCTCCCGTGATCTTAAGTTCCTTCTCTTCTTGAACTTATCCAGCCATCCGTTGGATGACCGGAAATCGTCCATCCCTAATCTTAGCGCCTCTTCTCTCGCCTGCTCCTGCAAGATAGGCCCCGATACGGGAATCAATTTGGCCCGTGCCTGGGAGAGCCAGTTGAAAACCGCCCGATCGAGATCTTCATTAATGCAGTTCCGGGCACGATTCCTATCTGGACCCAATTGTGCTGCATTTAAGGATGTCAGCACGTTGCCCGATGATGGTTGAAAGCGTAGATGGCGGAATATCAAATAGTCGGGCCGCCTCCAACTTCTTAATTCCCTGGTCCACAGCTTTCAATATTTTCAACTTCTCCTCGACAGAAAACTGCCGCCGTTTAGCCCCAAGAGCAGAATACATGGCCTTTACAAATTAAAAATCGATATTACTTCTTAGAAAAAACATAAGAGCTGAATTTAAGTTGAAGGAATTATATACCATGCACACGCGTTTCCTTAAACCAAGAATATATTGCATTAAAGCCAATGAATTAATTTCCTGTAAATGTACTCGGGCGTTGAGATTTTTGCACATTAATTCAACACAAGATTGTTGGGGATTGTAACAATACAAGTTTTCAATGCAATATTTACGTGATCAATTTTCATGAAAGTATGGTTCAAGGCCACATGGCTCAAAAACTGCAAACTTACCTTTAAGAGCAGAAAATGAAGAGCAGCAAGCAAAAAGCTAAAAGTTAGCGTTGTGAACCACCGTTAAGCACTAAATATCAAAAGGAATTGATATTTAACGCATTTCTTCTCACTCAATAACTTGTCGCACTTTTACACCTTCTCTCACCTAGGACACACCGGTCAATGGCGCGAGAATGCCGGAAACACTGGAAATACGTCATCATGCTAGAAAACGTGCTATGGTTGGCTTGTTGTATGCTTAACGCTAATTGGCGCGTTGGCGACTGTTTTCAATAGTTTTCCGTACTTATGTAACAAAAAAATGTTTAGCGAGCAAAACTTCGTTCTATAGAGGTAAATAAAAACGGAAGGGACCAGTTTTTTCCTTCGTTGTTCGGAAGTTTTCGTAGTACGGAAGTTCGTAGTAAAGAGGTTATAATTAGGTATTTTGTATACAAGTTTGGCGGGACCCCGTCAATTGTTCGTTATTCAGAGGTCTTTGCTATAAAGGGGTTCGTAAGGTAGAGGTTTTACTGTACTATATTTTTCGTAAAGTATATATTTGACCTACGATGTATATATGACTATATAAATAATAAAGCTAGAATATTGAATTTAGCAGTGCGTGTGTTTTGTTACAGTTGTTACCTGTTCTTTCGTTTTTGAATGCTGTTGGATATTTGCTTTCGTTCCTCAGGGCTATGCGTATGTATCATGAAGAATAGTTAGCAATTTGTATTATTTTTCATTAACCATTAAAAGAAGTTCCTATTAGTTTTACTTGGCTATTGTAGTTACTGCTATAGCCATTGCAATGTTTGTATGCATGTTAAAACCCCATTCATAGATTCTATGAAAATTACGTACATTACTATGGAGACGATTATGCAAAATGCGATGACGGCTTTAGATGCTCAACTGTTTGAATTTCGGTAAGTAAAGAGACATCTGCTCCATAGGTATGAGCAACGGCGTGGATTGCAAAACTGACCTAATAATGAACAGTAAAACGTTACATGGAATGTGTATCATTATAAAAATGCAATTTATTAAGCCAGTGTAAATACTAATTTCATTGGAAATAGACTTGGATGAAAAATTACCGTATTTACCCAAATCCAAGACAAGGTTTTTTTTCCAAATTTCAGCTTGCAAAAATTGGGGGTTGTCTCAAATTTGAGTACGAAGTCATGTACTGTCAATGCATCGCAGTTAATTGGTAGCAAATCCAATTGTTGTGCTTCAATCCGTGGCTTGTCAATTAGTCATGGCAAAATCGTTGTGCATCAATACATTGCACGGCAAACTCATAGTGCGTCAATTTATCGTTCGACAGATTCATTGCGTGACAATTTCATCACTACACAAATTGAAATGGGAGACACCATCACTAGTGTATGGCAGGTGGATACACTTGTAGGGTTGGGAGTCACCCTTCCAATGTATCTCGTGTAATTCATCAAGAGAAGAGATTCTAGAGCACATCATCGTTAGTTCTGTGATGGACTTCTTAGATAGCCAGGACTTGCTCAGTAAAAATCAGCACGGTTTTAGGAAGGCAAGATCTTGTGAAACTCAGCTCGCTCTGTTTGCACATGATATACTACGATCCGGTGATCGAAAGACTCAGTTAGACGCGGTTTTTCTTGACTTCAAGAAGGCATTCGATAAAGTCCCTCATAGTAAGTTATTGAAAAAATTACAAGCCTGTGGAATAAATCGAAAGATAATCGAGTGGATCAGGGACTTTCTCAATGACCGGGAGCAAATAGTAGTCATAGATGGATTTAAATCAGATTCGGTCAGCGTGGCCTCCGGCGTTCCACAGGGAAGTGTCATCGGTCCCCTATTATTCCTTATATACATAAATGACTTAGATAAGGTTATTACAAGTAAAATCAAGTTATTCGTGGATGATACGGTAGTTTACAGAGAGATTAACAGTCCTGCTGATCAAGCATTACTTTCTAACGACCTACACGCAATTCTCGAGTGGTGTAAAGAGTGGCAGTTAGAGCTGAACTTAGGTAAGTGTTCCGTCATGAGATTCTGGAGAAACAAAGAAATTGAGGCGATGAATTACAGTATAGAAGGCGTACATCTAAAATTAGCCGAATCCGTCAAATACTTAGATGTCATTTTAACAAGTAACCTCTCGTGGGACACACACATACGAAATATATCCGGGAAAGCTAAGCAGAAACTAGGATTCATCAAACGGATAGTAGGTAAAAGCGAAGAAAAAGTCAAAGAGACATGTTACTTTTCTTTAGTTAGACCGCTGCTAGAGTATGCGTCGAGCATATGGGATCCGTGCGAGAAAGGATTAATCGCCGAGTTAGAGAAAGTGCAGCGAAAAGCTGCTAGATTCATCAAAAATTGTTATGATAGAAATAAAAGCGTTACAGGCTTGATACAGGACTTAGGATGGGAATCACTAGCTGAGCACCGATTACGTGCTAGGTTAAAACTTCCTGAAAGATTTAGAACGAGTACTTTCTCCAGCGACGTCGAAGAAATAATAAGACCTCCCACTTATATCGGTAGAATGGACCATCCTCATAAAATAAGAGAGATAGCCTGTAGGACGGAGAGGTACAAAGGCTCATTTTTCCCTAAAACGATAGCTGAGCAGAATAAAACTTGCGATCAAAAGTAACCTCGCGTAGGGGCGTAAACCCAGACCTAATTTTGGAGTTTTCCCCTTGGTGTTAATGCACCCCCTGCCACACACCCTTGCAGTGGCTTGCAGGGTAAACTATAGATATAGATAAAAGTATTACTTACGTAAATCAAACCGCGGTGATGAAGGTGTTTCAACTATCTATAGAATGTATTCCTTGATGTGATACTCCGATGCATAAATATCAGAAGTAATAAAAATACGGATAAAATAAATTATGGAAAGAATATGTTAACTGGAAATCTCATGATAATTACTTTTTTATACAGGCACAATTCAAGTAGCCATTGTCAACGACATCTAAATGATACGAATGGAATTTAAATAACATTCATAAATCAAAATTTTTGAATTTAGTCCAGTAACACTTGATACGTATTTAAATTACACCTGCAACTATAACACGCAAAACATGATGTCACCGTTCCATTGTAAATTGATAGTTGTAACTAAATTGCTCATACATATTAAAACTCGTTCCTTAGAATATTACAAGATTATCTAAACAGAACTTATGATCCTACTTTCCATTCATCCAATCATTTATTTAATACTTATATTGGCTTTAATAGCTTTAAAATCATCACAGATATGTAGCTCTTTGTGTTCCTAAATTTCATAATTTAGCGTTATAAAATACTACAAATACATTTGAAATTGAAATATAAAGAAACATTTTTTGTGGAAAAGTGGCTCCCCCTGCCACTCACCAGTCATGGCATCTCGTTTTCCAGTTTGTCTCGCGACGAATTTGTCAAGAGATGAATTGACACGTGATGCTTGGTGTGCGATGTATTGATATGCAATGAATTTTACACGCAACAATCAGATCACTACAAGTTGTATTAGAACCATAGGAATTATGGTTATGCATTCAATTGATGTTTTTTAAACAAATGAAACTAGATAAAACAATTATATCCACTGAAATTTTTCATTGCAAACTTAATATTCAATTAATAACATCTTAATTTTAACAATACATAAATAATTCTTTTTTATACAAAAATTTGTAACAAACCATTTCAATTAATGAATGAACTAGTACACCTATACTGAATACATGTTCTCGAAATATACAGCAAATTCATTCAGTGAGAAATTAGGTCAAAATCTTTTTTCTGTTTTGGCAGTTTGCTGAAAGGGGGGTTGTCTCCGATTCAGAGTCGTCTTGGATTCAGATAAATACGGTATCTTGACGAGGTCACTATTTTATTTGACCTTTTGTGAAAAGTAAGATGAATGGAATTATTGTCACTAAATGTGGAACATAATTCAACAATGTGAAATTATTAATTGGAGTAATATTTCAAAATGTTAATGACTAAACCATTTCCCACTCTTTTCTTCAATCTTGAGTAATGTATTCTAGGCCGCGCATATATGCCCGGCACAATTCAGCATAAAATCTACGAAATTTGCTTTTTTGCCAAGAAATGGTTGAAATTTTTGGGGGATCGGCTTCTATTTGGGCAGATATGGTAATTAAAAAAATGCAAATTTATTATGTCCTGCACCGATGTCATGCTTTTCTTATAGCATTGAAATTGGAATTGGTTATTGATTACTCCTCAGCAGTTGATCTACCATTTGTACCTTGTCAAGCCCTCATGCTGTCCAGCCTATCTATCCAGAAAAGTTGACTTCTCCAAGTTCAAGGATTCCAGAGCTATTGCCTGAACAGACGACAGAACGAAAAGACAAACCAAATAAATAAGCGATATTTTTCTTTCAAAAAGCACTAAAAATCGTTGAAATGGTTTCAACATATGAGGTCATTAATGGTCCCAATTTCTGGACCTGTCATCCAAGATACATCCTAGGAATTTGCTACCAAACTTGGAATAGAAATTATGACTATTCAAGTGGATGGCTTTGGAGTTTCCAGAAAAGACAAAGATTCACTTTGCATGTTATTTGTGATGATGCTAATGAAGTGGATGAATTAGGTGCTAAGGAATGGCTTCAGAATTTTAAATCGTTAAGCGCTAATAATCTGGTGGGACATTTTCTATTTCGATGAGGCATTTTATTCAATCTGTTACCAGATCGTTTGTTGGACCAAAAAGTGTTCTGTCAATGCAGTAGAGGTCTGCATGGGTCGGCCAATTTTGATAAGTAATGGGTTTAGCCTGGGCCCATGAACAAAACATTGTTCATGTTTGAGCCGCTTCAGGTCTAGGAGGGACTATATTTGGATTAATACGGTTATGAGAGTGTTAATATGTTTCCTTTATTTTTATTTAACCTTCCTTTTATTTTTCCTCTCATTCTACCTTTGTGCTACACTATTTATTACATTATGGCATAGGAGCTGATTCCTTTATTTATATCACATATTTTGTTTACATCAGTTGATACAATGTTTCTATCAGCAAACAATAGTTGAAAACCCAAGTTTTTCTCTTCCAAGCTCTTATATGATCTGTGAATTATGGGTTAAAAAATTTATTTGGATAGAGGACAACATTTACCGCAAAAAACTAATGGTTTCAAAGATAAAAATTCAAGAACTATCCAACCTTTTTATACCAATTTGTCTGTATTTCCTATAAAGAACGCCTTTGAAATCTCTGTGTATTCCGTTTATGGGGTATACTTTTCCATCCTGTTGATTTATTTATTTTCTGATACCATTCACATCATACGTGGCATCATAAAGTGCCATAAAATACAATATATATAACGTCTTTTTGTGTTACAAGAAAACCTAGGATTTGGAACCGATTATATTGTATAACATGGGATTTAATGATTGAATCATTTGATGTTATTTTGTTCATAATTGGGATTTTCAGGAATAAGTGACGATATTCAAGGATACTCTGTAATTGGAGAAAGAAAAGAAAACTCGAATTTAAAAGATAAACACATGATTTTAGATTTCAAGGTAATACAAAGTGCAATATTTTTGTGTGGTAGTCATGTAAAAATTTTCCACTACTGGCCACTAAGTGTCAAGGAACATGCAGCAATTTAAAATTCAGTTCGGTTAATCCGAGTTCTACTGTCGATGTATAATGTCATATTTGGATGTAAGTATTAAAGTACGTGGTCCTCAGGAAGTGAAGGAATGTCTCATTATTTTCAAACAGCTCTGTGGGTAATCTTCACTTAACTAAACCAGGCGAGTAAATTGCAAAATTGTCTCGCACATGAATGAGAATGTGCAGTATGAATGTGACAATCTCTGCAAAAGAGTTGAATTTAGAAAATGCTTTGAAAGAACAAATTTAGGTTCTATGTATGGAAAAAAGTAATGGAAGTTTTCTTTGATTACTCTATGTGGGACATCGGTAAATATTAGTTAATATTACTGATTCATCTAGGGAGAGAGAGAGAGAGGAACCCTGAGAAAGAATTGTGAGAGGAGTTGCTTGTTGGAGATTGGAGTGTTCCATATCATTCTGCACTGTGCGCGCACCCACATGCTTACAGGAAGATGCCAACTTCAAAATAAATTCTATGATGAGAAAAAGTATTTGGTTCTTGACTTTTCCACATGTTGCTATCAAGTATGGTATTTGTATTGTTTGTTGTTTTAGAATTAAAGGATAAATTGTTATGATTCTTTGGAATAATCACCTTTGGTATAACTCATGTTTTCATGATGGGTTAAAGCTTGAAATCAGGAAAAATTATTTTGACTAAGTTTATATTTAATCTGAAAATTTTCGGTTTTTTTATATAATTTAGGCTGCTGTTAATTACTTTAATTCTCATTTATTAGTCAAGTTAGAACATTTAGACATTTAAAGTAATTGTTATTGAAAAAAAAAATCTTTTTTTCTGTCTCAAGGATGATGTGGGCTGCCGGGGTGCTTGCATCTGTCTCAAGCATCACATACCCAGCAATCAGCGCATTTGTTTCTATGCATTCAGATGTCGATAAGCAAGGTAAGTGCATAATTGAAACCATTTGGTAGATGTAGATTTTTCTTTACTATTGAATTTAATTGCGATCTCATATTATTGTGAACGGTTGTTGATTTTTTCATATCTTATTAGCAATAATTACAGTTTCATATATAATGTAAAACTTTTTAGAATTTCACATATATTTTTCAATTAAAAATCTGTGATTTTTAGTTTACATTTTTTAAAAATAAATAAATAATTATTAACATTTAATACTTGCTCTAATAGTTATTACAAAATAATAAAGAAAATTTAATTATGAATGCACTGAAAAATCACAAAAAAATTAATAATTATTTGGAATGTTTTAAATACAGTACTGCAGTTTTAAAATCCCCACCACGGCAATGAAACACAAACAACCAATCTGCATCTTCAACAACTTTACTGTTAAGGCTATCAATGATGCTACAATAAACATACAGTTTTGTAAATACTGTGATGTTTTTGAATAGCACATTTATTTTTCAATAAAAATTATTGCTTTTCACTTTAAAAAAAATTAAAAATCACGTTTAGCATTAATATAAGGTCATCACCATCATCTATAAGAAAATCACTTTTACTGTCACTTAGCGATTCACTTTCAGTAATATAGCTATTTTGTCAATAAATTCAATGATCTGTGAATCACGTACATCTTTTTCCAAGTTTGCGAAAGATTTTCAGAGGATTAGCATAAAAAATGACTTGATAAATATTGTTATATTAGTAGAGACATTTATATAAGACAGGAGGAAGAAAGCATTAGGAATCACTCAGAATGAATGATTACGCAATGCAGAGGGCAAAGTTATGTCAATACTACTAATATGTCAGGAAAATATTCCAGTCTACAAGCTAGATTGAAAGAATACAGTGCAACTGCCTTTTGTTTACGCTGCACTACTATACACTAGGGGCCTGGTACCGCAATTGCAGCAACAGTCCCCTAGTAGTATTAGTAGGAGGAGGAAGAATTAACACTCTGTATTGGATTTGCTACCTAATAGTAACTGACTCTTCATGGGAGGACTTCCCAGCAAAGATGCATATGCCTTTCCCACCCCTCCTCTCCTATGCGATCCTCTCCCCTCTGTCTCCTCCACTCTCCTCTTGCTGGCCATACATACAGACATTAGCATATTATAATAAGGGTTGTTTATCATCCAACTCCAGTTCTTTAACTTTAAAAAGAAAAAGCGATACTGCATTGTCGGTTATGCTAGATGCTGTATTTACATTAAAATCAGGTTACAAAAATATTCGGGAACTTTTAATAAACATATCTTTAAATGATAGGTAGAAATTAGTCTGCAGATTAGAAGCGAAAAAATTATCAAAATATTTTTAAAATTATGATGCTGCTTTACTAACAATATTGTGGAACAAATTATTGCATAGAATCGATGCTACTCACTCCAGGACATCCAAACAAATTTTCTAAATTTCTTAAATCATAGTCAGAATTTGTTCTAGATACGAGAAATAATTTACCATCATTAAAAAAAATCTTTTGACTGAGAACACAGAGTATAAAAATGAAACAAGCCGAACAAAAAAAAAGAAAACGCTGCTTGATGAAACTTATGAAGATGATGTACCATATTTTTCAGGCTATAAGATACACCCCGGTTTTTTGGAAGATTTTTTATGAAAAAAGTATTTTGGTACACTAAGGGATTTAGGAAGGGCTGTGCATCATTTCTAGATTAAGTCCATATCTGGCCACATTTACAGAAAATGTTATGGCATGATAACAGTTAAATATAACGTTTAGATAAACTTAATTCTTAAAAGTAAATAGTGATGATCTAAAACATAAATAATTGCTTTGAGACTTGTATAGCTAAATGTGCCCTTACATGAACTCAGCAGTCATGTTAATTAATCTGTCGGTGCCTGCACACGTCACATGTATAGGTACCCTTTACCGATAATACTTAGTTAAACTTAAGTATAAGTTGATATTTTAATTTAATGGGACAAATAATAAATGGAATGCACTTGTAATAACGGTATATATGCTCAATTAATCCTTTTACTCTGCAACTCTTTTTGCTTCGTACGTAACCATTTTGATCGATACTGTGATGCCTAACTTTTCACTTCCTCCTCTAGTTGTTCACATTCATGCTTCCAGAATTTCTCTTGTCAAACATTATCTTTTCTATCATCTTTCCTCTCTTCTGAATGGCTTGCCTCCCCATATAGATCCTCTCTCCATGCAAATAAAATCCTTGATCAAACTGGGTTTGACTCATCTTTCCCAAAAATAATATTTTATTACCATTTCACTTTAAATTGGCAAACAGGCTGTATGTGAAATTATGATTAAATAAATAAATAAAGAAATTTTTATGCTTCATTAAGGTTGCAATTGCATTGGTTTACCAGTTAATATTCTATGAAATAAAAATTAATTTTATATGTCCAAAGAAACTATGGTGAAGATAGTGGAAAAACAGGTCTAGTAAGTTTATTTGCAGAATGTCGATAACTGAAACTTTAAAGTTCAACTAGAATTAACACTTTATAGAAGAAGAGTTATATTTCCAAGCATAGTTGAATAATGTAAGTTATTACTTGATACATGGGCCTGGTGCAAGAATGTCCTCCTTTAATGTAATCATCTTAAAAATTAAATTTAATCATCATAGTATGTAGTTTTATTAATTATTATGTTGATATCTTCAGAATATAGAAAAAATATTTTGTAATGTATGTTAAAATATATTTAAAAGTTAGTAATTTAAGTGTTTTTATTGGGCGTCCTCCACTAGTAGCCTCTTATGTACCATGTATCTATGCCACCCATTATAGGAAAATACATTTTTGTATTTTCAAGTTCAGGTTTCTCAAAAATATCTTGAGACAACTCTATTGTTTTTCGTTTATCATGAAATTGAAATATGAATGGGATAAATGAAGTGATCTATTTATTCTGGTGCAGGTCTGGTGCAGGGAATGGTGACTGGCATGAGGGGGCTTTGTAATGGTTTAGGCCCTGCCATGTTTGGGCTCATCTTCTACCTCTTCCATGTAGACCTGAACGATGAGGCTGTTGGTCTGCCTCCTGCCCCTTCTCCTCACTTGCATCATCCGCAAGTGGTTGTTCCACCACCTCCACGACCTCCTCCTCACTTCCACCACTCGCACCCAAGGTTGGAAACAGCTGGTGACAATGGATCAGCCATTGGCATCGCTTCTGCTGGGATGGGCCGCGGTGACATGGTCCCACAGGTAAGGGGTGCATTCTCAGTATATTGTTTTTTTCTGCCATTTTTGGATGTTGCCGTTTCTTTGAGAGATATATATTTATTTATTTATTTATTAACATTTCACATATAGCACACAAAGGGCCAATTTACAGTGAAATCTATAACTAAACAAAGAACAAACACAAACATCCATGTCCTATGCAGGATTCGAACCTGCGACCTTAGTATCTGTTGGCAAATACTCTAACCACCCGTCTACCAAGGCCGGCACATATGTAATCTTTATAGACAAATAGATGAATCAGTCAAACCGAAAACTCTTTGCAAAACATAAAGGAAACATTAACCATTGGTTAGTCTTCCAGGGTATTTATAGACCCCATACAAACAATAACAATTGCCTCTGTTAGATGGCAGCACGTACTGGGGTGGGTTTCGTGGTACCTTCCTGTTTCTCATAGCTTTGTGTAGAGGTGTAAAAATCGCAGTTACCCACCAGCTGCTGAAGAGAAAGGTTGTTGATTATTTATCTAAGGGCCCATTTAGATCCCAGAAGACCAAACGCAGGCTAGTTTTTTATCCAAGTATGTATGTATAATTTTATTCTTTACTTCGTACACTTTTTGTAATTATGTTATTGAAATACATATGAACTTATAAATTTGTTATAGCTTATGTTTTTTTCACTGACAGCATGGATAGTGAGAGTGAAAAAAGTGAGAATATGAAGAACCGATTGACGAGCTCATGGATGAGTCATCATCAGATGAAGTTGGTAATGTACAAGAAAGCGTATATGAATCTGAAACGGAACTAGTGAAAGTAAGGATGTGAGGCAAGCAGTGAAGAAGATAGAATGTGTCAACCCAGACGCAAAAGATGCAGAGCTGACAATGCATGGGTAGGAAAAGACAATATTACCATATGGAGCAAGGTAGTTCCTACCAGAGCAAGGCGTTCCCGGGCTTCTAATCTGTATAGCGGTGACACCAGAAGCCCACTCCCTCAGCGCAAGTTCATCAAAGAATTCGCAGTTGACCTGGTAAAAGAGCATATGCAAAATAGAATGGATGCAAAGTGTGTAAAAAAAGGAGTCAAAGAGAATATAGCCCAAGTGTCACAAATATCACCAACTGGACTATCATAGATTCAAAGTGTATCGACAAGAGGTGGCTGTTATTGCTGTGAAAGAAACAAAGACAGAAAGAGCAAAATGAAATGTCATGTGTGCAGGAAGATCACATGCAAGGAGCTGTATACCTAAAAATGTATGTGAAAAATGTAATGACAATAAGTCACTTGATGATGATAACTCGGGCTAAATGTCAAGGTTAAGCCTATATTTATACATTTGAAATAAATAAAAGGAGATGGAGGAATGGAAAGAAAGATAGAGGAAATGGATAGGGGAAGGGAGAGCATGGGGAGGGAAGCAGACAAGTGTGATGTAAACTGAGGGAGGAGTAAGACTGCAGGAGGAAAATGTATGGGTTCGAGTTAGAGATGTTGTGTATAATCTTTAGGGTCATATTTATCATATAAACATTCAAAACATAAACATTTTCGGCACCGTGCACATCTTATGAATGAATATTGTCCACAATTACATTTTGTTAAATTAACCTCTGCAGGGAAAGCCATGTCATTGACATTTAAAAATACTTCACGGTCATTTGATAATTTTGAGATGTACCATGCATATCGAATCATCTTACAATAGATTGATGCCTGCAATTGGTTGTGTATTATGGATTGTATTTTAATGGTGTCCTCCCTACTTGTTAAAGACCTATTTTGTGCCAGAAGGAAACAACAGTTTTGTATTTTTCTCGCATAATTTTTCACCTGGTGGTAAAAATACACATCGCAAGGCTGGCACATAGGAGTACACCTGGGGGGAATAATTTTGAGTATACACGTAGGAACGTTATCCTCGTCATAAATTTTTGATCGTACATATTATGACTTGTTTGACCACTCCAGGAATCTACAACATACAAGGGAAGCCCCCAAGGTGTGACACTCGCATTAGATTGAGACTTTGCAGAATGAAAGTATATGTAAAATAACGGACTCCTATTTCTACCTAGGTGCCAACTCGACGTTGTTTAGGAGAAAATACCCTTTGAAAATCGCGATCCGAGAGTCAACGAAATAAGAATGTTAAAAGTCCTTTCCTAATTATCGAGGAGTGTTGATCTAGGGGAAACGAGCTGTATTTCAGATATTTTTGCCGGGGTTCGATTCCCGAAGGGACCAAAATTTTTTCTGATTTTTTAAAAGGTTTTTTTCGCAATTTCCAGCATATTGTCGATAAAACTTGCACAACATTTTTTAAAAAAATTATTCCATGCATTACTACTATTTTCTTAATCGTAATTCTTCACTGTAATTCTTCACCGTAATTCTTTACGAACATAATTTTATGGATCACTACCCATACGCTTTACCGTCATGATCAATACATGACGAGATTTGAAAGGAGGAATGCAGAAAAATGCATCGAAATAACCCAACAGTATTGTGACATAATTTCAATTATAATTATAATGACAATAATTGACACCTGCAACTGATAACGAATCCCTTTAACAACAACACTGTAACTTTAATAACAACATTATAAGATGACTAGACGCAGTTTTTCGTGGCCTTATTAGCAGACATCCTTGTCTCTCTACCACAGTCAATATCAGAGGGGCACATCTTGGAGTGGAGATTGGAATTGTTTGTCTTTGTTCGTGTTTTGCGAGTGATCTTCAGTTTTTGGGGCAATAAAAACTGCATTACGATGAATAAAATAGTAGTTATAATGCATGGAATAAATTTAAAAAAATGTTGTGCAGGTTTTATCGACGATATGCTGGAAATTGCGAAAAAAAAACCTTTTAAAAAATCAGAAAAAAAATTTGGTCCCTTTTACGTTGACTCTCAGATCGCGATTTTCAAAGGGCATTTTCTCGTAAACGACGTCGAGTTGGCACCTAGGTAGAAATAGGAGTCCGTTATTTTACATATACTTTCATTCTGCAAAGTCTCAATCCGATGCGAGTGTCACACATTGGGGGCTTCCCTTGATAGAGAAACGGCTAGTTTTTCACCTAAGGTTGGAGAACTTCAACCAAAAATTGATTATATGTTTCTCTATTGAGCTTCCATGATTTTGTAGCCATAACGCAAATGTTGCTGTAGTTGGCGATTATTCAGTTCACTTCTTGCTGTACTCGAGGACCGAATTTTCCACCCACTTCCTGTAAACACACAAACACTTTCGGCAGTAGCTTTCCAGATAGGGCCATTGCGTATTGCGCGGTGTAAGAATGCATTAATTTATTTAACTGTGACACAGCGACTTGGGTTACCTTTTCACCTTGATGAGATAGGGTTCGCTTACTCATGAGAAGATACTCAAATCCTGTTTGATCAGTGTTGATAACATAGGATCAAATTCTGGAGCACTGACTAATATTTGCGCTTGAAATAGTTCTGCTGCTTTCATTAATTCACCCAAAGAAGTCACTTACTTGTGTGACACATATCGCTGTCGAATTTTATTCCGCGCCTTAAATTTTGCCACCGAATTCTTTGATGCTTGAAAATTAAAGTCCGGTCCAGCGTATTGTACATCACCAGAAATCGCCCATTGCCGTATATCTCTCAAAGAGACAGGATTCAAATTCTCCCTTGCTTCCACAAAACGGTCGTACACCAATGCATTTATCATTCGGTATTTGTCGAACTTGGTCCCTCCTTGATCGATTTGCCTCTTCCATCTCCATAATTAGCACCTATCTTCCAGCTTTCTGGTGGTAATTCGTCGGAGCATTTGAAGAGACCATTTGGGGTGTAGCTCTGCGAGTTTAACAACATTAACCTATTGAAAAAATAATTAGTTAGGGAAGATATTTTATAAAGTCAAATTTTTAGCAAAAAGAGAGAAAAATGCCTTACCTTTACTTCAAAAGGAATCTCATCTTTTGTCTGTTGATCGTTGTCACTAATCGATGATCTGGAGGATTCGTCTGATTGTAAAGCTTCCGTCTTGCTTTCATCAGAAATTTCCTCCATAACCTCCTCACCGCAGTCGAAGAGTTCTTCCTCAATTGTGAACTCCATTTTGCACAGCATTTTACATATGCGTCTGTAAATTTCTCGTCCCAAGATCTTACTTCTGTAAGAAATTGCCCAGCTAATGTTGTCAGTAATAAGCTTATTATTCCTCAACAACTAGTTGCAGAAATGAAGTGCGTCCGTTAGGTTTGGTTTCCCAACATCGCTTTCGATGACTGACAAAGTGTTATCAGCAACTGTGGAGCCAGAATCAAATTCTTCGGTTGGTACGGATCACGAAGTTCCTGGTGCAGGAGAACTTGATTCTTTAGGGTCCATTTTTGTCTTCTCACTTTCAAGAGTTTTGTATAATAGTAAATGATGCAGTTTTTATTGCCCCAAAAACTGAAGATCACTCGCAAAACACGAACAAAAACAAACAATTCCAATCGCCACTCCAAAGTGTGCCCTCTAACAATAAATTGCTCGGCAATATTCTGTTGTTGACTGTGGTAGAGAGACGAGTATGTCTGCTAATAAGGCCATGAAAAACTGTATCTAGTCATCTTATAATGTTGTTATTAAAGTTACGGTGTTGTTGTTAAAGGGATTCGTTATCAGTTGCAGGTGTCAATTATTGTCATTATAATTGAAATTATGTCACAATACTGTTGGGTTATTTCTATGCATTGTTCTTTATTCCTCCTTTCAAATCTCGTCATGTATTGTTCATTATGATAAATTGGCTGCTGGTGTGAATTATTGCCATTATAATTATAATTGCCATTATGTCACTATATTGTTGGGGTATTTCGATGCATTGTTCTGCATTCCTCCTTTCAAATCTCTTCATGTATTGATTATGATTATAAAGCGAATGGGTAGTGATCCGTAAAATTATGTTCGTGAAGAATTACGCCAAAGAAACTAGTAGTTATAATGCATGGGATAAATTTTTAAAATGTTGTGCAAGTTTTATCGACGATATGCTGGAAATTGCAAAAAAAATCAGAGGAAAAATTTTGGACCCTTCAGGAATCGAACCCCAGCAAAAATATTTGAAATCCAGCTCGTTTCCCCTACACCAACGCTCTTGACTAATTAAGAAATGACTTTTACTGTTCTTATTTCGTTGACTCTCAGATCGCGATTTTCAAAGGGTATTTTCTCATAAACGACATTGAGTTGACACCTAGGTAGAAATAGGAGTCCATTATTTTGCATATACTTTCATTCTGCAAAGTCTCAATCCGATGCGAGTGTCACACCTTGTGGGCTTCCCTTGTAAGACGAGCAGTGCTCTCTGCCTTAAAAGTGCCCCAGGTCATCTATTCTACACTATGCTTAGCCAGTCCATTTAATCAGCTGATATCCATCTTTGGCCTTGACGTTTAACAATTATTCCATTTGGTAGTACTTCCTCAGGCACTGTTTTGCATTTTAAAATAACATACGGCGGAAACTTCGTTCCGTCCGCTAATACAGCCAGCATTACAGTAATGTGCAGTTTTTCATTCCCGGAAGTTTTTATTTTATTTTTTGCACTTTTTATGTTGACTGTGTAATTGGATGGCATGTTGAAGTAAATGGGTATCTCATCTGCATTACCAATTTGGCTCAGAAGGTAATTGTGACTTTTCCACAACCAAATTACATGCCTCTGGAAAGTTATTAGTTTGTCCGTGAAGTCAGAAGGTAGATGCTGCCAAAGTGAAATTCTTTGTCGCAGGCAAAAACAATACGATGCATCATATGTACACATCATCCATTAATAGCCTTAAATTCTTGGTGTGGAATGTTTTGCGATTGTGCTAATTCTTGGACTTTCAATTTAATGATATCCCGCATCACCATTTTACCATCCATTCTTTAAATAAGCACAAAGTTTGCAATTTCCACTTCTAATGCATGAAATCAGCCTTGTTTTGGTCCACTAAATTATCTCCCTGTTGAGTTAGCACCTTCAAGTTTCTCTTTTGCTTGCTTCCACCTTCGCACATTTGCTTCAGTCACATTGTATTTTCTCCCTGCTGCACAATTATTTGTTTCTTCAGCATAGCGCACCACCATTAACTTAAAATTTCTGTCGTAACTTTTTCTAATTTCTTTCGATACATTCCCTCTTACCATAGTTCCTTTTTTCGCTACGTGATCTGCCATTTGTTTGGGGTATCTTATTTAAAAGTTATAAATAATAACTTGTCACTATTTCACTTTAAAACTCTGCAAAGCGTGTACTACTCAATTGGTCTCGTAAATTTTCTACACTCTGAAACTCGCGTCCACTTTACGTCTGCCGTTGGCATACCAAACGCAAAGCATCATGTTTAAATTGTAGTAGATATGTTTAAATTGTATCAGTCTTGTTTACATTGTGTTACTAGACACCTTAATTAGTGCCTACATGACTTTGTTTCATATTACGCACTGAACTGCCCAGCTGTAGTCCTTTTTTTTTTCAACTTGTCATGCGATTACATAACCAACTCTAATCACTTCCCTACCGCCGAAGTGGAACCATTGGTCTGTGGAAGCAATTTTAAGAAATTTGACCTTAAATTTTTAAAGTAATGTAGTAATTAATTAAATACGATGTATTACTTAATGCAATAATAAATATTTTAACGGACATATACTTGACATGTGGGTGTTTCATGGTGCATTTAAAATAGGGGTGTATTCTCACCTTAAATCCTCATACTCCATTCTAAGACGGTACCTAATGTTTTTAATGGCATTTTTGTGAAAAAACCTCGTCTTCCTTTCGGGTAAATACGATAATACTAAACAAAATATAAACTTGAAATATGTATGAAAATGGGATTTATTTCTTCAACGCTAATGAACTTTGTTTCTCTTATGGCTGGTGAAATGTCTCCTTGTGACCGTCTTCAGTAATTTGAAATAAACTGAAATTGTATTAAACTCTGATTAGTCTTCATTTCCAGGGAACTATAACTATCCACTGACTATAAACATCTCATAATAATAATAGATATGAAGCAGTACTGACCTCTAACGAATGATGACAACACGTTTGAATTGTAGATTCACCTCGGCCTTTCTCAAATACCATGTAAAGTTAGACTGATGAACAGTGGATAGAATTCGAGATTGGAGGGGATTATGGGATTGGAACTTGCAGAGCATCGACCTTTATAAGAGGAAAACCCACTCTGGTGTAATATCTAAAAGAATATTTTCAAAGGACAAGGCACTAAGGGGAGGATAGAGAATGGTAGAGGTCCTTAACTACAAGCAGCACATTTATTGAAACTTCTTTCCTCATCCTCCACGCTCCTTATCTCGTACTTCCTGGAGAAAGATTAACACCAGGGAACCATTCCTTTTACAAATGGAAGGAAAACCCAAAGAACAATCGGTAGTGATCAGGATTGCGTTTCTTTCACGAATTTTCATGGATTTTAGGCCACTTTCCCTTGCTCAAGACATGCCACCTGAGATGAATACTACTAGAACATAACCCTTTACCATCTGTTAACAAAATTTATTTTTTCGTTTTCATTACTTTTTCCATTAGAGCTATTTGAAAAATTTCGTTAACGTTTTTAGTTACGTTAATCCAAAATTATTTCATTATGTTACACGTAACGTTTTCCAGCATAATGACTTCCACGAAGTCATGCCTGATAAGGTTATTTATAAGTTATTGACATTATACTGATTATTCTAATTTTCCTTTCACTGCTTAGAGGAAAACAGTTGTAAATTTATAATAACTTTCTTTGTCAACAGAAATGCACTAATGAATGATATTAGGAAGGAAGGTGCAGTAAAATCTCACTTAACATTACCTTGAAGAACCTATGTTTACCAAGATGCAATTTACAAATCCCTATCAAGCATCAGTAGTCATAGTATGTTATCTCACTTAGCCATTGTTTGGCAAGCTAGACTTTGAATTTTTCATGAATAATAAAAACTTCAATTAAAAATCATTCCAAAGAAAAAATAGAAAATGGTGGAATTATTTATTTAAAATTTTGATCTTTGTGTTAAATATGCATATGGCATACATATATGTATATGCCACAAGTACACAATTTTTTATCTAAGTAAAATATTTTTGCTGTTTAGGTTGTTGCTTTTACATTTTTCTAATGTACCAAAAACATATTTCCTATTTTTTAATATGTCATAGTGTTCTGGTATAGCACAGAAAAATTGGGACTTGCACACAGGTGGCTTGAATTCCTTTCTTCCACTTGACAACTGAAAAATTTTATTGAAACAGGTACAATATAAATATATGATGGGAGACCCAACTTGCATAGTATTTTGGATATGATGTTACGATAAACCATTTTGAATATAATCTGTACCAGCAAGTGGAGATAGGACAAGTGAATAAATCATGATCATTTTATAATTCTGTTACATTATTAATAGCATATAAGTGGTGTTAAATGAAGTCGACACAATAAAAATCAAATTTGTCTTATTATTATTTTGTTTTTGAATCTTTTATTATACCCACATAACAGAGGAACTCATGAAAAATATTCTTTTGGAACGAGGTTTGCAAATTTTTCTCTCATGGTAATGACTTGTGGAGAAATTGTTTAAAGAGAATTTTCCTGTAGTTGCGAAATTTCTGTAATTTTAGCAAGAGCAGAAGCAGTCATGGGAAGGGAAGAAAAGGGGATTGTTTGGTACAGCAATGGGATGGATAAAGAAATGAGCGTTGAATGATTAGAAGGGATTAGGTGAAGTGCTCGAGGCCAGAGGTGAGGATGGAATATACATAGATTGTAGGAGAAGCTAGAGGCAAGAGTGCTTTTGCAACATTTATTGTGGTTTTACCAGGCTGAAATTTTTTCTTTTGCAGATGGTACCTGGACCGCCTTTTGTGTTTGGTGCTTTCCTGGTCATCTGTGCTCTCCTGGTTGCTGTCTTCATTCCAGATAACAGTTCCTCAATTGGAGCTGGGTTAGGAAGGGCAAGCTCCACTCGGAGGCACTCTGGTGTGCATTACCTTTTTTCATAATTAATTAATAGTTTACTTAGAGATAATTTTAGCAAATCTATATAATATAGTATATATTATAACTGCTGTGTCCATGCCTGCGTCCTAAGCCTCAAGTGACGTCACCTCCCGGCATGAACGCAAATAAATCAAGAATGGTCAGTTTGATTTCAATGAAAAGGAAAGGCATGACTTCGATACCAGGATAGTTTTTGTTTTTTCATTTGATTAGCATGTAATCGGCTAGAATACGATGTGTAGACCTTTATTCTTTAAAATTTTAAAATATCTTACAATCGGGACTTGGACTCAAGATTTATACCATTTCACACAGAAAGAAATGAAGATCCTTATTCTTACCTTCGATTCTGTTGTTTAATTCGGGTCTGCTTATACAGTTAAACTCTTGATTATCCAGCCTAATGAATGTAAGAGGAAGCACGCATAATCGAAAAACACGGATAATGCAAAAATGATTTTTTTAAATACGTGCTTAAATTCTCGCGAAAAAAGGTTAGAAAACAAGTGACTACGCTGCCAGCCGCGAAGTGAAAGCGACTGCGCTGCCGACCACGAAGAAACAACTGATTGATGAAAATCGCATGCTGATTCCCATGATATTGTCATAAAACTCATTAGCATTGAAAAAACAATATATTTACATACATTGGAGGATGCACAAATAAGTGAAAAACATGGATAATTCAAAAATGGTTTATTTCAAAATATATGCTTAAATTCTCATTACAATGGAAACAAAAAGGTTACAAAAGAAGGCATTTTAAATGGTCCTTTCAAAAAGTTTGTAATTTTAGTTTGTTTTGAGGACTTCTTTACACTTTTTTTTATGATTGTTCGTATTTTCCTGGCTGCTATGACATCGCAGTAATCAAAATCATTTTGTCCCATATAATCTAACAAAGTTTCGACACATTGAAGAGCCGTACTATTTTTAATGCGTTCAATTTCAGTCCCTTCACTTTCATCACTGCATCCTTTGTCTCTGCCATCCTCTTCTTTTTCTTTCTCTTGCGTTACTGCTTTGACAATATACTCGTCACTCATATGCTAGAATCCAGATTCAAACTTATCACAATCATACCATTCACTGAGAATCTCGCAGTCCACATCCTCAAAACCATTTATTCCCTGCAGTAGTTTAATCAAATTGGAGTTTGTAGTATTTACTTCCTCTTCAGAAAAACCATGCAAGTTCTCTTCAAGATCAGGAAGAAGTTTGTTCCTAGAGTTTATATTTCATTTTCTCCGATTTTCAGCATTTCAAAAAGGAGGTTGCTAAGGTTGTTGGCATTGTTGATTTTGGATCTTTGCATTGTTGGACTCAAGTGCAGTTTCACCGAGCTTACAATGAAACAAACGCATCAAGGACAATAACCGATTGAAAATGTATCCAAAAAGGTGGTGCAAATATAAAACAAATGAAACAGGTAGCAAAGAAACTTGAAGTCAGAAATGACTCCAATTCATTGTAATAATGGGCAACTTAAATTTTCAAATAGGAAGATATTTCACATGTTTATTAAAAATATCGTTTTGTTTGCAAATTTTATTGGGCAGTTTAAAGCAAATTACTATATTGATAATGTTTGTGATTAAATTCTTTCGATAATTAAGCAAGATATTTGACATGTGGCCAGTGCATTTATGGTCATTATTTAATATTAAACAAACCACAGAATATACGATTTGCTGTACCATTAGAAATAGTGAACAAAACAAAAAATGTTGTGTGTTAGTCTAAATCATGTAGGTATGTGTTTTTGGTTATGAAAATGGTGTAAGCAATACGATTATTTTGAGAGGAGCAATAAAATTAGTTCAACTAATAACACCCTGAGCCATCATTCTTTGTCATAGGCCGTATCGCATAGGGCCACTTCATGCATGGTTCCCTAAATGCTTACAGGAAGTACTGCAATGGGCTCCTAGTTTATATTTATAAAAATAGGCTCCATCATTATAAATAGATGCTTCTTACATATATAGGATATACAGTAAAACCTCTATATAGTGAACCTCAGTTTATCGTAAACCTCTGTTTCGTAATATCTTTTTGGTCCCGCCAAAACTGTTTGTATCATGCCTCCATATTATCGTAATACTCCATATATTGTAATGGGAAAATGTACCCCTGATGAAAAACAACCTCCATATAGTAAAACAGCTAAGTATGAAATTTAGCCGGTCAACTTGCTCGGTGCGATTTTCAGTCTTCCTTTGTTTTTCTTTACTAGTGAATTACCCAGCCATGAAAATATGGTTATATTGCTACAAAGATACATCATTTAAATGTTTTAATTTTATATTAGTTTGCATAGTTTATTCCCTAAGTCAGGGCCTTTCGGGTAAACTCCCTTAGGCTTATGTTTCACCTCTAAAAAGAAATAGGCGTCAATTCTGTTTGCACACCACTGCACATATATATGTTATATCCTCCTCCTCTGTAAGAGTCGTCGATATATAATGATATCGACGACTCTTACAGAGGAGGATATAACATATATATAACATACTAGTAGAAGGTGCTTGCATACTGCAAGCATTTCATCTCAACTTGAAAAAACAATAATTTTTCAGACAGATGTTTCATCATTACAATTATTCTTTTAATTCTAAAGATTTCACCTCCTCAGCGATTTCCGTTTTTCCCACATGTAAAAATAATAGATTAAAACAATCCCCAAATGTTGCAATTTTAAATATTTTATACTTTTTTCATTATAAGGTACTAATGCTACACATTTTAGCCAAATTTTAAAGTTGTAGCACTTCTATAAGTAAAATAATATTTTTCTAATTGTTTAAATTTAAATAATTTTTAACGGCCGCCGCAATTCAGATATGGTAAAATTGAAATGTTTATTTGTGCAAATTTACTACTCTGTAAATAATTTGAAAATTTCAGCTTCCTAGCTCATACCGTAGTACCTACACAGTTATCTATTTGTTTAAACTTTAAGAATTTTTAACTGCCAAACAAATTAAAATATCAAAATTTGTATAATTCCTATTTCGTTTTTTAAGGAATTCTACTTATAAAAAAAATTTCAACTCCGTGGCACATTCGGAAATACATAAACCTTGAAAATTTGTTTAAACAATTGCGAATTTTTAGCGGCCGCATTGTTGCACTTTTTCAAGATTTTCGTTTTTTCTAGTCGGTTTTGCACAAAATTCTACCTAAAAAAAATTTCGAATCTCCAGCTCATCTGGAAGTGCCTAAACATTAGTATCCTCCTGTTATATGTATGTTATATCCTCCTCCTCTGTAAGGAATGTCTATATATAATGATATATAACATATAGGAGGAGTATGCAAGCACCAACTACTAGTATGTTATATCCTTCTCTGTAAGAGTCGTCGATATATAATGATTTTCAACTTTATTTTTGTCGTATATCATGTGCGTATATATTCTTTAATTTAATTATCAATGCATTAATAATTACATTTGTGAATAAATTATTTTTTAGGCACATAATGGTAATCTATGGAAAAAGATAGCTGCTAACATTAAAAACTACGTTAGCTATTTTCCAAGCCATTGATGAGGGGGAGAGAAAAATAGATGTGGCAGAAACTTTTGGCATATCACCTTCGAGTCTAACATCTATTTTAAAAAACATCAAGGCTTCACCAGGAAAAGATCTTGTACAGTCAAAAATGAGGATTTGGATAAGTGTGTTTTTGATTGGTTACTGGAAGCTAGAGCTAGAAATATACTTATATCTGGGCCTATTTTGCAACAGAAGGCTAGATAAATGGCATTAAAAATGGGAGTAAATAACTTTCAAAGTTCTAATGGATGGCTAGGAAAGTTTAAAGTGTGATGGAACTTAAGAACTTTAAAAATGTTTGGGGAAGAAGCTTCTGTAAGTACAATTGTGGAAGAAGAGTGGAAAGACACTTTGCATACAATTTTAGCGGGTTATGATTCTAAAGATATTTTAAATGCAGATGAGATGTTTTTTTTATAATTTACTGCCTGATAGAACTCTTGCACTTAAAGGAGAACCCTGTAAGGAGGAAAAAAAAACAAGGAGAGATTTACAGTACTTTTCTGTATGAATGCAGATGGTTCTCAAAAAATAGAGCCACTTGTGATTGGGAAATATAAAAAACTCAAATGTTTTAAGAATATAAAGAAATTTCTGTTTATACAGAAATTCAAGAAAGTCATGGATAACTTCAGCTTTATTCAATGAGTGGTTAATACTTTCAATGCGTACGAAAAATTATGGTTTTCCCGTTCTGACGTACATTATTTTAATAATTTTCTGAAAAAGTGTATTTTTATGAATCAATGCTATAAAGAAATACATTTTATTAAGTTTTTTGTTAAAAAAATAATTTATGACATCTTATGATGTCATCCGTCACTAGGATGAAAAGAGGTTAGGCTACCCCGCACAACATGAACGGCTTCTATTTTATGATCTGCTACAAATCTGTTGTAACTTTTTACTCAATTTTCTAATTCTTAATACGAGAAATAACATTAAATTTGTGTTCTCAATGAATAACAGCATTACAGTATATGAAAATCGATTTTAAAATATATATTGAAACATTGAAATTTGCATTTCTTTTGCAAAAGAAGTAGGATAAAAATTTATTTAAAGCTGTATTTAATGAAACTATGATAAAATAATTCGTTTGTTTTCATTAAAACTGTTTGACTAAAAAATCTTTGGAAAAATTACCAGGTTCGACTCCAGGGGATTATTTTTATTACTCATAAAAATTACAAAATGATATATCATTACGTGAAGTCACAGTAAAAAGTATTAAAAATTATAAAATATAATTTACATTTTAAAATATGTACCTAATGTCAGCAGGTATTGCTTTTAACAATGAAAGCCTTGGAGAAAATCCCTACGAAGATAGAGAAGACCACCTAGAAAAAGTACAGGCTTATAAATAATCACTTAATAAATTAACAATCGTAATAAAAAAACTAAATATTATTCAACCTAATTATGGATAGACCAAAATTCAATAAATGTAAAAACACTTGGAAAATAAACCAAATACATAAATAGCCCAAAAACACAAATTGTTTTAATCGATAATTTTAACAAGAGGACAAAAAATGTTACATACCTTTCGCACAATAAACAGTCTATCAAATTATTCCACGGGTAAACTTCCTTTACATAAATATAATTAAGTATTTAAAAACGTCCTAGAATAAGAATAATTGTTTGAACACACTGTGAAAACAGAAAAACAGAATTTTTAGATTTGTATATTATACTCAGTGCATAATTCAATGTTAGTCTTTTAGAAGATTTTTTAATGTTTTATAGGTCGACTTATATGCTGCAATATGCTGTATTTACTATAGTTAAAGGTCTATACCAAATGTATTAATGTTTTCCAAGCAGGGCCATGACTTGAGGTAAGTTTGAGAACTGACTGCCTTGGCTACTTTTTCCCAAGGTCAGCATTTTTGCTATTGGTCAATATCAATGTGCTGTCATCTAGGATGGCATTTTTGTCTTTGTATCTTAGTCGATAGTGCCATGTTCCTGTTTCTAAGTGTTCAATTTTCTGAATGTGAGATTGTAAACTAAAAAACTTTTCATCTCGCATGTTTTATCATTATAGGGCTATCGGTGGAAGTTCACTATGAGTTGGACCACAAGAAGCATGACAGAGGGGCAATTGGGCCACACTCGCCTTTGGTTGAGGATTCTGCCATCCTGTAGAATGTGGAGACTGTCATAATCTGCCCTATGCTGTGAAATAAATATGCGGTAGCAATCAAAAGCGGGTTAATCAATTTTAACAGTATTTGGTATGCTACGTACAATTTGGAATGGCCCTGCTATCTTCGGATTCTCTTTGACATCATTTCTGTGCTCCAGAATATCCATGTTTTGCAGTTGTCCATTCCAGGATGTGAATACCATCCGCTGATGCAACAAGTGAATGACTCTACCAATTTGAAGTTGTTGCTGATGTAGCCTTCTGGTTGTGTTGTATTCTGCTCCTGATTAACCTGTTGTTCATAACAGTTGATAATCTTTTTTAGACCTACATAACATCTGGTGAATCCATTCCATCAAAAACATTTGTGAGGCAAAGAAAGTGTTTTGTTGTGATTTAAAAGGCAGGAGTAGTAGCATACTTTATTCAATATCCTCTCATGGAGCCATGATCTCACCTTGAGAGTTTTTCATGGAGTCGGTATGTGTTGCTGCTGAGAGGAAGCATTTGTTTGTTCACTGCAGTCTCCTTAGCATTTGATGAAAGTGGAAAGTATTGCCATCATGAGTACAAGGCAGGTTGTTCAAGATGACAAATTGCCTGTATTTATTTTCATTGTCTTGATTTAACATGTTAAAAATTTTCTTAATTAGGAAATATTTTGTTGTACTTGTCAATTTTTTAGCTTTATGATATGGAATAACCTTCTGCTGGCATATATGGCTACTGCAGTTAATTCATTATTAGTTGGCTATGTTTTTCTCAATGAGAAGAGCAAAAAGGGAGAATTTAAGAGTGTGGTTGCATTTTGGTGTACATTGCCAAGTTAGAGTGATTGATGAGAGAGTGCTGCACTGCTGCTGCTTTTGGGTTGCATTGGCTTCATTCTCCTCCTTTCCCTTAGGTCAGAGGGAGAGCTTCTGCCCTGGGTTGCATATCACTTGCCTTAAATTACGAAGAAAAGGACCCTTAGGGGCAGCAGGTGGAGAGTGAATGGCTCTTTTCATATGCTGGCCTTGGCAAATCATTAATTTAAAATTTCTGTAGTTCTTTTGAGGTGTTCTAAGAACAGTATTAGTGGCTAGTCATGCCCAAAGTAGGCCTTCTATTTGAAAAACGCTGTTGTTAATTGGTTGTAGGATTGCAATTTTGAACTGGGCAGTCCTATAATTCTTATCCTGTTAAAGTGACAAAAGAAAAAATGATTCAGCATCACCTCATTTTTGTTTCTTTATTTATATAACAAGGTGAACATGTAAATACTTGTACAATTACTGAGTAACACTTGAAAACTGATATGCACATAAAGAATGTTATACTATTTAACTGTTATTTAATTAGCAGCTCCTGAGAAGAGTGTTAATACAATACAATCAAATTATACTATTACTTAATTTTGTCCCTTCTGCTGTGTAACTTTTAGTTATTACGGCAATTTTAATATATTGAAACCATTGGTACCAAAAACTTAAAAGATCTCATGTACCTCTGCAAACTTTTTCATCTAACAGTAAATTTTCATCTTTTCTTAATGTTAGCAGCACATCAAACCAAATTTTGACTACACGTTGTGGATTTTGTAATCAATAATAATAATAAGTGAAAATATTTACCTTTTCCCACTTATATTGAATTAATTTGACTCTTTGGAGGGCACTTTCAAATCATTTATTGACTTTCAAATTACCATATTTACCCTAATCCAAGACGACCTCGAATCTAAATTTCGAATCTAATTTTAGCCGACTATCTTAACAGAGAAAAGATTTTATGACCTAATTTCTCACTGAGTGTATTTGGTGTACATTTCAAACATGTTTTCAGTTTATGTATACTAGTTCCTTCATTAATTTAAATGGTTTGTTTCAAATTTTTGTTTTAAAAAAGAATTTTTAAAGGTTATTTTTAAAATTAAGACTATTAATTGAATTCTGCATCGTCAGTTTGCAATGAAAAAATTCAGTAGATACAATTATTTTATCATGTTTTATTTGTTTAAAAAACATTGATTAAATGCATAATCATACTTTCTACAGTTCTATGAGAACTCGTCGTGGTCAGTTCGTCACGCGTAAATTCATCAGTCAGTTGGTCACACATATTTTCTTCGCTTAAAAAAATCATCTTGCATCGATACATCGCACTACAAACTCATCATGCGTCAATCCATCTCTCGGCAAATTCGTCGTAATACACCATGACTGGTAAACGGCAGGGGGAGACTTTTCCACAAAATAATTTCTCTTTATATTTTGATAATGCCAGAATTATGTGAGACAGATTGGATGGCAAGGGGTGTCACCCAACCAAATGTGTATCCCCCTGTCGTACACCAGTCATAGTGTCATCTTCCAATTTATCTTGCAACAGATATCTTGCGATGAATTTGTCTTGCAACAAAATTGCTACGTGACGAATTTGTCTAGCGATGTATTGATGCACGATGAGTTTATCATGTGATGTATTGATGCGTGATGAAGTAACTCACCACGAATTGAAGCATGACGAATTGATACGCAATCAATTGACTGTGATGTATTGACGGTATACAATTTTGTGCTCAAATTTAAGATGACCTACGATTTTCGCAAGCTGAAATTTGGAAAAAAACCTCATCTTGGATTCGGGTAAATATGGTAACTTAAATAAATTACCAACTATCCGACCAAGAAGTAATATTGTCAGCTGTTTACCAAATTTGACCTGGTTATCACTTTTTGTTAAAATTTTCTTTTCTGTGGCCATTGATTTAGAATAATAATACTAATACTCTATTAAACCTAACTTGCTGTGACAAAGCAAACTACCATGTTAGAGCATACTGGTTTCAGATCATTATCTTGAGTGAACTAACAAAAATGTAAAATATTAATTAAAAATTTTTATTATCAGATTACTTGAAATCATGCTTTTGCTTATTCAAAATAATGTAGTAATCGGTTTTGGCTTTTCTTGGAATCATTTTTCACTTCCTTTTGAATTCAGAAGTCATTGAGGAGGCCTTTCAGTACTAAAGATAGAAAAATGGAGATTAGAAAAAAATTCTATCTTCTCTATGCCTGAGTTGGTCTTTCTTAGAGAGTGAGGTAAGGCTTGGGTTGAGTCCTGTTGAGAGAATATTTTGTCAATGACTGTTGAAAGGTGAATATATCTATGGATCCCAAAAAATTGCAACAGGAAAAGCATCGGTGGAGATGATTTAGATGGCAAATAAGTGAATGTAATAGAGATTCATTGAAAGGAGCATCAGCTACTAGAGAGCACTGACTCTGTAATTATTCCCCATGTAAAAATTTATAAAATATTAAAAACAATAGAAAGGGAGCTTCAGATCACAGCATTCTTGAGGCTAGCCTTCTACAACTAACACCTTCTTCAAAGGACTCTGCCCTCAACATTTTTACCTGTAACATCATTCAAGGTGAGTTAAATAAAATTTTCTTTCCATTTTCTCTCTCTTATGCTTGCTTTTTTATCTTCTATACTACTCCTGCTGCCTGTGGCCACCAACCCCACCAGTCTTCGCTTCACTCAGGCTTTGAAGCCCTTCAGTCAACAATTGATGTTTTTATAAAAAGATATGGCATTTACGAAACAACGGCATCAGCAATAAAATGCGATTCACAAAAGTTTTTTAACAGCCACACTATTGCTCAAAAGGATAAATTCGTTGGTGTTTGGGCACTCAATATCCACTGGGATGGTGACGGAGAGTTTTGTTTAGTCAGGGTGCTGCAGGCACCCAACACTAGTTCAATTTCCAGTATTATTTCCTTGGAGTGAACAGAAGAAGTTCAAAAATTGCAAGAATCAGTTGAGGGGGGGTAAAGTGCACAAATGCTGTAAATTTTAACTAGTATTATTGGAGTATACTGATGATAAATGCAGTACAGGGGGTCCTCATTATACTTAGGGCTTCTGGGCCACCCAAGTGCAACGCATATTGAAACCACTTGTAATGGGGACTTTTCCCCCATAAGAATAATGTAAAATAGAGTGGGTTAGGGACTGTAAGAACGTAGACTTGACCTATGCAACTTAATGCTCAAGAGTTATCAATAACACTATCAGTGGATGGCAGATCAAACCCTAAAACTTTTAGCATTGTTTTCTGATCTCCAAACTCAGTTTGTCTATGAGTATTTTCATTGATGAGAATCTTCATATTTTTCTCCTGTAATTCTACTAATTACTTCAACTTTTCCTTATTACTTTCTCCATATACGTAGTATAGGGGAAAGTATTGTATTCATGAAAAAAATCGACTGCAAGATTTCAACAGAAATATACGTTTTGAGGTCCCCTGAACACGTTTTGACCATTTTCTTGATGTCTGTGTGCGTGTGTGTAAGATAGCTTTTTGTGGGTGCTCAAACTCAAAAACTATTAATCAGGTCAATGCGAAATTTTTTATTTAACATTTTTATAAGTCACAAGAACTGATTAGTTTTTGCTAAAAATTGGTCAACCGGAAGTGAGTGTTTACTCTTGTCGCTTATCCGTTATTTTGAAATATTTGCTTTAATATTTGATAAATGTATTGGAATAAAGGTTGTAGGGAATTTAATTTTCTACAACCTTTGTTTAAAACATTTTACCATGTAATGCATTGTTTAAGAGATATCTTATATTTACAGCTGCCACCACAACGCCACCTACCGACGACTATTGTTAACAAATGACGCTTAGTTACATCTTAGTAATGCTCCTTTTTATTTTCTTAATTGTTGGAGCTTTTTGGCTATATCCAATATTAGAAGGCTATGGTTGGAGTTTATTTCTGTTCTTTGTAAAGTCTAAAAATTTTTTGCAGTTTCTTAAAATATTTATTATTATTTATCTATTAGTCATCGACAAGACGTCGGCCATTACGAAGAAAACGACTGCCTGTTTTCCCGAGAGGAAAGAAATTTCAACGAGTGTACCTGCAGCAGGGAATAAAATATTGTCTCCTGTAACCACGGGTGACTGCTCGATTTATGAAACCAAGATTGTACATCCTAAGCTCATTCCTTCAGTGAAACCATCCATTCGTGAACATGTGACTACGAATCCCTCTGATATATCTCATCAGGTTAACGAGGTGACCTTAAGTGATGATAATATAGAAATCAATCCAAATATACCGGCAGTCAATGACGATGATGATGTACCTTTCAAAATTGTTGTGAATAAGCGCCATAAGCATAAATTGATTGTTGGCACCGGAGTGAATTCTAGTGTATCCTCTCTTCAAAGTGCCACAAGGCAAGTGCACCTTCATGTTTGGAGACTTGTACTTAATACTACGGAGAGTGAGGTGCTGAACTATGTGAAGAATAACATAGGTTGTGAGGCTGTGGTGCATAAACTTTATGCGAAAGGTGATTACTCATCCTTTAGAGTATCAACAAACTCGGAGAAACTGTTTGACCCGACTAATTGGCCTGCTGATGTTGCTATTAACAAGTTTTACTTTAGGAAAAGTCATTTCATTCCTTCCCTCTCATTAACAGCCTCCAATAATAAAATTGAAAATCGTTCCTATAGAATGGTTAGTAATAGCACAGTCCATGATGCTATTCCGATCCCTGATGCTGTTTTGGTCCGCGATGCTCTTCTGGTCTGCGATGCAGTCCCGGTCCATGTTGCCGTTCCCGTCCAGGATGTCGTCCCCATCCAGGATGTCATCCCCATCCAGGATGTCGTCCCAGCCCTCATTTTGCCATTCCGGAGCCTATGCCAACTCGTTTCCTAACAATGTCCCGGTTCCTAACGCCGTACCATTTCCTAATGCTCCAGTCCACAATGCTGTTTCTAACGATAGATCTAAACCCAACGATAGGCCTGTTACTTGAGGTCAGAGTGTTATTGTTAGATCTAAGAAATTGTGACTAGGTACAAGTGAGGGTGCTCTCTCCAGTTCCATATTATTAAATTGGTTTTATATAAATATTCAGTGCTTGAAGAATAAGGGCCTTAATCTTGAGCTCCTACTTCAGGAGCTTAATGTTGATGTCTTGATACTTTCTGAACATTGGTTAAGAGCAAATGGAATATCTGTGTTCCATATTCATGATTTTAATCTAATAACATTCTTTTGTCATCAGCAATTCAAGTGTGGAGGAGTGGCCATCTATAGCAAACCCCCTGTAAATATGAAGTGCCTCAGTTTTAACTAGAGCATTGAAAAAACTTTTGAATGCTCAGTTGTATTAATCAATATTGATACCTATTGTTATGCTCTTTTGTCCGTATATCGTTCTCCCAGCAGTAATACTAATTTTTTTTACGTGCCTACATGATGCCATTTTATTTACATCAATGAAAAATATCAACAGCATGATATTGATTGGTCACATCAATATTGATTTATTGAATGAATCCTCTGAAAAGGCTGATCTCATAAATCTTCTATCCACTTTTGGACTGAAGGTAGTGAATGAGGATCCTACCTGAATCTCACCCGAAACTCAATCACTTATTGACTATCTAATTTCTGATTTACCTCCTCCATGCCAAGCAGGGAAACTAGAAGAGGACCACGGAGGTGCTGACACCACGAAGAAGACGATGAAAGACGTTGAAGACGGGGGCCATATATCGTATAATAAAGAAGTCAAAAATCCAGGTAAGGGAATAAGAATTCTTCAGGTAAATTGTAGGAGTATCTTAACTAAATATAAAGAGTTTGCAACCCTAGTTGAGGCAACAGAAGCAGATGTAATTGTCGGTACCGAGTCGTGGTTAAAAAATGATATTGATTCTAAAGAAATCTTTCCAGGCGGGTTCACTACTTATAGAAGGGATCGAAATCAGAGAGGTGGTGGTGTATTTATATGCGTAAAAGATGAAATTCTTAGTAATTTAATATGGGTTGATGAACATAGTGAACTTTTGTGCATAAAAATATACGGAAGAAAGAGTAATAAAGCCTTAAATATCATAGGCGGATACAGAAAACCAGGGGAAAATTTTGACATTCTAGAGACCCTTTATAGCCACGTAAATGAAAAAACGGTTAGCAACGGAGTAGTAATTGCAGGAGATTTAAATCTCCCCAAGGTCAACTGGGACGGGCCTTCTATGGAAGGAGGTAAAGCGCAGGAACTGGTAAACAACCTCATATGTGATGGGGGCTTAAGCAGGTAACCAATATCCCAACAAGAGGGGAAAGTATTTTAGACATTTTTCTTCTAAGACCGTCTGACTTATTCGTGAGTTGTGAAACCTTCCAAGGCATTAGTGATCACAAGGCGGTTTTAGCTGAGTTGGAGTTCGAAACTGACCGTGTGAAAAGGGATCGTAAGCAAGTCATTTGGAGATATCACAGAGCGGACAGACTAGGCTTCCAAAATTACCTTAGGGAAAATTTCATAGGATGGGTAAAAAGCGGAATAAACGTAAATGATATTTGGGATGCATTCAAAATAATAATTTTCGAAGCTACTGAGAAGTATGTTCCAAAAAAATGTATTCAAAACAATCCCGATCCTGAATTTTACAATAAGAAAATTAGGAGGTTGAAGACGAAAGTAAGAGATGCGCACAGGAAGCTAAACACTGGCGGATGTTCACGAGATTCATATACTCAGTTATTAAAAGAATTAAATAAAGAAAAAATGGTCGGGCATGATAGATACTTACTAAATATATTAAACTCAAAAGATAGCAACAACTTCTATGAGTATTTACGGAGAAGGAAGGATACCAAAGACAAGATTAAAAATATAAAAAATAATGAAGGGGCATTAATCATAAGCGGCTTAGAAAAGGCAAACGAATTTAATAAATGGTACTCCAAAGTGTTCCAAGAGAAAACTTATGCTTTAGGCAAAGTAAGATTACCAAATAAAAGTGGACCGAGAATTGAGTTTAGCTTTAATACAATTAATAAAAAGGTAAAGAGTCTGCGCTGGCATAAGTCGTCAGGACCTGATAATATTGCATCAGGAGCATTAAAATTAAGGAGCGAAGCGATTATACCGTACCTAAAACACATCTTTACTGTTACCTTAGCAAACAGTTGTATCCCATTAGAATGGAAATCAGCCACTGTTATACCTATTTATAAAGACGAAAATAAGACAGAAGTTGCAAATTATAGACCAGTAAGCCTAACGTCCGTTGTTTGCAAATTAATGGAAAAATGTCTGGCGGACTATATACAAAAGTTTTTAGAAAATAATTGTATGATATTTGAAGGTCAGGCCGGGTTCAGAAAGGGTCATTCCTGCGAGCTCCAGTTGCTAGGGTTATGTGAAGATATTGCAGAAACATTAGACAATAGCCAGGAAGCGGAAGGTATAGTGATAGATCTAACGAAAGCATTTGATGTAGTACGTCATGATTTACTCTTGACTAAGGTTTACGCTCTAGGAATAGATATGAGGGTAGTGCGATGGATAGAAAACAAAGGGTTAGGATAGGAGATAGTTTATCAGATGAAATAGATGTCACCTCAGGTGTCCCTCAGGGAAGCGTTTTAGGACCGTTATTATTCTTAATCTACATAAATGATTTACCAAGTCAAATATCCTCAAAAGTGAGACTTTTCACAGACAACTGCATCATTTATAGAGTCATTAAAGATGAAAATGACAGAGGTTTACTGCAGAGGGACATAGATAAGCTGATGTCTTGGGTATGTTCAAATAAAATTAAAATAAACGTTAAGAAAAGCAAGCATATTCTATTCTCTATAAAAAGGGAAAAGTAATTTTCCTTACTATATGGAAGGGATACAAATACCGAAGGTTGATAATATAAAATATCTTGGAATACATATTACGAAAGATTTAGCATGGGATCTTCAGGTAGAATGTATAGTTTCCAAGGGTTTCAAGGCACTTAACTTTGTTATGAGAAATTTAAAACGTAGCAGTAGGAAAGCTAAAGAATTAGCATACAAAACAATAGTAAGGCCTATATTGGAATATTCTTCAGGAGTCTGGGATCCTCATGACAGAATACACATTAATAAATTGGAAAAGGTTCAGCGAAAGGCAGCCAGGTTTGTTATGAGTTGTTTTGGAAGAGAGGATAGTGTAACAGATATTTTTAAAGGAGCTTGGGTGGGAAACTTTAGAAAAGAGGAGGAAAGTGAAAAGGTTAGTTTGTTTCTATCGAATGTATACCAGTAAACCGGCCTGGAAAGAACTAAAACTTAAGATTAAAACCCTGACATTTAAAGGTAAAAATGATCACTCGTGTAAAGTTCGTACAAACGTTCGAAGAAAAGATGTTGGTAAATATTCATTTTTCAATAGAATGAATTACCTGAAGAACTTCTTATGCCCTTTCCTCAAACCGAGAAAGCATTTCAAAGTAAAATGGTTAAAAACTTTAGTATTTAATATGAGTTGTAGGTTAGTATTTTATTTATTTTTTTTATAGGGCTTGCGCCACCAAGTGGCGTTAATTATTGTAAATAAACATAGTTGGGTTATAATTTAATCACAATACTCCAAATAACAATCTAATATCAAATTAGGGTTGACTTTTTTTTAATTCATGAAGAAGATTATTTACTTATTCTAAATTTTTGTAGTTGTATGGACAAATAACAAATGAAACATGTTGTAGTTTGTAGCTAAGCTGTTGTGATGAGAGTTCCTATGACTTGAAGTCAAGAAGTTGTATATAGTGTATAGGAACTACTATCAAAAAAAGTTATATTTTTGTATTAAGTACATTCAATTATTATTATGTAAATTGGGCATTATGTATTGAGTGAGACCTAAGCTGTTGTGACGGGAGTTCCTGTGACTTGAAGTTAAGAAGTAGTATATAGTGTATAGGAAATGGTATCAAAAAGCTTATATTTTTGTATTAAGTAAACCCAATTTTTATTATGTAATTTGGGTATTATGCATTGAGTTGTGATGGGGACCCGCTGCCACTGGGACCTGCTCCCAATTGTAGCGTTATGTGAATAATAATAATACCTTCACTTGTGAAACCATCTTTACAGGCTTCTCTGACCATCTGGGCCTAAAAATAACCATTAAATTAAATCAAACTCTCTTTCAACCCAACCCCATGTACATATGTAAACGTATCTTTGATGACTATTCTACTAAAATATTTCTTCACCACCTCTCACATGAATCTTGGGATGGTGTTCATAATGCAAGTGATGTCGATTCTAAATTTAATGCTTTCATGCAAATATTTACTCTCTGCTTTAATGCAGCCTTTCTCGTCAGAAAAATCAAACAAAATGTAACAATGCTTAAAAGAAAGCTATACTCTCCTCATCTCATCATCAGGTCCCAATATGTTCGTGATTTATATTTTCAATATAAATTTGTTGACTCTAATCTTCATGGCGCATACTTATATGCCCTAAAGGACTTGAGAATACACTTATTAGCTGAGAGAAAAGCTGCAAATGTTAACTACATAAATAAATCCAAAAATATGATTAGAGCATCATGGAACATTATCAAACTAAATTCCAATGCTGCAATCAACAACCTAAGTCCTTCTTACATCAAATTTCAACAATCAATTTTGCAATATTAATACTAATGCAGCATCTTCTCCTGAATATCCCTCCAGTAATACCAGCTCGGTTTTCACACGTTCTGTTTTTCTTCACTCTACTGATCCCTATGGAATAATAGGTATCATTAAATCTTTTGAAAATTCCTTTTCTTGTGGTATAGATGATATTCCTATGGTTGTTGTTAAGGAAAGCTCTTATATCATTGCACCTATCAATCTATCCTTCAGCTCTAGCCAGTTCCCTACTAATTTAAAATTTTCTCGTGTGCCTCCAATACTAAAATAAGGTTCACCCTCTGACTCAGAGAAATATAAACCCATCTCTATTTCATCTGTATTTTCCAAAATATTGAAAAAATTATTTTTTAATCGCATACTGCTTTTCCTCAATTCCTTCAATTTGTTAACTCCTAATCAACATGGATACAGGAAGGAGAAGTCTACATCTACTGCTGCCTTCAATCTTATCAACAGAATATACCAAGCTCTCAATAACAACAAGCATACTTGAGGTATATTTTATGACCTCAGTAAAGCTTTTGATAGAATTGACCACAAAATGCTTTCGGTGAAGCTTTACAACTTGGGAATCAGAGGCAAGCCCCTAAATTGGTTTATTTCTTTTCTAAGTAATCGTCATCAGATTGTGAAGTTTTCCCAAAGAACTAGAAATGGCTCTACCACTGCCTTTTCTACACCTCTAAAAGTCAACATTGGTGTCCCCCAAGGATCAATTCTTGGACCCCTACTATTCATAATTTTCATGAAAGACCTCCCTAACAAATTTACAGATTGCTCTCCGACCTTGTATGCTGATGATATGTCCTGCCTAGTAACCGCTGATAGTTTCCCACTTCTGACAGAGTTTGCTAGCAGATCAGTCAACCAAATGTTGAAATGGTGCAATCTAAACAATCTTGACAAATATCAATAAAACCTCTTGCCTGCTATTGCACAAAAAAAACTATCTCACCCTGTAGCCCCCTTCTTAAAATGAGCAGTAAAAGCATCTCTATTCACACGTCAACTAATTTTCTTGGGCTACTTATTAATGAAGAGTTGGATTGTCTAGATCACATTAATGGAGTTGCTAAAAAAGTTGCCACTGGTGTTTTTATGATAATAAAGTTGGCCCCAATACTTCCTATTGAAAGCTTACTATCTCTCTACTATGCTAAAGTGCATTCTTTGTTAAGGTATAGAATATTATTTTGGGATCATTGCAGACTGGCTAGTAAAGTCTTTTCTTTACTGAAACAAGCTGTCAAAGCTTTATGTAAAGTGTCTTACCGCACACACGGTAAACCCTTGTTTTCATCTCTCAATATCTTAACTCTACCATCCATTTACATTTTGAGCTGTGCAACTTTTGTTAGATCTAATCATCAACTTTTTCCCACAAATGCAGAATATCACAGCCATTTCACCCATTCATTATTTGACATTCACATTAATGATTACAATAATGTACTTTGTCAAAGAGGCCCTCACCATTCAGCCTCTGTAGTTTATAACAAATTACCTGTGGACAAAATCAGTTTCATCCCACAAATTGTACAAAAGTAAAGTTAAGAAGTTCCTTCTGAAGAAAACTTACTATAGTGTTTGTGAATGAATACCTTGATGATTGTGTGAATTTTTTTGCTTTTCTTGGATCTTTTCTGATGTATGTTATCAATCTTGTATCATGCTTTGTATTTTTTTCCCCCTCCTGTCTTGTTTTGTAATATTTAGTGACGAAGCCATGCAAATGTATTTGCCAATGGTGAAATAAATTATATTATTATGTTATGTAAATTTAATGTGTAAAGATTTTTATAAGCTGATAAAAATGATCAAAATCTTATTAGGGCAGCAAGAAGTTCAATGAAATATGATAAAAAACGTTGGCTCCCGATTTATTTTATACTACAATAATGCTTACTTTTTCCTCAAATATATTAATTTAATAATTTTTACGTGGTATTATAACTTTGTTTCTCTTTTATAACGTTTATTTTTCATTTTTAGAGCACCGATTACCTGAAAATTGTGAGATTCACATTATCCCAGTTTTTTTTTTCAAATTCTCCCGGATTTTAGGCTTTAAAATTTATTTTGTCCCGGTTGTGGCCATCAACATCTGCTTACCCGACCTTAAAGGCCTCCACAATTCTTTCTTTATCTTTAATAATTGTTCCGATACTTGATCGGTTTACACCATAATGGCGAGCTATGTCCACTCACCTCTTTCTGCCCTTTTTATGTCTAGCTTAGTTTCTAAACTAATATTGCAACTTTTATTACTACCACTATTAGCACCAGCACTACTATTTTGCTTTGGACCCATGATGGCTTAAATTTAAAAAAATATATTTTTAAGTCACCATACATAACACGGAAAAATGAAAAGTCAAGCTACCTCCAGGACCGAGGGTTCCTGAGAAGAGGCATGGGTATGAAGTCTCATGCAATGGAATGTAATAGACGAAAAGAAATGCCCACGCCATCTACTAAGGTCTTCATATACTGCATATACAGATAGTTCTGCTGAAAGCTTACAGATCACGCCAGAATAGATACGACTAAAAGCGTGTTGAACAGGGAACGTGGAAAATACGAAACGCATATATGCGCAGTTCGTGCTCAGGGCACAGTCCAGGCAGCACGCATATAAGCGTGAGTAGCAGTGGTGGCACTGTTACACTCGACCGCATATATGCGTTCATAGCAGGGAAAAGGTTAACCAATAACAGTTCAGTTTATTTTCGATGTTAGACACGATAGGATGTACTTCATTTATTAAGAATTTTCTGATAATTATTGTAATAAATACATTTTAAAAATGTTTATTCTGTTACCATTTACTTAAATCTTACAATTATATTCACCATACTGTTGGCATTTCGTTTTACAAGCAACTCTATGTATTGGCGACTAAGGCATTTTGTATAAATTGTGACGTTCGTTATAGCGAATGTTCGTAAATCGAGAACTGCCTGTAGTTTCATAATCAACGTTTCACCGTTACATAATCAACGTTTTCCCCGAGATTAAACCCTTAAGCTGCGGAAAGATAAATTACCATATGTGCTTAAAATACGTTTTATCGTTTTAATCACGCTCGGAATCACTCAGTCTTTTGTCATCCGAAATCCAATAACTCATGTAGAAGGGATTTAAGGAGACTATAGCTTAACTGGTTCTCATGTGAAATCGTGTTAAATTACAATGTAGAACATTTTGTGGAACATGTTGTTACCTGCCGTGTACATTGTAGCCTGAATTGATCTCAAGGTGCCAGTCGTCACTTCGGCCAGACCGGCAGGCTGAGTGTCATAAGTGTGGAGCAACAACTTAAGTCCGGCACATATTCCTAGATTTGTCTGGAGCGTCGTAAGCTGTACTGCCGTAAGTCGAGGACTGACTGTATTTGCAGTTGCTTGATGGTTCTGTGTACACTTGTCGATGTTTTTGTAGGTCAAAATATAGAGTGAACTTTGTTTAAATTATATTTTCCCATTAAATAAAAAGACCATGAGTGATAACTGGCAGTCAGAGGAGAATAAGAGGAAAAACTTAACTCTCGAGGTTAAATTAGAGGTTTTACGGTGACTAAAAGCTGGAGAGCGCCAACATTTGTTTTTTGTTTATTGCTCCCTTATTGATTGTTCAGTTTTTTTACATGTAATACCGAGATATTTGAATTCCTTTACTTGGTCTCATTCTATGTTCCTTTATTTATCAAGTACATGTGATAATTCTTTTATGAATCGATATTTCTTTATCGAAACGTAGTAAGGTTTTGATCGTTTTGATATATGATTTTGTTTTTGTCTTATTGGTTGCCTTCACTTACTTGAACAGTATCTTCAATCATGATGCTTATGTTATTATGTTCCAATTTTCTTTGTGTTAATGAAATTGTGGCTGTATAGTGACTATTGCCTCACCCTGTATATATAAGTAGACGCAGGTATCTTCTTCTACTCTAATCCCTATTCCTTAATGCTCATGCACGATTTATTCAGCGTGAGATCAACATGTTCCGTAAAATGCATTCTGTTCTTCATTTATATTCAAGTTTTACTGTTCAATTTAAAATATAATTGCAATGCAAATGACGACCTATTCTATGCTACATAATATGGTTAACAAAGAATACTTGGATGTATTATTTATATCAGGCCGGCACATTTAGCGATCATTGAACAGGAGCACTTGCCGAGAAGGCGGAGGGGAGGGAAGTCAGGCATAGCAAGTGACCACCGCAGTGCAGAGGTAAGGCCACGTGTTGGAACTTATGAAATACTATCTCGAGTTCCTGTCATTTTGAGAGGCGATCGGCATTGTGAGAAATATGGATCCAAAGTTTATGAAGAATGCGCATCAGGCAATAATGTTTAATCTTCTCTGGGAAATTACATACTTTTTTGTTTCATCTGGGGAAAACTGTCAGTGCTTGATATGCCACAATATATTGAAGGGAAAAAAGAAGCACAATACAGAGCGCCACTACAATACTGTTCACAAGCAGGCTTACGATGTTTTCATCAGTGAGGACCAAACTAAGAGAGTTGCAGAACTGAAAAGTCAGTTGTCTCCTGAGCCTAAGGTGAGTTGGAATTTATAAAAAATGTACATGAATTACTCTATGTACTTACGGTACCAACTTCAAATAGCTGCTGGAATCATATTATCGTGATTTTCCCTGTGGATTCTAAAGGACAGCGACCTGGGCAATGCCTATAGTGGACCAGCATTGCAGGTGAGCTACAAACTCTCCCTTCTGATGGCGAAATCCAGCAAACCATTAATTGAGGGTGAATTCCTGAAAGAATGTATGCTGGAGGCAGCGGAAGTGCTGTGTCCAAATGATCTCCCTCAGTTCGAGACAATAAAGCTCTCTTGCACCACGGTAGCTCATCGCATCACTGAAATGGCACAGGACATCCATAGGCAACTCATTGAGAGGGCATCACACTTTGTGGCATTTTCTTTGCCACTGGACGAATCCACAGATTTGTGTAACACTGCCCGAATCGCGATATTTATCCGTGGAGTGGATCGCAATCTCCAGGTCACAGAAGAGCTGCTGGATCTTGTGTCTCTCAAGGACACCACCATGGGGGAGGACATTTTCCTGTCTGTGGAGGAGTCTGTGGATGCCATGGGATCCTCTTGTGTCCGTTACCACTGATGGTGCACCAGCAATGCGCGGGGAACAATCTGGCTTTGTCACCTTGATTTGCCAGGAAGTGCAAGGTGCTGGTGGCTGTGAATTGACTGCAATCCACTGCATCATTCACCAGCAAGCCCTGTGCTCCAAAATGGCGAAAGTCAATGATGTGATGGAAACCGTCGTGAAGCACTTAATTACTTGCGATCACATGGACTCACTCACAGACAATTCCAGGAGTTCCTCCAGGAAGTAGACGCGGAGTATGGAGATGTTCCCTACCACTGTGCTGTTTGCTGGCTGAGCTGCGGGAAGCTACTTGAGAGATTCTTTCATCTTCGAGAGCCGATATTCCTATTCCTTGATATGAAGGGAAAATCTGTGCAACAGCTCAGTGATTCAACCTGGGTAGCAGACCTTGCTTGCCTCTCTGCAGGGAAAAGGACCTCATATTTTACATGACAGACAAAGTCAAATGCAAATTGACACTTTATAAATCAGTTGGCAGCTGAGAACACTGCCCACTTCCCAACTCTAGACAAAGGTTCATGCCGTTGCCACATTTTCGGAATGTCCAGGTTTTGGTTGATCTCCAGAATGAGTTTGGGAGAAGATTTCAGTACTTCGAATCAGTTGAGAAAGATTTTCATGTTGTGGTGCTGCCGTTCTCTTCAGCAGTTGAGACAGTACCGAATTCTCTTCAGCTTGAACTCATTGATCTGCAATGCAACACCAGGCTGAAAGATCGTTTCAATAACACTACTAACCTTGCTGAATTTTACAGCTTCCTCTCCCAGCAGCTGTACCCTCGATTGCACAAGCTTGTTACCAAAATGATATCGATGTTTGGATCCACTTATGCATGCGAACAGTTCTTCTCTGTCATGAATCTGAATAAGAGCAAGCCCCGAACATCTCTTTCTAATGGTTCATTGAGATCCATCCTAGTTCTTTCAGCTGCCAACTGCTTGCGACCATATATTGAGAGGCTGGTTATGGAAAAGAAATAAATATGCTGTCAATCTATCTGTGGCTTTTATTATTAAACTAGCAGCCTGTTGCAAATACATTTGCAAATAAAATGTATTAACTTTACAAACTTGATAACTTTTTCTTAATCTTCAAGAGGTAATAGTTCTGTTGCCTATTAGGGTCCATCTGGCTTAAAAACATTAAATGTATTTTTCCATTGTATGTTATTCTGAGCATCATCCACACTATCTAATTGAAACATTCACGCTCCCCAATACTATATCAAGCTGCTAGCTTGAAGGCCGGCCGAGCAGAGCCAAACTGAACTTGGCCCCAACAGTCGATATTCTCAAGCGTGGGAGAGAGGGTAGGTGAGGGGGAGAAATGCATGCAGTGCGCATGCGTTCCATGGCTTGTGACTGAGCCAGCTAGGCGGTGGCACGGTGCTGCCCATTGGATTGGGGGAACACCCCGCCTGACTCGCTGCCCGCTCCTCTCGTAAATTCTCTTACCAACAGGAGTATTGTGCTGCCTCACGACAAATTAAACTTATTAAAGACTTAAAAATTAAATCAATTTGTTCAAAAACAATAATTTATAGTGCTTTTTTCTTTCTCTGATTTTTGGTGGGGCCATGGCCCTATGCCAGTGGCCACCCCTCGTAGATATAGTAGATATTTGGTGGAATGCAGAAGCCAAACTTTGGTTCATCTCTATTAACTATGTATTTCACCTCTGAAAATAGAACAAAATTTATTAATTGCATTTTATAAAAGGCAAATATAATAGGCGATCAGAATAAAACATTTATAACAGGTAAATAATTATATTCATAGTGAATGCATGTAAAATGCATTTCTTCAGTAGTATGAATTTTCACACCAATCCATTATCTATTCTAATTCCCTGTTCAAGAAAGATAAAATTTGTTCATTAAAGTTTGAGAACATCCAAATATCAAGCTTAGACCTAACCGGCAAAGATAAAGAGGGGGCCAATGGGAACAATTGTTATGTAATTTGGGTATTATGTATTGAGTGATAACTAAGCTGTTGTGACGGGAGTTCCTGTGACTTGAAATTAAGAAGTAGTGTATAGGAAATGGTATCAAAAAGGTTTTATTTTTGTATTGAGTAAATCCAATTTTTATTATGTAATTTGGGTATTATGCATTGAGTTGTGATGGGGACCCGCTGCCACTGGGACCTGCTCCCAATTGTAGCGTTTATGTGAATAATAATAATATCTACGGCCAGAACTATCATCATAGTTGTCATCAGAGTCACGATTTCATGCCTCAGTAGATTTGTAATTTTACTATAATAATCAATATAATTTTTTCCAACATCACTTTATGAATTATCCTGTGAATAAAAGAGTTGAAGTTATTAATTAATGATTAATTGTAGTTATTAAAATTACTATGCCACCCAATCTCAAAAACATCAACTGAAGTCTCGAAAAGTTCCCAACCAATTTTAAATGTTAACTTTACAAAGACGTGCAAATTATTATTTTTTCCTGTTTTTTTAAAAGGAAAGAAATTCACCAGAACTAGAAGATGAGTTTGGTTAGGTGGTATTGGTTTCTACCCACATTCGCTGTGCCTCATCTCCCCCTCGGGTTATGACAAGAAGCACTCCTACATCCCACACTACTGAGGATGAGAGCTTAGCTGTCGAAACATCAGTGTCTAGTTTCAATTTTTGGTTCGAGTTTACTGTGTGAGTGGCTTTTGCATGTTACTGTATGTGTGTGTGTCTCCTTTTGACTTAGGTCCTGCGACGATGTTTACCAGCAACCTGCAACATGAGTGTATACTCTTCCTTTCTACGGTGAAGGAGTTTTTGTTTATTTACTATTGTATTGTTTCACTATGCCTCGTAACCCTCCCTTTTCATACAAGAAGCAGAGTGGAACAAATTGAAAATTTCTGGAAAGTTACATGAAGGAGTTCATGTGAAGACATCAGCTGGGTGAGGATGATACCTTCAATCGAATCATTCAAGATATTGCTGATTTCAGTCCTCTGGATATTGCTTTGTGATTTCTCATACCATTTACTTATTTGTTATTTCTTTCTAATAAATACTATTGCATGTTGCCCTTACCTATGTTGTTTCATTACATACCTCAAAATGCTTCTTATATTTGTGTTTAATATTTAACTTCCACTTTTCCGCCTTTTTCCCTGGTAGTTCCATTTCTTCTTGCTTTTTTACCACCGACAGCTCTAGCGTCACTTTGTTTACCTTCCTCGTTTATGCGAACAATACCAATTAAATATATAATACTGGTGTAATTTTCTGTCAAAAATGACATTTGTAAGAATAAAGTATTAAATTAAAATGAAAACCCTTCCCTCTCTCTTCATACTGGAGCCTTATGAAAATATATAGATATCCCAAGGGTAATATTTGAGGATCTGAGGAATCCACTGGTGCAAAAAGGTTAAGAACCTGTGGTCTAATACAGCGGTGCCCAAACTTTTCTAATGGCGGGCCATATCAATGGTTGCGAATCCCTTGGTGGGCCGCATTGGAAGTTGTCAATTCTTCAGCGGGCCGGATTAGAGTTTAAATCGGAAAATTTCTATATATTCTGAGATGCCATTAAGTGAAAATCATGTCTGAATAAGGTTTTCATGGCTAACATTTCAATATTTTAAGTTTTATTATGAAAATTTTCAAAAAATGTATGAATTTGTGTGTTAAATTTTTCGAATTGATTTTTCGCCTTAGCTTCGCGAGCCGAACAAAAACCCTTCGTGGGCCACATTTGGCCTGTGGGCCGTAGTTTGGGCACTGCTGGTCTAATACATTCTGTATGAATACTATTGTTTTTTAAAAAGCTATGTAAAACTATCAGTAATGAGGTCAGGCTCAACATGGTGGAATTTACTCGTATTGAAAAAAGAAAACTTTGTATTTCCACAAATTTTAATTTAAACACGACCGGTTTCACTACGATCGTAGCATCATCAGGTGATAAAATATAAATCATTCCATATATATAGGGTAAAATGAGAGGGAGACAGTAGGGGTTACAAAGAAAACGAATGGAAGGTAATTGAATGAGCAGTTGGGAAAAGAAGGGATAGGAAAGGAAGGCGAAAGCAACATAGTAGCAAAATGTTACAAAGACTTGGTAAAAGGGACAAAGACAGCAATGTTGATACAAAATATTTGATAAGCTAAATAAAGAGAATGATTTTGGAAAAGGTATTCATTTAACCCTTTTGCTGCTATCGATGTATATATGCATTGAGGTAGTGCACAGCCGCTACTGCTATCGATGCATATATGCAGGCGTGCAGTGCGGTGCCTTGACTGCTAACGACGCATATATGCATTTCAAGCTTTTTCGTTCACTGCTCAAAACGTATTCAGTCGTATCGATGCTAACGAAGTGCCGTGGATTTTTGTGGCACTAACAGATGTTTTAGACACTCTGTAGATGGTGTAGACATATATTTTCAAGCTGTTTTTAGTCTAACCTTGAACGATGAAAAAGGCTGCTTCTACTTCGTTTCCCCGGTTTTTTTGCACCCGCATAAAACCTTTTTCGTCCCTTGGCCATCACTTTTCTCACCCCCTATTCCCTAAAAGGCCTAAAACAGATGGAAAAAAGCCAGAAATATCTTCAGTTCTGTGTCAACTTTCATATGTAATACATCCCGTTCTCAAACCAAGTTTTTTTAGTCGCGTTTAGATTCTTTCGTTTTCTTTTGATATTAATAAAAAGAATCTACAAAAAAGATGAAAATATTTTTTCGAGATGGTTAATAATCAATATGAATGTAAATGATTGAAAAAATAACTTGTAAAATATAAAGAGACTAAAAGATGAACGTAGATGCGGAGATCCTAGGGAAAGAATACAGCACAGGGGTGCTTCAAGGTCACTGAACTCGGCGCACATGGCTGACGCAGAAGCTTAAAGTCCATAACAGCGAAAGGGTTAAAAGAGGCGATTCTTCACTAATAATTATCTCTAGCTGTTCGATTTGCGACCTTTACTTTCAAAATGGAGGAATTTAGGGTTGAAGGAACTATGATGATTGAGGTTTAACAGATGTTTCGCAAATTGAGAATTCAAATTATTTAAACGGAAGTATTGCTTATGTTCCTTAATCCTCTTGTCAAAACTCCTCCCCCTTTGGCCGATGTAGACTGCTCCACAATCATCACAAGCAAGTTTATAAACATATCTTCTTAACGACAACTCGATCAGGTCTTTAGCATTAAGGAATAATTTGGAAAAAGTAACTGGGGAGTAGAAAGCAGGTTTAAGTTTGAGTTTAGGAAAAAGATTGGACAATTTATAAGAAATGTTTCCTAAAAATGGGAGTCTGCGCCAACTAAGAGGTTTGGGGTTGAGATTAGGTGGAAAAGAAACGATTTTTTTGGGAGGCAATAAGAAAACGTTTTTGGAGATAATTTTATCGATTAAACCAATTTGGTAACCATTATTGATAGCGATCTGTTTAATGGTGTTAAGTTCTATAAGGAAATTAGGTTTAGAAAGGGGTATACTAAGAAGGCGGTAAAGCATAGAATGAAAAGAAGGGTGTTTGTGAGAAAAATGATGGGAAGAGTGATTGGGAATAACCTGATCTGTGTAAGTGGGTTTACGAAAAACCCCAAAGGTAGGTGTGTTGTTCAGCAGAGACAAAGTGGGATCTAAAAAGTTAAGCAAACCATTTGTTTCAGATTCGACCGTAAAAGAAATTCAGAGTTGGTCATCCGTATCACTCCAGACACAAAATGTCATCCACATACCTACCCCCAAATTTGGAAAAAGTTAATCAAGGATGGCCAGAATTAAAAAGGTTAACTTCTAAATTGTTGAGGAAGATGTCGGCAAGGAGAGGGGAAAGAGGGGACTCCATCGCGAGACCATCCGTTTGTTTATAAAAATTATTGTCAAAAAGGAAATAGTTTTGTTCAGAATACGCTTCAAGTAAGTTAGAAAAGTCAGTTATCAAACTTTGATTGACACCTGCTTTGGAAAGCATATCTACAGCCAAATCTACGGCTTCTTTCACGGGAACAGAAGTAAAAAGATTACAAACATCAAAGGAGACAAATTTTGAATCGTTGGGGAAAATTTTTCCTTTTAAGGTGTGCGACAACTCTATGGAATTTTTAATGCCAAATTTGGGTCTAAAGTGAGAATAATCATGAAGAAGTGTATTGAGTTTGAATGCAAGTTTATGGGCAGGCACAGAGGTACTGGAGACAACAGGCCTAATAGGGTAAACCAAAAAGTCTAGGGGGAAGGGAGTTCATTACTAATAAGTTGTGTTTGTCTTTAGGAGTGAAAAGAAGAGAAATCGAAGAAATGGTTTTTTAGATCACAGATTGATAAAATGAGGTAGGGTCTTTTTTCAAAACAGAAATGTTGTTGTTACGAATGAAATCATGACATTTCTCCAAATAAACATCTCTGTCCATTACCACCATGCCATTTCCTTTGTCAGCCTTTTGGACAATCAAATTGTTGTCTGTAATGAACTTTTTTATACTAGAAAGTAAGGCGGGAGAGTGATAGCGGGATAGTGGTATAGGTTGAGAAATATTGAGGAAGGAAGAAATATTACAAGCAAAAATGGGCTTTAAAGAAGGAGATTCTTTTTGTAGGGCCAAGTCACAAACAACAACTAAATTCTTCAACATGCATGCAGATAAAGAGAGGATAGGGGCAAATTTCAGGCCTAAGTTAAACACGTCCCCTGCCTGCCCCAAATATTGAAGCTGCACCTGAAATTCTTTAAAGTCTGTGGCCCACAAAGAGATTTAATACCAATATCTAATACTACTTTTACTTTGATCAGATTGAAAATAAATACTGTGCTTATTATGTTTTAACTTTTTGCACATCACAACTGAAATAAAATTTTCAAAATACAAAGTAAGGTCATGTTTTCTCCTGCCATCGTAACATTATAGTCATGTACTTTTCTCTTAAAAAATTGGGTAAGACCTCTCCTCCCCATCCAATTTTACTTCCGTGTACCCTTTGCTTTTTTTACGACTACAGCACTGGTCACAACTACATGTATTTCACTTATAAACATTTAAATTTGTGTTTTAAAGCTAAATAAACTATTAGGCTTGTATGGATTAACTCATAAACAAAACATGCAAAAATCAAGGGATATCTGTATTAGCTATTTTTACGTTCTCGCATTATCATAGATGCCCACATAATTGAATTTATGATTCTCAAGGGGTCTAGCTGTGTCTATAGCTACCAATTATAGATCAAGTGGGCAGATGACCAGGCCATCCAAGGGTCAGAGTCCTGAGGCACTAGATCAGCTGGCCCAACCTAGTTCCACCACTGAATAATACAAATAAATTGCGACATTAAGATACAATCACCAGTAATCAGAAATTAATGTTATTTCTGAAAACTTTCATGAAACAAGGCTATAAAGCTAAACTGATTTCCTCTCACACGATGACCATTTTCTCAGCTTATGGAACATTACATAAAATTTCTCTAACTCTCCTTAGTTCAAATAAATGGATTTAAAATCTACACCTTAAGAGAGCTTATGTATTTCTCAGTGAGACACCATATTTTTAACTTGCTACATACTTACCCAAGTGTCTGGTGTGAAAGAAGTTATGGAGAGGGACTCATATTCAGGTACATTTTTTCTCTAGTTTCAGTCCTGGCTAGGCTACAGCTTATATGGAAGGGCAGCTTTTATGTAATTATTTCAGAATTTATGTTATGCTGTTAGTATTTAATTATATTCTAGAACTGCATTGGTCTCTCCAATAATTCTATTCATCATATGATTATATTTTGTTCAATGCCATGCTCATTAGGACGCAGCTGTCAGTTGAAAAATTTTCCAAGGCAATTTTTTGGGTTATGCATGAAATTAACTTAAAGCACTATGAGCAAGCACTATATTTACCCGAATACAAGATGAGTTTTTTTTTCGAATTTCAGCTTCCGAAAGGTTATCTTAAATTCAGGTAAAAAGTAGAGTTATGCATTTAGCAACTTTTTTTTACATGTGAAACATAAGATAAAATAATTACATCTACTGAAATTTTTCATTGAAAACTTATGATCAAGATTTAAATTAAGAGTATTATTTTTTTAAATACATTAAAAAAATTGATTTTTCTCAAACAAAAATTTCTAACCAACCTTTTCAATGAATGAATGAACTAAACCTATACTGAATACATGTGTTCAAAATATATGCCGAATACATACAAATGACATATTATTTACTGAAGTAGAGATCTATAGAAGTTTATTTTTGAATGATGACGTTCAGTGAACAGTTATTATGTGAACGATTCCCAAAAGTGAACTTAACTTTCCTCGTCCATTGGTGAATATCATTTTGCAGATGTCAAAACTAATGATGGTGTAATTCACTGGAATTAACCCATTCAACGCTTTTACGCTGTAAATTCTCTAATTGTGATTTTGTCTTACATTCCTTTTGAATATGTCACTCCCAACCTTAAAATAGCTGATCATGTAGAGATAAGGTAATGCTGATGAAACTCCAGTTTTCTTTGACGTTCCATTATACTGTTAATGAAAAAGGTGCAAAATCTGTGATAATAAAAATGAAAGGTAATGAAAAACTGTGAGTTACAGTAATGTTGGCTGTTTTAGCAGATGATTCAAAATTGCCATAATATGTTATCCCAAAGCAAAAAACAATGCATAAAAACAAATGCCTACTGGAATAATAGTTAGATGTCCTGAAAATGGATGAATGTCAAAAGAACTTATGAGAGATTGGTTACACATTGTCCGGAATAAAAGACCGGGAGCATTATTAAGAAAAAGAGGGATGCTTGTACTAGATGCTTTCAAAGAACACAATTCCTGAAGTTAAAGATTCAATGCAATGAATACTGATCTTGTAATAATACCTGGAGGAATGAAATCACAGCTTCAAGTTCTTGATGTTGCTGTCAACAAGTCATTTAAAGGGTTTATATTCTGAGTGGTTATTGAGCGGTGATCACCCTATAACACCAAAAATAAACCTAAAGAAACCTACTATTTCAATGCTCTACCAATGGATCAAGGCATCATGGCAACAGATAAATACAGAAGTAATTGTGCTGCTTATCCAATCTAAGTGAAGATGATGTTTTGTGGGAATCTATGGACAAAGTTTGGAGTGATATAGATAGTGAGAGTGAGGAGAATGATGAAGAGAGCATAGAGGGTGATGATGACTGATGAAATACCTACGATATTCAAGAAAATTATGGGACCCTATAAAATTTTTTGCTAGTTTCGTGGAATTTTGAATTTATGCAGGAATCATATGTAATTAGATAATAAAATCTTTTTTCTGGTTTGACAGTCCAGAAAAAAGGGGGTCATCTTAGATTTGAGGTCGTCTTGGATTCGGATAAATACAGTAATTTACAAGTGTGCCTCTCCTGCAAGACTGATTCTGGCAGAACTGAAATATACCATTTTCATACTTCTCTTCTTGTTGGTTCAACACCTAGCATAAAATCAAAAAAGTTTTATAAAAAAACATTTATTGTTCCAATCTCATTCTCAGAAATCAATTCATCATCTTCTTGCCACTCCTAAGTGGATACAACCAAATGTCTTCTTAGCGATCCTTTACAAGGTCACTGACCCTTCAAGGAAATTATTCTTCCCCTCATTTTTTCATAATATAAATTACAACAGATCTGCACCTCCATTCAGGCTGATGTCTTCTATACTGTTTTCTTTCATATGTTTAAATATAGTCTAATCAAGATGGGTCCACAATGGAAGCCCAGAAGATTGGAGCACCAGTAGCCTCATGTCGTACCACTGCTAAGAATGGAGAATTCACTTTGAACACAACTGAATCACCGCCATAATCTACTATCCCCACTGCTATTCCAGATGCTGCCTCGGTTCCGTACTCGTCCACTTCCAGGCGACTCTGTTGCCACACCTCATCCACTTTCCACCAACTGCTGCCTTCCTTCTTACCCCAGGCCTCTCCTCTCCCTCCACCTTCCGCACTACCCTGCCTCTCTCCCTCCACTGCACCGGACAGATCTGCCTCACCTCCAAACAGAGAAGACACTCCAATCGATGCTAGTGCATCTCTCACCTTCACATTGGTGACTAAGTTGAGTTTTGGGAGTATGACAGACACCTTCCTCAGCCTGGTTGCTGACACCAGCTGTGAGAACTGAGAAGGACCAAGACGGGAGGCAAGCCTGTGTAGATTCATGGGAGAAAGGAGACTCTCCTCTCTTGGGGCAGCACGTGGCTCCTCGCAAGGGCGAGCCGTAGTAGTGGTAGTTGATGTCCACCAGATTGATGACCTTGTGGTGGTGCTAGTGCTGCTGGAGCCATCTGAGCATGGTTCAGCTTGTCTTTGCTGCCGCCTCATCTGCTCAAAGGTCTTGTGAAGTAGGGTGGGTATCAGCACTTGGGGCCCAGGATATATGATGGAATCACTTGCATAGAAGAAGGTCTGGGGCCTACGGGTAGCATATGAAGGAACAATTCTCTTTCCATACCAATTCTGGCCTCCAAAGCTTTCTGTCTGTTCATCCTGGATCCTTACCACCAATGAGCTGTCATCAGCCGTAGGAGGAGAGGCAGTAGAGGTAGTGGTTGGAGGTGGATGTCTCCGTTTGGGTGGGCCAAGTGGCATCACCAGATACAGAGCCGTCTCGTTATTTGTATATGGCAGTGCTAGAATTCTGCATCCCAGCGAAGTGCTTTCAGCATAAGGGAGTTCAAATTCTGCCACCATAAAGTCAATGGATTTCACCCGGCCCTAAAGTAAAGAATTGCAGGCTTTAAAATGTACAGAAACTCTGCATTTGTAGTATACTAGTTTTCCCAATCAAAGAGTGCTAAATATATGGTATTTTAATTTACACTTATGAAAGAACACATCACAGTTACCCTCAAAGTTAACACTATCTGATAAAGTAAAAAACATGAGTAAACTGTCAAGTGAAAGCAGGGAGAAATTAATAAAGTTAGGTAATTAGCTCAGCATAGGATCTTAATGCAGGATCAAAATATGAAATGTAAGCAAAACTAAAATAAGGTTAAAATTTATACCAAAGTGTGGTAAAACTAATAACATAGTCTGCTGCATAGTTTTTGAAAGCACAGGATAGCTAGAGTTGTATAGAGGCTAAGGAAGGGATATAAATTGTTGAAGTAACTTTAGTAAAAGTAGAAAGGACTGCCAGTAACTTTAGGAAGAATCAAAGCAGAACTTTCTGTTTAGTCTGCAGAGGTAGACACCAGCTTACCAAGGAGATCAGAGTATAAAAGCTAAAGGTTTTGTTTCATACAAGAGATGAAAATGGAAGTATGGCATGAGCAAATAACTTAACATCCTTACAATCTTTCATAAAAAATAATATTAACTTAATTAACCACTTCCCTGATTACCCCGAGTATACTCGGATCGAGGCGAGGGTCAAATTCTGACAAGCCCGAGTATACTCGGGCCGCTGTATTTTTTCCGTTCCTTTAGAAACACAACCGAGTTTTTTCGATCCTTCGTAGTAGTTTACGTTTCGACCGTTAGAGGTCACTCAGAGAGACAGATTAGATTTCTCGGAGGGTTTCTCGAAGCGGGTTCTTCGAAATATCGGAGTACTGAACTCACACGGTCATTTGCACCGCTGATGCCAAAATTTCTCTTTACAACCCAGTTGTTTCAATTCCTACTCCAGATGTTCTTTACCCTACCAAGGACACTTTCCATTGCTAGGTCATTCGCTCTGAGAGGGTTTTCCCCACCCACCCTTTCTTTCCATTGCTAGGTCATTCGACCTGAGAGGGTTTTGCCCACCCACTCTTTCGTTCCTCAGTTCCTGGAAGGTCCTTTGCCTCCCCTCCTTGGTGATGCCCCTTGAGATAAGTATGCACCCTTTAGAATTGGCCTTTCGAAGACATTTTCGGGTCAGTTATTCGTACAGCTTTCGAGTGAATACGTCTAGCAGTTTTCCTTCCGTTTCTGCTCCGTAGCATTTTTATTTTTCTCTTGTTTTTGTTGTTATATTCTGTTACCTTGTTACTACTACTGAAAAGAAGAAGAACCCCATGAAGCAGTGTGCATTGTGTAGATGAAAGCGAGATGCACGGGGAAAGCGGATAAGGAAAGAGCCGTTTCTACTGTGCGACACGTAATGTTCCGTTATGCGTGGTGCGGTGTTTTAGAATTTATCATTCAAGTTCAAATATATGAATGTTTATATTTTGTATACAGTTTATTTGTTACATATGTGAATTAGTTATGTTTAATATTTAGCACTTTTTTACCTATTATTAGTTATTTTTTATTGTATATTATTTTATTGTTTCATGTTTATTACGTAAGTGTATATATAATTTACACCATATATATATATATATATATATATATATATATATATATATATATATATATATATATATATTTTTTTTATTGCATAGAAATGTTTTATGTTGTATATAAGTACGTTTTATACGTAAGTTTTTCTTAATTTTGTAGTTTGCACCAAAGAAATGTAACTTTTAAATATGAACCGAGTTCAAGTACCTCGTATCTATCAATAATATAAAAATTTTAAAGTTCGATAACATTTTTATTAAAATTTACTGTTAAAAAATGAATGCATTTCTTTAATTGTATCATTATGATTTTTTCGAAATTGCAATAAAAAAATATGACGTTTTTTAGATCCTATATTGTAAAAAATCGTCAGGGAAGCGGTTAATGATGTAATGACACTTCTCTACATCTATAAACAAAAATAAATACTTATTCACTCACATTTCTGTCACCATCAAGGTAAAATGGACCAGGTCCAGTGAACTGCTTATTGAAAACATTTTCCCAACTGCCTTTGAAGTAAATGACTGAACTCATGATGGCCGAAGTAGATCGAGATGGAACATCAGAGATCAAATGTTGAATTTTTGCCCGTGATGCTTCTGAAGCCCAATCATTCATTTGCTTGAGAGATGACTCTGGAGTATTTCTATGATAGAACAAAAGCAAGACATGTTATTAGAACGATTTAAACAAATGTTTCTCAGTCATTCTGAAACATCAAATCACTTTGCTTTGAAAACCCAATCAGATTACTTAAAATTTCATAATTAAAGACAAATTCAGTAAGGTAACTAAGGCAAACATTTGAAGTCATAATTTTTTGGGCCTAAATAGATTTTTTACTGTTGATCAACATATTATTATGATTTGTACTGTTCTCTTTGTAGCGTATTTCTTTATATATGCTTGTAGTTTCACTTAGGGGTCTGTCTGTCTTGCTTAGATTAAAGTAGTGACAAAACCAGTGCTTTTTGTAAAAAAAGGTGCCAGTACTTATTTCTTGAAAGTAAATTTGAAAAATGCATCTTTTTTCCCCTCCCTGTCATCAGGTCTACAGTAGCAGACCTCTAGACAATAATAATGTATTATATATTAATTATTCCATGTATTTCTTATATTCCAAGTGTTTTCAATGATTCAATGTATTTGTATATATCTCATTTATTGAGTATGCCTCTCCCACACTTCTTCTTACTAAGCCCTCTTAACCCTTTTCCATTAAATTTGTGATCAACTTTAAAATCATGTTTTAAATTAAATAAAGATTGTTGAAATTAAAAAATCCAAAATGTATATGCCATTTATTACGAGCTTAACATTTTTTATGCATTAAAACGTACTAGATATCAAAATTAAGTTTTATAGAAAATTCCAAATTTTCATCAAGTTCTCATCCAACGCAATATCCTGACTTTGTTCTTTGCTGTTGGGGTCAATGGCTGAATGACATTTTCAGAGCAACCATGAGTCCACATATTTTGCAGGGTCAAAGCGTGTGAGAATCGGACCAACAAACTGACATTCACGAAATCCGCAAATCATATCTCTTTCATTTAGTTGAAGCCTAATTGACAATTTTCTAACTTCAATCTCGCCAAATGTCAATTGAAAGTTAATGTCTTCAGGCCAATGTTTTTTATCAAGCACATGTGCCCATTGTGCCAAATCAGCACCTTTACTATCAAGCAACCTGTTTTCGATTGATTTTTTCAAGGTTCTGTAAAAAGATTCTGGTTCAATTGGAGGGTCATTTTTGCAATCTTTCTTGTGAAGTGAAACTCCTCAAAAGCATAGATTTTTGGCAGCTTTGGCAACATGTTTCTAATACAGGCCTGGAATCATTTGTCTTTCTTGAAAAAATTGTACTAGAGCTTTTATTTTTTAATCTGTCCTGTATAGGTCCATATCGCACTCATGCAAGTCCAAGCTCAATTCTTGAAGAACATCACTAGGACCGACCAAAGTGGGAGTGCGGCAGATGTGAGGCATCCGGGCCCCCAAATATTGGGGGTTCCCGAAGTTTGTAGATCTCAATCATTAAACTAACGGGTAAAACTTTTTCACAAACTTTTACTAAAAAACACTTTCTAAACTGATTTCCAATAAAAACACTCCAAAAAATTTATAATTTTATAACCAGGAGCCCCATAAATCACAGAATTATTTACTGTTTACTGTAATGTTTTTTGTATACTTATTGCTTAAAAATGTTTTTTATCAACCAATGTTTTGTAAAAAAAACTAAAATAAAAATTCATTATTCAGATGCCCATATATCAGGGGGGCACCATGGATATTCGCATCAGCACTTGGCCGATCCTGAGCTTCACACATCAATCCTAAATCCAATATAAATTCTGTGGTTGTAATTTTTTTCTGTAAGCCCTCATATGTGCATCTTACCTTTTTGTCCCTCGTTGAACCATTCTTCGTTTCTTCAAAATATTTCCGTTGAAATCTCCAAATCGAGTTTAATAAAATTTCGTATTGGGAAGTTTTACTAAAGTTGGTCGACTGATTCCAATTCTGGTTAAAATTGGGCAACAATTACGTCCATTTTACATGAAGACCAACATGTATTTTAAAACGTACCTCACTTTCTTCTCGTTAAATACTCGTCTGAGCGAAAAATATTGAGAATATTGTGAAATCTCAAAGAACGCATTTGGAAACTCTGTGCACTCCAACATGGAGTACACCTTTCCAATCTTGTGTAATCATGTCAAGAACAATTGAATACCTTTTTAATGCCAAAAAGTTCTTTTTTCAAAGGAAAAATCGTTTGCCGTTATGTTATCCCTAATTTTTGCATTTTTCACGAAAAAACTTAATACTAATGGGAAGGGAATTAAGCAAGGATTTTTTAATAATCTTTATGGCTCTAGATTTAAAAACAATAATAAACTAGGCATGAGATGTCGGTGATAATTGTTGCAGAATATTTATATTTAATATATTCTACAGGTAAATATTATTACGAAGTACTTACAATATGTAACAAACAATGGAAATCTTTAATTTTTTCTCATTTCAATTTTATTGAGAAGTTGAGCGGTAAGTTTAAAGAAAGTAGATACAATTACAAAGACCAAAGCTCATTCAGAGCAAACAATGAAAAGATATGGAGATCGCAAAACCTAATGGTGGCAAGTAAATTTGTTTCCTGCTCAATGGAGTCGTAACTATGGTCTCATTCAAATTTCCCTAGACTGAAAAATGATGAATTACGATTTTGTAAGGTCAATATTTCTGAGAATTGTAGATGTATAATAGTAATTTTTATCAGAAAATCTGAATTTTTATTGCGATAATTTTTAAAACAGGACAAAATGGCTTTTTTGTCCAAAATGATGGGACGGTCTGGAAAAGGCCCTAAAACGCGACTGTCCCGGCGAAAATGGGACATATGGTCACCCTACCCGTACATAATTACAGGTAGACCGATATTTACTAAAGGATTGGGTTCTTGAAAAACCTTTCGTAAATCGAAGCATAATTTCCGATTGATTTATATTATATAATGTGAGATGCATTCCTACTGCATAATGTCTTCCCTCACATATACTGTTAAATATATAAATATACATATACATGTTCATTAGAATGCAGTGCTCAAATTTGACAATTTTAACAACCGGAACATTCTGATCTGGTTTTTTTACAACAGGAATGCTATGGGCTTAATTTTGTATCAAGTGCAATGGCATTCCCATGAGCTCCACCCAATTTGAGCACTGTTTAGCACTATAAGAAGTTTTGACTTGTTCTATTAAGTTGGCAAATATATTCACTCGTATGTGAGGCATAAGAGTGAAAGAGCTCAGATTGCCATCACATCCACTTTAATCCTGCTATCAACATACATTACTTAGTAATGAGTGAATTTGATCTTGTTCAGAAATTAAGTTCTATTCGATTTATTTTTTTATAACATTTTAACAACTGGAATGCTTCTAGTTTAATTTTTTAAACAAGAATGGCATTTTGGTGCGTTCCAGTCCAATTTGAACACTGATGACAAGTGATTATTTTAAACACCCATGTATTAGTGTTGTTCTTCATGCAACTTGATGTTGTAGTCACGTGACTTACTATTCGATCATAAGTCGTAAAAATAAATGACAATATCATAAATTATAACAATAATATTCATTACAAAGTTACTAAAATAGTGTGGCAAGTGAAATAACATAATTTTGGCATCAGTTAATATTAAATAATTTTTATTTGTTTATGTAGCATCGAAAGTTTCAATTCCTTGTGAGAAAGAAAGACTTTTAATATCGTGACCGTTCTAAGATTTCTTCCATTAAAAATGATCAAGAGAAATTATTTTTACAGTATTATTATTGTTATTATTAATAATATTATCATTATCTCTTCTTCTGTTGCTCATTTTATTTACCAGATTTGTTACAAAAAATAACAGATTTTTACGTAACTTTGAGATTTTCGTTCGTATAATGAAGCACTGATCAATTTATTTTTGTAACTTTGAAATTTTGTAAAACAGGGCAACATAAATTGAGGTTGACCTGTATGTTGAATTTAGAATAGCAAAAATATTGTAATGGTTCATGATATTACACAATATTTCAAACAAGATAATTTAGTAATTACCATATTTTTTGGGTATTATTACACACTTTTTTCCAGAAATTTACTCCCAAAATCAGCCTGCATCTTATACACTGAAGGTAAGATTATTACTGTATTTAGTATTACACTCACAAACACAAAGATCCTCAAAACGGAATAGTTGACAACCATCGCAAAAACATTAAAATAACCAATAGTGAAAAAATTGTTAATATATACATTAAGACCTTATGCAACATGAATTTCGATGATGCATTTTCATTACTGCGCTTTATTACATGTCCGCTCACAATGATTACAATTTCGGTGAATTTGTCATGTTATTTATAAGTTTTGGTTCCTAATGAGCCGGTTGAATAGTACGATTAATGTCATGGAATATTAGAATTTTGGTAGATGTAAAAAAATATTATAAATATATAAGATAAATACTGTTACATGTATTGAGATCTCAACACATACAAGAGTGAATAGATGTACCTACACTATTACCTATAAGCTTCAAGTGATGCAATATGTGTGGAAACCAAGCAGCAGAATATCATTTTGGTCCATTTCCCATAGAAAAAATTATCAGTGAATGGAGAGAACAGGAGGAAAATCTAAAGGTGAGAGGAAGAGACAAAAATAGTCTGCATAAGTTTGATCCTAAATGGCCACAACTAGATGAGGAATTGGATAGTAGAACAGAGGAAATTACGTATCCCTGTATAGATCAAAATGGTTATGTATGTATGAGGAAAAAAGAGTTGCAGAAGAAAAAGGACTAGTTCAGTGTACGTATCATTATTACATATGCATTACATTTATTACGAATTAAAATCTCATCTTGCACTTAATAAGTACTATTGGTAAGGGGGGCCTATATGTGCAATGTGTGTGAACACTCCAACAGCAGACTGCAAAAATTCAGTGTTCTGTCCTTGGGAAGGGACATTAAGCAGTTTGCCCCCTTGGTGCTTTTCATAAAGAGTAGACTAATGCCAGCACCAGGTTTCCCTCCTCCCTTCTGTGTGTGTATGTATGTCCAGCTGATTACAGTGCAGAATGACCAAAGCTGTCAAAGTACTTAAAAAATAAATTACTACTACTACACTCCGACAGTCTAGTTAATAGAACTGCCAAGTAGACACTGGCCACATTTAGATATACAAGTTTCAAAGCAATTATTTATGTTTTAGATCATCAATATTTACTTTCTCAAATTAAGTTTATCTAAAATGTTATATTTAACTGATATCACACCATAATATTTTCTTTGTTGCCAGATATGGACTTAATCATGGCTAGAAATAATACTCAACGTGGCCCTTCCTATATGCTTTGGTGAGCCTAAATACTTTTTTGCTGAAAAATCATCTAAAAATTGGGGTGGGTCATATAGCCCAAAAAATATGGTATGTTATCTGCATCTGGTAAAAACTAATGTTTTTTGCATTTTTTCTCAGCTAATTTGAGGAAAAATTATTCTTAAGCAACAATATACTTACACTTTTTAAGTTGTACTATTATTAAATACAACTCTTGGGATAATGCATCATAAAAATTTAACTAACATAGTTTATAAATTTTACTCACTTAAAGTCAGTTGAGAATATCTCTGTGGCATACTCTTCTGATAATCTTCTAGTGAACTCTCTATTCAGTGTTTGCCCTGGATTTTGATAGAACAATGCATTCCTGGCAGAGAGTTCATATGATTCACTACCACGTCGTCTCCATAATTGACTAACGAGGGTCCGAAAAGAATAATGGAATTTGTTTGCAGCACCATCACGGCATGAATTCCTCCCTGGTGCAAGCAAGTTTTCCAACTCAACAAGAGAAATTCCACGTGCTGCAAGCATCAACTGACCAAGGGCAGATGTCATACCAAGAGGAGAAAACACAAGGTTGACATTCTTATCCAAAATTAGCGCCTCTATGCGATTGGCAATTGTGAACAGGGCTTCAATAGACAACCGCGTATCCACCTGTTTGGTCCATAAAAGAAGGAAAAGACAAGAAGGAAATGTCAATTTTAGGTAGAGATTAAAAATTATACTTTTTTAACAACATAAATTAAAATATTTGGATAGGGTTTAATCTTACATTTTAAAACAGGAACTGAAGCATAACTATCTAAACCCAAGTTTTTTATAAATGTAACACATGGCTTTTGAAAAGATTCCCTATTGAAGCCAATGGCGGCTGCTGACATAGGGCCATGGAGCCATGGCCCTACCAAAATTCACAGAAAGAAAAAAGCACTATAAATAATTGTTTTTGAACAGATTGATTTCATTTTTGAGTCTTTAATAAGTTTAATTTGTCGTGAAGCAGCACAATACTGTCGGTAAGAGAATTTACGGGTGTGGGCGGCGAGTCCGGCAGGAGTTCCCCCAATCCAACGGATAGCACCATGCCACCGCCTAGCTGGCTCGGTCACAAGATGAAGATGTGGAATGCATGCACACTGCATGCTTTTCTCCCCCTCACCTACCCTCTCCCGTGCTTGAGAATATCTACCATTGGGGCCAAGTTCAGTTTGGCTCTGCTCAGCCAGCCTTCAAGCTAGCAGCCTGATATAGTGTTGGTGAGCGTGAATGTTACAATTCTCCACAATGAATATGATAAGTGCTTTATTAAAACAGCCATTTTTATCGTTGTCTTACGATGATAAACTCAAAATAAAACGAATGGGAAGACTCCTCCCTAATTTGAATTTAGTTAAAAAGCAACAGTGTGCCAACAAACAGGAAAAGTATCGTAAATTTAATGCCGATATTTATTTGAAGTGTGTGTGCGATAAAAAAAATGCGTTTTTTTTGTTTTCCTTGCGTTCTTTTCCAAGGAGATGTCAGCTTGTCGAGGAACAGGATTTTGGACTTGGTACACATTTGGGAAAAAATGAGGGCTCACGAAAAATCTAAACAACATATGAACAATGTTTTGTGTTTATCGTTGCTGGGTAAAACGAATATTCAAAGTCAGTTTAACTCACAGTATTGGCTAGCTATATCTAAGCATAACAAACAAGTAGATAAAAATAGGTAAGTATTAAATTTGATTATAAATTGTACACGTTTTTGTGGGGGCATGATGGATCAGATGAGTCACAAAATATGGGTGTTTTTCATGTTTAATTCTGAGTTAGACAAAGACTTAAAAGTTCACCTTAGTCAATCAACTGTGTTTAAAGGTACATCTAAAACTATACAGAATGAGTTGCTGGAATGCATGTTAGAAGTATACCGCGAATAAGTTCGCAAAGAAATTAAAAAAGCAGATTGTATAGCATTGATAGCCAATGAAACTACTGATGTGTCATGTTACTTTCAATTAGTCATTGTATTACGTTACATTGTAGATGGAAAACCGGTAGAAAGGTTCTGGAATTTCATTAATCCTGATGGACATGATGCTCGTGCAATTCCAGATTGTATTTTAAAACAACTTGACCCCCTAATTGGTGATGGTCTGAATAAACTTATAGCACAAAGTTTTGATGGTGCTTCTGTTATAAGTGGACGTTTAAATGTCGTTCAGAAACTGATAAAAGACAAGTATTCACTTGCAAATTTTGACCACTGTTACGCCCATAATCACAGAAATAAAATATAGATTTCAATTCCTGGACACCTCGTGGCTATGAATCTATTTGTGGTCAAAGAATTTGATAATTACAGCAAAAAATTCCCTGACATGTATCTCAGTGAAATAATTGAAAAGTATTCTTTTTTGAAGAAAAAAAGAGATTGAACTTCAAGTTTTTATGAAAGAGAGGAATTGATAGCAGTTTCTGGTGCTGTACCATTTCTGTCGCTCATTTTGGGTGATGATTTGTGTGAAACATTTTAAGTGACAATAAAGCTTTTAAAAGTGTTGATCACGATACAAATGTCGACATCAGAAGCAGAACTGTGTTTTTCAATGATGAAAAGAATAAAGACTTTTCTTAGGAATAGTATGAAAGAAGAAGGACTAAGTGCTTTAAGCATGCTATCGAGTGAAAAAAACTTTTGTAAATAACATAGATAGCTTCAACAGAAAAGTTACTGATTTATTTTCTAACAAGAAAGATCGCCGAATGGACTTTGTTTACCACTCATTTTAGCTGCAAGACACTTTTTTCATCTATTCACTACAGTACACTTTTCGGTAAGTAAAAAATTAAATACTTTTTTGTATTATAAATATAGGTTTTTTAACATATGTTGGCCCTACCAGTTGAAACAACCACCGGCCGCCACTGATTGAAGCTATGAATAATCATTTAAAATTATACAAAAACCACTCATTAAGTATATATTTCTTTACCTGACTCGGACGTTGTTTTCCTTGCTCATACGGTGACACATTTTCCCAAATATAGTTATCACCACACTCAGCTGGTTCAATGCCACTCATATGCCTATTACCCAATGCATCTGATGTTGATGCTGTTTGGGAAGATTCATAAGTAACATGAGGCCGGTAAGTTGTTGGAACTCTTGTCCTCTCTGTTGTGGCTGCACTATCAGGGCTGGAGTTATTTTTCAATCCTGAAAAATATATAAAAAATATTTAAACACCCACAGTTAAAATTAATTTAGAAAAATTATTGAGTTATCAAAAAAAATTTCTATTAAAATTTACCAATACAAAAATTTAACTTACTTAAGTTTTAAAATACTCGACCCAAAAAAGGAAATTTATCATTTTTTAAGCATAGTATTACGAAAATGTTTAACTAAAATACTTAAAGATCACCAAGATTTTTATAATGTTATGGCACTCAAATCTTATAAATATACCCCAACTGAAGGGTACAGGATTTCTTAGGCATATTAGTAATAAAGATTCATGGTACTACAGAACTAATTCTAATGAAAAGGGATAGAATATCTAACAAATACTTCTTTAGATTTATCTTTGCAGCTATGACTCACATATTGAAGATGATATTCAAAAGATAAATATTTTAGGAAGTTTCAGGTTTCTCATTCAAGATTTAACTTAATTTTTAACGTAAATAGTGATGATCTTAAACATAAATTAATTGCTTTGAGACTTGTATAGCTAAATGTGCCTTGCGCGAACTTGGCAGTCGTATTAATTAAAGCTGTCTGAGTATGCAGGATATGTTGCACATATAGATACCCTTTCCCAATAATAGGTACTTACTTCAACTTAAGTGCAAGATGATATTTTAATTTAATGAGATAAATAATAAATGGAATGCATGTGTATGCTCAACTATTCCTTTTTCTTCTGCAATTCTTTTTGCCTCACACTTAACAATTTTGATTGATACAGTAATATTAAACTTCCTCTATTCTACTAACCATCATTTCCTCCTCTAGCTGTGGTCATTTCATACCAAGCATACAAAGACTGTTTCTCTTTTACTGTAAATTCAGATTTTCCTCGTTTTCTCCATTCACGGATCATTATTTTTCTATGGGAGGTAAACAGAAGTGACATGCTGCTACTCGGTTTCCAAGCATTTTTCATATTGAATCACGTGAAGCTGGTGGCATAACTAGGATCAGAAGAGCCAATGACAAAATATTATCTATGGCCTTCCTCTCCCAATAAAACAAATCTAGGGTCCCTCCCAAGCCCCTCCTGGGCCCATGGCATTTGGCCACCCACGCCATCCTAAAGTTACGCCACTGCCTGAAGCATACAGGTAATAGTGTATGCATATCTTTTCATTCTTGTAGCCATTGCAATCTCAATACATGTAATGTTATTTATTCTAGGTATTTACAAAATTTTTATCATCGCATCTACCTCAATTATAATATTTTGTGGCATTAATAATGTTCTATTAGGAACTAAAACATATGACTAATAACAAAAATGCACCGAAACTGTAATTACTATGAGAGGAGGTTATAAAGCGCAACAATGAAAATTCGTCATTGGAATTCATGTAGTGTAAGGTATTATTGTATATATTAACCATTTTTCACTATTAATTATTAATAATGTATATTTTAATGTTTTTGCGATGAATGATTGCTAATTATTCCATTTAGGAATAAGTCTTTTCATGAGTCTCAGTATTGAGAACAGTAATAATCTTACCCTCAGAGTATAAGATACAGGCTGATATTGGCGGTTATTTTTCTGGAAAAAAGTGCATCTTATATACTGAAAAATACGGTATTTAAAACAACCTGAATTGGCCTTAATATTTCAACAGTACCAATGACTGCATATTTAATTTAAGCTGAAAAAAAATAACAATGTTAAAAGAATTGCACATAAGAAAATACATTAAGAAAGATTAACATGTGGCCCAAAATGAGCGACTTTTGGACTTATGCATGTATGTTAGACATAACAGATTGAGAACAGTGATATTTAGGTACCTCATTTTGTTTATTGGGCCAAACCATGGTATTGGTTAAATTTGTATAAATGCAAAGAAAGGATGACTTCATTTATATCTTTTAAGTCAATAATAATATGTCCATAATATATGAATATTAACGGGTACAACTGTAAAGAAAACATAATCACCTCACCAATAATGGCAAAGAAGGTATCATGCCCTGGGAACTGTATGGAATGTTCAGGTGTTGGCCTGCGAGTTGGTTCCTCCTGGGCAGCAGGTGCACCATGGAGACATATTGGCAACAAGGAGAGCAGCAAAAGGGCCCCTCTTCCCATTTTCACTCAGTACTGAAGTACACAAAACAAATAAAAATAACATATCACAATGGGAAACACTGGTAATGAAAGAAAGCATTTTAATTGGTCAGTTTTCATCAACCTATGGCATAAAAACAGGAGGGTCAGGTGGGATAAATGCCATAAGTTGACATGGGAGTCACCCAAAGTGAGATACATAGATAACGAAATAATTGTAGGGATGTGTTTATTTTTTCTAATAGTTACTCGAATGGTATATTCTTCTCATGATTCTGGAAAAAAATATATATAACAGCTTACGGAAAAGAAAAGGTAAAATGGATAAATGGATGTCAACAAGGTGTTGGGATGAGGAAACCCAGTGAACACTCACCAATCAGACGACTTCAGGTTGGCGAGGCCCCGGGGATGTCAAAGCGATACACATAAAAGAACACTCTGTTCACTGGGTTTCCTCATCCCAACACCTTGTTGACATCCATATATATATATATATATATATCAGTGGCGTCGCGTGCCCATTTAGGTTGGGTGTGCTTTTATTGGGGAGGGGGGTATGCAACCCGCGCTACAAAATTCACGTGTTAATTTGAACGTACGATTGCATTTTTATCGACGTGTGAAAGTTTCAAGAGAGCCAGCAGCGCTCTTCTTAATTGGTCTAATGCAATTAATCTTAGAATAATTTTGAATACTTTAATTTACTAACTGATATGATTTTAACTATACAATCCATAATTATGGACAACACAAGGGTTCCCCGTCAAATATACTTGAGCTATGCATCACGCGCGCCGTTTATGTGAGAATGGTTAACGCTTCGTTGTGAGAAGATACTAGAGTGAGGTACGAATTATCTGTATTTTGTTACGATTTTTAAATATGTACAACCATATAATACGCACAGAAATCTGAAAAAGTAATCACTTGGGAAAATATAATTTTCCGGATTGAATCAAAGAAAGGCTTAAAAAACTCATTTTACTTACTTATTTATACACCAGTTCCAATCTCCTGTTTTGCCTTAGGAATTTTGTTAGCACATCATCATAAAATGAAGGTCTTTTCTTCAGTTCCGCCAGCAATGTCTTTTTAATGGCGAGTGAACTTAGGCCGCATAACCTTTCCTGCGTTTGTGTTCCTCTATAACACGTATGTATTCTCTTCATAGCCGAAAAAGAACGCTCGACTGTAGCAGTAGAACTCAGAATCGTCATGATAAGTTCCGCTAATTTATAAATCTCCTTGAATGCAACCTGAAGCTGATTTTCTTACATGAATTTTAATAGGCGATGCACTGGTTTCCTCGCAAATTCATCAGAAGAAAAGAGCACTTTTAGTTCATTTTTTAGGCGAACGTAGTTAAAAACCGGTCCGTAGAAATCCTTTAATTTTTCTAGAATACCATCAGGAAAAGTTTTCGCATACTGATCATATCTTTCGCTACAAAGGAGTTGAAAAAACTCAAGTTTCGAAAGTGAAGAGTATCTTTCTTCCATCTCCAGGCACAAACAGTCGACTATTCTCTGGTATAATCGAAGGCACGCGCTCTTCTCCTCTTCTATAGATCCTTTTCGTCTTTTAGGCTTCGACGACTCAACCGTATGCTTTTCCTTTGCAGAAACCCAAATATCATCAAATCCATGTTCCTTGTCATTCCTAAGCTATTTCATAGTATCATGCACTTTTTTACAACAGTACAATATGTCATAGGATGATGTTTGCAATATATTATTCAAAACATCAATATAGCCAAACAGAACAGAAAAAATTTCTAGCAAAAAATTGTTTGAAAATCTTGCAAGAAATACAGAAAACCACGAGCTTTGATTACAGCATCCACGTCCCAATCCCCAGAATTCTCCACAATGTGTTCAAAAAATGCAATAAGTTGACTTCTGTGGCGTTTTACTGTGTTTGATAAACGGGAAGTAAAATTCCATCTGGTTGGTGCGACGGAGGGTAATTTTTTAGCAACAAAATCTTGCAAAGCATTTACTCTTTTCTATGATTTATAAAAATATGCTGCCAATCCACTGATAGTTTGGAAAAACAATCTACATTCCTTGATATTCAAGAGGATTTGCTTCAGAACTAAGTTCAAAACGTGAGCGTAGCAATGCGTAAATATTGCTAAAGGATAGGCCTCGATAACTTTACTCTGCAACCCATTAATATGTCCACTCATTGCACAGGCACCATCATAAGTTTGGCCGACCAACTTGTCCTTAATATTAAATTCCTCAACTCTGTTTACAACATCTTAAAAAAGACCACTAGACGTTCTATCATCGCTTACGTCTGTAAATCCGATAAACCTTTCGTGTGTTTCCCCATTATGGACAAAACGGAAAACAGTTGATAGCTGCGATTTCGACATGACATCAGAAGTTTCATCCAGAAGAATGGCCACAAATGTAGCGGAAGAAATTTCTTTCTTTATAGCATCTTTAACTACATCAGATATAGCGTTAATGATATCATTTTGTACTGTGGGAGAAGTTCCTCGAAATACAGTCGATGCCTTTAGATGACAGTCTAAAAGAGGATCATACTCACGGAGAACATTTAAAAATTCTATATAATTCCTTCGGTTGACTGAATCTTCAGACTCATCATGACCTCTCAAAGGAAGCTCTTGCTTAGCCAAATAACATACAGCATCAATTAATCTTTTTAAAACGTCTCTATTTTTCTTTACTTGTTCATTATGACGACTAATTTCAATTTTTCTTTGTCTGTCAATGAGAATGTAAATTCTTTGTTTTCCAAACATCTTAAGATTTAAAAATGACTGAACATGTGGCTGGGAGCGCTATTGTTTTTGCATTGCTGCAGCCTAATGATTAAGATCGGAATACCCGTGCTTATTCCAAACACCTTTCTCTTTGGAGAATAATAAACAAGGCCAACAAAAAAGTCTTGACAGCACTTCACATCCAGTTAACCATTCTACTGAATCGTATTGTGAAACAGAGAAATGTCTCATGTACTAAGTTTTTGCATCTTTGTGCTTGCACAGTAAATTTGGAAGAGGAGGACGAGGCTTACCTTCTTCGACTATGTTCATACAATCCGCAAAAGGTCTGGCAGAAAACGGGGCATTCAGTACATCGTCAACACTGTTTACCATTGTAAATATGGGCAAAAAGTTATAAATTATATCTAAAAAATTATAAATATATGTTAAAAACTTGTCTAAATCGGTGTCATAAACACGTCGGTTCACACTTTACCCCACGCACGCAAAACAGACGAAACTCAGAAAACAAAAACAGCATCTCATGACAAGTAACAACGTTGAATTGGATTGCTTCACACAATAGCCAATCACAACCGCTAACTACTTCTGGGTGCTGTTGTCTCAGCGCACACCCTGCCACGCCTTCTGGACGGTTTAAATCCACAAGGTGACTAAGAATTTGACCCGCTGCGCCATCTGTACGTATGTTTAAAGGGCTCAAAGCTATCCGTATTTCTTACCGCACACCCGGGCTATTAACGTGAATGTGATACAATGTTTACGCGCCGAAACTTCTCCTCTTCATGAACCATTGTATATTGGATTTGATTTTAGGAATCACGCGAAGCCAGAAAACGATTAGGGGAGTCTTTAACAGGAATAAATGCAAAAATATAATATCTGTGACATTGCGAATCCGTGGGTGTGCACACCCTGAATATACGCCTCTGATATATATATATATATATATATATATATATATATATATATATATATATATATATATATATATATATATATACCACCTTTTTGAACTTCGCATGCTTGTGATTTGCTAATGCGGAATTCGCGAAAAATTGTTTTATGATCATTACTTGTGTTTCGCGCATATTATCTGTATTTCACGTCATGCGTTTACGATGCCAATAAGCGTGAACTCCCTCTACATTTTTGTTTATAAGTTCATTTTGAACTTTAGCCCTAGAAAAGGGCATTAATATATATTATATTTATAATTTTCGTTGTTGGCAGTTTTCAAAGTAAACAAACGTGATAACCATCGACTAAATTCTTTTGTAGCTCAGTTTAAACTTCACTGCCAATGGCGCTATGTTCGATAGCAGTCGAAGTTGCTGGCATCTAGCGGCCAAACTAGAAATTATTGGCTAATGGAAAAGTGTCCTGCGCATTTAGTTTTTCACAACTTTTACGAGTATGACATTGAAAATATTCGTTCTTCGCGTATGAGGTTGCTGGTTATTGACCGAAATATTTAATGATTTAATACTATTATCTTTGTATTTTTAATCTAATTTAAGGAACTGTTGTTTTGTTAGGTTTTAATTGTTTATTACGAATTTTAATGTAAATCTAAGAATTGCTATCATCTTGTAATGTAAGATTTTCTGCCGCGTATTTCGAACGTGATTACTAAAGGAAATGGTATAACTTTGTTATGCTAGGTTTTGATTTCTAACATAATTAGTAAAAAAAATGTGACCACTCTATAATGCTAGTGTTTATTTTTGCGGCTTAGAAATGTTTGTTTCAGAAACTAAGAAAACATCCGTGCATCACGTACTCAACTTTCCATTTCAATCGGATATGAGAAATAGAATTAATTTATTTTTATTTTACAGTATAATACAGTGACATAAACACATTAGGCAAGTACAAATCAGATTTTCAATATTGTCAGAAGCCTGTAAATGCACTTCTAGACCTAGGACTGGCTACAGACTGGAGAGAAATATTTTAATAAATGAATGTTAACTTTTGTATTTTACCAAAAGTTTAAGAACACCATTTTTCGTATTGATAACTCAAATAGTTTTTATTTTTTGTACACTAATACAAGGGAATTACACATTAATCAAGTAAAACCACTTATAAATGAACTAATCACTGTTCTTGGTGTAAATTAGAATGACTTTGGAAAAAGATGAGTATCAAAAACTAAGGTTGGAGTTATGTTTCTGGAGCACATTTTTGTTGTGGTTTGGGTTATTTTTCTAAAAACAGTCCTTTTGAATGTTTTTTTCTAATGTACTTAATAACCAGTGGCCTCACCCTTAGCTTTCAGACAGGCTGCAATTCGTCGAGGCATGCTTCCCACAAGGTTTCGGCATTTCGCAGGCGTAAAAGAAATCCAAATGTCAACAATATGTTGTTTCAATTCCTCCTTATTTTTTTGATGTCTTTTGAGAAGCTCCATTCCCATGTCATTCCACAGGTTGTCAATAGGGCTCAAATCCGGTCTTATTGCTGGCCAGTCCAAAATAGCCACGTCGTTGTTCTCAAACCACTTCATACATTGCCTAGATTTGTGGCAGGGGGCATTGTCCTGTTGGAAAACAAAATAATCTCCATGAAGGGATCTGCCCGATGGAATCATGTAGTTTTCCAACGTGTTAATGTATCGAGGTGTGTTCATGGTCCCGTCAACGAATCGAAGCTGTCCTGTGCCATTGGCAGACATGCATCTCCAGATCATAACGCTGTCGCCACCCTGCTGGACAGCTGGAGTCAAGCAGGCTGGAAGGAATTTCTCAGTTGACAAGCGACAAACTCCGACCTTCCTCTTGGGAAACACTGAAAACCGGGATTCGTCACTGAAGAGAACTTTTCCCCATCTTCCCATTCCTCTTTAGCCTTGCACCAAACTCTTCGGTTCTTCTTAGCGGTGGCGGTCAAAATGGGCTTACGCAGAGCAACATATGAATTTAAATCCATATCGCGAAGACGGCGTGAACAGGTCATCGTAGAAAGGTTCTTCCCAGTAATACTGTGGAATTCACGCTGAATATCTTTTATTGAAGCCTTCCTGTCCTTTTTTGGCTTAAGACCCTGGGCCTACCCGACCTCGGCTGTTCAGTGACGCTGCCGGTTTCTCGATATCGAACAGCAGTATGAGCAACATAGGTGATACTCACATGTAATTGCTCTGCTATTTCTCTATATGTCCTCTTGCATCATAGCATTCCCACAATCTGCCATTTCATGTCGCCAGAAACTTTTTTGCTGCCCATTTTGGAGAACTTTACTTTTGATACAAGCTTTAATCACTAGACTTTAAAGCAGACGAAGCCCAGTCCTCTCAAAACCCTAAGCAAACCCCTGGAAAGTGCCGCCATGCACGAAGGTCATCTGAACTAATCCCACAGCGGCATCACAACCGCCTTATACAAGAAAATCAGAGAGCTGAAGCGTGTACATTCTAGTATCGAATATCATGGGCGTCAGTAGAAAATTTTGCAGGGGGGGGGGGCAAAACACAAAAAATGCCTCACACACAGGGGCAGACACGATTTTTCAAACCCGTGAAAATTTTACTTAACCGGCCTCCAGGTAACGACAAATCTACACCAAAGAACCAAATTCTATTGAATATTCTATTAGAATTAGCTTAGGGTACGTTTGTCTTGAGTTTTTCACTTTGTGTATGATGATTGCTTTTCCCTTGAAGCACGGTAAAATGTACTCCGATAGGCTTTGCTTTGATGCAAATAAAAAATATGTATTAATATTTGATTTGCCTAATTTTAACGGAAAGATTAACGTCGCATATAAATATTGCATGTTTATAATATATTTAAAATACCCACCTTTAACGAACAACCATGAATGTCTACATTTGCATTGGCAGAAAAATTTTCAGGTTAAAATACATAATGAGAAAACAACTAATAAAATTCATACAAATTCATTTATTTAAAAAACTATTAACAAAAACAGAATAGTCATTCTCAAAATCAAAGAATTAATTTTTAAACAAAAATTGCAAACACCTTGTGGCAGCACCAAACTTTTCTACTTCTTGGTCCATAAATATTTTTTTGTTTTCATTTACATATTTCCCTTGTATGCTTAACATGCATAGCCCAGACAAACGATCATCACCCATAGTTGACCTTAACCAAGTCTTTACTCTCTTCATTGTACTAAAACTTCGTTCTATCGTATAAGTAGAAACAGGCAAAGTTAATACAATTTAAACTGCTTTCCTAATAGCCGGGTAAAGGTCTGTGTGATCAATCAAATCAGTTATGCCATTCTCCAACTCAGAATCCGCCTTACTTGACCACATATCATACCATGTCATCGCTTCATTTTCCAAATTATCGATTTCATAAATTATGTTAAGATTCAAAATTCTGTTTTTATACTCCTGTCATCCCAATTGACTCATTTGTTTTAGACAGAGTATAAAAAGATTGAAATGCTTCTCATTTTCTGGAGAAAATCATCGGCATTCAAGCGATGAGATAATTGAGTCTAAATACGGAATAAAAACAGAACGATGATAATAATCCTCCACAGGCAAATCTTTGAAATTGGATCGATAGGTCTGGCGTGCACATGTTCTTGGTAGCATTAGATTAATGTTCAGTTTTTCGGCTAGATCCTTAACTTCCAAAAAAATGTCGTTAAAATGACTATCAACATTTTGTCTGTGATTTCGGAGCACTATTAAAAGCTTTAGTATATGCTCATGAACTTTCAAAATATCCAACTGAATGGCCTGAAGAGCTTGCGTTACTGGTTCTGGTATTGATGAATAGGTCGAAATAATAATGAGACTGGGCAAAAAACTTGTGTTTGTGACATTGACTAGTTGATGCGCCTCTTGGGATGCTTTACCAAACTCTGTTTCAGCTATTTGGTTTAATTTTTCGTGAATTTTCAAAAAGCTAGGCGTGAAAATCCTAATACTTTTGTACTTAGCACTCCGACGAGTTTCGCATAGCATTGGTATAGACGGAATCAAAGATCTTCTTTTAGGATTGCCACGAAAATAGTTTATAATGGCTTTGTCTTTTGTCTGTGTGCAGAACAATGCACGAAAATGGCTTTAGGACATATTTCTTTAATAATACTCTGCACTCCTCGCTCCTTCCCAGCCATTGTTGCACACCCATCATACCCTTGTCCAATTAATTTTTCAAGGCGCAGCCCGAATTGTGTACATTTATTCATTATAGTTTCAGCAATAGACTTAGCATCAAAACTAGTAAGGGTTGCAAACCCCAAAAATTCTTCTCGTATCATGTCCTTACTGTCTACAAATCGCACACCAAGAGACAATTGTTCTTTACCTGATATGTCAGTGCTTTCATCTGCCAATATAGAAAATCCGACTGATTTATGACTTCTGCAACGATTTTCTGCCTAATGTTCTCTTCACAGAGTCCAATCAGCTGATGTTCTATTTGCACCGATGTGTATCGAGCATTAGTTGGAGAATTTTCTAAATGTTTATGGAGTGTGTCATCCCCTGCTTTGATCCGAAATTCTTAAAGGCTTTGCACATTCCCAATATTGCTGGGTTTTCCACAAAGTGCAATGTCGTGTGTGCCACAAAATATGAGAGTGGATAATATGGGAAACAGCATCTTTCTATTTTCTTCAACTTTTAGCCTTGATGAACCGTCAATTTGACAAACAATATTATGTTCTGGGTTTTTCTTTATTTTTAAATAATTACTGTCATATATTTGGGCATATTTGTGCCAGGAACTCCAAAGATGATTTTTAGCACTCTGATGAAAATCTTTGTATTTTGTGAATGGCTTATTGATGAAAGCTCCTTGCGCGCCTCGATGAACAGCCTGTGGAAATAATATGCAATATATGCAAACTGCACCTTTGAGTTTTATTGAGTAATTAAGGAATACATATGTCATTATTATACTTTGTTGTGCTTAGAAAATCTTCAATTGATAGAATGATAAAAGTGAATGAAAAATTGATAATTTTAGCTTATTAACCAATATTTCTTGGTCTATATCTTGAACATAGATTTTTCTCGATAAATTTTATTAGACTGGAAATCCTATGCTAAAATGCATGTATTTTTAAAGAAAAATGTACTTGCACCGTCGGGCCTGAACATCCACTCATCCTCTGTCCTCTTGGGGGAAGGGAAATCCACCACTGTTCGGACGTTGGAAAATTTTATAAACAGACTTAAAGGCCCCTCTGCACTGTTCCGAATGACAGATTTTATCGTTTTGTTCTACTATCTCGCGTGCATCTGTTTATTAAGATAGGAATTTTTTTGACTGCTCCTAATTTCGGGCCTTCCTGATCCCCGTATTCCCAGAGTACTGCGCCCCAGGGATGTTGCCCCAGCATCCATGTCCTCTCGGTGACCCTACCTAGTGGAGTTGATTTCAATAATTCATAGAAGTTCTTAATAAATATTACTTATTTAAAAAAATCTTATATAACGTGCTCGCAAGCTTTGTATTTAGTAATAGATAAACGAAACCTAAGATTTTGTTAATAAAAAAGATATTTGTTACAATAAAGTGACATGTTTCGTTCGTTTCGTTTCGTTCGTAGTAAAATTAGGCTTTTCGCCGATGACACCGTTCTATATAAAGAAATAAAAAACCAGAAGGATCACCAGTCACTGCGTGAAGACTTAAGAGCCATTTCAGCGTGGTGCAAAGAATGGCAAATTGAAATTAATTATACTAAATGTGCCGCAGTCACGTTTTGGAAAAGTAAGAACAAAGATTTAGATTTCGAATATAAAATAGATGAAATGAGCATTCGACAAGCTGAGTATGTAAAATATTTTGGAGTAACCATTTGTCGAGATCTTTCGTGGGACATCCACATTCGTCGAGTTATAGGCGCGGCTAACAAGAAACTGGCATTCATAGGTAGAATAGTACGAAACACTACAGAGAAAGTACGTGAAACATGCTACTTATCACTGGTAAGACCGCAAGTGGAATACGCAGCGAGCATATGGGATCCGTACGAGAAGGGACACATAATTCAATTAGAAAGAGTACAGCGCAGAGCAGCCAGATTTGTAAAACAAAAGTACGAACATAAGGAAAGCGTCACCTCTTTATTGAACGATCTGAACTGGGTATCACTGGAGAACCGTAGATTGGACTCAAGGTTGAAACTTCTGGAGAAATATAGGTCGGAAAGTCTAAATGAGGAGGTAGTGGGAATAATTGTGGCACCAACGTATATAGGTAGAAATGATCGAGACGATAAAATACGTGAGATCGATTGTAGGACGGAGCGTTATCTAGGCTCGTTCTTTCCGAGGACAAAACGAGATCACAATAGGAAATTTCGAATTGCGTTAGAAAATCTTTAGGTAGAATTTGGTGCATTTCACCCCCTGCCACCCACCAACTTGGTGAATTGCAGGGTAACTCGTAGATGTAGATGTTTGAATGGTAATAATTCTCGCCATCCATAGTTAACGTGTTAATTTATTAGGCATTTCCAGTTTATTCCCATTTAAAAGTAAAATTTAATGAAATATTTACGTTTTTCATATTTCCAGGGGGGGGGGGGCAACTGCCCCTCTTGCTCCCCCCCTGCCGACGCCCATGTCGAATATCTTTATTTTTTATTTTTTAAAATTACTATATCCGCTACACATCCATAGCAGAATTTTTTCCAGACCTGGTAATAGTGCAGTTGAATTTCACATTTATTGCTGACCATGAATCCATAAAAAATATACCATAATTTAAAATACTGAGAGAGAAAAAATAAAGTTACAAAAAAATGTAGGATTTTTTAAGTTTTCACTATTCTTTAAAAAATTGTAAATCCTGAACATATTATCATAAAAACAACTTCTTTGCACCAAAACCTGTATTTTTGCAAGCTAAGCTCAATAAAAAATAAAAATGAACGAAATACCAAAAGTTTAGGCACAACAGAAGATATCCGTAAATTCAAGTGTGTTCTTAAACTTTTGGTAAGCACTGTATATGTGGGAGGGACTAGCGAATGAGGTTGTAGGACTTATCAGAAGTCCGACGTATCTCGGAAGGCAGGGCAGTGAGGATAAGATTCGCTAGATCGACTGTAGAACGGAGCAATATAGAGGATCGTTTTTCCCTAGGACGATAAGAGAATACAATAGGAAAAGATAACGTAGGAAAACTATGGACCCTTGGTGCACTGCAACCCCTGCCATCCACCAAAAAGGTGACTTGCAGGGTATCATGTAGATGCAGAACAATGCGATATCGAGTTGGTTGTGAGTAACACATTTCATCGTTTTCCATCGAGTTACGATTCTATAGTTCTCTTCAATTTTACTTACCGAGTCCACAATTTTGTCACCAGGAAATTTATTTTTTTAAAACTAAACTATCAAATTCAATAACCTTTTTAAAATGTAAAGATCTTTAGGATAATGACAATAGTAAGGACTATAATAAAAATATCATTACCACAGCCGTACATTTCACAATAAGCTTGAAATTCGAATAAATTTTCAAAATTATTATTCGTAAAATGTTTTTAAAATTGCAGCTTGTTCACCTTGGATACCTTATTATTTCATGTGAGGTTAAACACAAGTCACTCACGCTGATTAAATATACTTCAGCTAGTTTCCAAAGAGTGAATCGTCCAAAACTAGAGCATGAATATTGCGAAAATATGTGTATCATTGTGGAAGCAGGCGCTAAAACAAGGATTCTAATGAAAAATTAACCATTTTACGTTGGCTAGAAAGAAAGTAGGTACTATCAGAAAGTGAAGTACGGAGAATTTCGTTAAGAGAGATACATGAGGATCCACAGCTTTTATCGAAATGTGAACCACGTCCACTAGTGCATCACTTTTCCTGTATAGTAACCTGTTCAAGTATCACTAGCCTAGCTCTGTATTAATTCCCTAGAACGCTAATAACGGGAGTTCCCAATAATAACATCGCCATTTATGTACTCACCTTTGAAAGAAAGAATGGATTCATTACTTTATTACATTGGTCGCCCAACTTTTTACCAAAAAGTCCACATGAGGCCTTATATGCGGCCTCCTTACGATCTCTAAAACGACTGATCGGATCATATTTACATTTAAAAGAGCTATTTTTGAAAAAATTTTAACGTGTAATGTATCATACGTGTTTATTAAAAGTACTATATGAATAAGCCCGTTTAAAACGGGCTTTGTAATCAAACAATCGGCTGAGATATTGAGCGTCTTATGGGAGATTGAAATCACCCTCTGGAGTCGAACCCGGGACCTTTATTGAAAATTTTTTGTCATTCGCCATTGGTACGTTAATAGCAATCACACTAAATTTGGTTGAAATGGCTGAAGTAACGGCTGAGATATTGAGCGTTACGGACAAAATGACCAAGAGAATAAGGGTTTTATTATTAAATGATACTACATAAACGCACTCGAAAAATATCGCTTAGATTTCATAAATGACATCTAATCCTATCCCGCAAGCAAAGAAAATTAACTATGAACCAATTTTTTGCCCGCCAAGCACAACGTCCGTCTAAACACCCCGGTGTTTTAAAATGAGTTTTATCGAGGAAAAGTCCTATATCTATCTATCTATCTCCCGACGGATGATATTAAACCCTTTTTGACGGGGTCTCACGCTTCAGAAACTTATGTGCAACGGTAAAACATAACACATTTTCTAAATCCGAGGTTTATAACCTAGAACGTAATGATTGCGATGCGGTTTACTTCGGACAAAGCGGAAGAAATTTCACTACAAGAACACCAAAGTTGTTTGAAAAAAAAATTCCCGTTTCAAACTTCGCAAAACACCTTTGAAAATCGACACAACTCGAACTTCGTCCCTCGAATCCTCCATACATCAAATGAAGGACATAGGCTCAATACTATTCTGGAGCAACTTTTACACCTCCAATCCCTTGTTAACGACCATCTCTTTCCTTTCCACTCCGCGCTGCTCCTTTCGGTCCTTCCTCCTCTTTTTACATCGCGCCTCCATCCACCTGCCCCCCGCTTCGGTTTTACTCCCCCCCCGCTTCGGGTTTACTCCCCCCTGCCTCGCCTCCCAAACCTTACCTCTCCTCGGGAATTTCCCTCACCCAAACAACATCAACCCTTCTCGGTACACGGCACACCGATGACACACTCTCCCCCCTCCTCCCTGCCCCCCCCACTATCACTCGTGAAAACAGGTCGTGCATTGTTTTTGTGAGGAAATAATACAGAGGTTGTTTCATGTTCGTGCAAATTACGCACCTTCCCGTTACAAAAAAAATTATTTCCTCTCATTTTTAGTAATCAGTCTATAAATGAGCCGTCCACTTCGATTAAACGCTATATTATTTAATCTTTAAACTTAATTCCTATATAATTTCAACAAAAAATGTTAACATTCTCCTAAAAAATGTTCTAAAAGTTATAACGTTTAATCAAACTAAACAGTTCACATATAGTAGGTTATCAATAATTCAATGTTCAATAACATGAAATAACACAGTAAAGGAACTCTGCATTCAAGGAAAGAGCAAATTGCCTTCAACCAAAATAAATAAATAGGTTTAATAACTCGCACCAAAATATTTTTGTGTTAATTGTGCGACATAAATGTAGGGAAAATATTTCCTCCTTTTCCGTGTGCTTAAAACGATAAAAACATTTTAAAAGCATTTTTTAAATTGAGTTTTATAATTACTCTCAACTCACTGTCGCGGGATGAAGTTTACATTTCGTAAGAACGTCACTCCGAATGTGCATGTAGAGAAACAACCTTTTAATAAATAACATCAATCGTGCATAACAAGTTTCATATATAAAACTGCAATCGTAATGACGTTAGTTCGGTAAGATTGTGAACTTCCTTTAATGTACTATTTAAATCTAATTTTGAAGAAAGATAAAATTATGAATTTGTAAAAGAATTGTGATCACGGTGGCTAACCTAATGCACACTATAATATTTATTGAGGCATGCGATCCGAATTTCTGAAATTGAATCCAACTATTTAAATTAAAAGCGATCTTAAAAATCAGCAACCAAAATATTTTTGTTTCAATAATTACGATTTTTTATGAGTGTATTTCCCCTAAAATATGAACACCTTGTTATGGCATCCCAACCTAGTGCAGGTTGACCCCGTCGCATTGCCAGCTTTGCTGCAAATGCGGATCTATGTTATATAACTAGGTTGATAGACGTTTTGTCCACAAAGGCTATCAACCCCTCCCTACAAGCGTGGACGCTTGTTCATAGGGAGGGCATCCTGCGAATCAAGGCTTGCAATGGGTCGCTTGTAGCGATCCCACCACCTAGCCTTGATGTCGCCTAGCTTGTGCACTCCTTCGTGCGATGATACAGCTACCTTGCAGTAGAATTCCCCAGACATCCTCGGCAAGAGGACGTCCAGGGTTTCCACATTTCCGTCTATATGCATCCGGCTGACTTGGCCGTACCTGCCACGACCAAGTATCAGCCGGAGTGCATTGTTTTGCACAACCTGCAGCCTGAAGAGGGAGGTCTTGGGCACCCTAGACCAGACCGGAGCTGCGTACGTCAAGATGGGCATCACGCAGTTCAGGTAGAGGCGTCTCTTGGTGTCGGCCGACAAGACATCCGGGCGCACAATCGGACGGATTCTTGATAACGTCCCGAGTGCCTTGCGGCGGACACTTTCGACCTGAGGCTTCCAAAGAAGCTTCCGGTCCAGTACTATTCCCAGGTAGGCAACCTCTGTGCTCCAGGGGACGACGCCCCCCATCACCGATAGGTCGACTCCAGGCGGCGCTCCTCTTCCAGGATAGAAGACAACGGCTCCTCTTTTCGAGGGATTTACTGCAATGCGCCATCGACGATACCAAGTGATCAGATCGTCGACGACGCATTGCAACTTCTCGACAGCCGCGTACTTTTTGCTGGAGCGCGACAAGAGTGCCGCGTCATCAGCGTACAGGGCAAGCATCGTGTTCCACCCAAAATCCCGGGGGAATCTTGGATGAAGATGTTTAACAGTGTCGGCCCCAGGACGGACCCCTACGGAACGCCGGCGCAGATGCGTCGCAGTCCCGATCCGACCCGCAGCCAAAACAGCCGGAACGTCCTGCCCTGCAAGTACGACTCGGTCAGTCGAACGAGCCAAGCTGGGATCTGGAGTCGAACCATCTTCAACAGGAGTGCTGGGTGCCATACTCGGTCAAAGGCCTTCGACATGTCGAAGAAGGCCCCCGCGACCGCGTGGTTCCTGTTGAAGGCGTCGGTGATGAAGTGGGTCACTCTACCCAGTTTGCTGGGTAGTGGAGTGCCCCCTTCGGAAGCCAAACTGCTCATCCGGGAGAATGAATCTCTTATCTCGGAGAACGTCCTGCAGTGGCTTCTGAATGAGACGCTCAACGATCTTCCCGAATCCCGCCAGGAGAGAGAATGGCCGGATGTCTCCGGGACCAACCTCCGTCCCCGGCTTCTTCGGGAGACAGATGATCTTTGCCCTCTTCCAGGCAGACGGAAGGTATGGAATCCCGACACAACCGTTATAAACGGCGGTCTGGAATTCTACTGCGGAGACTGGGATTTGTCACAGGACTACATTGGATCCCCCGGAGCCCTCCTCAACCCAAGGCGGCGAATTTCTGCAATAATATCGCGCCCAGAGAAATGAGGGAGCTCTGCAGCCCGCAGGGGACCGCAATCAAGCGTCTCCAGCACCCTAATGTCTTCCTCCACCCCATCCGACTCTGTTGTGGCCGGGTTGGGTCGGAATACCCCCTCCAGGTTTTCCGCCATCATCCCTGCTTTTTCCTCCGGAGACCTCGTGACAGAGTTCTCCTGAACTATCAGGGGATCACGCCGCTGGGTATCGCATAGTCTCCTGCAGGTCTTCCAGATGGACTGTTCCTCCAGGGAAAGCGTGGAGAGATGTATTTCCCACGCGTCCGAGCGCACGTCTCTCAACATGTCCCGAACCGTCCTGTTGAGGCAGTTCAGCTAGAGCCTGAGGTCCAGGGTACAGTAGCGCTGCAATCGGCTCCGCCGCACACTGTTGCGTCGGGTGATGGTATCCCTGACGACACGGGGCAGAACGATGCGTATACCCGCTGCCACGACCACCGTTGGTATCGCGGCGTCCATGGCCTGCTGGACAGTAGAAGTGAGGATGTCGACCATACGGTCTGCCTCCTCCCTCGTCCTGGGCTCAACTGGCAGTCTTTCCGCGATGAATTTGCGAAAGTGCTGCCAGTCGGCTCGAGCGAGGTCCAGGCGCTGCGAAGGTGGAACTAGCACCGGCGAGTTCCCCAGGAGTAGCAGGGTCAGATTGTGGTCGGAAGATAAGTTGTAGATCGAGTACATGCTTAGGGATGCCCGGACGTTGCTGATGACAGCAACGTCAAGGTCATACCTGGACGGGAGGAACATGGACTCAGTCGGTGCAAGAACCGTGAGCCCCTCCTCGTCCGCCAAGTCGCGCAGCCGCAAGCCCCTCGGGTTGGCGACTTTAGAATGCAAGCTAAAATATGAACGCTAAGTCTTCTGATTACCCTTGCCAGAAATGCCTCCACCACAACAGCCAATGCAGAGGACCGCCTAGGTGACGTCACGCTAAGAGTCATTCGTCGCCGCAGCGGCAATTTGACACGCCCTTCGATTTGGACAGAATATGGCATTCTTGCGAAAAACGACCCCCGAGTCTCATGAATGAGTTTGAACGGATGTTCGCCAGATATAGAGATATGAACGGGATTGTGAGGGCGTTTTCGTCGGGGAATTTTCTTCGTAGAGGCAGTTGCAATGGTGAAATCGGGCAGCCCCGCTATTACAGCTCATAGATAAAAAAATCTCTTTTACGCTAGTTCACGGATTTCGCAAGAGCACATCTACTATTAAAATCTGGTCGATGTCACCCTATCAGCTAACGAATCATCAAGTTATAAATTTATTTGAATAAATTCTTGGTCCGCGGAAAACAGTAATGGATGACAGGAATGAACCGAGGAAAATTAATATAAATAAAAAAATCTTACTGGAAGATTTATTACTCATGTCGTCAGTAATTTCGGTTAAGAGATGCAATGTAAGGTATTGCATGAAGGGAACGAACCGAATAAAGTTAAAATATTACTTTTAAAACGACCATTTTATTGAAAGGGTTATTACTGATATCATTGGTAATGTCGATTAAAAGAGATGCCATGAGTTTCAGTCGCTTCGAATCGACCTTGCGGTGACTGCTACCTTGGCACGCTCTGCCAATATTCAAGGTCGTTTCCTAAAAAAATGGATATCAACGACTGAAAATTATCATTCGAAATACTACGTACTTAAGGAATCTTCGCAGCGTCCGAAGGGTCCGAAGCAAACGACCTCATCACCCGCATTGCGTAACCCTCTGGAAGGCAGATATGAGATTCCTGGCCGCGATAGGAAATTCCCAACAGAGACTTATTAGCCCGCGGCAGTATTCGTACCCGAAAACATAAATATTCCACGCTCGCACACAAGACCGCGGCAGGCAGTTTGCAAAGGTTATGCTAATGCATCTCTTTCGAGTTCGAAATAATTTAGCAGCCGGTAGTTTAAAAGCAATGCCGGGAGAAGGATGACAATTCTGGATACAAAGGTAAGACTGAAAAAAATATTAGGTTCCGAAAAATACTATCAACTTCCCTTCCTTTGCGTGCAACAATAGCATTCGAGTAACATGCGAATTCATTCGCCAAAAAAAGTTTAATTTTCCGCGAAACCATGGCGACGGCAAATAATCGAAAGTGCGCAGAAATGCCAGTAAATCGATAGAAAGTGGAAGAGACGTCAAACGTCAACGAATAATGAAAAGCGACGACACTCACCTCTTTAGGATTTAAATATATGTATATATCGATGCGTCGATAATCGGGCGCCGCCCTCGCAAAAGAGCCAATCGCCGATGATATCTCCGATTAAACGTAGAGCACGTCACGGAAGCCGCATTCGAATCGCCGCGCAGAGGGAGCGCGAAAGACAAAACGCCGAGTCAACTGCGCGTCTCCCGCGGCACTCCTTCGCCTGGGATGATGCACGGAACAGCGCCGTGAACGCAGACGAGGGAGCTCGCGCGTGAATCAGCTTTCCACCTCGACCGGAAGACAACCAAAGACGACTGACTCTGCCACAGCACGCGCCACTACCCTTGGAAGCGTGGCAACGCGGCCGAAACCGGTCTCACTCTCTCTCTCTCCCTCCCCCCCTCCCCTCTCTTTCCCTCTCTCTCCCCCCTCTCTCTCTCCCCCCCTCTCTCTTTCCCCCTCTCTCTCCCCCTCTCTCTCCCCCTCTCTCTCCCTCCCTCCCTCCCTCTCTCACCCTCCCTCCCTCTCTCTCCCTCCCTCCCTCTCTCTCCCTCCCTCTCTCTCTCTCCCCCTCTCTCTCTCCCCCCTCTCTCTCTCCCCCTCTCTCTTTCCCCCCCTCTCTCTCCCTCTCTCTCGTGCTAGATTTTTGCGACTTTTCCGTTCTGCGAACGAGACTACGTAAAACCGCCCCCAATCGGACCGCGAGTGACGTTCAAAAGAAACAATTGGATCCGTCGTTCCATTCTCCGTGAATACATTTCTCAAAGTGATTTAAGGAATAAAGCGGCGTGAATACGGACGTGGTGATTTTTGTTTTTAAAGGGGATTTCCCCATTTTCGAACGAAAAGGAATGGGTAACTGCTTGCAGCTACGACGAAGGCGAAATGACCATCGATTAAAAGAGAGGAAAAGTATGAAGCGGACTGACGAGCTGGATAAACCTGCTCTTAAGACCTTCAATCCGTGACCCTGGAACCGCGGAAACCACTCCCGCACACACACGATCATCCAAAAAAATACAAGTCTCGGTCACGAATTTCTGAAGAAACGATACTGCTTTTCCCCAAGAGCATCCATAGACACCTAAAGAAACAAACGAAGAAGACGAGGCGGAAAGGATCGATTCTGTTTTTCTGGTGCTATGTTTTATTTTATCACGAGTTGATGCTCATCTACTGCTTCGACACCTGCTCAGATGAGTTCCGTGAATTTGCGGTCTTTTTTTAGATTTTCGGAAAAATTTTTGTAACTAATTAAAAATAGCCGCGCGTACAGGATTGCGTCGTTTTTATGAGTGCCTTCGCAAAATGCAGAGTTGAGAACGATGGATCGGTTTTTCCGTGGGTCTCGGCGACCGTTTTATGTTCACTGGGTTATTATCCTTTGCGACGAAAACATTCGCGAATGCCTGTGTTGTGATTTTGTCCATCTCAAAACGCCCTTTCATGAAGCTGTGTTTGTAAGTTATATTTTTAATGGCAAATGAAAATGTATAGATTAGTCTTGGCTTAGTTGCTAATATATGAAAAGTCATTATCACGTCGCGCTACAACGGTGTAAGTTTCTATTATAGTCAACAAACATAAATAATTCACGAATAAGGAACGCTCAATATCAGAAATGCAGTGCAATTCTATAATAAGAAATTTTGCACAGATGTGCCTCCTTAGCCTTTTAGTAGAATGAAAACCTAGTAATTATTTTTATATGCAACGAGATTTTAAACCGAATTAAGATTTTAGAAATATCTATCTTATCACCCGTTTATGATATTTTTAAGATCTGCCCAGTTTTCCTAGTAACAAAATTACGCATCAAGATTAGCTGAAATGTTTATCATAGAAAATATTTTATCATACCGTCCAAAGGCCGATTAGACCGACGTATTGCTTTAATAATAGCAATTCGATTTTATCTATTTGGAAATGCAGCCACGATTTAAAACTGTTATTCACGAATAACGCTAATTCAAGTGATTGGTTTCAACATTTACATTTCTTCCGAAGCACAATCGCATGAAATATACCTACATATGCAAATTAACTACACCTGGGGCTTTTTGCAATGGAATTTAACGAGCGCAGTTAACTCGGAATATTCTTCCAGCTGTAAACAATTAGGGAAGGCGTGTTTTGAAATGTTCTTAAAAAAAGTCAACCTCTCGACGCAAATATCTTTTTAAATTCCAATTAAGTGGTCCCACATGTTTAAAGATCACAGATTCGGTGAAGATATGACGCCGTGAATTGAGATTCGTGTCTGTGGCAATTCCGTTCTAGATATCTCCACCTGGAACACGCGGAGAGTTGGGTGACTTTTTCTCATCTGGCCTTGACCATAACATTTGGTGGAGCGAGACTTCCTAAATTAATACCTCCTCTGTAATTTATTGCGCGTGGTCAATTTCTTGCAAACTTGCATTAAAACACCGCTTAATAGTTAATTGTAATAATTACAACTTTTATGTGACAACAATACAATTTGTGCGGTCCGCGAAGCTATGGCGAAAAAGCTATTCGAAAAATTTAACTCACAAATTCATACATTTTTTTGAAAATTTTGATAATAAAACTTTAAATATTAAAATGTTAGCAATGAAAACCGTATTTAGACTTGATTTTCACTTATATGGCTCCTCAGAATACGTAGAAAACTTCCGATTTAAACTGTAATCCGCTCCGCCGAAGAATTGGCAACTTCCAATGCGGCCCGCCGAGGGATTCGCAACCACTGATGTGGCCCGCCATTAGAAAAGTTTGGGCAGCACTGCTCTAATACGCACACGCGTTATTTTTGCCGCACAAATACGCCGCGTGATCAATTTAGTTTTCCATTCGAATATATTTGTAATATTTTATAATGCTAAATTACGAAACTTGGGAGCACAAAGAGCAACTCATCCGCGGAGATTTTAAAGCTATTAAACCCAATATAAGTAATTACTGCACCGCATTTAATTTAAAATAATTATGTGGAAAGTAGGAATCATAAGTTCTGTTTGGATCATAAAATCGGTCAACTATTTAAGTTGTATATAAAGTTATTTTGCTAGTTGAATATTGAGCAACTATTTTATATCGACATCTCGCAGTGTGTTCTTGAAGAAGGAAATTAAGTAAAGTTTCCGGATCGTCACTAATAGAGCGTTGCGTTGCAGATATCAGCGTATTATAGCAGATGCTCTTTATTTTCCCAAAATATCTTCAAATGTATCTCTTCCGCTCACTGCTACAAATTGTTGAACATAGAACGTAATACGAGTAAATATAAATTGAAAAATAAACTACATAGCTATGGAACTTCTCGATTATGTTACGTAAGCAGTGGCGTAACAATTGGGTGTCGTGGGTGGGCAAATGCCACGGGTCCAGAGGGGGCTGAGGACGAGAATTTTTCCTAATATAGAAAAATAAATATTTTAGCGGTTTTTCCTTTTAATCCTAATTTCTGGATAACTTTCCATTTAATCGTAATTTTTGAACAGAGTAATTTAAGAAGCCTAACCTATTCAGCATATTCCTGTTGAATGATTGAATAGCGAACCTTGATAGGTTTTACATTGGGTTTCAGTTGTAATTAGACATATGCATTTGTTGGTTCAAGGGGAAAGGGGGCAATCGACAATAATTTGCCGCGGACCCATCCGCTCCTAGTTTCGCAGTGTCGGCCTATTAAAATGGCCTCCAAATAATAGTAAGTTTGTATCTTGAATCTCGGATTTTTTATGAATTCTTCGCTATTCGCTTTGGGATGCTTGTGCGATAATAATGGGTCTTGGTGTTCTGATAGGTAACTGATTGGGTAACTACATAAGCATTCAGTCGATGGTAAATGGTATAATCACGAAAGCTTGTAAAATACAAACACGAGCGTACATAAGATCAATGCCGGACATTCTCCAAAACTGCCTTCCAGCAAACTGTTATTAATTCTGTAGTTTAGGTCGAGATAGTTACGTGACACTGTAGGCAAAATACAGATGATAGGAGTACTTGGGAGGGTAGCGCGGCGTTTTCATTGAACCAATGAGCAATGTATCAATTAGATAACGCCATAAATGTTTGACATTACAAATATAAAACAAAAAAATGCCTTGTATATGAATACGTAGATTATGGTAACGAAAGCTGCCAAAGGATGCATGAGGAATCGAACATTACGCTGCATCAAAAACTGATACTTTCACTTTGTTTTCATTCGGTGCCACTATAGTTTCCGTCTCTTCAACCGATTCGTCACTCTTTTAAAGACCTCTCACCTGAACACTCGCTCTATCCCTTTCAACCTAATTGAGGTGACAAAATTAATAAATAGCAGACCATATCTTTATATAAAATCTGATGTGGCCACCACATGACTTTCTCCATACCTGTAATATTTCAAAAAATTCCAAATAGGTTAAAAAATAATAAATATTTTAAGAAACTGCAAGAAAAATTTTAAGACTTTACAAAGAATAGAAATAAATTCAAACCATAGCATTCTGATATTGGATATAGCTAGGAAGCTCCAACAATTAAGAAAATAAAAAGGAGCATTACTATGACGTAACTAAGCGTAAAATGTTTACAATAGTCGCCAGTAGGTGGTCTGGTTGTGGCAGCTAAAAAATTAGTTTTTAAGATATCTCTTAAACAATGCATTATAGGGGAAATGTTTCAAACAAAGGTTGTAGAAAATTAAATTTTCTACTACGTTTATTCTGATATGTTATACATTGATTAAATACTAAAGCAAATACTAAAAAAACTGATGTGACAAGAGTAAACACCCAGTTCCGGTTGACTGATTTTACCAAAAACTAATCAGTTGTTTTCCCTTTAACAGAAATATCAAATTTAAAATTTCGTGTTGATATTAATAATAGCATTTGAGTTAGAGCACCCACAAAAATCCGGTCACAGACACACACACAGACATCGAGAAAATACCCAAAGCGTGTTAAGGGGACCTTAAAGTACATATTTACGTTGAAATCTCGAATTCGATTTTTTTTCATGAAAACTATACACCCTCTCTATACTTCGCACATGGAGAAAGTAAAATTGAGCATTTCTTTGAGATTTTGAGCAAGTGATGGCTCACTCATTAGTCAGTGATCGATCATAGATCGGATTTCCATCCGGCATGGCGCCATCACGACGCGCGACGAGAGAGAAATTCAAATGTCCCATCCGATGTATACAGTCTCGGGAATCCGCGCGCCGGTCTCTAGTTGTCTCGTTTTCTTTTCTATTTTCTGATAAAAATATTTTTTAAGTATAACACACTTATTTTTAACACTGTATTATTATGGGAGTTCGTGTATGTCCCCAAGGGTCACTCCACCGAACCCTCAAGTTCCCATAAGCCCTCGTTAACTGCGGTTTTGTCAACTGCGGGTTGAGTCAGGAGCGTAACAATAGCTGTTGGCGAGAGACTACTGTTTTTATTTTATAAATTGTACATATCACATCACAGAGAGGGAGAGAGAGGGAGGGAGGAAGGGAAGGAGGTAGGGAGGGAGGGAGAGAGAGAGAGAGAGAATGAGGGCATTGAGGGAGATAACACGAAGACGTGAAAAATGGGTGGGACTCATTCACGGAGGAGAGTGACTTTAGGAGGTCAGCGGAGGAGAGAAGCAGTAGGATCTGTACAAGAAGGGGCGATGGCGGACTGTTCAAGGCAGTGGGAGAGAAAGAGAGATAATCAGCAAAATAATGACGAAGGCTGCACATGGCGTATGTGGGACTCCGAAGCTCGGTGTCGTAGTTATTGTGAGAAAGTGCGTCTCTGAATTGAGGAGACCGTTCTCGATCCGTCTTCCAGTAATCGCATATGCTCGAATGCAATCGTGTTTTGATAGAAAGATGAGAATATATACATTCATACAGGGTCTTTCAATAAAAAATCTGATGTGGCCACCACATGACTTTCTCCATACCATTAATATTTCTAACAATTCCAAATAGGTTACATAATAATAAATATTTTGAGGAACTGCGAGAAAAATCTTAAGACTTTACAAAGAATAGAAATAAACTCAAACAGTAGCCTTCTGATATTGGATATAGCCACAAAGCACCAACAATTAAGAAAAGAAAAAGGAACGTTACTAAGACGTAACTAAGCGTCAATTGTTAACAATAGTCGTCGGTAGGTTGGGTGGTGGTGGCTGCTAAAAATATTAGATATCTCTTAAACAATTATATGGGGAAATGTTTCAAACAAAGGTTGTAGAAATTAAATTTCCTACAACTTTTATTCCACAACATTTTTACACTTATCCGATATTAAAGCAAATATTTCAAAATAACGGATAAGTGACAAGAGTAAACACCAACTTCCGGTTGACCGATTTTTACCAAAAACTAATTAATTCATTTAACTTTTATAAAAATGTTAAATATAAAATTTCGCGTTGACCTGATGAATTTTTTTTTAGTTAGAGCACCCACAAAAAGCTATCACACACGCGCACGCACGCACGAACCCACGCACGCACACACGCACGCACGCGCGCGCACACACACACACACTCACACTCCCACCCACACACACACACAGAGAATCATCGACAAAATGGTCAGAACGTGTCCAGGGGACCTCAAAACGTGTATTTCCGTTGAAATCTCGATGTCGATTTTTTCATGAATACAATACTTTCCCCTATACTACGTATATGGAGAAAGTAATAAAAATAGGTAGTACATACAATTTGTGTTAACATGGTAATCTTACTTAATTACAAATTAAAACAATGTTATCATCAGACTGCTTCTTTACCTACAAAATTTCGGAGATCCTGACGATTTTAATAATAACAATTTATTTAACACAAACAGGTTTTCCCAATTAATTAAGTTAGTATACTAGATTTATGACGAACACGTACGCTCATGCCCTCGGCAGAATTCGAACCCGCGACTCTTGCACGCTGACCACCCCTCAACCGCATACGCTTTAAAAACTGCGTTCGAAGCATCTTTTCATCCTTGGATCACCACGGAAACGCCACGGTCGTCAATATTTTCTCTCATTGTACTACGGCATTTCCGTGACAAAAATATTTCCAGTGTTTATACATCGCAATAGCCGTTGAATTCTCTCTCTCTCTGTGTCCCGCTGAAAAGACAAACTCAGATCGGCAAATAATGACGAGCCTTCGAGGGTCATTAGGAACGACTTGAGCCTCGCAATACTTTCTGCATTTTTCCGTTTTTCGAGTCTCTAAATTCTTCGAAGATCCATTTATCAAACATGTACTTCACTGAAGTTCCAATAATACTCGCTCTCATGCTCCGACATGAAAAGGGATTACAGCAGTTTAAACAATAATTAACTAGGTCTAGAAAAATAGTGTTTAAAATACGAATGAAACGATTAATGGCATTCGTTTGGAGTGTGACGTCACATCGACAGAGTCGGAAAAATGCACGGCGTCGATTTCACGCGTAATAATTCCAACGCGGCGGCAACTGACTCGCTCTACAGATCCTTCCCCTTTAAAATGCATCGCAAAAAGAGAAAAAAGATGAAGAATCCTCATTTTACGCCTTTTTACATTGTCTAGAAATGACGGAAAATTAATTTTGCAAAAAGTTAACATTTATTGCTCTTTTCTGAGAAAATTCGCATTTCACGGTTCATCTAAAACCTTAAACCACGGGAGTGCTATTAAGCATAAATCATACTTTGATCAAATGTGAAATTTCTAGCGTTTTCCTCGTTCCAAGGGAAATGGCGTCCCTTGATGATATACGGGGAAATGCCGAGATGGAAAAGGAAGAGTTTTTAGAGGTATCTGCGACGCGGAGGTGTGATGAGCACGCAAAAAACATGGAAATGGGCTTGGAAACCCATTCGCGGTCACAATCTCCGACATTTCTTGCGAAAAGTCTGCAGAAAGACAAGAGCTATTCTTCGGTAAATCCCGACAGGACGAATTTTAAAAGCATTTTATTGGACAATAAAATATACCAGAGGTATTTGAGAAGTTCTAGGAATTTTCTCGTAAGAAAGAAAAACATTTATTAATTATCAAGATCGGACTGCGGCTATTCATTGTGATTGCCTCCTAACTCAATGCACTTCTTCTAGCGTGAGACCAGCTATATTGAATTATTATTGAAGAATTATTCTGGAGTATCATTCATGTACTGTTTCTCAGTAGCTTTTGCCACTCACAGGAAGCCAAAAGGAATTCGCCTGAGAGGTTTTCTCATTTCTTCAAAGAGATTGAAGTGAATGAGGGCAAGGTCTGAAGAGAAGAGTTGGTGTGGAAGACCTCACTACAGGTCGGAGAAGGTAAGAGTCGTTACAGGAAAGGTATAAGGAATAATTGCTCTCGGAGATTTCACTGCATCTTCCATGATTAGAAAAATATGCCTGAATGTTAAAAATAATTCTCAAAACTGAATAGTCATAAAATAATAGCATTTTATAGGAATGAAGACTAGTCTTACTAATACGTGGTCACAATATGAGGGCAATTTGGCAAGGGATTATTGTTTACTAAAAATATTCCTAGATTTTTAAATATCCTTTGTACATCTTCCGAACAAACCATTTAATATCTACATGTTACCATGCAATTCACCAAACTGTTGGGTGGCGGGAGGGGGGGGGGAGCAATGCACCAAGGTCTACCACCTGACGGTTTTAACTTGCAGATTTGTCTCATATTGTTCTCGGAAAGAATGAGCCTCTATACCGCTCCGTCCTACAATCGATCTCACGTACAGTCACTTTCAAAAGTCGATCGACAAACTTGCGCCCTTTCCAGAAATCGTATTTCAACTCTCGCATAGTTTGAATATTCCATGACGACCGGGAATTACAAATACACTCAATCTTCATATTAGCCTAAAGTCTTGAAGTACTTTCAAACATTAGGTTTCACGCGTTTAAAGATATCACAAATCGAGGAAATTCACGTTTCAATCTTAGTCGCCATATGCAGTTAGTGTCGTTTGTATTAAATACATTTTAACTTTTCGAAGACAATGACCAGTACTACTGTGGCCGTATCCAGTTCGAATCTTACGGCAGCTCGCCAGAGAGAACCACAACAGCTGCGAAGTTAAAGTTGGTATAAAAAGCTTATTAATTCGCAGCAAATCTTTAAGCATCCCCTTCAAATAATGATCAGGCTCCGGGGTTCAAATTCTGGGGCAATATTTATATTGGCTTTTAACAGAAAGTTCGTGAGTGGATAAAATATGTAGGGAATTCGCGGAATCTTATAGACATATCGATGACGCATTCTGGGACGTCGTTGTATTTTCCGACGAGAAAACTTTTAGAAGTAATCAGCTAGGTAAATTGGAACTCCGGCGGTCAAGAAATACCAGGTAAATATCGAATTTCATTACTAGTACATGGAGTGCAAATGTTTCGGTTAATATTTTCCAATCTAATATTTCTATTGTGTGTATTTTTTAAAGATACGAACAGCGCCACATTATCCAAAAAATAACCCTGGGCATATTAGCATGAGTTTCTGGGGAGCGATGTCGGCAGCTGGTCCAGGGCCTTTGGTGAGGACACCATCTAGAATGACTTCTGTCGACTACGTCGAAATTTTGAGGGAGAATTTACTCCCTTTTCTAGATGAGGTTGTTCCTCCAGGTGAGGAAGTAGTGTTCGTCCAGGACAATTGTCCTATTCATAAGGCCAATACTACCAAGCGCTTCTTTGAAGAAAGCCCGAGAATTGCCGTCCTGCCGTGGCCTTCTAACTCACACATATCAACCCCAAAGAGCATCTGTGGAGTATCCTGGTAAAAGAATGGGATTATGCCGGTGATAGAAGAGAGGTGGCTTTGGATGCCCAAGTCCGGAAAGTGTGGGAAAGCTTCAGCCGTCGTCCGGCAATAATTCAAAATTTAGTAAGCTCCATGAGGGCAAGAATTGTCTGTGATTGAAAACGATGGCAACCCTACAAAAAATTATGATTCAATGTTTGTATCTTCATTTCTAAGTCCAGAGTTCCTCACCATTCCTGAATCCTTGGATACAAAAATATTTATATTTACGAGAAGTTTTCATATTAATTTCTGTTTACGTACTCCAATGAGTATCATTCTCTCTGCAGTACTAATTCCATTTTGAGGGTAAGCGCCAATTGAATGACACATAATGTATTTCCTTCTCCCAAAAATCCCGTTACTTTTTATCCACGGAAGGAAATGAACTGACGAGTTATTCCGGGGTGTTCTCGGGGTGAAGGTGATAGCCAATACATTCAGATCCCCCATTTTACTCTAGCCCACGGTTCTACCGCAGTATGTGTGCTAGCGCGATCTTTCCAAGTAGGATATCGTAAAGTTCGCGCGTACGGACACCACCAAGATTTCCCTTTAGAAACTAAGGTGAAAATATTCTTTAGTATAATGCCGACGTGAAGTTTATTTCGCGTAGAACGAAATTGAATATACTACTAGTAAATTATTACCTATACATAAAAGCCGATTCCGTATGTCCGTTTCCGGGCTCTAGACCTTTTCCCCGACCTCCTAAAAAGTCGATCATTTTCAATATGTAGGAGCCTCTCCTCTTCTATGCAAAAATCTTAAAACTTGAAAATTCGAGTTCAAGGGTCCACAAAATAATAAAAATGTCATTTAACTGCTGTAGATATTAACAAATATATATACGGTTTCTTAAAATGTGAATAAAAAGTTTCAATTGGTGTAGCGGTTAGCGTGCTTGATTTATATGCGGAACACCAGGTATTGAGTCTCTATTGAGGTGCTTTTTATTTCATCATTTTTTTTTACTTTACTTTAGAGAGAATAAAACTTCACATGAAGTTATTCATCCAAAGTATTGGATGTTTTCTCTGTCGATTACCTAGTCATTACATAAACAGTAAGCAGTTCTCCGAAACCAGAAAAAGACACGCACATGCTTCTAGATAGCCATAGCCCACCTCCATCATTTAAACCCAAGTTTCCTTTAGGATGTGGGTTGAGTCACATTTGGTCTTTCCTCCAGACCTTAGCATTAGGAAGACGACTGGTCTTCATTCGATTTCGGTCTACGGCCAAGCGAAGGAAATCTGCGGCCTTTTCTTCTTCCCCCCTCATGCGCTCGAGTTTTCAAAACAACTACCCACACCGCCCTTCCTCATACTCACTTCAAGTCAAATATTTCAGACATAAATATAAATGGACGGAATTTTCCCAATTTTACCCACAAATCTAGATAAATGAAATGAACGCCCAAAGAGCCTCCGAGTGAGACGCGTCACACAAACAAAAACATCGGGACTCTTGGGAGCTCCAATAGGATTTGAACCCGGAGCTACCACATCATGGACCCATTCGATAGCCTCGGTCTTCTCCTACCACCTGTGATTGTTTTAAGTTTTACATGTGAACTTGATTTGAAATATATTTATGGTAGCCGCAATTGTAAGTGCTTATTAATAAAAATGCACGCAGAAAAAATGACCAGGATCGTAGTACCCTGCAGGAAAATGAAAGTATTCCTTTTTTACTCTCAAAAAGGCGACACGCTATAAGCACAAATTAAGATTTGGTCGTAGAGGTTTCTTATTACAGGTATTTTCTTTTCATATTCATTCACTGAAAAAATATCGCAACTATAAAACTGAGACTTTAATATCCGTTTATATTTATGCCGTTTAATAAATTGTCACGTTGGTCTCTAATTTCTTCGCTTCTTTGGGTCTAAATGGGTATATATTGCGTTATACACAAAAACCTTCGAACTACGCAGCGCAATTTTTAAACTCATTGCTTTTCCGATTTATTTAAAAAGGTTGAACGAAGGTCCTTGCTGCTACATTTCTTAAAATATACCACATTACTATTTGATTTTCCTCGTGACAGTTGTGACCCAAGAGTCCTATACAAACAGATACGAAGTTAAATTCTCCTGCAGTTTGTCGATCGACTTTTGAAAGTGACTGTACCTTATGGCCATGATCTTTTCTACCTATTTATGTATGTCGGAGCCTCGGTTATTCCCAGTTCATCCTCTGCTAGACATTCTGATCTGTATTTCTCTAGGAGCCTTAACCTTGAGCATTTTCCACGGTCTTCCAGAGAGGTACAATTTAAGTCCTTCAATAATGGTGTGGCGTAATTACTTTTTTCAGTTTTCCATTTCTTACACCACGCGGAAATTACTTTTGAATCTTTCTAAAGCGACTGATGGTCATCTCGTTTGAGTATATTCTTATCATCTGCGAAAAGTCTAATTTTAGTATCTACCACCGAAAAAATATCATTCACATAAATTAGGAATAGTATAGGGCCCAATACGCTACCCTGAGGAACGCCTGACGAGACTTGAACGGGGGACGAGTGCATCGTCGGAGAACTTTTTGGCAGGTGTTTATTGGTTGACTGGCCAGCCAATCAGTTGTTGTTTATATATCTTGATTACATTATATGTTTACCTAAAAAGAACGATTAATTGCACGTGTTCTTATTTGAAAGATTAATAAAACAATCCTTCCTTATAATAAAAATCAGATGTGGCCACCACATGACTTTCTCCATATCTGTAATATTTCTAAAAGTTACAAATACGTTAAATGATAATGAATATTTTGAGGAACTGCGAGAAAAATTTAAAGACTTTACAAAGAAAAGAAATAGACATACCGTAGCCTTCTGATATTGGATATAGCCAGGAATCTCCAACAAATAAGAAAATAAAAAGGAGCGTTACTAAGACGTAACTAAGCGTCAATTGTTAACAACAGTCGCCGGTAGGTGGTGGCAGCCAAAAAATTAGTTTTAAACATATTTCTTAAAAAATGCATTATATGGGGAAATGTTTCAAACAAAGATTGTAGAAAAGTAAATTTCCTACAACTTTCTTCCAATATTTTTTTTTACATTAATCAAATATTAAAGTAAATATTAAAAAAATCTGATGTGGCCACCACATGACTTTCTCTATATCTGCAATATTTCTAAAAATTCCAAATAGGTTAAATAATAATAAATATTTTAAGAACCTGCGAGAAAATTTTAGACTTTACAAAGAAAAGAAATAAACTCAAACCATAGCCTTCTGATATTGGATAGAGCCTCAAATCTCCAACAATTAAGAAAAGAAAAAGGAAACTAAGCCTCAATTGTTAGCAAAAGTCGGTAGGTGGCGTGGTGGTGGCAGCTTTAAATATAAGATATCTCTTAAACAATGCATTATATAGAAAAATCTTTCAATCAAAGGTTGTAGAAAATTAAAGTTTCTACAACCTTGATTCCGATTCATTTTTACATTAAGTAAATATTTAAAAATAACGGATAAGTGACAAGAGTAAACACCCACTTCCGGTAGACCAATTTTTACCAAAATCTAATCAGTTCTTCTGACTTTTATAAAATGTTTAATATAAAATTTTGCGATGACGTGATTAATAGTTTTTGAGTTAAAGCACCCACAAAAATCTGTCACATACACAGACCTCATCGAGAAAATGGTCAAAACGTGTTCAGGAGACCTCAAAACGTCTATTTCCGTTAAAATCTACTACGTATATGGAGAAAGTAAAAAGCTATGTTGGTCCGTCCGTGAGTTGGTTGGTCCATGTCACGCTCTTAAAACGCGAATAACTCGATAAAATACGCAGATATAAACTTAAAATTTGGGAGATTATCTACTCGGAGAGAAAAATGCTGTAACGAGGGAAAATGTACGAAAAACATCCAGGGTTCGACTCCAGACGATGATTTGCATTCCCCATAAGATAACACATAAAGGTCGACTTTTTGACGTGAAGGCTTTCCTTCTTTTTGAGATTAAAATTATGAAGAACTAACCTACGATATTCGGATCTTAACCATTTTAAAGATAACTTTATAAGCTTTTTTATTCTGTTCATGTTTTTCTGCCTACAGTTCTAAATTACTGATGTTAAACGTTCAATTCATATATTTTGGGGAAATCTTGGCATTTTAACAGGATGTTGCCATGCCTACCGATTACATTGTTAAAGCTCGAAATCCAATTGTTATCTCAACTCTTATAAGTTTAAGCGCGTATCAAAGGCTTTTAATACGAGAAGGAGAAAAAGATGGAAGGAGAGGGAAATTATCTTCTGCAAAGAATATTCGTTGCGTTATTTACGAGAAGGAATACCACAAGAGCTGAAACAATACTCAAAAAGATTAAAAATCGTAATAATGGGATAATTCCATATTAATGAAATAGAAACGGTATGACAATCTGAGGAACGTGCTGGACGTATAATAAACAAACCGAGCGTGTATGAAATGTATAGAGTGAACGATTGCGCGATAGGTTACGGGAGTTAGGTAGAAGGTTGGAGGACTTGAGGACGATTTGGGAAACATTAAAAGAATCACAAAAATTATAATAAAAGGATAATTTTTCAGTCAGTTGGTCTGAGTGTAAAGTTATTAACATGCGAATAACTCGATCAAGGATGTGGATGGAAAGTTGAATTTTGGCATTAATTTATATAATGAGCTTATCTGAGTGTAAAGTTACTAAAAATATCTCGGAGTCACGATCTATCGTGATCTCTCGTGGGACACCCACATTCGCCGAGTGTTAGGTACCTCTAACAAAAAGCTGGCCTTTATAGGGAGAATATTTCGAAATAGCTCCGAAAAAGTGAAAGAATTATGTCATATATCCTTGGTTCGATCGCAGGTCGAACATGCGTCAGCTGTGTGGGATCCCTAGGAAAAGGGACTCACTAAAGAGATAGAAAAGATTCAGCGCAGGGCAGCTAGATTTGTAAAGAGGAATTACAGCGTAACATCATTAATAGAATGTCTGAAATGGACATCGTTAGAGGAACGTAGGCTGCAGGCTAGATTGAAACTACTGGTAAAATTTATGTCGGAGGGACAGTGAGGATAAGATTAGCGAGATCGACTGTAGAACGGAGCGATATAGAGGATCATTTTCCCTAGGACGATAAGAGAACATAATAGGAAAAGATAACGTAGGAAATCTATGGACCCTTGGTGTACTGCACCCCCTGCCATCCACCAAAAATGTGACTTGCAGGGTATCATGTAGATGTAGTTGATGTAGATAGAAAATTTAAATTTGGCAGAAATTTATATAATAATCAGAATTCGTTTATTTAAGGTCGACATGGTAATTTAAGAAATAACTGTTAGTTTGTGGCGTTATTTTGAGGGGGAGGGGGATATATTGCACCTCCTTCGAATGAAACTGATAAATTTTGATTTAATGAAACAATATTTTATCTAGACAGAAAATTAAAAAATATATAATTTACATCATATTATGTTCCAGAGAGTTTAATTCTATCTTGGCTCATTAATGCTTAGTAAATGCACCATTTTAGTGCTATAATACGGAACAGACTTTCCTACAAGGGTACAGCACATTCTGAATCTATTAAGTAGTTAGATGGTGGAAGGAAAAGGGAATGGAAATGACCAGAAATTGAGAAAAAGGAAGAGGAGGACGACGTAGAGTTTGCATAGGATTAAAAGGAGCTGTAGCACAAAAATAACAATAATAAATTATAAAACATTTTATACGATCGAATCATGTCAAATCATTGTCAAACGGTAAGATTTCATTAAACTAAATATAACGTTATTTTTAATGGATTTATTAAAATGATAATATAGAAAATATTTCGAAACGAATTTCTAATACGATTGAAAAAATAACATTCTATGGCTTTTATTTAAATTTCTTTAAATAAAGCCAATTTTCAGGAAAAAATTCAAAACTACTACTATAGTTAAAAGAAAATTGCGCTCTTATAATATAGTTAAAACTCATTGCAGTTCTTGTAAGTATTTAGTTCAAAGTAAGTTATTACACATTTTTCCTTTGATGGTAAATTGACTGTTCATTAACATATATCCTGTTTTAAGCGTAATATTAAAACAATTCAATTATTAAGTTAAATTCTATACGTTTTAAATAACTTATAATTTGCTCAAATATTTCAAATAAATTTCTGCAGATTATTCATACATAACCTCTTATTATTTCCATTTTTCTCTTATTTTCAGCCAATATTTGGATAAGAATTTTACCTCCCTGATAATAATTTTTTAACAGTATAACAAAGATAACTATAAAAACACTGATTTTATTGTGCATGAAAGCCAAACCAGATCATAGCAAATTTTAATGATTTTTCATAACGAAATCAAATATCTTTGGAATAATTCCATGATGCTTTAATACGAGAGAGAGGAAGAATGAAAGAAGGAGAGAGAGAGCGAAAGAGAGAGGGGGGGGGGGAGTGAGAGACAGAATTAAATGTTCCATAAATTAAAACTAGTTTTGGGCATATAAGAATTCTATAGCATAATGTATTTCTTTTTCGTAAAATTTCTATTAGCCAAAACTAATTTTGCTCTCTGGAACACTCAATTATGTAAATTTTACATCCACTGATTACTTTTTAGTGCATATAAAAGTTAGTTTCATTAATATTTTATTTCTATTTTATTTTTACTAAATACTTAATTCACGCATGCCCGTCATATTTGACGGGAAATTACTCTAGTACGTTCATAATCCGCCAGGACTTTTATTGTAGCAGCAACTATAAACAACCTATTATTGTCATTCGTAGCACCGAATATAAACAAAGTACGATTTATTTAATTAGCATTAGTATGAACGATTATCTACATTCGTATTTATGAGATCTTCTGTATCACGTATGTATTTTAATTTAATTTTTCTTTTTCTCTTCCGTATTGTTTAATTTTCGTAATATCCGTCCGTTGGTAATTTATCTCTTCTGGAATTTCCCAATAGAACTCATAGCTCATCAAATCGGCAAACACATAAATAGTATCTTTTTAGAGTAAATGCCAACTAATGGGGATAATAAGACGTTTCATATTTGCAATTTAATGTTCTTAGAATAGAGATAGAATGAATAGAATAGAACGAACTCGGACTTCACAGCACAGCGCCTCCATTCGTTCAAAAATATATTTTAAACACTAAAAGTCTACAATTGTTGAAGAGAAATTATGGCCTAAGTTAAGACGAGTTCCTTTTTAATTTATGAAATGGCAATTAGTTATTCATTTCGAAAGACTTGGACTCCGAAAAGGTTATTTAAAACATTAAAAATTAGTTTGAGGATTTTAAATTAGACAATTTTATGCCGTGTGTAAATTAAAATGAGTCTTTAAAAATGCAAATCGAGGTACTTTTCGACAGGATGAACCATCTAATAATAAGATAATGACAGATATACGGTTTAGCGGGTAGATTTTCCGTAATTTACGATTTCAAGGGACGTGAAAATACATTACATTTTATTTCAATAATTCTACCTTTATGTTATTTTGTGTTAATCAATACGTTAATTTTGTTATCTTATTAAATAATTTATCCTTGTATTCCTTAATATTTGTGAATTAATTGTAACCTTTTCTTTAAATTTCATTTTGAATTACAGCAAACTGATGATTTATTGTAAAATATACGTTTTTAAAAAGTTTTGCTGACTTTACAATTTTAAAATTTAAAAGCAAATGAACTAATATTTTTTGTTGAATGTGATCAGATGAAACTGTTATGCATGCGAATCATGTAACAGGCTGCAATGAAGGTTTCTCGGGTTTCCAGCCGGGTGGTGATTTGGTTTCCCAACGTTTCTATGGCTGCCTCTGCCATCATCCTCAGGGTACCTGAGATTCCGTGAGTTATGACATCCCAACCTAGTGGAGGTTGGCCCCGTCGCATTGCCAGCTTTGCTGCAAATGCAGATCTATGTTATATAACTAGGTTTTGTCCACAAAGGCTGTCAACCCCTCCCTACTATCGTGGACGCTTGTTCATAGGGAGGGCATCCTGCGAATCAAGGCTTGCAATGGGTCGCTTGTAGCGATCCCACCACCTAGCCTTGATGTCGCCTAGCTTGTGCACTCCTTCGTGCGATGATACAGCTACCTTGCAGTAGAATTCCCCAGACATCCTCGGCAAGAGGACGTCCAGGGTTTCCACATTTCCGTCTATATGCATCCGGCTGACTTGGCCGTACCTACCACGAACATATATCAGCCGGAGTGCATTGCTTTGCACAACCTGCAGCCTGTAGAGGGAGCTCTTGGGCACCCTAGACAGACCGGAGCTGCGCACGTCAAGATGGGCCTCACGCAGTTCAGGTAGAGGCGTCTCTTGGTGTCGGCCGGCAAGACGTCCGGGCGCACAATCGGACGGATTCTTGATAACGCCCCGACTTCCTTGCGGCGGACACTCTCGACCTGATGCTTCCGAAGAAACCTCCGGTCCAGTACTATTCCCAGGTAGGCAACCTCTGTGCTCCAGGGGACGACGTCCCCCATCACCGACAGGTAGGCTCCAGGCGGCGCTCCTCTTCCAAGGAGGATCACGACGGACTCGGTCTTTGCTGCTTTGACTGCATTGCGGCCTCGACAATACCAGGTGACCAGTTTGTTGACGACCCACCGGAGCGTCTGCACGGCCGCGTACTTCTTGGAAGCGCGAGACAGGAGCGCCGCGTCTTCCGTGTACAAGGCAAGCGTTGTGTTCCACCCAAACTCCCGAGGTGGGTCTTGTGTGAAGATGTTAAAGAGTGCCGACCCCAGGACGGACCCCTGCGGGACACTGGCGCAGATCCGCAGATTCGACCAGGAGCCAGAAGACCCTGAACGTCCTGCCCTGTAGGTACGACTCGATGAGATGCACTAGCCAAGCAGGAAACTGGAGTCGATGCAATTTCAACAGGAGTGCTGGATGCCACACGCGGTCGAAGGCCTTCGAGATGTAAAAGAAGGCCCCTGCGACCGCATGGTTTCTGTTGAAGGCGTCAGTAATGAAGTGGGCCACTCTACCCAGTTTGCTGGTTAGTAGAGTGCCCCTCACGGAAGCCGAACTGCTCATCCGGGAGAAGGTTCCTCTCCCGGAGAATATCCTGCAGCGGCTTCTGGATAAGACCCCTAAAGATCTTCCCGAACCCTGCCAGGAGATATATTGACTGGATGTCTCCGGGACCAACCTAGGTCCCTGGCTTCTTCGGGAGACAGATGATCTTTGCCCTCTTCCAGCCAGACGGAAAGTATGGAATCCCGACGCAATCGTTGTAAACGGCGGTCAGGAATTCTGCTGCAGCGACGGGGAGTTGTCGAAGCACCGCGTTCGGGATGTTGTCGTCCTCGGGAGCCCTCCTCAGCACAAGGCGGCGGATCAATGCAATGATCTCGCACACTTCGAAGTGAGGGAGCTCCGCAGCATCGAGCAAGGGGCCGCGATCTAGTGTCCCCAGCTCAAGCGCGATGTCCTCTTCGACCGCGTCCGACTCTGCTGTGGCCGGGTTTCGGCGAAATACCCCCTCCAGGTATTCCGCCATAATCCCGGCTTTCTCCTCCGGAGTCCCCTTGGACGATCAGGGGGTCCCGCCGCTGGGTATCGCAAAGCCTCCTAAAGGTTTTCCTGATGGACTGGTTTTCCAGGGAAAGCGTGGAGAGATGGAGTTCCCACGCGTCCGAGCGCACATTTCGCAACATGCCTCGGACCGTCCTGGAGAGGGAGTCCAAATGGAGCCTGAGGTCCAACGTACGGTGGCGCTGCCACCTCCGCTGCACGCTGTTGCGCAGCGTGATCGTCTCCTTGACGACACGAGGCAGAGCAATGCGTATACCCCCAGCTACGACCACCTGCTGGATCGCAGCTTCCATGGCCTGCTGGACGGTGGTGGTGAGGAGGTAGGCCATTCGGTCTGCCTCCGCACACGTCCTAGGCAGTGTTGGTTCGACTGGCAGTCTCTCCGCGATAAATTCACGGAAGTGCTGCCAGCCGACACGAGTTAGGCCCAGCCGCTGCGAAGGTGTTACCCGCACTGGCGAGTTCCCCAGAAGTAGCAGGGTCGGATTATTATCTGAGGACATGTCGCAGATAAAATGCATGCTAAGGAACGCCCTTATGTTGCTGTTGCAACATCAAGGACGTCCCTGGAAGGAAGATGGGTGGGCTCCGATGACGCGAGCACTGTGAGCCCCTCTTCATCAGACAAGTCTTTCAGCCGCACGGCCCTCGGATTGTGGACTCTGAAATGCCAACTGGTGTGCTTGGCATTCAAGTCCCCGATGACGATCGAGGGGAGGCCATCCCCGACGACATCCATGACCCCATCCGGATCACACGCCCTCCTGGCGGATAATACATCTAGGAGACCCTGATCCTTCCGGTACAGGTCCTGATGTCGGCGGATACAGCCTCCATCGACCTGTAGATTCGCACCGGATAGGGGCGATGCTTCACAGATCGGTGATGAGCAGTGCCGAGTCACCGTGCCCCGCCACCGTGGCGGGCTGGCCGACCCTGTCTGAGCCATAGATCGCCCAGCCAGGGATCTTCCACACGTCCGCCGGGCGGAGGTGTCTCTCGTTTCGGCGGCGACTATGGCGTGTTTCTCCTGCAGGAACGCCCGAAGTTCTTCCGTCTTCTCCTTGACACCTCGGGTGTTCCATTGTACTAGGATGCTGCATCCCCTAGTTCCCATTATTGGAGGATGGGATGCGCTCCTTGACCAACCCCTCCAAGGGAGAGAGAGGAGTTGGCCGGACGTTGAGGAGATGTATTTCCTCAACGCCCCACAGATCATCGCCACCGTGCGCCAGAAGTCGGGGTCCTCTTGGGACCGGACGGCCTATGGTGCACTGCTCTGCGGGATGCTAGTCTTGGCCGATTGGGTGGGGACCTTGGCTCGGGCCACCTCGGCAGTCTCAGTTGGCCGAATGACCACCCGTGCTTCTGCCTCGGGCTTGGCCTTTGGTGGAGCGTCGTCCAGTACCTTCGTGGCCGCACGGTGGTGCTCAGGCGTGTGGACCTCCAGTTCGAAATCATCGCCGCACACCTTGCTGAGCTCTGTGGCGATCGTCTTATGGGAGAGGATCCCGTGCATCGTAATCGGTGATAAGCAGACCCTCAATCGTGCTCCCTTGCCTGGACGTTGTCCCTCTGGGGCAGTTCCCTTTCCACCTCCCCCCCCCCTCCCTCAGCAGGAGGGCGGGAAGGCTCCTGCCTCTTAGCTCTCTGTTTCCGCACGGGAGTAATCTCTCCATCCTCGTCCGAGCTGATGGCAGACTCAGCAGCGAGGATGGGGAGGGACCGGTCTGCCAAAGAGGCATCAGAGGAGTCAGCTATTTGCCCCGCGGTATTTTTGCGCTTGCCGAGCACTCCGTCCATCGAGTACATAGCCTACCTGAGCGGCGGCGGGTTGTTGGCCCTGCAAAGGGCCAGTTAAGCCGAAATAGGTGGGGGCGGTTTCGGGCTTCGGGCGACCCATCGGAGGGAGCAGGATTCCCTCCCGGGCATTCGAAGCACCGCACGGACGGAGGCGTTGTCAGTGTTTGGCTTCAGTCGTGGTACTACCGCGGGTGTGACCCCGCTAGTGCCTACTTTCTGGCCCTGGGCCGAGGTAGAAGGGAGGGCCTCGATGGCAACCGGGGCAGCCGCATCCGATGCCTTCTTGGCCAACAACACCCTGTACTCCGCCGGCGTGACTCGGCCGAACGATGAGGAGTCGCTCGAGAGCGACGACGACCGGGAGCGAGCGGAAGCGAGTTGGAGGCTCCCTTCAGTATGGGCAGCCGTCACAACAGACCCTTTCGGGTCAATTTCCACGAGAGGAGTGGTACTCTCCATTTTACTGGTATCTGGGCCCTTTTCAGGGCCAAGAAAATACTCGGATACTAGCCTCGGAAGACCATATATATATATATATATATATATATATATATATATATATATATATATATATATTAACTTAAGGAAATGAAAAGGTAGTGATGAGGGTGGCAACAAGGTGTTGAAGGAAACCCAGCGGACACTTACCAAGTCGGGGACCAAGATGGCATGCTGCTGGGGGCGTCGAAGAGACACGTTGAAAACACAAACACAAAAAAACACGCAAGCTTATCAGGTCTATGCCCTTCTTCAGCGATAGAGTAACTGAGAGTGACACACTGGGCGGGGAATGACAGGGTGATGTGAGGAGGCTGATGATCGGAGGAGGCGGGGAGTAGGAAGGGTGGATAGCCAATAAGGAGGGAGTGTGGTGAGGTAAATTGCGAATAGATACAAAGTAACAAGGAGACATTGTAAGGGGGCTAATAGGGTTAGCGGAGGTTGAGGCCAGGCGGAGAGAAAGAGTCAAGAAGATGTATATGTGCAAGTTCCCAGTGTCGGATAAGGGGGGCGAGAGTGTCATTGGGTAAGGCGCGAATAACCCTTACATTGTAGCAATTATTGAAGGGGACATTGTGGGCATTGGCGTGTAATGCAACTGGGAGGGGGCGTCTGAGAGAGACGCTATTTCGGTGACCGTTCATGCGGATATTTAACGGATTGCTGGTGAGGTCTACGTAAAAGGCGGGACAAAGAGTGCAGGTAAGGAGGTAAATGACGTTTCGGGTGGTGCAGTTGCTTCTAGAGGTGATGGGGTAGGTGATATTGGTGGAGGGACTCGAGAAAGAAGATGAGGGTAGGTGGATAGGGCAAGTGAGGCAGCGAGATTTGCCGCAGGGGTGAGACCCTATGGCAAGAGGCGTGGTAGAAGTGGGAAGTTCCTTCATCCACAAGATATTTCCCAAAATGGGGGACCGGCGGAAGGAGAGGAGCGGGGGATGGCAAAAAGGTTGGTAAAGAGGGGCTGGTGGGAGGAAGAGGTAAGAATTGGGTGGGCAGCATGGAGGATTGTTTTGAAGGCTTCGTGAATACCAGGAAGGAAAAGTGTAGTAAGAGTGAGTGGAGGGGTTGATGCAGGGATAGTAGGTGTGTGTGGAAGGGATCCATAGTGGGTAGGCGTCATCGCCCTATGGATCTGTTCGCGGACCAAGACTGGAGGGTAGCCACGTTTGAGAAGAGCGTCCTCGAGGACAGAGTAGTACTGTAGAAGGGAAGCTCTATCAGAACAAAGCCTCCATTCTCGTCGAGCAAGGACATAGGGGATAGAGGCTTTGGTATGAAGGGGATGACAGCTATCAAAGTGGAGGTATTGGAGGCTGTTGGTGGGTTTTATATGAACACAGGTGCGAATTTTGCTGTCTTGAAGGTAAAGATCGACATCCAGGAATGTGATGTGGGAGGTAGAGGATTGGTCGGTGAAGGACAGTGAAGGATGGGAGGAGAGGCGCGAGAGAAAGGAATAGAGAGAGTCAGGTCCATGCGTCCAAATGAGGAAGGCATCGTCGATGTATCTCAGCCACAAAAGTGGTCTGAGTGGTACGTTGATGAAGAGTCGTTCCCATTCTCCCAAGTAACAATTGGCGTATGAAGGCGGCATACGGGTGCCCATCGCAGTGCCTCTAATTTGAAGGTAGTGACGCCCATCGAAGGAGAAGTTGTTTATTTTTAGCACCATTGCTGCCAAGTCAAATAAAAAATGGGAGGACGGTCTTGCGTAGGGTGATTTTGAGTCCAGGAGTTTACTAAGGGAAGAGAGTCCATCATCGTGGGGGATGTTTGTGTAAAGGGACAGACATCGATAGTGGCCAAATTGGTATTGGGTGGGAGAGGAAAGGGGAGGTGTTTGAGGCGTTTGAGAAATTGGTTAGTGTCTTGGATGAAGGAAGGGAATTGACAAATGAGAGGTTGTAGGTGGGAGTCAACAAAGGCAGAGATACGTTCTGTAGGGGAATTAAAGCTGGCAACAATGGGGCGTCCGGGGATGTTGGGTTTATGGATTTTAGGGAGAAGGTAGAATGTGGGTGTGCGGGGTTTGTTGGGGATCAATAGAGCAATGGCGGAATCGGGAAGGCCTTCCTGTTTTTCTGAGGAATGAAGATAGGACGAAATTTTGTAGGAGTGGTGGTCTGTGGGGTTGGAAGTAAGGTGGTGGTAAAAGGTTTCGTCAGAAAGTTGGCGCTCGGCTTCCTCGTTATATTTGGCGCGATCCATCACAACCGTGGTGGTGCCCTTGTCGGCAGGGAGGATGATGATATGGTCACTATGTTTGAGCGTAGAAATGGCATGCCTTTCACGTCTGGTAGGAGTATCTGTATGGTCGATTAGATCGGAAATGTTGGGTTGGGAGACTCTGGAAAGGATATAATTGAGGTATTGTTCGACCGGGTGTAGGGAAGGAAGGGTGGGTGGAATGTATTGGGAAGGAGGTTTGAAGATGGAAAAGGTAGATGGAAGGCTGGGAGGGAGTTTTGGGTTGGCAGAGGTGAGAGAGTCTTCTTTGGGAGGGTTGGTTTTTAGACGTAGTGTGCGGGCAAAGAACTGGATGTCGGCAAGAAGGCGAAAATGATCAAATTTGGTGGTGGGACAAAAGGAAAGGCCGCGTGATAGGAGTTCATTCTCGGCAGGGGTAAGTACGTGGGAGGAAAGGTTCAAGACTTCATCTGGATGGCAAGATGAAGAGGTGGTGGCAGGAGAGCGCGAAAAATAGGAGCACTTCAAAGGTTTGCGGGTCAGGAAAGTGTGGGTCTTTTTCAGGATATAGAGTGATGCTGGCGTTGGGAATCCCAGGAGATCCGCAAGACAGGGAGTTTGGCCTATGAGTGGCGGGGAAGGAGGTGGTTTGTTGACCTCACCAGCTGATATGAACGGAAGGGGAAGACCAAGTTTGAGGTGCCGGACGCAAAGCAGATAGAGTTTACGGAGAAGTCTGTTGCGATGTGCGGTAATATCATTAGCCGCTTGAAGGAAAGCGGCGTGAATGTCGGATATGGATTGCGGAGAATGACGAAGATAAAGAACGAGTGATTTACAATTAGCGAAGTGGGTGTTAGAGAGGGTGGTATAATGGTGTATGGTGGAACGAATAATATGGATAGAGGCGAGGTGATACGTGAGGGCTAGGGAAGCGCGGATAGGGGGAGGAAGGCATGAAAGAGGAATTCTGATGGTGAGGCATTTGGGGGTGGGTCCAAGTGCAAGGAAGGAGTTGAGGAATTCAATCTGGCAGTTGAGGGTAATGTGTCTACGGAGATGATAACGGAGACGGGTCAGTTCCATGGTGGATGAGAAAGATACGAGGAAAAGACGACAGGAGAGAAATTATATATATATATATATATATATATATATATATATATATATATATATATATATAATTTTTACAAAATACCATAACGAAATGAAAATTTTTAAAGCGAAAACTTTCCCGAGCAAAGCCGGGCGTTTCAGCTAGTAAAAAATATTTTAAGAAACTGCGAGAAAATTTTACTTTACAAAGAACAGAAATAAACTCAAACCATAGCCTTCTGATATTGGATATAGCCACAAAGCTTCAACAATTAAGAAAATAACAAGTAAAGGTCTAAAAATGAATTTTTATAACCAAATATTATATGGCTAATACTTTAATGTGAATTAACTTTATAACATAATTATGATAACCTTCCAGCTTGCGTGGGCGTAAAAATTTGCAAAAGTGTCTACCTACCAGCTGTTGAGTGATGTGGGGGTCTCTCTATTTAATCTTTTTACAGTTGAGAGAATGGCAGACAGAACTCGGTGACAAACGTAAGAATGTTTCGTATATAAGTAGTAAGAAGTTTGATAGTATCTTTTGTTTCATTAATGAAAATACTAACTTATCCATTCATATTGCTTAAAATCAACGAAAATATACTGCTAGTTCAGAGTAATTCAGCTTTAGATACTAGTAGAAGTGAAATTGTTGAATATTTCATATTTTAGTCAACTAACTTAAATGACAAAAATAATAAATTGTTATTTTCCTAGCATCACGTTAACCATCCATATAAAACACTGTATTGCTAAGCTACAACACAACACTTTAAAATGCATCATTTAAATTTGTTCAAATTAACATCATTTACAACAGTATTACCTATCTTAAATAGTGATTAAAGACAAAAAGTATTTAAGATAAATAAAAACTTACTATCAATAACAAATACGATAAATAAAAACTTGCCATTAATAGAAGAAATATCCCTTCAAAAGACGTAGGATTGCTCGTATCAATACCAATTAAAATAAAGAGACTTCTATTAAAAGATTACAGCATTAACAATGACAATAGTTTGTTTAATCTCGTTGCTATGATGAACGCTTGTCTCTCTTCCCACGTGAATTCAAATACACATTTATCGCAGCGCCAAGGTGGCCGAGGTGACTAAATCGCTCGTATCACTTCTACGTCTTACGCGATGGTGAGGTGAGGTGAGGTGGTTTGAACCCCGCAAACAGCTTTGCATATATATATAAATATATATATATATATATACACTAGTAGTTGAAGCTTGCATAATGCAAGCATTTCATCTCACCTTGAAAAAACATTCATTTTTCAGACAGACATTTCATCATTACAAATATTCTTTTAATTCTAAAGATTTCCCCTCCGCAGCGATTTTCGTTTTTCCCACATGTAAAAATAATAGTTTAAAACAATCCCCAAATGTTGCCATTTAAAAAATTTTACACTTTCTCCATTATGGGGTACTAATGCTAGACATTTTAGCCAAATTTTAAAGTTGTAGTACTTCTAGAAGTAAAATAATATTTTTCTAATTGTTTAAATTTAAATAATTTTTAACGGTCGCCGCAATTCATACATGGTGAAATTGAAATATTTATTTGTGCAAATTTACTATACTGTAAATAATTTGAAAGTTTCAGCTTCCTAGCTCATCCCGTAGTACCTAAACATTTATCTATTTGTTTAAACTTTAAGAACTTTTAACCGCCAAACAAATTAAAATATCAAAATTTGTATAATCCCTATTTCGTTTTTTTAAGAATTCTACTTTTTAAAAAAATTTCAACTCCGTTGCACATGCGGAAATACATTAACCTTGACAATTGGTTTAAACAATTGTGAATTTTTAGCGGCCGCATTGTTGCACTTTTTGAAGATTTTCGTTTTTTCTAGTCGGTTTTGCACAAAATCCTACCTATGAAAAAAATTTCGAATCTCCAGCTCATCTGGAAGTGCCTAAACATTAGTATCCTTCTATATCATTCTATATAGACGTTTCTTACACCACCACACCAAATTTCATTCCTCCTACTTGATGAGAATTACCGTAAATTAATTGCCAAATATTCCGTAATGCTATTTACACAGGAAAAACTCAAATGTTGGAGTGCCTGGAGTCAAACCGAGGAATCCTACTGGAGTGGTCTCATATTATCCGAAGGCCTACTTACGACATCTACAAACCCTGAAAATTTCAGCGCAATATTCTTCTTAGTATTGTCTGCGCACCAAATATGTTTTCCCTTTGCTTTTAATTGTCACGGTCTGAGAGTGACGTCATGACACTTAGATACTTTCCAGCTCGTGGCAGTAAGCTCTCGTTCAGTTTTATTAACACGTAAAATAAATTCCCGAAGAAAAGCATTGTCTCGTAGTCACGACAGAAATATTGGGCCATTGTTATAAATTGTATAAAATCCCGTTTTTATGCAGTAAATATCGAATAATTGGACTAATTCGTCACGGATTCGTGTTCTACTTTCAGGAAAAATAATCTTTGTCCTTTTTCCTGTCTTCTAATTTAGGTCCGGAGTTGGTATCTTAATTTAAAGTAATTTAAAAATGCAATTATAAAAAGGCTTGAACGGGTTTTAATGGGTTTCTAATGGGACAAGGTAGATACAGAGGAGGAAAATAAGGCAAATAAAATTGTTTGTATTTTTTAACTTCAGTTAATATTTGCTTTAGTCATTATTGTATTTGCATTCATTCCTTACAAAATCATTTATGTATTTTAAAAATATTCCAAAAATAAGTCTCGCACTTGATTTCCTTCTTCACTGCTGCTTCTGTTATATCCTCTAGGTAGTGGAGTAAATATTTCCGAGTTACTTAATCCGGATTCATCGTCAGATACATCATTATAATTCAAAAATTCGTTGCAGTAGGTGCGGGGACATTTTCTGCGTAAAAAATTGTTTAGTGCGCAAGCAGCCATCACTATAGACTCGATGTTATCTAATGAAACACCAATTGATGTATGAAACAAACGAAATCGATTGGCCAAAATTCCGAACACGTTTTCTATAATTCGTCTAGCGCGGCTTAAGCACCTATTGAAACATGCGCGGTCAGGATTTAGCTGTTTTTCACTATATGGTTTCAAGAAATCTTTTCGAAGGGCAAATGCTTCGTCGCCAATGAACACGTACGGAAGCTGATTGGCGCTATTCACAGGGGGCAATTTCAATTGGTTTTTCAAAAGGGCTTTGTAAAATTCTGTGTTGTTGATAACACCTCCGTCCGAAATTCTTCCGTTTTTTCCAATATCGAGCAACTTATAATTGCCATTCGAGATTGCCATCAAAACTACACTGTGAAAACTTTATAATTGTAAAAATAGGATCAGCTTCCAGGAGAGGGGATAATTCGAATGTTTCCCATCAACTGCACCTAGGCAGTTAGAAAATTGCCATCTTCTTTCAAAATCTAATCCAGTTTCCTTCTATTGTTCTTCCAAACTTGGTAACTGTAACAGAAAACAAAATAAATTAATTGTATTAAAGTAAATATATTTATTTACTGAAGAGCTTTGAGAAAAGTCAACTGAAAATGCGTGAATAATTTGTAATTAATATTTTTTCGGGATGAGGAAGGCGAAAGTATATCGCAGGCAACATCTCCTCAACCTCCAAAAACACCAGACACATATGCTCGTCCAAATGCATCAAATACGCCTACATCATCATCAGCACCATCAAAAGATGCCAGAAGGAAAATGAAATGTGAAGTGGCCAAATCCAAGGAAGTGTTAGATTTAGTCGCAGAAAGACTTAAATGCCGACCAAGTTCCTATTCCAATTACGGCGCACATATTGCCGAAGAACTTAACAATTTACCGCCGATGATGACAACATATTGCCAAAAAATCATCAATGACGCAATTTTTTAGGCAAAGTGTGGGACTCTGACTCGAACATCAAAGATAGCGAATGAGCCAGAAAAACTATATCAAACCATGCTCCATTTCCAACCACCGACACTACAGCGATGGACAATGCAAACCGAAGGTTCAGCATCAGCAGGAAATTATATGAGATATTTTATATATAATTACTTGTGTAGATAATAATGTACGTAATTAAATGTATCAATTAAATATAACCATCTATAAGATGTAATAATTTTTTTCTTACCTTACAATATTCATGTTGAAGAACCTTGTAAATAGCTTTGCAGGTTTCTGGAATAATTTTTCCTAGGGCTTGTGCTGAAATTGCGACGGAGAACTTTAAATCCTCGTAGCTCCTTTCTGTGGCCAAAAACCGGAGGGTGGCGGGCAGCCGTTCATGATGAGTAATTGCTGCTCTCGTTACACTATCTTCCTTCTTGATAATTGGGGAAACTAAATGCAACAGCTCCAAGTACGTCTCTTCGTCCATTCTGAGATAGTTTTCCATATCTGTCGGCTCAAACCTTATCTCCTTTAACAAATTAATGTGTGAATATTTTGATCTATTTAAACAACTTTTCACCCACTTAGACTTATTTTTCCTTTTTTTCTTCGGTAATAATGCGAAAGTTAGCCCCACTAAAACCAAATCCTCGCCGTGGAGACGCGTGAAACTGAGTAAAGCCTTTGACAAAACATGTGGGTGTACGGTCTCTCAGAGGGTTCTGGTTTACCTCCAGGATTGCCTCCCGGAGGCCTTCCGGGAAACCGTAGCGTGTATGACCCCCTTAAGAAATAGAGAAAGCCACACTCAAGCGACCTTAAAGCAATTGGGAAGAGGCAACAGGATCTGTCGGTTGCTCATCGCTCAAGTTGCGTGTGTGTATCGGGGTGCCAAAATATCAACTTCCTTAATATTTGCCGTAGAAAGCCGTTTAAAAGACGTGCATAGTCGAGAAACTACGTGCAGTGTTAAACAGAGATGCATTCTCATCATAAATGCATTTAAAAGTTTGATTAATTCGGGCATATTCATCCCTGCGGTCGGGGGATACCCCGCTGGTAAGGGTGAGCTCGGCGTCGAGGAAGGGTTCGCACAGCCAAGGACTAGAGGTATCTCGCGGGCTATGACAGTTCAAGAGATTGACCGCCGCGAGGTTCCCGTCTATTTACTTTTAACCGTTGCGACTAGTCCCTTCTGTGTGGATATAATAAGTCGCTAGTTGCTAGTCGGTTGTTGCCAGTTGCTAGTTTCTTCTGTGTGGCACCTCCCTAAGGCGTCTATTTTCCTCGATAGCACTCTTCCTCAATTCAGACGTAGTCATTATCTGAGGGACATGGTTGAAAATTTTAATCAAAGAGCTATGAGCTCACGACCAATGTCTTTCTTCCAGATAGTGCAAATAGACTTGCTATGAACAAGTGGCTCATATTTCATACAGACAATGCCCTTTCTCTTATGAGATTCCGGGCTCTTTGGACAGGGATGAGACATAAGAAGCCAGTGAAACTTGTGAAAGGCGGAATCTATATAAGGCGGAAACCTACCAAAGCCGGAAATCTCGATTCTCGACTCGACTCGAGGATTGGTGCAGATGACTAGCGAGCCTAGCCTATCTAACACAGGTCTCTGACTCCGGATTGGTTGACCGACAACCGATAGTTAAACACGGCTCATACTCTCCACATTGCGGATCATTCTTTTTAAAATTTTCTCATTTTAGTTACTAACGTGGGAGTCCGTCTGCCTGGTGCGGGAAAACCCCTCACGAGGGGGAAGTACGTAAGTCGCTGCGGGACTCCCTAGGGCTTTCCGGGACACGACCAGGTACCACCAGGGTGTTGGTAGCACGCCTTGACGCGAGCGGGCCAATCCCGAGTGGCTGCCACTGCACGGTCGGCCCCACTTCTTCCGCGGGGGGTGGCTAACTTGTCCCACCTTCTCATCCGATCGACCTTTTCTATTTCGATAGGACAGGATAAAACTAACACACTGTGGGAGTTCGTCTGCCTGGTGCGGGAAAACCCCCATTCGGGGGGAAGTACGTAAGTCGCTGCGGGACTCCCTAGAGCTTTCCGGGACTCGACCAGGTGCCACTAGGGAGTTGGCAGCACGCCTTGACGCGAGCGGGTTAACCCCGGGGCTACCACTGCACGGTCGGCCCCACTCCTTCTGCGGGGGGTGGCTAACTTGCCCCACCTTCTTACCCGCTCGCCCTTTTTCTATCTTGACAGGTGACAGGCCTAACTCCCCCCCCCCCCCAGAATGATCCGCTCACCGCCCCCTAATAGGGAAGCAGCTCCACGGAGCGAAGAAGGCACCTCAACCCATGTAGGGGAAAGGATACCGATCCCTTCTGCCATTAGGAACGTCTTATTCCATAGGGAAAGTAACAAGGGTGACCAGACGAAAGGAAAGGACGTCGCAGCGCCAGCCAAAAGTAATAAGGATGGTCAGGATGAAGTAGGGCTTGACCCGGCCGGAGATTTTAATAACGATGACGCGGCCATCTTCACAACCGTGGAGAGGGCAAAGAAAAGACGTCGACGATATGAACCGCACACTTCTACGTCAACGACATTGGGAACCAATACCAATAATAGGTACGACCCGCTCATAGACGTACCGGGAGATACCTCTAGACCAAGTCCCAAAGAAAAGAGGCCGCCGGCCATAGTTGTATACGACATAATGAATTATACTGCTTTTGTTAAGTCAATTAGACAAAAGATCGGCAATAATGATTTTACCATTATAAAGACGAAGGACGGGTCAAGACTTCAACTGACCACCAAGAAGGAATACGACATCATTAAACAATATCTAATAGAGGCTGGCGCCCAGATGCATACCTGGGCAGGAAAGGTGAAGACTACTGTCAGGTACCTTATCAAAGGGTTGGATGAGGGGATGGACCTGGGTTTTATCAGAGATGAATTATCAGAACTAGGTATACCGTGCGTCGCAGTACGTGAACTGGCACCTACGAGGAAAGACTTATACGTCGCGACGATCGAAAAAAACGAAAATTTTAAGATTACTGCTATGGCAGAAATTAAAAAAATATGCAGTCACAGGGTATACTTAGAACCTTATAAATACCAGAGGCCGCAGATGTGCTCCCGCTGCAATAGGTATGGACACGGGTCCCAGAACTGCACCGCATCTCCTCGATGCTACAAATGCGCTGGGGCCCACGAAGGGAGAGATTGCCCTAAAGACAAAGCTCAAACCAAGGCTAAATGTTGCAACTGCGGAGGGGAGCATGTGTCATTCTCTCGTAGGTGTCCAGTTTACCTGAAACACGAAGAGGCGCTCAAATCTAAAGAAAATAAAAATGACAAGACGCACAAAACCATCCAGGTCCCCCCCCCCCCCCACCGCCATCAGTCTGGACTCTCCCAGGTAAATCAGGCAAAGGGATCGAAGAAAAAGAAAAAGAATTTCCGCCGCTAGAAGAGAAAGAAACCAAGGAGCAGCCCGATAGGGAAGAGAAAACTTTTAAAAGCGACTCAGATATGAAAACACTAGTCGCGACTGTGGCCCAATTTACTGCAACAATCCAGCAGCAAATGACGGCCATGATGACGCTAATTCAGACCCTAGTAGCCGCCATAACCACACAAAACGGCAATGGACGCTAGGGTTAACCAAGCGACTGCGATCATCATGGCCCACTGGAATGCAAACGGGGCCGTAAGAAACAAGACGCCGGAGCTCATTGAGTTCCTGAGGAAACATTCAGTAAAGATTATTTTAATACAGGAGACGCACCTTCAACCGAATGAGGATTGGGCTGTTCCTGGTTACGAGATATTTAGGAGGGACCGAGAAAGTAATACTCGAGGGGGTGGAGTGGCGATCCTTGCCCGTGAAGGTATTGCATGCGCAAAAATAGACGACAGAAGCTCTGGCCCGATAGAAGCAGTGGGTGTCAGAGCGGATACAATTATGGGAACCCTCACCATCATAAGCACTTATATCCCACCAGGTAAAGAATTATGCATGCAAGACCTAAACGGTCTCCTTAGCATGGACAATGGAGTAATAATAGCGGGAGATTTTAATGCAACGCATTGGGCGTGGAACTGCAGTAAAGATAGCAGGCGTGGTAATCTTTTAAAGACATGGGCATGAGATAACCAATTTAGGGTAGTGGCTCCGAGAACAACGACGCGACCAGGACCAAGGAACACAGGAAGTGTCCTTGACTTTGCACTGGTCAAGAATTTTGATCAACGGACAGTATCTAAAACGATCCCAGAGCTAACGAGCGACCATTACCCGGTGGTTCTGAGGATCGGTACACAAGTATTGTTTTATCAACAGGACAACCACCGCATGTGCTATGGACTTGCGGATTGGGCTAATTTTAGGAAAATAATTACGGAGTCACTACCAAGCGATGTGCCCACGATATACACCAGGGAGGGAATTGAGGAAGCGGCAGAATTGTTGGGGAACGCAATCAATGACGCAGCGGAAAAAGCTATTCCGCGAAGAGCAAGAAAAGCAAAAGAAAACCTGGAGATCCCTGACGAAATCAAGAATCTCATAAGGAAAAGAAACTGGGTGAGGCGGCAGTACAACCGTTACGGTACTGCCGACCAAAAGAGGGATCTCCGGGGATTAAACAGAGAAATTAGGGATCAACTGAGGCGCCTGAGGAGGTACCAATGGTCCATCAGACTGGCAGACCTCAATATAAGCGACAATTCCATATGGAAGTATACGCGTTCCCTAATGAATTCTGCCAGGAGTGACCCCCTGGTGGAGAGCCCAAGAGGCAAACTTACCACGTCTGCTGACAAAGCAGAATTCCTTGCGGCTCATTTAGAACAGGTTTTCACGCCCAATGACGCAACAGAATACACTCCAGATATAAAAATGGAGGAGATCGAGTCCATGCTAAGGGTACAGCACAACGAGGATCAAGCCACTCCGGTGTTCTCCCTCAGAGAATTGGCAGAAGTTATAGCACGCCTACCAAAGGGGAAGGCGACAGGTAAAGACAACATCCCCTACGAACTAATAAAGCGACTGCCAATCTCTGCAGGAGAATACCTTATCTCGATTCTCAATGCAGCGGTGAGGATAGGATATTACCCTGCCGGCTGGAAGCATGCAAATGTCATATGCATACCCAAGGTAAGAAGGAGGGTCTTAAAAGCCACTGACTTCAGACCAATATCCCTCCTTTCCTGCCTTGGGAAAGTATGCGAAAAAATTATCTACCCATATATACTGACACACGCGGAAGGGCATGGTGTGATCCCCCAAATGCAGTTCGGCTTTAAGGCAGGACACTCCACAACACATCAGCTGCAGAGGGTGGTAGATTTTATCACGGACGCCTTCAACAGGAGGAATGTATCTGTTGGAGTAGCTTTTGATATAAGCAAAGCTTTCGACAAAGTATGGCACTTAGGCCTACTGCAAAAACTTTTTATAGCAAAATTTCCCTCTTGGCAGGTGAAATTTATAAAATCTTACATCAATGACAGGCCATTCACCGTAAAATGGAATGGTGCCGAAAGCTCGACAAGGAGGATAGCAGCTGGTGTTCCACAAGGGAGTGTCCTAGGGCCATTACTATTCTCTATTTACACGGGTGATATTCCGACAGATGAGGGGGATTAGAATTCCACCATTGCCCTCTACGCGGACGATTGTGCGATACTTACAAGAAGCTTCCAGCCGGAAATGGCCGTCCGATACGCCCTGAGGCAAACCGAAAAACTCACGAAGTACTATAAGAAATGGAGAATCGAGATAAACCCCAAAAAGACACAAGCAATCCTCTTCCAAAAAAGGGATGCTGATTTGCCGAGACAGCTATCAGTAGAAGGTGTTGAAATTCCCTGGGCTAAACATATTAAATACCTTGGTGTAACGATGGACGAGAAACTACGGTTTGACGAACACGTAAAAAGGGTCAACCTTGCAGCAGCAGGGAAGAGAGCCAGACTCTTCCCAATTTTTAAATCAATTGACGTGTCCAGGGAATTAAAAACACACCTATATAAGGCAATGATCAGACCGACACTTATGTACGCTGCACCAGTATGGACGGGTTTTCTTATGCAGAAATCCTGGAAAATACTCGAGATCGCGGAGGGAAAAATTTTAAGCCGAATAGGCAGGACATGGGGTAGAAATGTTGATGTCCATGAAATGCTAGGGATACCCACGATCAGGGAATTTGCCAAAGATTTGGCTAACAAATACAAACTCGCCCTGGAAAATAAAACGAATGATGTTCTCCGCGATCTCGCAATAAACAAAGTGTCGGTCTGGGACAAGTACAAGAGAGCATTGGCATCCACAGGTGAAGAGGAGAGGGTCCCTCCTAAAAAGCGGCGAATATAACGTTTTTATTATTAATACTGACCATTATGATACACGGGTGAGGTGCCTGTAATTTAATATCCGACGTTCAGTAAAGCCACATTGGAAGGCAACTCAGAAATAATATATACCACGGGAGGGTATGAGCCACAGGCCGGAAATCTAGAATGCGTACTGCATAATGATACCATACTTCATAGTAATGCCTCTCTGTAACGCGGAACCTGCGAGACGCGGGCGGAAAGGATTTCTTCTAGTAAGTTTTGTATCAAAAATTGTAACTTGAAACTGTGAAAGGCGGAAGGAAAAATCACTACGGTTTGAGGTCCTCTGTCCCGGGCGTCGGTTTGTTTGCCAATCCATTTATAACGCGCGGTACGATGTGTACCTCTATTGTTTCCCGTTTGGCAAGCTGGGAAAACCCGGATTAATGGGTTTTAGTAGGAGGTGGAGGAGGACTGACCACCGCTATGGCTCGTGTCATTTCGTGCCCTCTCAAGACTCAAAAATTCTCCCCTGTGCATTGCTTTGCCCATAAAAGGTTTAGTATTTATGATGGTGAAGGGGGAAGGCAAAGAAATTCTTCCGGGAACATTTTATTCTTGATCCTAAGTACCTTATAAGCTTAGTTTATGATTGAGATACAAATAAAATTAATTTAAAAAGTGAAAAAATTGTATGTATTCATTTCGAAATTCATTCCATGTAATGTTAAATAAAATTATCATTAGAAAATGTCAAGTATTTTATATGTAACAATAGTAGTAGTTATTACCTCAACATTATATAATTTTAGTGTATATTGCTTACAAATTTTTCCCATAATACTTTTATTTTCTCACCAACATAGTATGGAATATAAATTCAAGTTTTTAATAACCGACGAATGAATTGAATTCAGAATATAGAAACAATAACTTTCATTTTAGGATTTACGTAACTTCTATTCATGTTCTCTGAAAGGAAAAATAGAATAAAATTCTTCGTCAAAAGATTTTTCATTGAGACAGGCAAGGGGCAATAAGGCACATTGCTTTCTCATTTGTCCTATACAAACAGCGGCGGAGTTATGTTCCGTGGGACCCTGCCCGCAGTCCTTTTTTGGAGGACCTATTATTTCACTAGGGAAAAAGAAGAGTGGCAACAACGCATAACACACAATATTATTAACAGTCACCGCTCTGTTTTTATCGGCAGAGTTGAAATCAAATAAAAAACGACAATTATTATAACTTTAATTCCACAGAGTTGAATCAAGGTCCACAAAGTCGAAATAAGTTTTTGTTATATTTGGAACTAGGGCCCCACGGGGCCCTATTTCCGCGCGTACTACGCATACCTACAAATCCGCCTTTGTATACAATCTACTTTTAAAAAGAAAATATAGTTCACTTTTGTACGAGAAATATTAATTAAAATTAATTTAAAAATATTTTAGTATCCTTACTTCCCAATAATACTTTTTAAGAAAAAGGTATTTAATAAAAATTCTTAGACGGCAATTTTTTCGTTCTCGAGATTTCTCGAGAAGGCAAGATAGATTCTCGAATTCTCGAAAAAAAAATATCGCGAAAAAAGAGGAAGCTCGAATCTCGAGAACAGAAAAAAGTCGAGAAATCACAATCACTAGCGCCCACAATATTCCAATCATATATATATATATATATATACACACACACACACAGACATGGCCAAAACGTGTTCAGGGGACCTCAAAACGTGTATTTCCGTTGAAATCTCGAAATCGATTTTTTTCATGAAAACAATACTTGCCCATATATCTACCACGTATGGAGAAAGTAAATAACACATAACTATAAGGGCGGGTTAAGAAAAAACTCCTGGGCTGATATTCTCCCTCGATCCGCGACTGGTTAAGGGCAGTTATTACCAATAAATAACCAAAACAAATTACTCATACGTACTGCAGATTTTAATGACAACCTGGACTTTGAGCGAGGCGTCATTACCATATACAGATCGAAAAACACTGTTTATAAAGGAGATGAGAGCTCTGAGGTAATGGGTTTGCGTGGAGGAGGTAGTGGTTGTGCAATGTGATGTCATGCTTGCTTACAACAACGATTAGTAGAGGCGAACGAGAGATGAATTCGCTGAAAAGGGTCGGCGATACATTTACAAACGTGTTCGACTTGAATCGATCATCGATAAGTGCAAAATTCTCAAATATAACTGTAATTATGGTTGCGTGCAGGCGGATGTTGGAGAGGCGGAAGTTGGTTTATGTTTGAAAGTGTATGAAGCGCAACTTTAGCATGCGACCGCTGTGTCATCTGTGCGCTGAAATCGTCGCAAGACAAAACAGCAACGGCATGCTGTGCGTGGACACTCGAGTCGTTAGTCTTCATTAAAAACTATCGATCTTTCGCCTAATAGTTATTTTTTAATCGGAACATTGATTAACAAGTTAGTTTTGTATGGTCTGCTTCAATGTTGCGATATTGTGTTAAGTACTCAAAAGAACAGATATGAAAAATCTACGCACATGCCGTACTTGCTCGATTCATCACCGCAATTTTTACCTAAAAAAATTTCAACGTCCGAGATTATGTGTAGTTTCGCCGTCTCACGACAAATTAAATTTAATTATTTAAATTTCTTTATTCGAGACAAATCGCTCTGTCAGCCAGCGAGCGTGATTAATATTCATCCGAACTTTTTTATTCTTTAAATGGAGGTTATATGGGGATTTACCGCGTCCGGCGATCGTGATCTCCAACTTCAGTTTTATTCTCTCTCTCCTTCGTTGTCTTTTCCTCGTTCACGATATGTTCCGTGATCCTCCTCCTTCCGTCCCCTTCCCTCCTTCAATCCCTCCTTTCCTCCCACTTTCCCTCTTTCCCTCTTTTCCTCCCTCCTTTCCTCCCCTTCCCTCTCTCCCTCCCTCTGTCTCTCCCGCCCCCAATTCCCCTTTCCCTCCCTCTTTCCTTCCCTCCCCCTACCTCCTTCCCTCCCTCCCCTTACCTCCTTCCTTCCCTCCCCTTACCTCCTTCCTTCCTTTCATCCTCCCTTTATCTCTCCATCATCCCTCCCCTTTCCCTATATATCTCCCCGACCCAACCCCCACTTATTCCATTTCATCCTTCGTAAAACTTTTTCTCCCACCCTTCATCTAGTCCTGTTAGGGAATCCCGAGTCTGGCATCGGTGAGTGACCTCCACATTCCTGCCTTAGGTCATCCGCTCGTGTTTTAGTCGCCAAAGGGACGGCGTACCCAATGTCACGCCGGGCTCTCTTTGTCCGCCGCATGCGTGCTCCTGGGAAAGAGCCGCCCGATTTCCGTATTCGCGCGATTCTAAGACGAACCGCAAACACAACGGGATAAAAATGAAAAAATGTCTAAATTTGACCAAATGAAAGAAAAAAGAACAAGATAATGATTAATAATTATTAATGATCGCTGCCTTAAACTGTTCTACCTAAACAAGATTGGAAACACAGAGTTTCCAAATGCGTTCTTTGGGATTTCACGTTCTCAATATTTTTCGCTCAGATGAGTATTTAACGAGAAGCTAACAAGGTACCTTGTAAAATACATGTAGGTCCTTATGTAAAGTTGTCGTTACTATTGTCCGATTTTAAACAAAATTGGAATCAGTCGACCAATTTTAGCAAAACTCCCCAGTACCAAATTTCATCAAAATACGTCCAGAGGTGCCCGAGTTGAAACAAAGGAACATGGTAAACTATATGTAAGTCATGTAAAGAGGTAATTTTTGTCCGATTTTTACCAAAATTGGAATCGGTCCACTAATTTTAGCAAAACTCTCCAATACCAAATTTCATGAAAATATGTTCTGTGGTTCTCGAGTTGAAACAAAGGAACATTGTAGGACTTAATGTAAAGTGGCCGTAATTTTTGTCCAATTTTTACCAAAACTGGAATCGGTCGACCAATTGTAGCAAAACTCCCGAATACCAAATATCATCATTACACGTCCAGCGGTTTCAGAGTTTTTATATGCGGACCGAGGGACGGACGGAAACAACCTCCCCTATATGCGTTCGCTTCGTGCAAAGAACGCATAAAAACCGGTCCTTTACGATAATATTAGAAAAATGGAGACAGTGCTTATCCGTTACCAGTATATGAATAGCCACGTTTACATATTTAATAAAAAATCCAAAATGATTAAATATTTAATAAATTCACATTATTTTAAATTGAAACGTCGCTGGACATGAGATTTTTCGACCGTAGACATTTTTACGTACATTATAAAATAATGATCTTCATTACTAATTTCTTAAGTTTGCCCTCTCCCGACTCATGAAATATCACACAATTGAGGAAATAACTGTAAAGCAAATAACATAAGGCGGTTTATTTTCGAAGGCTCCATTGCAGCTAATCCTAGATCCACTACATCTTGGCCATGTATGGGTCTTATATAATACTAGTAGAAGAGGCTTGCATACTGCAAGCATTTCATCTCACCTTGAAAAACCATTCATTTTTCAAAGAGATATTTCATCATGGTAAATATTTTTTAATTCTAAAGATTTCTCCTCTGGACGGGTTTTTGTTTTTTCATTATGGAACAATAATGTAGTAAAACAATCACTAATTTTTGCAATTTTCGAAATATTATACTTTTCCCACATTGAGTTAATAATGCTACACATTTCTGCCAAATTTTAAATTTATAGCACAATTAGAAGTGAAATAACATTTATCTAATTGTTTGAATTTAAATAATTTTTAATGGACGCAATAACGATTTCATGTATGCATTGAAATGTTTTTTCGTTTATATATATTAAACTCTAAATAATTAAAAAATTTCAGCACCCTAACTTGCAGCGTAGTGTCTAAACATTTACCTATTTGTTTACACTTTAAGATTTTTAACTGCCAAACAAATTAAAATATCAAAATTTCTATAATCCCTATTTCGTTTTTTTACAAATCTTACCTCTAAAAAAAATTTCAGCTCCGTAGCACATTCGGAAATACATAAACCTTGAAATTTTGTTTAAACAATTGCCGATTTTTAGTGGCCGCATTGTTGCGCTTTTTCAAGATTTTCGTTTTTTCTAGTCGGTTTTTCACAAAATCCTACCTAATAAAATAATTTCGAATCTCCAGCTTATCTGGAAGTGCCTAAACATTAGTATCCTCCTATATGTATGTTATATGTATGTTATATCCTCCTCCTCTGTAAGGAACGTCTATATATAATGATATCAACCTATCCTGAAAATATGGCTTCTCCATGTTTTACGATTCCAGAGATATTACCTGTACAGACAGACAAGCCGAATGCATAAGCGATTCTTTTAGTAAAAAAGCGCTACATATATCGTCTTGCGTTATATTCGGGTAAATAGTTTATGTAATTTTAGGTAAATTCCCTTTCGAGTCCTCGCGGATTTTTACTATCGGATGCTAACGAAAATTGAACATACGGAATAAGCGTAAACATTAAAAATATAAAAAATAAACTCTTATAGTAAAAACATTCTGTAGAATCTGCTCACGAGCAATAGTTTATTCGCGGCTTCTTAAATTTTAAACATGGACGCAGATTACAGTAAAGTAAATTTCAAAATTCGTTAATAATAAGATTCTAAACTCTATTCGTATCTTTTGGAGCGCTCTCGTAAAAAATATTTTGCAGTCTATTTCGTTAGCGTTGCTCTCCAAATGGCCGCACGTTCGCGTCTCTCACCGCTGCGTCGTCATTACGATCATTTTAAAGGCGATAAGATAAAATTATAGCGTTAAAATTTCAATTTAATCTCCATCCGTTGCGATTACAGTCCTCGTAAAAAATAAACGTTTTTTCAGAAAATTATGTAAATTAAACCAAGAAGTAGCGTGACTCGGAAACTTGAAGTTGTGTGATGAGCGACACCTGAATTATATCCCTTGTAAATTCAATTCACGTAATAATAAGGCCTCGACACTTCTCAACAGAGGAAAATGATCGCGCCGTCGGATTTCCGCCATACGTTGTTAAGAAAACGGGAACGATGGATCATCGAGAGTAAATGTGATAATTAAACCACCGAGCGTGGCATTCGCTCATCAAGTCGACTGGGGTGTTTTTCGAACCGTTCTTTATGATTGGAACACCGTGTACGCATTCACTTGGCGCTGCTCTTGGCCGTGAAACAAAGATCATAAAAGTAGAAGGGTCAGACGCGTCGCCGCATCGAAGAGGAAACAGCGGATCCGCGCGCGAGTTTTCGGAGCTAAGCTCACGACATCGACAAACGACTCCTTATTTTATCCTTCTGTTGAAAAAATCGTTCCGAGAATATTTCGCTGTCTGGATTCAGGAAACCGAGAGGAAATTGTTCGGACGTGTTTCTTAGAAAAATCAACGCTACCCTTAAAACAATATATCGCGGCTTTAATCGCCGAGACGCACATAAAACTCACCGTGACTATCCACGGTTCTGTAATCTGCGGTTTTGGCTATCCGAGTTAATATATATATTTACCAGCGAAGCGGTAATAGCGGAACGTCTTATGGGCACGTCTCGCCGTCCGTCTGTCTGTCTTAACTTTCATCTCATAAACCGCTGGACGGATTTTAACTAAATTAAGTACGAGTGATCGATAATAAAGTTATTCTCGCAATTATGATTCGAACATCATCTGTCAATTAGAACTTCCACTTTACATAATTACTTTAATAAACTTATACTCGTATCTCGTTAAATGACATCCGTCAAGCAACAATGAAATATGATATATTTCTCTCCCTAGCTCTTATATGATCATTAAGATATAGATTAGAAAATTAATTCGGATTGAAGACATCATTTACCACAAAAGTCCGCTAGAACACAAAATTATGATTTATAGTTTCGGAGATAAAAATTCAAGAATCGCCCAATATTTCGATGCCATTTCATACCTATTTCTCCAAAAAGAACGCCTTTGAAATCTCTGTGTATTCCATATATATATATTTTTGTCCCTCTCCTGTGCTGACGAAGGGATCACCTCCGAAAGCTTTCGTGTTTTCTACTTTCTCCATACGTAGTATAAGAGAAAGTATTGTTTTCATGAAAAAAATCGATTTCGAGATTTCAACGGAAATACACGATTTGAGGTCCCCTGAACACGTTTTGGCCATTTTCTCGATGACTTATGTGTGGCGGTTTTTTGTGGGTACTCTAACTCAAAAACTATTAATCATGTCAATGCGAAATTTTATATTTAATTTTTTTATGAAAGTCACAAGAACTGATTAGTTTTCGGTAAAAATTAGTCAACCGAAAAAGGGTGCATACTCTTGTCAGTTATCCGTTATATTAAGATATTTGCTTTAATATTTGATTTATTTAAAAACATACTAGAATAAACTTTATAGAAAATTTAATTTTCTACAACCTTTGTTTGAAATATTTTCCTATATAATGCATTGTTTAAGAGATATCTTATATTTTTAGCTGCCACCACCACGTCACCTACCGACTACTATTGTTAACAATTGACGCTTAGTTACGTCATAGTAACGCTCCTTTTTCTTTTCTTAATTGTTGGAACTTTGTGGCTATATCCAATATCAGAAGGCTATGGTTTGAGTTTATTTCTGTTTGTAAAATCTAAAATTTTGTTTCTTAAAATATTTATTATTATGTAACCTATTTGGAATGTTTAGAAATATTACAGGTATAAAGAAAGTCATGTGGTGGGCACATCAGTTTGTTTACGTGTGTCACTTCGACACCCTCAGCAGCTCGCCAACCTGAAGTAGTCTTATTGGTGGGTGCTCACTGGGCTTCCTTATCCCAGCATCTTGTTGCCATCCATTTATCCTACTTACCTTTCCTCTTCCATAAGCACACACATATATATATATATATATATATATATATATATATATATATATATATATATATATATATATATATACCTAAGGAAAAGGAAATGTAGTGATGAGGGTGTCAACAAGGTGTTGAAGTAAGCCCAGCGGACACTTGCCAAGTTGAGGACCAAGTTAGCAGGCTGCTGGGGGCGTCGAAGAGACACATAGAAAACACGCACACAAAAACACGTAAGCTTTTCGGGTATATGCCCTTCATCAGCGATAGAGAGAGACTATATATATGATTAAAAGCATACAGCCAATTACTTTTATTTAGTACTCGCCTCAACAAATTCCAGTTATGCTACGTCACACATTTCTGACTGTCTAAATTTCTTTCAAGTGCGGTTAGAACAAAAGACATTCTAGCACTCGCCCATTGCTTTTATGTAGACAACTAAACTACGGGAGACATGTTGCGCCCAAACGGTGGGCTATATAGGGTAAACTACCATATACGTTTATGAATGGGTTATTGATGAGATAATGTTAATTCCAAAGGAATTCTAGGAAAGAGCACCGTAAACTATTCAAATACACTTTTTTTTCTTATTGTGTGCAAGGCCTAATACGCTTAGTAAATTCTGTCGAGAGTATACTTGAATTGTTAATAACAATTATATACATAATATCCTTATTCTGTACGTTGGTCCGTCTGTCCGTCCGTCCGTTGGTCCGCCGGAACGCTCTATAGAAATCTCCATAAGAGAACACTTAAAAATACCTTTTTTTCACCTGAAGACTTTTTTCTTTTGCAAAATTGAATTAGACGAAATTGACATACGATCTTCGGAACTGGACCATTTTAAAGAAATCGTCGACTTTTGCCTTCGGTTCGAAATCACTCAAGTTATACGTTTAAATCACATTTATTGGAAATTTTTAAGCTATTTAAAGATATGCCGACCGTGTCATTGTTAAACCTCGAGATTGTATTGTCGCCATACTATATGCGTAAGGAAAGTGTTTTTAATGCTATAGTACGAGAGAGAGAGAGAGAGAAGGCGCCCGAATTATTTATAATTAAAATCGTGTTTTTCATTAATTTCTTTCCAGTTAACTTCCTATTGAAAGTTTTGGTAATTAACTATTTTTATAGTTATTTTCATAGATTTTTTGCAGTGCATCTTATTATAAACCGGAGTTATAAATTCACATCGCATATATGAATCACGCAAAAAGCCATTCCTTAACATGCAGACCTTTTTCGTTTACATTTTTAAAAATTTCAAGGATGAGGTATTTAACTTAGTTACGCGAAGAGAAGAATTTAAATCTCATTCGTAAATCTCCCAAAATTACGTTTTAATTCGATTTTTCACGTTTTCACGCATTTTGTTTATATTGGACCACTGTTGTCCCAAATGTTGACTTCTATTCTTGGCCTCATAAAAAATGCACGAATTTAGTGCTTTAACGCGGGTCTGACTTTTATAAATGGGTATAACTTATTTACTGAATCTATTAAGTAATTTGAGGGAGGAAGGAAAAGAGAATCGGAATGAGCAGAAATTTTTGTATAGGATTAAAAGGAGCTGCAGTACAAAAATAACAATAATAAATTATAATTGATTATAAAAAATGTTATACTATTGAATCATGCGCCATTTCCAAATGGTGCGAATTCATAAAACTAAATATAGGTCACGTAATTTTCAATAAATTAACTGATAATACAGCAAATATTTCGAACCGAATTTCAAATAGGAGTGAAAAAATAACATTTTATGATTTTTATTAAAATTTCTTTAACTAAAGTGATTTTTCTGGAACATTTTAAAAACTAATATAGTTAAAAGAAAAGTGCGATCTTAAAATATAGTTTAACCCATTGTAATTCATGTAAGTATTTAGTTAATAGTAAGTAAGTTACTACACATTTTAACAGTTTGTTCACATTTTATCCTGTTTTTACGAGTTAATAAGTGTAAAATAATTTATTTATTAAGTTAAATTCTATACGTTTTAAATAACTTATAATTTGCTCAAATATTTCAAATAAATTTCAGCTACTTCTTTATGCTTTATATCTTATTATTTTGATTTTCCTCTTATTTTCAGCAAATATTTGGATAATAATTTGGCCTCTGCTAATAATTACTTAAACAGTATAACTAAAACAAAGATAACTTTCAAAAACAGTGATTTGATTGTGCATGAAAGCCAAACCAGATCATAAAATATCTTACTGATTTTTCATATCAAAATCATATATATTTGGAATATTTTTATGATAATCCCATCATATTTGACGGGCAATTACGCTAGTGTAAATTAAAAATGTTTTAGGAACTATTACTACGTTCTTTTGTAATAAATAGTATACACATATATACCCTTGATAATCCAGTGGGCCATGAAACAACACCCCCTTTTTTTATACGCGTGATCAATTTAATATTCCGTTCGAATGTATGTGTTGTATGTGTAGTACTTTATAACGCTAAATTATGAAATTTGGTAACACAAAAAGGTACATATCCGCGATGACTTTAAAGCTATTAAAGCCAATATAAGAATTAAATAAATGATTAAATAGAAAGTAGGCACGATAAGTTCTATTTGGATAATCTTGTTAAGGTGTAAATTCAGTTCTGTATTTCTGGTTTACAAGCAGCTCACATATAGTATTCTTTGTAAAAAATATTACTTTTTGAAAACTATGTACGAAAGATTTAATTAATTTACGTTATTTCGTGTCGCAAATTCACTAATTATTAATTTATATGTAGTAATTTACAAATAAAACTTTTTGTTGGCCGAAACATAGGGTAAAGCGAGGAGAGATGACAGGGGTTGGAGAAATGACGCATCTCTAGTTTCCATAATCATAGACAGGGGGCAGCAACGGCCGTCAGTGCAGTGTGAACAGTTAAGGAGAAAGTACACGTTGATAAATTCATTCTTTAATTTGCAGTTTTTTGTGATTTACAAATGAATTTCATTCACAACTGTTGTTGTGTTGATATATTTTCATATATCGTTTCTATTATTTTCATTTCGCATGTTTATCGCGGCAATAATGAAAAACTTGTTTTCTGTAGATGAAGTTAGGTAGATGGAGATATGGTATTATTACTTGTATAGGGGGGTGCCGGTGGTGTAGTGGTTAGGACTCTGGCTGCTACTCGCCCGATGTTTGAAAGAGTCATCGGGTACGAATCCTGCGCGAGTAGGATTTTTCTCAAGGTCACCCGGCCCCCTGTTTGCGTAGTTTGAGGAGACCGCGCAAATTCAGCTGTTCTGTCCTTCGGAAGCCGTTGGCCCCCCTGGTGTTCTTCGTAAGAGCAGGCAAATGCCGGCACCGGGTTTCCCTCCTCCCTCCCCGGTTATTCATTGCACTACCTCTGAGATACCCATTTGTGCTGTAAGAGAGGCGAATTGACTGGGCATACATACATACATATTACTTGTATACTGCTCCGCCATTTTTTGTCCCAGGGAGAAGGTTTCGTCATCTATCCTAACATTTTGGAGAGACGGCCGCTCGCGGAGGGAGGATTGAAGACGCTGTTTTACTTTCTCAGATACTTAACCTTTATCCGCCGGATTTAAACTCCGCCTATTGGATCTGGCTGCTGTATTTAAATCGCAGTATTTAAATTTTTTGTCTATTTCTGAGTACTTGTACGTATCTGTGAACTATTTATAGTAAAATAATCAAATGATGGTGACGGTGTAATGGTTAACGTGTCGGCTTTCTATTGCAAAGTTCGGGGGTTCAAACCCCTCGAATGGAGGTTTTATAAAAAAAACTATCATCAGTGCCTGGCAGTAGGCAGCAGTACTGTCAGTATGGTATAGAGCCGAAAACAAATGATGTTGGTTGGGTCTATATCCAATACAGCTATAGGCGTGAACAGGACGATTTGAACGGCTACAGTACTGCGATGTGGAAAGCAATAGGGAAACTACCACATTACAATCCCTAGTAAAGATTATATGGTTGGACAATATGAGTTCTCTCGAGGTAAAACAATCCGGAGGTAAAATAGTCCCCCAATCGGATCTCCGGGCGGGGACTGCCTTGAGGAAAACATTTGTCGAAAGTAAATTACGAATAGGGACTTGGAACGTAAGAACTATGAGAAAGGCAGGAAAGCTAGAGAACTTGAAAGAAGAAATGAGAAGAAATAGAGTTGACATTATAGGACTAAGCGAAACTAGATGGGAGGGAGAAGGACAGTTCGACTCAGAAGAATTCACGGTAGTTTATTCTGGAGGAAATAGTGGGAAAAGGGGAGTAGCTCTGGTACTTAGGAAAGATATGATGAAAAGTGTGACAAAGATAATAGCAACGAACGATAGACTGATGGCAATAAAGCTTAAAGCAGTCCCAGTGGACATGCTGATAATCCAGGTATATATGCCAACGTCAGCTCATGAAGATGAAGAAATCGATGAGATTTATGAGCAAATTAACGAAATTTACGAAGAAGACGGAAGAGGAAAGGTAAACTGCATAATAATGGGAGATTGGAACAGCATAGTCGGAGAAGGACAGGAAGAAAATGTTGTCGGGCAATACGGACTTGGGAAGAGAAATCGAGGAGGGGAGAAACTCGTAGAATTCTGCATCAATAATGACCTTATGGTGACTAATACATGGTTCAAAAACCATAAACGAAGGTTATACACATGGAAAAGCCCAGGAGATAGAATGAGATGCCAAATAGATTACATCCTTGTAAAACAAAGATTCAGGAACAGCATAAAGAACGCCAAGGCATTGCAAGGAGCGGACATTCATTCAGATCACAGCCTTCTAATATTTGACGTGAGTACAAAGCTCAAACAAATAAGAAAAACGAGAAGAGAAAGACAGGCCTGGGCCCTAGAAAAAATGAAAGAAAGGCAGAATGTAGTCAGCATGAAGTTGGAAGATAACTTAAGAAAGTTGGAAAACAAACCGAAGACCGTTGATATAGAATGGAATGAAATTAAAACCAGTATCAAGGATACCTTGGATAAAGAGATTGGAAAATCAAAAAACCATGGATCACGAAGGAAATACTGGAGAAAATGAATGAGAGACGAAAATGGAAAAACGTTAACAGTGAAGAAGGTAGAGCCAACTATAGGCGTATAAACAATGAGTTGAGAAGGGTAACAGATAAAGCTAGAGAAAACTGGATAAAAGGAAAATGTGATGAAATAGAACAAATGCAGAAGTTAGGACGGTACGATATGATCTACGCTAGAGCACTCGAGTTAGAAGATAAGAAATCTAATGGAATTAATGGTATGGGAATTATGAATACAGATGGGAAGATAGTCTCAGAAACAAAGGATGTAGCACAGGTATGGGAAGAATACATTAAGGAATTATACAGCAAACAGGCAGGAGCGACACAAATTGAACTGGAAGATGAGGAAAACATTGAAGAAGACAACTTAGGACCAAGTATTATGGAGAGCGAAGTAGAAAAAGCGATGGCGGAACTAAAGAAGGGGAAAGCCACGGGCAGCGATGGAATACCGGCTGAGATACTTAAAGTCATAGGATCAGAAGGACTAAAAGCGATCACGAAATTAATTAATAAGATTTACGACACGGGAGAGTGGCCCCGGGATTTCCTAGAAGTAACAATGATCCCTCTAAAGAAGAAGCCAAAGGCAATGCAGTGTAAAGATTACAGAACGATAAGCCTTCTGTCACAAACATCGAAGATCATCACGAGGATTCTTAATAAAAGGCTGGAGAAAAAGGCAGAAGAAATACTAGGGGAAGATCTATTCGGTTTCAGAAAAGGACGAGGAACTAGAGATTCTATAGGAGTAGTTAGAATCATATCAGAAAGGGCAATAGAATGTCATGATATCTGCGCATATTTCGTAGACTGGCAGAAGGCCTTTGATAGAGTAAATTGGGTAATGTTGATGAAGATATTAAAGGATATAGGTGTAGACTGGAAAGACAAAATCAATATGTGAATCAAGTTTTAAAGGTCAGGTTTGAGAATGTGGACGCCTGCGGAATAAATATCGGTAGAGGAGTAAGACAAGGCTGCTGCCTATCGCCAACCCTATTCAATATATATGGAGAAAGTCTAATGCAGGAAGCTTTAGAAGGCACAGGAGGTTTCAAATTGGAGGGAGGATTATAAGAACAGTAAAACATGCGGATGATCAAGTACTTCTAGCAAGAAAGGAAGAGGAGCTACAAAAAATGATAAATAGATAGTGATAACAGGAAGAAAATACGGTATGGAAATAAATACAGAAAAATCCAAGGTCATTCGAATATCAGGTAAAGAAGAGAATCTGAACATAAGTATTGGGGGAAAGCCTTTAGAACAAGTTTCAGAATATAAATACCTTGGAAGCATCATAACACGAGAAGCAAAATGTACCGATGAGATCAGAACTAGAATAGGAAAAGCAAAAGCGGCTTTCAGGAGAAAGATAAAACTACTTACAGGGAATATAAGGGAAGATATCCGCAAGAAGTTGATAAAATGGAGTATAGCATTGTATGGGGCAGAAACATGGACGCTAAGGAAAAATGACATCAAATACTTGGAAAGCTTTGAAACGTGGACTTGGAGGAGAATGTTGAAGATAAAATGGACAGATAGGATGAAAAACGATGAAGTGCTACTAAGAATAGGAGAGAAGCGAATGATTATACAGACTATCAGAAAGAGGAAGGCTAACTGGGTTGGACATTACCTGAGGAGAGAGAGAGTATGATTAAAGACGTGTTAGAAGGAAAACTAGATGGAAAAAGGGAAAGAGGTAGGAAAAGGTTTCAGCTGATAGACGATTTGAAAGGGAAAGAGAGTTATCAAGATATAAAGAGGACAGCGGAAAATAGGAGTATATGGAGAACCAGGTTTAACCAAGAATAATCACGGACCTGTCTACGGACAGACTACCTATGATGATGATGAATCAAATGAAAAGTATCTTCTTGCAGAAGCAATCTGCTGCTAGCATTACCGATTCAGCGTACAACGCAGAAAAGAAGAAGAAAAATAGTATCCAAGCTCAGAAGAATGATGACAAAAGTAAGAAGAAAGAAAACTTCGGTATCATTACATATAGACGTTCCTTACAGAGGAGGATATAACATATATATAACATACTAGTAGAAGGTGCTTGCATTCTGCAAGCTCATCATCTCACCATGAAAAAACATTCATTTTTCAGAAAAATATTTCATCATTACAAATATTTTTTTATTCTATAGATTTCACCTCGGTAGCAATTTTTGTTTTTCCCTTATGTAAAAATAATAGATTAAAACAATCCCCAAACTTTGCAATTTTAAGAATTTTATACTTTCCCTATTATGGGGTACTAATGTTACACATTTCTGCCAATTTTAAAGTTTAAAGTAGCCCTTCTAGAAGTGAAATAATATTTTTCTAATTGTTTAAATATTAAACATTTTTAACGGCCGCCGCAATATATTTATGGAAAGATTCAAAAGTTTTTTTGTGCAAATGCACTACTCTGTAAATAACTTTAAAATTTCAGCTTCCTAGCTCATCCCGTAGTATGTACCTAAACAGTTATCTATTTTTTAAACGTTTAGAATTTTTAACGGCAACACAAATTAAAATAGCAAAATTTCTTGAAAACCTTGAAAATTTGTTTAAACAATTTCGAATTTTTAGCGGCCGCATTGTAGCACTTTTTCAATATTTTCGTTTTTTCTAGTCGGTTTTTCACAAAATCCTACCTAAGAAAAAAATTTCGAATCTCCAGCTCATTTGGAAGTGCCTAAACATTAATATCCTCCTGTTATATGTTATATATGAGCTGAGATTAAATTTATATTAATAATAATATATTAAAAAAATATTTGCAATGATGAAATATTTGTCTAAAATATGAATGTTTTTTCAAGGTGAGATGAAATGCTTCCAGTATGCAAGCACCTTCTACTAGTATTATATATAATGATATAAAACCTAAGGTACTTCTAGATATTCTACAAAGCTGAAATTTGGAGGAAACCTTGGTGTTGGTCCGAAACCATCAGGAAAAATCGAAAATTCCAAAATTTCCCCTTACAACGGAGTCTTTTATGCGGTTTTGTCATTCACGATGTACTCTTGGAACGTAATCCCAACGGATAGTGACTGTCAAATGCATTTTAATATGAAGTGAGGAGAATAGAAGAAGGGAGCGGATATCTGATGGCTCTAAGGAATTGGATATTTGAGTGAAGATAAGATCGGTTGGAAGTTTAGACTATCAACTCCTGACGATGGAGTCTCTTTATGGGGAGCTCCAAAGTCAGTCAAATGAAAATTCTTAACGATTTTCGAGACAGATAAAGACGTAAATCGATTGGATTCGAGCCATAAGGCGAGAGAGATCATTCTTACAGATACTCTTGTGTACGCTCATCCCTCGAATTGCGCGGTTCCGCTTTACACGTTTTCGTTTTAGCCCTGGCTTCTTTTTAGAGAACTACCTCGAGTTTCACGGCCATTAATTTTACTTAGCAAGGTTCCGAAGCATTAGAAATCATAAGATTTTTCAGCTTTCAGAGATTATGGGAACTAATGAAGGCAGTAATTCTGATTACACACATTAAATAAAGTTGTTGCATTGCGAGCTCGGCGCTCAAATGTATTTCTATGGAGCAGCCTATACCACTTGCACGGTCTTTTCCAGGAACGCATGGACCTTGCAAAGCGAGGGGCGGGTGCATTTCCACCGTCGTTTTACAAGGAAGCCCACAAATATCGTCGCGAAGTCGCATCCATCGATCGACAACACGCGTCGCAAAGAGCGAACTGCCAAAAACATACGAAAGAGAAATCTAGCGAAAAGAACTTGTACGCTCCGACACCCCGCGACCGGGTGAAAACAAAAGGCCATAAACTCAGCTGCAAGCGACATCTTTCCCGGTTTGCGCTTTTGTCTAAAAAGGAATTTTTTAAATCTCTCTGATGCGACGGCTGAAAAAGACATTTCCCGCTGCTTCTGCAGCCTCGCATGAGGACCACGTCTCTTGGAGTTCCGGAAAAAACATTCACCGTCATGCCTGCATTGGGATTCCCGAAGAGATGGCGAGAGGGGGAGAGGAAGAGATGGAGAGGGGGAAGGAAGAGGGAGGGGGAGGATAGGAGGGGGGAGGAACGGGGAGGGGGAAGGATGGAGAGAGGGGGTGGGGGAAGGAAGGGGGAGGGGGAAGAAAGGGGGAGAGGAAGGGATGGAGTGGAGGGGAGGGTGGGAAGGAGGAGGGGGTGGGGAGAGGAAGGAATGGGGAGGGGAGAGGGGTAAAGAGGACGGCGGGAAACTACATTTCTTAGGTAAAGATGACCCAAGTTTTGACCCGCGGTCTGCTGAATATTATAGGAATTCCAGCCTGTGCGCCAGAAATCATTTGAGCGCGAGCCTTTTGCTCAGTTTAATGCTGGTTTCGCAACCACATGTAGCAAATCGAAATTACAGCAGCGTACGTTTAATGTGCCTCCGAAGCGGATATAATTCATAATTTTTTTCTTTCCACCTTTGGACTTGGCGGCAACACGCATCGCGTGTTTGTATTCATCAAACAAAAGGCAAACAAATTTTTGTAAATAGGCCCTTAAAAGGAAACGGCTGTCGGGCATAGCAACCACGACCGCATCACATCAAACTTCTGACTACGACTTCCCCTCCCTCTCCCAACAATGTCAACATTCTCTTCGTTTTGCCTAATGTGGAGAACGGCAACTTGAGGTCCATGTGGCCCCTGAGGTTATGCTAATGCGGCCCACGAAGATATGTTGACAAAGTAATTTATTAAACTTCATATAATTACTTATGGTCCACAAAATTTTTCTTAACTAAAACTTCAGGAATAGATTTAGACTGTTTTTATGATTCCACAAAACCACTCTGTAACTTTCAACGAAAACGCTTATCCGACGCGCAGAAGCTTCCAATGCCCCCCCCCCCCCCCATATGGAGGTCGCCGAACTCTCCACTTAACAAAAGCTATTCCATCGAGCTCAATCACGAGTTTTCCAAACTATCTCTGAAGCAATAACATAAGAGTTGAGAGCGTCATATTGCAATACATGCATTTTCTAAATATTCATATCGTAAATGTATCAACATTGAGAGGAATTAATAAATAAAAAAGATGTGGTGAATTGTGGCGCAATAATATGTTAAAATACCCGCGCAGAGAATTAAGCAGCGCCGTTGGCGGATCGCGACCTCAAACGGCGGAGGAAATGGACCGCTTCCTGCGATATGATGAGGTCGTCTTCGATGATGAGCGATGACTCCACAGTACCACGATGGGGAAAACCACGCTGTTTACTCGTGACGTCACACGGCCACACATTACTAACGGCAGAAATGACCACCGCTGACATTTTCCCATGTTTTTCGATCGTAATTATTCCATGAATCATCTCGAACTTATAAAAATACCTAACAGTGCACGGCGATAGAGGCCATTATTAGCCAGCCATACACGAGCGGACTTTTTGACGGATCTGGCCCGCCAAAGACCAAATCCTTTAGTTAAGGGAAAACCATGAAAAGGGATGGAATCGTGGGACCAGGTCCACCGGAATAGGTCCGACGGACCAATCTCTCGCTCCCCGCTAACGACCGGACTGTGACACACAGATTCCTCGATTTATCTTGCCTTGAAACCTTCATAATTTTAATATCTTTTGTTTCATTAATTAAAATACTAATTTACACATTCATATTGCGTAAAATCATTAAAAAATTAGTACTAGTTCAGGGTAATTCAGCTTTAGGTGCTTGCGACAGTGAAACTGTTGAATATTTGGTATTTGTTTCATTCTTAGCTCTTGTAAACGAAACGATTTTTCACATGAGTTTTCATTTGCTCTTTTTACTGTGCGTATTTACAAAAACGACGTAAACGCATTTCTCTATCGTCTGATGTTTCGTTTAATTTCTTTATTTTTTAATCATTCCTTTTACGAGCTAGACTTTTCTCCCGTTCTTCTGGAGTTACATATATCTTTTTCGTCATATCTTAGAGGTCATCCAAAGTACAAAATAAGCCAAAAATTAATTTATGTTCACGAAAGAAACGATATAAACAAATATTATCATCTAAAATATTTTTCAAATTAATTTTCAATATTCCGAAAAGATCGCATTAATTATTATTAATAGTCAATCAATACGAATGTAATTATAATTTCATTGTAACATCGTACAATGCATATATATATATATATATATATATATATATATATATATATATATATATATATATATATATATAACGCTTTATTATTAGAAGCACAATACAAATTTCATTATAGGTTAATAAGAATAATAAAATTCATCAATGAGCTTAAATGTGCTTCGATTTTCCAGACGTAATTTATACTGGTTTTAATCAAACCCATTTATGGGAATAATCAGAAGTCACCATTAAAGTTTTCAGTGTTCTTTTTATAGGCAAAGGTTTTCAGCATAATCTTAAAGGAATAAAGATATAAAGGTTTTAAGATAAATGAAAGCTTACTATTATTATTGGCAATTACGATCAACAAGTACTTAATATTATTAATAATAATATCTTTTCAGTAAACATGGGAACGGTCGCATTAATGCAAATGATTACATCAACGTACTAGCGTCTTCAGTCATTTCAACATTATGGAGTGGGATAAGACCGTGTTGAGTGAATTTATTGAGATGTACCGGCTCAGGCAGTGCCTATGGAAGATTATGTCTGAAGAATATATAAATAACAATTTTAAAAATTCGGCGTATGAAGAGCTCGCAAAATTTTTATATTCCAAAGGGATGATTGATGTTACCACGAAAAGTGTGAAAGAAAAAAGTCAAAACCTGAGAAGGGCCGTAAAGAAGGATAAAAAGAAATCTGTGTCACACGTAACTAATTCTTAAAGTCACTTTAAAAAAGGAAAAGGAGACTACGGTGTACAGATTGGAATTAAAATTTAAAACTCCTAAACCGTAAATTTACCCAGAGAGCACTCACACGTCAATAAGAAACAAGGAAAATTAAAATTATACTTACAAGTTTGCAGGGCGAAGATGGCCTACAGGGACCTGTTGTCAAAAACTAGCCTAAAAAGAAGAAAATGAAAACACACACGCACAAGCACTCTGGAATCTCTAGATACGTATTTCGGGAGCTATGCTCCCATCTTCAGTAGCTGAAGTCGTCGTCATACGACGGCGGATTTTCGGCCACTGACTATGGGGCCTGGCCCGACGACGGACTAATCCTCAACGGACCACGGAAATTTTATGTAACGTTTATGGGCGTCGAGAGATTTGACCCGCCGGACCAGGTCCGTTGAATCTGATCCTAAGGATCAGGTCCGAGGACCAGATCCGTCGAAAAGTCCGGTCGTGTATGGTTGGCTATTGACTCGCGTTGACGAATGACTCGATAAGAAAGTAGTTCTTTGGAAACAATCGTTATTTGAGATTTCGCTGCCATTCGAAGGAATTCTCTAGAGAAATTGGAAAAGAACAAAACAAACGTAATCCGGTAAATGATGCATTAATTCTAACTAGAGATTTGCCCGTTGAAACTCAACGGGAGAGTTATATTCATTTCAATTCACCCAGAAAATGAAGCGCTTGAAATGTAATACATTTCAAGCGCTTCATCGAATACTCCGATTGAGTATTCGATAACGTCACTGTAATTATCTGTGATTTTATATTATGGCATCTACATACTACTTTTCACTTTGTCTTACGACCGTCTTCAGTCCGTTGGTCTCGGGGTAAAGTTAATAAACACGCGAATAACTCGATCAAGGATTAGAAATTAGGCTTTTCGCGGACGACACCGGCATTTAAAAAGAAATAAGCAATCCGGAAGACCACCAGTATTTCCAAAATGATCTAGAAGCTATTTCCGCATGGTGTAAGGAATGGCAATTAGAGGTCAACCAAAAGAAAAGCTGCGCCATCAATTTCTGGAGAACCAAGAGTATCTCGTTGGATGTTAATTACTCGTTGGACGGAGTAGAGATTCCAGTTTCAGACTCGTCGAAATAGCTCCGAAAAAGTGAAAGAATTATGTCATATATCCTTGGTTCGATCGCAGGTCGAACATGCGTCAGCTGTGTGGGATCCCTAGGAAAAGGGACTCACTAAAGAGATAGAAAAGATTCAGCGCAGGGCAGCTAGATTTGTAAAGAGGAATTACAGCGTAACATCATTAATAGAATGTCTGAAATGGACATCGTTAGAGGAACGTAGGCTGCAGGCTAGATTGAAACTACTGGTAAAATTTATGTCGGAGGGACAGTGAGGATAAGATTAGCGAGATCGACTGTAGAACGGAGCGATATAGAGGATCATTTTCCCTAGGACGATAAGAGAACATAATAGGAAAAGATAACGTAGGAAATCTATGGACCCTTGGTGTACTGCACCCCCTGCCATCCACCAAAAATGTGACTTGCAGGGTATCATGTAGATGTAGTTGATGTAGATAGAAAATTTAAATTTGGCAGAAATTTATATAATAATCAGAATTCGTTTATTTAAGGTCGACATGGTAATTTAAGAAATAACTGTTAGTTTGTGGCGTTATTTTGAGGGGGAGGGGGATATATTGCACCTCCTTCGAATGAAACTGATAAATTTTGATTTAATGAAACAATATTTTATCTAGACAGAAAATTAAAAAATATATAATTTACATCATATTATGTTCCAGAGAGTTTAATTCTATCTTGGCTCATTAATGCTTAGTAAATGCACCATTTTAGTGCTATAATACGGAACAGACTTTCCTACAAGGGTACAGCACATTCTGAATCTATTAAGTAGTTAGATGGTGGAAGGAAAAGGGAATGGAAATGACCAGAAATTGAGAAAAAGGAAGAGGAGGACGACGTAGAGTTTGCATAGGATTAAAAGGAGCTGTAGCACAAAAATAACAATAATAAATTATAAAACATTTTATACGATCGAATCATGTCAAATCATTGTCAAACGGTAAGATTTCATTAAACTAAATATAACGTTATTTTTAATGGATTTATTAAAATGATAATATAGAAAATATTTCGAAACGAATTTCTAATACGATTGAAAAAATAACATTCTATGGCTTTTATTTAAATTTCTTTAAATAAAGCCAATTTTCAGGAAAAAATTCAAAACTACTACTATAGTTAAAAGAAAATTGCGCTCTTATAATATAGTTAAAACTCATTGCAGTTCTTGTAAGTATTTAGTTCAAAGTAAGTTATTACACATTTTTCCTTTGATGGTAAATTGACTGTTCATTAACATATATCCTGTTTTAAGCGTAATATTAAAACAATTCAATTATTAAGTTAAATTCTATACGTTTTAAATAACTTATAATTTGCTCAAATATTTCAAATAAATTTCTGCAGATTATTCATACATAACCTCTTATTATTTCCATTTTTCTCTTATTTTCAGCCAATATTTGGATAAGAATTTTACCTCCCTGATAATAATTTTTTAACAGTATAACAAAGATAACTATAAAAACACTGATTTTATTGTGCATGAAAGCCAAACCAGATCATAGCAAATTTTAATGATTTTTCATAACGAAATCAAATATCTTTGGAATAATTCCATGATGCTTTAATACGAGAGAGAGGAAGAATGAAAGAAGGAGAGAGAGAGCGAAAGAGAGAGGGGGGGGGAGTGAGAGACAGAATTAAATGTTCCATAAATTAAAACTAGTTTTGGGCATATAAGAATTCTATAGCATAATGTATTTCTTTTTCGTAAAATTTCTATTAGCCAAAACTAATTTTGCTCTCTGGAACACTCAATTATGTAAATTTTACATCCACTGATTACTTTTTAGTGCATATAAAAGTTAGTTTCATTAATATTTTATTTCTATTTTATTTTTACTAAATACTTAATTCACGCATGCCCGTCATATTTGACGGGAAATTACTCTAGTACGTTCATAATCCGCCAGGACTTTTATTGTAGCAGCAACTATAAACAACCTATTATTGTCATTCGTAGCACCGAATATAAACAAAGTACGATTTATTTAATTAGCATTAGTATGAACGATTATCTACATTCGTATTTATGAGATCTTCTGTATCACGTATGTATTTTAATTTAATTTTTCTTTTTCTCTTCCGTATTGTTTAATTTTCGTAATATCCGTCCGTTGGTAATTTATCTCTTCTGGAATTTCCCAATAGAACTCATAGCTCATCAAATCGGCAAACACATAAATAGTATCTTTTTAGAGTAAATGCCAACTAATGGGGATAATAAGACGTTTCATATTTGCAATTTAATGTTCTTAGAATAGAGATAGAATGAATAGAATAGAACGAACTCGGACTTCACAGCACAGCGCCTCCATTCGTTCAAAAATATATTTTAAACACTAAAAGTCTACAATTGTTGAAGAGAAATTATGGCCTAAGTTAAGACGAGTTCCTTTTTAATTTATGAAATGGCAATTAGTTATTCATTTCGAAAGACTTGGACTCCGAAAAGGTTATTTAAAACATTAAAAATTAGTTTGAGGATTTTAAATTAGACAATTTTATGCCGTGTGTAAATTAAAATGAGTCTTTAAAAATGCAAATCGAGGTACTTTTCGACAGGATGAACCATCTAATAATAAGATAATGACAGATATACGGTTTAGCGGGTAGATTTTCCGTAATTTACGATTTCAAGGGACGTGAAAATACATTACATTTTATTTCAATAATTCTACCTTTATGTTATTTTGTGTTAATCAATACGTTAATTTTGTTATCTTATTAAATAATTTATCCTTGTATTCCTTAATATTTGTGAATTAATTGTAACCTTTTCTTTAAATTTCATTTTGAATTACAGCAAACTGATGATTTATTGTAAAATATACGTTTTTAAAAAGTTTTGCTGACTTTACAATTTTAAAATTTAAAAGCAAATGAACTAATATTTTTTGTTGAATGTGATCAGATGAAACTGTTATGCATGCGAATCATGTAACAGGCTGCAATGAAGGTTTCTCGGGTTTCCAGCCGGGTGGTGATTTGGTTTCCCAACGTTTCTATGGCTGCCTCTGCCATCATCCTCAGGGTACCTGAGATTCCGTGAGTTATGACATCCCAACCTAGTGGAGGTTGGCCCCGTCGCATTGCCAGCTTTGCTGCAAATGCAGATCTATGTTATATAACTAGGTTTTGTCCACAAAGGCTGTCAACCCCTCCCTACTATCGTGGACGCTTGTTCATAGGGAGGGCATCCTGCGAATCAAGGCTTGCAATGGGTCGCTTGTAGCGATCCCACCACCTAGCCTTGATGTCGCCTAGCTTGTGCACTCCTTCGTGCGATGATACAGCTACCTTGCAGTAGAATTCCCCAGACATCCTCGGCAAGAGGACGTCCAGGGTTTCCACATTTCCGTCTATATGCATCCGGCTGACTTGGCCGTACCTACCACGAACATATATCAGCCGGAGTGCATTGCTTTGCACAACCTGCAGCCTGTAGAGGGAGCTCTTGGGCACCCTAGACAGACCGGAGCTGCGCACGTCAAGATGGGCCTCACGCAGTTCAGGTAGAGGCGTCTCTTGGTGTCGGCCGGCAAGACGTCCGGGCGCACAATCGGACGGATTCTTGATAACGCCCCGACTTCCTTGCGGCGGACACTCTCGACCTGATGCTTCCGAAGAAACCTCCGGTCCAGTACTATTCCCAGGTAGGCAACCTCTGTGCTCCAGGGGACGACGTCCCCCATCACCGACAGGTAGGCTCCAGGCGGCGCTCCTCTTCCAAGGAGGATCACGACGGACTCGGTCTTTGCTGCGTTGACTGCATTGCGGCATCGACAATACCAGGTGACCAGTTTGTTGACGACCCACCGCAGCGTCTGCACGGCCGCGTACTTCTTGGAAGAGCGAGACAGGAGCGCCGCGTCTTCCGCGTACAAGGCAAGCGTTGTGTTCCACCCAAACTCCCGAGGTGGGTCTTGTGTGAAGATGTTAAAGAGTGCCGACCCCAGGACGGACCCCTGCGGGACACTGGCGCAGATCCGCAGATTCGACCAGGAGCCAGAAGACCCTGAACGTCCTGCCCTGTAGGTACGACTCGATGAGATGCACTAGCCAAGCAGGAAACTGGAGTCGATGCAATTTCAACAGGAGTGCTGGATGCCACACGCGGTCGAAGGCCTTCGAGATGTAAAAGAAGGCCCCTGCGACCGCATGGTTTCTGTTGAAGGCGTCAGTAATGAAGTGGGCCACTCTACCCAGTTTGCTGGTTAGTAGAGTGCCCCTCACGGAAGCCGAACTGCTCATCCGGGAGAAGGTTCCTCTCCCGGAGAATATCCTGCAGCGGCTTCTGGATAAGACCCCTAAAGATCTTCCCGAACCCTGCCAGGAGATATATTGACTGGATGTCTCCGGGACCAACCTAGGTCCCTGGCTTCTTCGGGAGACAGATGATCTTTGCCCTCTTCCAGCCAGACGGAAAGTATGGAATCCCGACGCAATCGTTGTAAACGGCGGTCAGGAATTCTGCTGCAGCGACGGGGAGTTGTCGAAGCACCGCGTTCGGGATGTTGTCGTCCTCGGGAGCCCTCCTCAGCACAAGGCGGCGGATCAATGCAATGATCTCGCACACTTCGAAGTGAGGGAGCTCCGCAGCATCGAGCAAGGGGCCGCGATCTAGTGTCCCCAGCTCAAGCGCGATGTCCTCTTCGACCGCGTCCGACTCTGCTGTGGCCGGGTTTCGGCGAAATACCCCCTCCAGGTATTCCGCCATAATCCCGGCTTTCTCCTCCGGAGTCCCCTTGGACGATCAGGGGGTCCCGCCGCTGGGTATCGCAAAGCCTCCTAAAGGTTTTCCTGATGGACTGGTTTTCCAGGGAAAGCGTGGAGAGATGGAGTTCCCACGCGTCCGAGCGCACATTTCGCAACATGCCTCGGACCGTCCTGGAGAGGGAGTCCAAATGGAGCCTGAGGTCCAACGTACGGTGGCGCTGCCACCTCCGCTGCACGCTGTTGCGCAGCGTGATCGTCTCCTTGACGACACGAGGCAGAGCAATGCGTATACCCCCAGCTACGACCACCTGCTGGATCGCAGCTTCCATGGCCTGCTGGACGGTGGTGGTGAGGAGGTAGGCCATTCGGTCTGCCTCCGCACACGTCCTAGGCAGTGTTGGTTCGACTGGCAGTCTCTCCGCGATAAATTCACGGAAGTGCTGCCAGCCGACACGAGTTAGGCCCAGCCGCTGCGAAGGTGTTACCCGCACTGGCGAGTTCCCCAGAAGTAGCAGGGTCGGATTATTATCTGAGGACATGTCGCAGATAAAATGCATGCTAAGGAACGCCCTTATGTTGCTGTTGCAACATCAAGGACGTCCCTGGAAGGAAGATGGGTGGGCTCCGATGACGCGAGCACTGTGAGCCCCTCTTCATCAGACAAGTCTTTCAGCCGCACGGCCCTCGGATTGTGGACTCTGAAATGCCAACTGGTGTGCTTGGCATTCAAGTCCCCGATGACGATCGAGGGGAGGCCATCCCCGACGACATCCATGACCCCATCCGGATCACACGCCCTCCTGGCGGATAATACATCTAGGAGACCCTGATCCTTCCGGTACAGGTCCTGATGTCGGCGGATACAGCCTCCATCGACCTGTAGATTCGCACCGGATAGGGGCGATGCTTCACAGATCGGTGATGAGCAGTGCCGAGTCACCGTGCCCCGCCACCGTGGCGGGCTGGCCGACCCTGTCTGAGCCATAGATCGCCCAGCCAGGGATCTTCCACACGTCCGCCGGGCGGAGGTGTCTCTCGTTTCGGCGGCGACTATGGCGTGTTTCTCCTGCAGGAACGCCCGAAGTTCTTCCGTCTTCTCCTTGACACCTCGGGTGTTCCATTGTACTAGGATGCTGCATCCCCTAGTTCCCATTATTGGAGGATGGGATGCGCTCCTTGACCAACCCCTCCAAGGGAGAGAGAGGAGTTGGCCGGACGTTGAGGAGATGTATTTCCTCTGACTACTGAGTTGATATCGTTCATATAAATTAGAAATAATAACGGATTAATTACACTACCCTGTGTTTCGAGGACTTCTCATCTACTACAACCTTCTACTTCATACGATTTAAAAATTCACGGATTCAACTAACATTTTTGGAATTAACGCCTAAGGTTTCTAATTTCGTCATTAACTTCGTGTGAGGTACCTTATCAAGGGCTTTCCTAAAATCTAAGAAGATGGCGTCGGTCTGACTATTATTTTCTCCGCTTCTCAATATAAAATTCACAAAAAGACCGTTTGTTTTTTGTATGGAATTTCTGGATAATCAACCTCCTGGGTTATTATAGCCGTAACTCCTTAAACGCCAGACACACAGACAAGGGGGGAGGAACAACCGGTGCCGGCATTAGCCTACTCTCAACCAAGAGCACCAAGGAGGCCAAGTGCTTAACGTCCCTTCCGAAGGACGGAGCGCTGACTTGCGCGGTCTCCTCAAATAACACAAGTAGGGGACGGGACGATCCTAGATTGACATATTCCGACCTCCGCGGATTCGAACCTGGGACCGCTACGTGGAAGGCCAACGCTCTAAGCACTCCGCCATTATAATATGTGAAGGCAAATTGAATCGAAAAATGTACGAAATAGTTCTGAAATAACAATAGAGATGATTGATTCATGCGCGTACCCTAGATAGTTTATTGAAAGTTCTCTGGGAATATTATTAATCCAGAGGGAAAAAACTCATACAGGTAGGATTCTCCCTGGATAGTTTATTGAGAGTTCTCTGGGAAAATTATTAATCCAGAGGGAAAAAACTCATACAGGTAGGATTCTCCCTGGATAGTTTATTGAGAGTTCTCTGGGAATACTATTAATCCGTAACTTAGGGTCCCGGAAATTCCTGGATTTTCCCGGATTTTGACTTAACGTCCCGTTGTCCCAATAAAGATATTCAGGACACCCATTTGTCCCGGATATTTTGTTTCTGTTTTACAAAATCTCCTCGACACAAACATTTCATAAATGTGTTTAATCGGAACCATATTATACTGGAAAATACAAAAATTATCTTGTTAAGATTGGTGGTATTCCTATTTTTCGACATTGAAATTCAAGAGCAGACCACAGAGATAATCTTAATGCAAAATATCGTAATTTTTACATGCATTTAATGTATAGGTATTATATTAATGAGGATTATACTTATCGCTCATTTGAGTCACGAAACTTGAAACACGAAAATTTGGACCAGAGCCGATTACCAGATAATTTGGAAATTACGGATAGTTGTTATTATTTAATGGAAAATTATAAATATTCCGCTCTTACTCATGGAATATATTATCTAATATACTTATATGTTCCATGTGGCTGAAATGCTGTTGCCCTGGAGATCGCGTTGGTTTATTTACGAGTTTAGACCTTGGTATATGAAGATTTTTTAGCACTTGCATTATGCAAGCACCGACGACTCGTATATATCATTCTATATAGACGTTTCTTACAGAGAAGGAGGAGGAGATAACATATAACATACTAGTAGTTGGTGCTTGCATACTGCAAGCATTTCATATCACCTTGAAAAAACATTCATTTTTCAGACAGACATTTCATCATTACAAATATTCTTTTAATTCTAAAGATTTCGCCTCCGCAGCGATTTCCATTTTTCCCACATGTAAAAAAAATAAATTAAAACAATCCCCAAATGTTGCAATTTTAAATATTTTACACTTTCTTCATTATAAGGTACTAATCCTACAATTTTTAGCCTAATTTTAAAGTTGTAGCACTTCTATAAGTAAAATAATATTTCTCTAATTGTTAAAATTTAAATAATTATTAACGGCCGCCGTAATTCAAAAATGGTAAAATTGAAATGTTTATTTGTGCAAATTCTCTACTCTGTAAATAATTTGAAAATTTCAGCTTCCTAGCTCATCCCGTAGTACCTAAACATTTATCTTTTTGTTTAAACTTTAAGAATTTTCAACTGCCAAACAAATGAAAATATCAAAATTTGTATAATCCCGATTTCGTTTTTCTATGAATTCTACTTATAAAAAAAATTTCAACTCCATACTACATGCGAAAATACATAATCCATGAAAATTTGTTTAGGCACTTCCAGATGAGCTGGAGATTCAAAATTTTTTTCATAGGTAGGATTTTGTACAAAACCCACTAGAAAAAACGAAAATCTTGAGAGAGTGCAACGATTCAGCCGCTAAAAATTTGCCATTGTTTAAACAATTTTTCAAGGTTTATGTATTTCCAATTGTGCTATGGAGTTGAAATTTTTTTTAAGTAGAATTTTTGAAAAAACCAAATAGGGATATACAAATTTTGATATTTTAATTTGTTTGTCAGTTAAAATTTCGTTACACTACTCTGTAAATAACTGGAAACTTTCAGCTTCGCAGCTCATCCCGTAGTACCTAAACAATTATCTATTTGTTTAAACTTGAAGAATTTTTAACTGCCAAACAAATTAAAATATCTATATTTCTATAATCCCTATTTCGTGTTTTTACCTACCTGTAAAAATTTTCATCTCCGTAGCGCATTCGAAAATGCCAAAACCTTGAAATTTTGTTTAAACAATTGCAAATTTTTAACGGCCACATTGCTGCACTGTTTTAAGATTTTCGTTTTTTCTAGTCGGTTTTCCACAAAATCCTACCTAAGAAAAAAATTTCGAATCTCCAGAACATCTGGAAGTGCCTAAACATTAGTATCCTCCTATATGTATGTTATATTCTCCTCCTCCTCTGTAAGAAACGTCTATATATAATGACTAGTAGAAGGTGCTTGCATACTGCAAGCATTTAATCGCATATTGAAAAAAACATTTATTTTCAGATAGATATTTCATCATGCGAAATATTTCCTTAATTCTAAAGATTTCTTCTCTGGACGGGTTTTTGTTTTTTCATTATGGAACAATAATGGAGTAAAACAATCACTAATTGTTGCAAATTTCGAAATATTATACTTTTTCCACATTGAGTTAATAATGCCACACATTTCTGCCAAATTTTAAATTTATAGTACAATTAAAAGTTAAAGAACATTTATCTAATTGTTTAAATTTAAATAATTTATAACGGCCAAAATAACAATTTTATAAATTGAAAAGTTTATTCGTTTACATATATTAATCTCTAAATAATTTAAAAATTTCAGATCCCTAACTTGAGGCGTAGTTTCTAAGCATCTACCTATTTGTATCAACTTTAAGAATTTTTTACTGCCAAACAAATTAAAATATCAAAATTTCTATAATACCTATTTTGTTTTTTTACAAATCCTACCACTGAAAAAAATTTCAGCTTCGTAGCACATACTAAAATACATAAACCTTGAAATTTTGTTTAAACAATTGCGAATTTTTAGCGGCCTCATTGTTGCACTTTTATAAGATTTTCGTTTTTTCTAGATCAGTGTTTCTCAACCGGTGCTCCGCGGAGCACTGGTGCTCCGCAAACATGAGGCAGGTGCTCCGCAAGCCTTTTAAAAAATTAAAGTGAAAAGTCCAATTATTGGAAATATAAACTGTTTATTAGAAGGAAGTGTAAAGACTTTTGCCTATCACGTTATGATAATTGCAACACTGCTTTGATTATAAAATCTACTTGTTCTGCCATTTCTTTCCGAATATGTACTACGTTTCCTTACCCATCCCCCAACCTCCTCCAACTTTCTGCCTCCCCTTTCCTACTCTGCAATACCCTCCCTTCCCCATCTTACTTTGTTTACTTAGAAACATATTCACTCCCTTTATTCCTCTCTCCAATTCACGGACCTTCTCCTTCCACATTGTATACATAAAAGAACATTTTATTGCCTGCCAACCAACCTCTCCTTCACCATTCCATCTCCTCTCTCTTACTCACCAATTTCCTTCTTCCCCCTAGGTGTAACATTTGCTATAGATTCTATATACTTGCATCTAATATCTGAATATTTCTCCAGCAAAGATATCGATTTTTCAAATTGTGTTTCGATTTGTACTGACGGTGCAGCAAATATGACAGGTGTACATGCAGGATTGATTGCAAAATTTAAAGAAGTTGTGCCAAAAATTAAAATTACACATTGTATTATTCACCGAGAATTATTAGCATGTAAAAAGTTAAGCTCAGAGTTAAATGAAGTGTTAGAAATATCCATCAAAACAGTAAATTTAATAAAATCCAGTGCACTTCACTGCCGATTGTTTGGAATACTATGCGATGAAATGGGGTCTGCACATTCCACACTATTATTGCATGCAGAAGTTCGCTGGCTGTCCAAAGGTCGAGTGTTAAAAAGGTTGTGTGAACTTAGGAAGTATGTAGTGTGTTTTCTGTGTGAGAAAAATTCAGATCTTGTGAATACTACAAGGATATTAATTGGTACTTGAAAATTTGTTATCTTGCAGACATTTTTCAGAATTTGAATGAGTTAAATTTATCACTACAAGGATCATTGAAAAATGTTTTTCACATGTATAGTAAAATAGAAGGGTTTAAAAAGAAATTAAAGTTATGCATTAACAGAGCCAAAGACAACTACTTACATATGTTTTCTGGATTAACAGAGCTTCTGAATGAAGTTAAAGATAGAAACAATGAAGAATTTAATTTTGCAGAACTTCAATTGATCATTGTTAATCACTTAGATACACTTAGTGATGAATTTGATAAATATTTTCCTTTAAACAAAGATCCAAGAGTAGGTTCTTTGTGGGTATTAGATCCATTTAATGATAATCAAGGAAATAACTTATCACTAGAAGAAGAAGAGTTACTAGCTGATCTTTCCTCAGACTGAACATTAAAAATTTTAAAAAATTTCCTCTTGAAACTTTTTGGATTAAAGCTTTCACTGAATTTCCACAGCTAAGTGAAAAAGCGCTGAAAGTCCTTCTTCCTTTTTCATTGACTTTTCTATATGAAAGTGGTTTTTCTGTAGTTACTGAAATAAAAAGCAAGCTGAGAAATCGTTTGGACATCACTTCAACATTAAGACTATCTCCATCCAAACTTAGCCCAAGGATAGATGTACTCTGTTCGAACATGCAGGCCCAAATATATAATTCTACCTAGTTTATAATACTAAGTTTGTAGTATTTTCTGCCTTTATAATTAAAGGACTTGCTAAAATGTTTTATTTGTTTTATGTAATAACTTAATAACGGTACTAGCTATCAAGTCACTCAGGCTTTTATATACCATAGGTTTTGTGCTGAGGAATACATTTTTCCATAATTTATTTACAGGTATTTACAGTAAGAACTTATTTCATTTTGTGGATCGTTTTCATGACAATGTAATATTCATGTACTGTAAAATGTAAAAAAAGTACATGCATATATACAGTACCTTACTTAATTACAGCAACAATTCAGATACCCTTGACTACAAAATTTTTTGTCTAAAATTTAGCCAAAATTTCTTTTTAATAATAAATTTGCGGAACGATTCTACGCGTATTCGAAAATCAATGGCCGGAAAATGAATCTCCATTCTTTCAGGCGTCGTTTGGTTTAAAAGCCGCATTCATAAAGGGATTCTAAGTGATTTTAAAATGCGAATGAAAAATATGCTGCATCGCATTTGCTTTCATTTAATTTTATGTCAACCTATAGGGAGAGGGGAGGGTTTTGATTTTATATAATAGAAGGATTTGGTCTGGTGCTCCTCCTAAATTAGGGGATATCGTGGTGTGCTCCACGGTCTAATAAAGGTTGAGAAACACTGTTCTAGATGGTTTTGCACAAAACCCCACCTAACAAATAAATTTCGAATCTCCAGCTCATCTGGAAGTGCCTAAACATTAGTATCCTCCTATATGTTTTATGTTATCTCCTCCTCCTCTTCTGTAAGAAATGACTATATATAATGATGTTATATCCTCCTCTGTAAGAAACGTCGATATGTGAAATTAATATAAAAGTTATTAATAAACAAAGTTTCCTATTCTTAGTCGCATTTTGCCTACGATACAAAATCGCAAGTTCTATGTTTATATCATGTTTATTTGAAAAATTTAAGCTTTTAAACGATGTTGCCTTGCCGACCGTGTCATTGTTAAACCTCGAAATTGTATTGTCGCCTAATCCTTATACTATATGGGTAAGTAATGCGTGTTTTGAATGCTTTAATAAGAGAGAGAAAGAGAGGGAGCGAGGCAGAGAGAGAGACAAAATTAAATGTTACATAGATTAAAAATAATTTTCGGCGCAAAGAATTGTATAGCGTAATGCATTTCTTTGCTAAACAATTTCTATTCGCCCAAAACTATTTTTACTCTCTGGAATATTTAATTGTGTGAATTTTATATTAATTGTTTACTTTTTAAAGCATATTAAAGTTGGTTTCATTAATTTTTATTTCAATTTTAACTTAATACTTTATTCACGCATACTCGTCATATTTGACGGGCAATTACCCTAGTTTAGTATATTATCCGTAAACATGTTCTTTTGAATTAGTTATGTTAAGCGTTTGATTGTGAAATTACTTCCTCTCAAAATTTCTTTATTTACCAAACGTGTTAGCAAAAGTGTTTCCGCCTTGACTAGGTTTCATTTGCACACTTACGTTTTTATTACCTCAAGCACCAAGGTAGAACTTCCCCCTTGAAAATTTACAGTTTTAAATGTTTTCATTATTTTCTTTTGTAAACTTGTCTGTAAAATCTTGAAGTCCGTAAAGTTTTCAAAAACTCCAAATATTTATTTCCTAGGATTTCTCTACCAAGCTATAAAATTTTAAAAATGAAAAAGGGACAATTGAGATTTCAGATAAATGGATAGTTTGGTTATTTCAAGCATAGCCATACTTGTCGAGTGTCTTCTTATCACCTGGCGCTGAATGGGCGAGCGAAATGTACAGCTCTGCTCCTAAATTAGGATTGACAGCTGTGAAATACGAGTCCAGTATCAGCAATTCTCTATTTTCAAGAGATTGCTCGATCTATTTGTATTCCCATAACTATTCGCTTCATCTTATCTTATCTTATCTTTTTTCGAAGTGTCCGGGTTCCCTGATCTCGCCTGTTCAATAGATATACTCTACTGAAACTCGCTAATTTTCAACGGTCTGCCGATGGCGAACTGAAAGAGGCAACGTCGTACTTGGCCGTGTGCTTCAGATATTAATTTGCCTCACCAAAACACGCGGATGATCTAATAAACTGAGGAAGGAAAGACATTTTCGGTAAAGACGGTGAAGCACGATGGCCTCTTTAAGAAATGTTGGTCACTTAAAAAAAGAGACATATTATTGCTGCGCGTTGATGAAGTAAACAAAACATAACAGTAGAATGAAAGAACCGTTCTCATTCTTGTTCCTTGGAAATATTCTGAACAAACTGTTGCACATAATACATTATAATTGCCTAGAGCCAATAATTTACAATAGGAGTGATAAGGATTAAATAAAAATATTTATTATACAAAAAATTTATTTTATACCTACAGCGTTGAAACAATAAATCTTCCCTCTGTGAGAGAACATAATTATATGTGCGCAGTGGGACAACAAAGCAAAACTTTCATCATTTTATTACAGCCCAGTAGCATCCATAACGTTACGCAATCGAGTGTCTTTATAATTGACCTTCGAATTAATACTTTATTATGAAAAATCGAGTCTTCCCCTAGCAATACATCAACAAAAACATTTCCACGGATCACGCACGTTCCCGTAGATGCCTTTAGAATCTTCTCCCAACGCGAGACCTCTTCTGACGCGTCCCATTCGCTGCACAGTTCTCCAGACGCATCAGATATTCGGAAAACACCGCATTTGTGTGGGTCGGGTGGTCGAGCATCTCGCGAGATCCTCAGAAATACAGCAGTCGGCGTCTGCACGGTCACTTCCACTCGGAAGATTCCCTCGCTCTTATTCCCTCCGCTTTGAGCCGATTCAGCATTGGCAGGTAGATGTCCGGCGTGAAAGGCAGCACCATTCCCTTCCTCTGGATTTCTCCTGCGGAGAGGCGAGGGACAAATGAGCAGAAGAGGACAACGCGAGGCGAATGTAACGGACCGCGCTCGATTACGATACGATTCTATTTTTCGGCTGCATATGACAGGGACCATATCCGTCTTAAGGGGGAGGCCACATGGGCCTTGTCCAAGGGCTTCATTTTAGAGGGAGGCCTCAAAATTTGGAGAGGAGAAATAAAACAGAGACTCAAAAGTTAGAAATACTTATGAACTATTAGACAAGAGGAAAGACACCGTTCTTTATTTCAGTTCCGACAAAGATCGTGTTCCACTGATAGCGTGAGTTTACTTAATGCTTTTTGTTTATTTAATATTTTAAATTTTCCAGTATTTCTTTATATCCTCCAACCCACTAAATACTGTATATTGTTATTCTCTATGAAATCAGATAGGCAGTAACCGTCGCAACATTTCTACAAACAATGCAAAACCTATAAATAATTTTTAGCGAGGGAACAAAGATTAAATGCAGCAAAGTTTATTACGTATATTAAGTATATTACGCAGAACCGTTGCGGGTACTGATTAGCATTCCGATATTAAATGTCATGCACAAAGCAATGACCGAAAAAGACGAAGAGAAAGCTTGTAATACAAATAAACCGCATTACAGTCAGAACGGCACACGAGAGACATCGACGCGGCGAATCCGAAAATTTCCTCGGGATTTTCACGAAGAATATTTTACATTTCGCGGCGGTATGACTTCGTTTTTCGAGGAAGCGAAAAAGAAAATTAATAACGGCAAAGTACGATTCGTCACCCGCGAAACATCGAGGCAACTCCGTAAAATATCGTCCCTTAGTGAAATGGAGAGAAGACAACCTCAATCGAGAGATCAGCAGCACGCAACAAGGAGTTAGCGACAAGGCGTGAATTGCTAACAGAAATTTTGGTTTCTGGGGAATCCCCGAGGAATGCGAAGGAGTGGTTAACCCAATGGAGGGAGCGACATGTTTACGATGAAAATCGTTTTTTCAATGAGAGACTTATTCACTCCACACGCCTCAGATACGGATTTAGCTATGAAAGTGCCATCATTTTCCGCTACAACGTAAGATGCGATCAGAGAAAATCCGATTGTATTTTAGCTGAAAAGTTTCTCAAATCTGTAATAGTGAAAACAATCTTTCAACATGGAGAACAAAATAAAAAGTTCAAATGTCCTCACAGACCACACGCCTACGATTGCTGATCAATATACTAATTATTTCTCGTAGATAAAATAGTTTATTTTAACTAGTACGTTATGGAGGCCCAAACGATCTGAAAAAGGTACAAACTTGAGATTACTTCGTTTGAAACTAATCTCGAAGGCTGCCTTTCGAACATAAAGAGATTATGTCGAAAATGATTCATCAATTAAATTTTGCTTGTTCTATGAGAGTTATAAAAAATACTGGAACCACTTTAGCAGTGAATATCAGTACATCTGGGTAGATATTCGGTCTAACGCCTTTTTTCTTCCGATAGATTTCATTATCAGTATTTTGTTCACCAAACCGCGAGCTATGACTAAGTTTTAAAGTCTCTGTTAATTTTCTCCTGTGAAATCATCAGACAATAACACTAAAAACGTGATTTGCAGGGTAACATGTAGATGTAGCGCACAGAGAGTTTAAATGGTATTTAATAGGTGCGTGGTGTGTGGGCGACCAGTCTACTGGTGTTGTTGTCCTTCCTTCCTATATCAGATCATATCAGGAACGCTATATTTTCGGAAGGCACGGTAATTAGGATTAGATTCGCGAGATCTATAGTAGAACGGAGCGCTAAAAAGGATTGTTCTTTCCAAAGACGATTAGGGATCACAATAGGAAAAAATCTGATGTGGCCACCACATGACTTTCTCCATATCTGTAATATTTCTAAAAATTACAAATACGTTAAATGATAATGAATATTTTAAGGAACTGCGAGAGAAATTTAAAGACGTTACTAAGAACAGAAATAGACATACCGTAGCCTTCTGATATTGGATATTGCCAGGAATCTCCAAAAAATAAGAAAATAAAAAGGAGCGTTACTAATTGTAAGACGTAACTAAGCGTCAATTGTTAACAATAGTCGCCGGTAGGTGGCGGCAGCCAAAAAATTAGTTTTAAAAATATCTCTTATTATGGGGAAATGTTTCAAACAAAGGTTGCAGAAAAGTAAATTTCCTACAACTTCTATTCCAATATTTTTTACATTAAAGAAATATTAAAGTAAATATTTAAAAAATCTGATGTGGCCACCACATGAATTTCTCCATATCTGTAATATTTCTAAAAATTCCAAATACGTTAAATAATAACAAATATTTTAAGGAACTGCGAGAAAATTTTAGACTTACAAGGAACAGAAATAAACTCAAACCGTAGCCTTCTGATATTGGATATTGCCACACAAATCTCCAACAATTAAGAAAAGAAAAAGGAAACTAAGCCTCAATTGTTAACAATAGTCGGTAGGTGGCGTGGTGGTGGCAGCTTTAAATATAAGATATCTCTTAAACAATGCATTATATAGAAAAATGTTTCAAACAAAGGTTGTAGAAAATTAAAGTTCCTACAACTTTTATTCCGATACATTTATCAAATATTAAAGTAAACATCTTAAAATAACGGATAAGTGACAAGAGTAAACACCCACTTCCGGTTAACCGATTTTTACCAAAATCTAATCAGCTCTTCTGACTTTTATAAAAATGTTAAATATGAAATTTCACGTTGATTTGATTAATAGTTTTTGAGTTAGAGCACCCACAGAAAGCTATCATACACACACACACACACACACACACACAGACACCATCGAGAAAATGGTCAAAACGTGTTCAGGAAACCTCAAAACGTCTATTTCCGTTAAAATCTCGAAGTCGATTTTTTTCATGAAAACAATACTTTCCCCTATATGGAGAAAGTAACAAAAAATGGGAACTGCTAGGGACATGTTTGGTGCACAACAAATAAAATCTATACGGTAATGTTTCACAACAGATTGCAGTGGCGTATCCACGAGGCGGGGGGAAGGGGTAGAGGGTTAAAGCTCTCCCATGTCATGCGGTGGCCTCATCAGATTTTTTTCTTTTACTCTGGTTAATTTTTCGTTAAGAGATTAAATATCTTCATTTATGCAAAACAGCAATCAAGAATTAGTAATTTTTAACGTGCAATTACATTTTCACCGCATGAATCATGCGTGCGTTCATGTTTTCTGAATTGACTTGAGGTACATGGCCAAGTAGGCGGTGCGGACGGAGAGGGAGATTTCGTAAATTCTGGCCGTTTCAATGAACTCGACGAACGAAAAAGAACTAACAGTTGACTGTAGTAATGCGCTCCTCGTATACCTCCATCTTTTACTTTTTCAGTCTCTATGGCTATCTGTGATGATTCACTTTCTTGAAATTGAGTTATGAATTTAAACCTCCACCCCTTCACTTCAGATACACGGCATGACGAGTATATACGAATGAAATCGTGATGAAGGTTGCGCAATGCTGTTATATATTCTGAATATAAAGAATATAATTTATAGAATATAAATTATCCAAAGGAGACTTCGCTTACCATCGAGTATCATTTTGGCCGCTATAGCTGCTGGATACCCGACAGTTTTGGCCATTGCTGAGTAGCCCTCAGGGTCCCCGTAAGCAACCAGACTGATGCCTCGACTTTCCTTGCGGCCGTCTGGCCAGCTGATTCCCAAGTTGTGACGAAGGATCACCAAGTCCCTTTCGCCGCGCTCTGCAAATGAAACATAAATGGGATTCGATCAACGATCGCGTTCCTAGGGATCGAATACGAAATTCGACCAAGAGGGGAGTGGTCTAGACCAGCGTTTCCCAACCACTTGTGGTCGGCGAAGATTTTGTTGGTGGTCCGCGGAGGTTTCCAAAATTAGTTTATTTTAGGCCACACCTCATATTTAGCTGGGATTATTTTGGGAAAAATACTCTACTCTACTCTACTCTTGTACTCTATCACAAGTATTGAAAATTTTCATTAATGGAGATTTTACTAGAACATTTTCCCATTCCTTCATATCTCCCGATTCCTCCTCTCTGCCATCCGTAACTTACACTTACTGATATTATTACCTCATAAGCTGAGAGTGCTCGTGCCGTTTGGAAATAGTCTGCGTATATACTTGAAAATGGTCAAATAAACTACGTAACCAAGTACCCCTTTTCTTAATCGTAAGATACAGTAAGTAGGTTAGTGTGAGGAGTTGGTCCGCAGGGCCTGAAAGGGTTGCTGAAGTGGTCCTCGGAGTTCAAAAGGTTGGGAGACGCTGGTCTAGAGAGAGCGAAAGAGGCGTCCTCACCTAGCACCAGTTTCTTGGAGAGGAAATGGGAGACCGTGTCGAGGGGCGTGGACAGTTTGAGAAGAGGGTCGTCCTCGAGGAGACCGAGCTGCTCCAACCCGTCCACCCTCGTCCTCACCTTGCCCACTCTATCGAATATCTTCTGTTTGAGGTTCTCGTAGAATATGTTGCTGTCGCCCTCCCCGAGCAGCATGCAGATGAAATGCCTCTGTTTCGAAAATGAAATGACGCCAGGATCGAGATATCATATATCATAGAATTTTTAAGACGTGAAATCATAATATTCAACTTTATAGTAGGTATGCATATTCACAGCTATTCCAAACTAACGTATTGTAGCCAGGGTTGCATAAGATTACGGATACGTAACAGGCGCCATTCATTTGTTCTTCGGTTGCATTTTAATTTAATCACAATGCGAACTTTTATTCTCTAATGCCACTTTTTTGTGACCACAGTAGCGTTTATTCAAGTAGTCGCCAAAAGCGACTCAAATTTGAATACTCGGGCTCAAATAATGGCTTGAATCAAATGATATTTAGGATCCATAGTTCTCTTACTAGGACATCGTTCATACGTACCAACGGAAACCAACGATTACTTTTGCGAAAGGAATGCATCATAGACGTTTCGATGCGTAGACAACGCATCCAGTAAGCGAGCGCTTCACCGATTCGTTTGGCGCCATTGGCAAGAGCCACCTCTGGGACAGCTCTGCCTCCGGCCCACTCTACAAGTCCATCTTACCCATGTGATGTCAGGTCCTTTGGGATGCAAGGCCGGGTGAGGCGAAGGATCCAGAAGTCCAAGAGTCTGCATTCCTTTGATTGTGTCGGAAAACCCTTTGAAACGAATAGTTCCCCTGACAAGGAGAAACGAGTGTAACGTATTTATGCGTCGAAATTAATTTTTTATCGCAATTTTCAACATAAAATGACTTTGTCACCAACGCAGTGTTGAAAAGTCACCAAATTGATAGAATATCTTGGAGGGTTTGTCTATAAATTCATGAATAGAACTGATTTTTTTGGTTGAGTCACAATGCTTTTGCATTCATTGCTCAAAAATTTGCATACATATAATCCTGCACAAATGACTCATCCAGCAATCTTTCTCACCTGAGAATTGTCTTGGCTCCTGGAATTCTATAGAGATCTGCGTAAGCAGTGCTGTCCCTGTTTGGGAAGCCCTCCAGACTAAACCCAGGGAGAAAGTCAAGAGGCTCCGCACTATCCATCAAGCTCCCTCCTTCCTCCACTTCTATAATCTACACATGTATTCAATATTGAAAAAGTATAAAATAGCATTCTCTCACAAAATTGCAATGATCATCATCATAAGCTTTCTTTAAAGATAACAATGGTGAGATTAATCATGATGTATCTTTCACCTGTCCATCTTTCTTGTACTTGGCTCCACTCAAAGTGTTGAGCAGGACACCCCTTGGGCTCCAGGAAAACTTGTAGCGAAGAGGGTTATCTGAGAATTCTGGCGCAGGAAGTCCACCGCAGTAAGAAATGAACGAATTGACCTTCCCTCCACCTTGGTGGATCTCATCCAGGCACTCAATTGCCAAAAGGTGGTCCACACCTGGATCAAGACCTACTTCATTAACAATAGTAATACCTGCATCACAAGCCCTATCAAAAAAGAAAAAAATCATGTCTGCCATTAGGTAAATGAATCCATCAATATTTATGGGTATTTATGTAGCTTTGTATTTATTAGCCTTTAGTGATGGAGAAAATTCATTTTGTGTGAAATTTAGGCATAACTGGCTATTGTTGAGAGAATCACAAGAGAATTATGCAGGAAAGACCATTGTAGTAAGAATCTCAGAAGAATTTTCATGTTGGTTGTTATCTGCATTTTGCCATGTAGCAAATGAGTGCCAAAACTTCTTAGGGCAAGGGTTAGCCAGTGTCATACTTGACATACTTTTTTGCTGACAAGAGTTTGACAGATTCCAAAGATTTTGGTGCCCTTGATAGCCATCTATTTTGCCAATATCTCTAAGTGGTTTCTAAATTATCTGTTAAAAAGCTGAAGGTATGAGGTGCAATCTTGACTACACCATAGAAAGTTATGACATTCACCCTCTCCTAGTGATGCTTGGTGAAAATACGAAATGCAGTTGATACAACCTACACTACACAGTATTGCTACTGTAAAAACCAATTGTCAAATCAGTAAACTATGAATAAAAACAACTTAAAATTTCCTAAAATAAAATTATTCATTTTTCTTTAAACAATAATTTGCATTTAATGCATTATATTTTTGCCTAAAACACAGGTGGATTTTTTAATGCTTATACTATCAATTTCTACTACAGTCAATATTTTTAATTTCTCTGCTATTTTGTTAACACACTAATGACTCTAAATATTGAATTTTAAGTATTGGCAAGCTAATATAAATGCATTGACCAACAAGATGCACTTTGATTTTTAAATAAATGTTTTAGAAAAAATTTCAATGCATGAATATATGCTTATATTTTACAGGAACAAAAATAGCAATTCAACATACAAAAATTGCCAAACAAAACAGTTATTTATCATATAATTCCACTCAGTTCCTATAAAACTCATCATGCGAGAAAGAAATATATTATATACAAGTAGGGTGTCCAGATGTCCTGGTTTTCCTGGATTTATCCTGGCTTTCAGTGTAGTGTCCTGGTCTCCATAAAAAGGTTTTTGGGACGTTGTACTGGTTTTTGGGTTGCAGTCATTTTGTCAAGTAGTTGGTTCCAAAAATCGAATTATCTAAAGGATAATTGCTAAGGGGCATCTTATTATTAGTACGATTTTTCTTTGGTAAATGGCTCTGGTGTGACAGTTTAGAACACAAAATAAGTAATGGACTCAATGATGTTTAGAATCACAGTGTCTCAAAACTAGAACCAATATTCCTCTAGCATTATATTTATTTGCACATCAAAGATAGAGAAAACCGGATGTTTTGCTCTTAGATTTTTACTAACATATACTCTAAATTTAATGCTTTTTGTCTGACCACTTTGTGGTTACATAATAAATCCACAAAGTAGTCAGACAGAAAGTATTACGTGTACTTGACTGACTAAATGCATGAGTGTGCATCCAGTGTAACATCACCAAAGCCTTAGAGATAGTGAGATTCTGTATGATCATTCAGAATACAATGTTTAATGTGATGACAAATTGCTTGTACAATCTCTTGTTTTAAAACTAACAACTTTTCAAATTACAGTTATTTTTGTTAAGTGCATTTGCAACAGCTTTGTTTCTTATGATAGTCTTCATATCTATGAAAATTATCAGATAAATAGGTTAGTTTTGAAAATATTGTGCAAACTTTGCGTTTTAAGTAATAAATTTAAACCCATTTATTTTAGGGAGCCTCTTAACTTCAACAGAAATGCCAAAATGCAAATCTGTCTTCATAGAAGACTACCAGAAAGGAGTTTTATAGTTAAACGAAGACACAAAAACGAGGCTGAATGCAGGTTTTGTTCATATTTCACCAAATTAAGTCATGGTAGGAGAGTGGACTTACAAGATCATATAAATTCTAGAAAACATTCATAAAAAATGCAGATAAGTATTTCAATATCAAATCTGGAACACTATTTTGTCAAGGAAAATTTAACTGAGCATAACAATTTAACCATAGCTGAACTAAAAATGGCCTATCATCTAATAAGGCATCAACAGTCATTTATAAGTGCCAATTGGACCTTAAGTCTTGTCGGTGTACTATTTCATGACTCACATATAGCAATAAATTATTCTAGTGCACGAATGACAACCATTACGCTAACCAAAATGTGTTGGCTCCTTATAAGATCAACAAGGTTTTAAAGGTTATCAATAAGGCTGAAGTTTTTGGAGTTTCTATCAATGCTAGTGAGTACACTCCTTAAGCCAAAACCAAGGGATTGTGAATAAGCCCAATGCATTTCACCCACCAAGTGGGCATCCTCAGAGGCAACCTGAACACAACAGCAACTGGAAGTCAACAGTTGACTGAGTGCTGAGCTATCTTTGTTAATGCTAGTAATTACAAATCAGACAAAATATTTCCATTGTTTATTTGCATTATTTCAACAATGAAAAAGGATGCAGACTGAACTCCTCAAGATAGATTGCTTACCGAATGAGACTTTAGAAACTGTTATCAATGACATAACCAATTCTCTGAGGGAAAATGGAACATCAGGTGTTGCTTTTGGAGCTGACAATACAAATATGAATTTTGGCGGGATCAACAGAAAAGGTCAAAACATTATGTTTTAGTGGTTAGATCCTGTGTTAAAGATGGTAGTTGCTTGGCTCATATTCTTTACAATGCTGCCCAAATTGCAGCTGGAAGACAAGGTTGACATGGAATTATTTACCATTATTATAATATTATTCCACTCAAATCACACAAAATGCATTTACGTAATATGTAAGTGCACATAACTACTGCAAGTCCTAGTTATGTCCCAGTTTTTTCTTCCTCAGAACATAGAATGTCCTAGTTTTTCTTCCTCGTCATCTGGACACCCTATATACAAGACATGTAGGCCATACACCCTAGGCAAAATGCTTAAATTTGATATTTAAGTATGAAATGTTTTAAGTTGCACTAATAAATATTAAGCTTATTCCAAAACCAGTTTAGAAATCTGCCGATATGTATATTTGTTGATAGTCTTGTAAAACAAATACTACGTTAGCTTTCTTTTCCTCCTATATGTGGAATACTGCAACATGTTGACTCATTCAGTATGTCATATTACTTTTATATTCTCTGCTCAAAATACATTTGAATCATTTGTGCGAAGAAATAAATTTTGCGTTGCACAAATTATCTAGAATAAAGGCCACTGTGTCTTCTAATATAAAAGGCACTCATTTGACATGATTTGTTCTTGCATGGATTTTGCCTAAATATCTTTGCTCAGAAAATGTGCTTTCTTTCATTGAATCTTACATTTGGTGGAGTTCTTGCATTGCAGGAGTGCAGTAACTGGCAGTCACCATGTTCTTGGAATGTGCAATGCAAGCAGTGGCAATCGATGGATGCAGAGGATAAGGCAGCAGGGAGATGATTAGATCTGCATCTTTCACCATTGCTTCAACATGATCTGGGCGTCCAATGACGTCAACTAAGACGGGCTCTACTCCTGGGAACCTCGTGGCCACCGCATCTGCTTCATCCTTTAGAGCTGATGCTGGATTGGATAGATTATAAAGGGAAGCATCTTAAATGCATTGCTAGAATTTTTATAAATATTATACAAAAACTAGTATAAAAGCCCGTCAATATGACAAGAAGGAATATATTTACATATATATTACTCACAGGGGCGGATACAGGGCAAGGCGACCTAGACGACCGCCTAGAGCCTCGCGCCTGGCCCCTAAAGGCAAGCTAGGAAAAAAACACGTTGATGGTGAAGCGTGAGCAATCGCGCTCGAAACATCATCCATTGTGCGTTTCACGTCGTCCGTGCACTAAGTGTTCTTATGAGAGAATCGCCATCCTACGTTATTTCCCTATACTGCTAATCCTCGGCGTTGCAAATTCGTGCAAAATCCAGATTTTCGTCGTTTTTGGCATAATTACAAACTTAAACACCTAACGAAGGATGGAAAATTAACAAAATGAGTAAGAAAATAAACTAAATACTTTTTTAACCGAAAAATCGCCGTTTTTCCATGGATAAACAATAGTTCCCGCGTTTTCATCGAAACTTCCTAGTTTCTTCAGCCGCATTCGTATTTGAACGGCCAAATCTCGTAGTCTATTCTCTGAAATCACACGAACATTTTTCTGTAGCTTTCGAAAGTGTTCTATTAGTCACACATACCATTAAAAGGAACATGTAGCGCAATTCATTGCTGTTAAAAATTAAATAAAACCGAACGAGGCTCTCACATTCTGCATCAGTACACGAAATTTTCACTCTCTTGCTAACTTACGTACTATTAGGAATAGGTGGGTAATATATATAGATGAAATGGTGAGAAAAGATTCAAGTTATTTTTGAAAGTGGAATGAACTCAATATCTTGATTGGTTTTTGAGATATGGGATTTTACATCTGAGCGTGAGAAACTTCTGCCGCCTCGTCGGAACTTTTTCGCGTACCACGAAACGTAGGCCAAAGAGACACCTAAATTTCTCTTTTCCAATCTTGTTTGGGGACTTGTCAATACCGATGAATCATGGGCGATTGTTGGGATTTCAGTTATCTTGACAGGTGTTTTTGAAGTGTTTAAGCAGAGGACTTAAGAAGCCGATGGGCCTCGGACCTCGTTTCGCATTAGTTCATGCTGGGAACGAGAATGGCTTTGTAGAGAGATACTTGCTTCATCTTCTTCGTCTCTAAATATTTCATCGGAATCTCCGGCCGAGAAATGCTATAGAAAGCTTTCGCGAATGTTTATTTGGATAATAGCTACGAGCGATTGAAAGAAACAGATCTGGAGAGAGGAAGATAGGAACACTGAGCTTGTGCAGTCACTCACGGAATGCAGTCGGAAAGAGAGTAAAGGTTAAATGGTTTTGCGGATGTGTTTGAGATCGAGTAGAGCGATGAAAAGAAATAGACCTCAACAAACTCCACCTCTCGCTTGGAAATCCAAAATAAAAACAAATTTATTTCCACCGCTCTTTCTTGGACGTAAATTGTACGTCGGACGGCGGGATGTGAAATTCTCACCAAATGTATCGTACAATCTACTTAGGACGGCGTTGAGTTAATAAGTCAGCATCTTAATATTAGAAGTGAAAGAAATGTTTACAGAGTTTGAAAAGTCCCAGCGCAAAGAACCAATTATACGTTTTAGATGATGAAGACGATCGTTGTAAAAGAGAACTGGCATGTTCGAGGACTTGATCAGTCGGACTTCGCTGGTCCTCATAGTTGGTTCGTAGTTTCCGTGAATCGCCAATAGCTAAGTGGCGTTATCGCAGAGCATTTTATTGTATTCGTGAATCATTATCATAATTAACATCGTTATTTTAATTTGACTAAAATATTTAGTTTGGCGTTATTACATTAAGAAGAATAATTAATCCATTTAAGTATTAAAATGCCGGAGAGAGATTGGGATAAAGATAGAAAGTTTCAATCAAGAGCAATTAAAAGGAAAATGCGTGTTCTTTTGGAAGAATCAAAACTTACTTTAAAGAAAATTTTCAAGAGGGAGTGCAGTAAAAAAAACTGATCCTAGTTGCAGTGTATCTTATTGATGTTAGGGGCCATCCTTAAATGATGTCACAGCATTTTTGGGATTTTTGTCCCTCCCCCTCCCCCATCTGTCGCAAAGTGTCACGTAGGGCTTCATCCCCCTCCCCTGTGTCACTAAGTTGTCACACAGTCCCTTAAGAAAGGAAGATATTTTTATATAACTAGAGTTAAGACTTCAATTGCTAAAAATGAAAGACGAGAGAAAAACAGTGTACTGGAGTGCACTTTCCATTTCTATAAGTAATAACTATTATAAAGGTTTTCATTGGTATTGTTAAATTATTAATATAATATATTATGAATAAATATATATTTCTAATGTATATATGGCATACAGACATTCTATAGACAAAATTTCATAAATTATTGCACATTTTGTCTCACAAAATTCCAAAGATAGAATAATAAAATAAAATAAATAATCAGTTCTACAATAAAGTTTCCATGGAAAGTAAAACCTTGTCTTTTTTAATTTAGTCATATTGACTATCTAAAATTAATGATATGTCCAGACATCATTTGTACATAAAAGAAAATCAAAACATTCAAATAAAATTATCACTTTTTATAAGTAAATATTATAGATAATGAAATACTCAAATGTAGTAGATATCCCATTGTATGCAAATACAATACCAATTAACATAAAAATTACATGTACATACTCTTTAAACAATGTCTGGCAACTCCAACAATATACAAAGTTTATGCTTTTCTATTTTTGTAACTTCAGTAAGTATAGGATAAATTCATTAAAAACAATTAAATTTAATAAAAAATGGACAAAGGAAATGAAAAATTTGAACTTAGAAATTATGATTCTTTCCATGGTGCTGGGAAAATCTCATCCATACTGTAAATATGCGTATTATTTGAATCTCCATCATCTGTATCATATTTTATTCCATTCAAATCCAAATTTTCTTCATTAATCCATTCTGCATATTGAACATTGTTCTGCTTTGTTAGAATAGCCATCATTTCACGCTGTCGTCTAGCAGCAATACGAATTGGCCTAACTCTTTCCTGAATTTGTGACATGGTCTCTGTCTGCTTATGTATCTTATAGTGTTTCTGTAACATGACATTTGAAGCAAAATACAGATTGCAGGTATTGCATATTCGATTTCTTAATTCCTTTTAAATAGATGGGCAGTAGAGATCATATGGCATAATTTTGAAACTTTTGGCTGATCTTGGTAATATTTCTTCCAAATCAATACAACATGCAGTGAAAACAGATGGATACTTCAAATTAAGACCTTGTTCATCTGTTGATAATGGAGCTTTTTAACCTGCATTTGTGTGTTTGATTGGAATCAGTGGAGGTAGGAATCGTTCCCTTAAAATACTAAAAATTGAGCTTCGAGGTGCTGAACAACAGTTTATGTCTCTGCACTTTACAATCTGTGTAAAATATTGGCTAGTTCTCAAATGTTTTGATGACCAAATAGCATCTTTTGTTAGCAAATATTCGGGATTAATCTCTGAATTTTCTGGACTTATATATTTGGCTACAGTTGGAAATCCATCAATTACCATCTGCCCCCATATTTCTGCCAATGTATTGCCGTAATATTTTCTTGTCTTTTTCAAGGTCATCGTCAATCATTTTGCCTTGTCAATCAAGATGGCTTCCATAACGCTCATGAGGAAGAATAACTCCAGACAGTTCCTTACTTAAAGATGCCATCATTTTCTCAACATGATTGAAAGAACTCCTGCCAGGTGCATTGGTTGCAATAAAAAGGGCATCCAAATTATATTGTAAAAAGTGATTGATTCCAACATCAATTACCTTCTGGTATCGAGGATTCTCATCAGGGCCACCATCCACAGTAAAAATTACCAAAGGTTTTACTTCATTCTGAAACCTTGTGATACTTTCACATTCTGGTAACTTCAAAAGTATTTCAAAGTCAAATGCATGTGAAAATGCTGTTGAAGAAGAGTGCTTACTGGATCTGATAGCTATAAAGGTTGGGTCTGAGTATCCTACCGCAGTTGGATTACCATTTCCATTTTTTAATTTCAATTCCAGCATAAACTGAAGGTATCAACTTATGTCAACCCAATCATAGTCTGGTAAACTCACTCGATACTCAACATGCATGACCAATGAGGATTGCTCCTTTGCTGCTGTTAAGCCAAGTGGCACTCTAGCCTTATCATCTTGGCTCAAGAAGCATACTTCATTTGGTCCAAAAATTGAAACAATTTCTTCCAAATGATTAATAGTTGCTCTGCAAAATTGCCCATCAACATGTTGGAAGTGTGCATCATTTTGAGCTTTCATGAGCTTGACTGGGACAGTGATAACATGCCGTTTCCCTTTTAAAGATGAACTGCATTTAGGAAGTAAGCGAACATAAACACCATTTCGACTTAAATTAAAGCCAATTTTATTTAATTCTTCAGTAAGCTCATCCAAAGTTTTGATACCTCTCAAACTATCTTCATTTCGTTGTTCATGTGATGCAGAACCATGAATAGCTATATTAATAATAGCTTTTAACAACTCTGGCTGATCCAGGTCAACTCTTGCTCTACCTACTGTATCTCTCTTCTTTAAAACTTCTTTAATTTCTGGATTTTTTCGTAAATTTCTTCCTGTTTTCTTTTTCATTTATCTCTTGATTTTTCCTGTTGCTATTGGTCAGATATTTTTATTTTAAGCTCTCTTTCAAGTTCTCTTTTCTTTTTCTCAATTTCTTTGAGTTTTTCGAGTTGTTAATTAGTAAGTTGTCCACAAATCTTCCTTTTATAAAATCCTACTAAATCACTGTTTATTATGTCTATTTTTTCTTAGTTCATCTTGTACTTATGTTTTTTATTTATTGACAATATCTACAATACAAGATGTAGAAGGTTGTTCTTTAGTAGTTGATTTCTCAGGAACTACACTTTGAACTTTATTCTCCAAAGTAGTGATATTTGATACTCTTGATTGTTTTTCCCAAAAGCATAATAAAGTTCCTTTCTTTTTACTGCTCAAGCTTCAATTTCTTTAATGATGGAGGTCACTATTGATGGTAAATTCTGAATTTTTTAAATACGATTCTTAGCTTTTACAGTTTCTTGCTGCACATCCTTTGGTTTCTTTGATGGATTTGCCTTTACATACGACTTAAATAATAACTGAAATAGTGTATCTTTATCCATTCTGTGAAATAAGAGGGTCATTATTTTATGTTTACACAAATACAAATATTTTACAAACTAAGTCCAAAATACTTAAAAGACAGAAAAGAAGCTCTTTTTATTTTCCTTATTTAATTTCTAATATAAAGTAAGATTTAAATACTAGATCCATTCACATATTTTATTAAGTATTTAACTTAAAAAAAAACAAATTCAGTTATAATTTAGTACATGCAAGTATATATACCTGATTTTCTTGTTAAAAATATTCTAGTATTAGAATAAAACAGCAGTTTTTTAATTACCTACATTCTGAAATACAAAAATAAACATTTAATTGTATATTATAAACTAATATGTATATAGTGATGACTTGCCAATATTTTAATAGCCAGTTCTCTAAAAAAAATTTTTTTCTTGTCCAAAAACGAAAAATATGACTGAAAGCATTATTTTAGAAAAATTATTGTTATTGTACAAGTAATGTTTATAAAACATTCTCTTTGAAAAATTAATTGATTATTATTTTATTTCTATTATAGTTAAGAATGACTTCATTTCATGACTAAAACTTACAGTAGGCGATTAAATATAGTAACAACAAAGTAGTTTTTGTGTGAGGTTTAGCTTTGCATTATGTTTTTCAACTGTTATTTACAAGTTCCCACCAGAGGGCCAGTGGCAGGAAAGATGAGTAAAACAGAGAATAAATAAAAATTAGTGAATTTGTCGGTTCAAGAAAATTATTTCGCCATAGTCTCCATCTTTACTTATTTAACAACATGAGAAATAACTTGTTTGCGCCGTACTGGAGTTTGAAATCCCGCGTCAAGTCTTCCTGCAAATGGCGGCTGGCAAGGGGTTCAATTGGACTGTAGGCTTCTTAGCCTACTAGTGGGCAGTAGGGGCATGAAGTCGCTAGAGTTGGTCGCTAAAAATTTTCTAGAGAATGAACAATAGTGCTCTCTGAAGCTGAGTAGGAAAACCTGTTACAATAGGCGTTTCACGGGCACCACCTCTGCAGCACCCATCTAAACTTTTACTCGAGCCCACTGGGTTGGGTAAGTTGGTGGAAGTGGTTTTCATTCCTCCTCATATTCACTGTGTTGAAAGGCATCTCCATTCAAAGAAAAAAGAAGGGATACTGTTATAAAAATTTCATTTATAACGGTATCCCTTCTTTTTTCTTTGAATGGAGATGCCTCTGAACACAATGAACATGAGGAACGAAAAACACTTCCACCAACTTACTCAACCCGGTGGGGACGAGTAAAATTTTTGTTCAGATTCAAATTTCCCTTCCCTGGCTCAGCCGAGTTCCAATGGAGTACTGCTCCATGTAATTCCAAATCTCGCCACATTCAGTGCCTTGCAGTTCAACATCTCACCCGTAGAGGTGCTGCAGAGGTGGTGCTCGTGAAACGCCAAAGTACCATATATTGTTTCATAACTTATGTTTAATATTATCTAACTTGCTAAATGTGGTAAAAATAAAATTTTGAGACTTTTGAAAATATGGCAGTTATCTTACAGCAAAATCATTTCCAATTATGATGTTAGAAATGTTATTTCAGCAAATTTTAGCCATAGAAATATACCCGACATGGTATCTATAATAGATTAAATAGCTCATGTGTTCCAAAGAAAACTATCTTCCCTGATTGATTAATCCCTGCTTTATTTTTAACAAGCCTTCCTTTATCCTTATGGCCAACAATACCACCATTCCTGTAACTGATATCCACAGTTCTGGTGTAGTAGTTAATTGCTCAAAATTACAAAAAAGAAAACAATAAAATAAAAAGTAAGAGGCAAATGAAAAGAATATTCTATTTATTTGTGTTATATTAATTTTTCTTTTTTGTGTTTAGTATGAACACAGATGCAGTAATTTTAGCTGATAGCTAGATTGTTAAATAGTTTTGCTAGTTTTGTAAATGGTTGCTATAGTATTATTTTAGGTGCTAGATTGAACCTAAAATCATTATATCTAGCTACACTGGATTGACAACACTGGATACTAATGGCAATAAAATAGGGAGACGTTAAACTCATGTTATCCCAAAAGTACAGAATACATAATTTTAAGTTTATAAATAGGGCACTCAGCAGATCTTCCTTTCTGCACTAGTCACAAAGCTTGTAATGTTTCACGGGGTTTAAGATGATTTTAATGACTGTTTGAGAGACTTCGAGAAGAAGGCCTTTACTACCACTTCTATTTGTACTCATTGCTACAAAATGCCACCATGCAAATAATGTAAATTTAATATAAATACGTCAATCCAAAACAATTTCCCACTCAAATAATGCAATCTGCCGGAACTGGAGAAGCGTTGCACAACAGATATGCACGAGAGTCATCTACGTAATATTTTTTCATGCTTTATTTAAGCACCGAGTCAGGATGACGTTAACACGAATCATCAATGACATTAATTCAAATATGGGTAGTAATTTTTGAACGAGGTTAAGTCAAATTGATGTTAATTGAAGCAACATTAAACCAAGGACACACTGTACAGAATCCTGAAAACTTCAGGATATTTTATAATAGAATTTGCATGTAACAAATTTAAATAAAACTTTAAAAAAAATTAATTCCAGAACAAAAGAGCAAAAATGTTGTGTGAAGAATGCTGAAAATTAATCTACTATAACCTGTCACACTAGCTGCATCAAGTAGGTATGACATTTTGGCAAAAATAATAATAACATTCTTAAAAAATTGAAAAGAAAATAATTAATAGGATTCAATTTCTACATAAACTAAATTATAAAAATGAAGTATAGAAATTAAGTACAAAGCATAAAATCATAACATACTGAATCTTCTTTAAAGAACTGTAAAATGTCATTAATGGAGGACAATTTTTAAATTTATGTACATAAATTATAATTACCAATAATTCAAGTTTCAGGTCTTAAAATTCCAGCTAGTTCATTGTTGTACTCACAATAACTATTATTGAAGCATTTAAATTCATGATTACCATGCAATATAAACCATAGTATTATTTATCATTTGAAGAATACTTGATTACATACCTACTGTAAGAGCAACATTCTTATCTCGATTTAGATACTCCACAACTGGAGCACTTACAAATCCAGCTCCTAAAACAAGTACATTCTTGGATGCTGCTTGCCTGTCCATCATTGCCATTTGTGAATTCCTGTCATATAAAATTCCACATAATAATTTTCTCAAAAAGAATGACAATTAATTATAATATAAAGCATTTTACATTCTATTCTTACCACAACATTTCTTGTTGGCTAACAATTTAACAATTAAATTTCAAATATGAAAACATCTGTTAGCAGCCAAAAAGAGTTGTGTTCCAAAATTGACATTTGAAGAAAATTGTTTGCATATATTAATTCTTGTTTCAGATAGAACAAGTAACAAGTAATTTTCATGGTGGGATATAAAAAGCATAAGGAATGATGTAATTAAATGCTAGAAAGAATTGTAATGAAGGCTTAGAAAAAATTACTGTATATACTCGTGTATAGGTCAAGGTTTTAAGATGAAATTTTTAGCAAAAAACTCTGAGGTCGACTTATACACGAGAAATATTTTTGATAGGTTTAGACCCATGACTTTTATTAAAGTTTGATGGAATTTACACTCTTGTTATACTTTAACTGTATCAATAACTATTGAATATTTAAATATAATGTATAGAAAGAATTAATTGCTATATAATTTGGTGATCCTAAGTTGATCTCTGATGCTTTGCAAGTAATTAAGCAATTTTGGTAAACCTAACGTTTGGTAACAGGATGGCGATGACAGAAAACTGGCAGAAAGACAGATGCACAACATAGTAACTCCGTACTGTGTGTGTGTGTGTCATTTAAGGTGAATCAGCCTCTTGGGCTATTATCGCCGTAACAATACATTTTAAACAGAACTAACTCCGTACCATGTAAATAAAAAACACCTTCCCAGTGATTCGCGGAAAGGTAATGCCTACCTCTATGCATCTCAGATTAAATTAGTATCACTGAAATATTTATGGTATAAAAATTATGGTACTGTGTGCATAACTGGAGCAAAGGTAAGCAAGGTGACACTAGCACTGGCGATGCTGAGAAAGCAGAAAAATGGAAGACAAATGTAAATATAAAATTTTGAGGTTTGTAATGTAAGGGGAGACATGTAATATTCTTTATTGTAAAGTCGGCTGCGCTAGCATCACTTTGTTTACCTTTTGCATCCTTCCATGTTCACATTTGCCCTCACTGAGATATCGTAGTATGCATTCATACCTACATATTACGGATATTTGAAACTTATGAATTATTACACTTCCCCACAGGGTTGGGTTGGTTAGGGGTTGGCTTAGTTTTCCTTCCACATTCACATTTGCCCTCACCGAGATATTGTACTACGTACTCATACCTGCATATCACAGGAATTTGAAACTTACAAAATATTGAAATATTACGCTTCCTCACCAGGTTGAATTGGTTAGGGGTTATCTTGTTATTTCTTCCATGTTCATATTTGCACTCTCCGAGGGGTAGGTTCCTCCGTTCCTATTCCAAAAATGTGCAAAACACAGATTTCCTAGGACCACGTAGTATATCTTTCCGCTGATTCATCATCAATTTTGGTGCCACCTATCTTCCGCGGTCAAACATCAACTTTGTTCCCTGTTCTCCTTTAGAAAGATAGCTTCTAAATGAGTGCTGTGACAAAATACAAAGTCTATCCCAAGTCATTCGATCTATTACAAAGGCGTATACAATGTAATGATTTTTGATGTTATGGGGTAGCACTGTGGGAGACATCGGACTGCTTTGCTGTCACTTTGACACAATGTAGTTTTATCGGACTAAAGGGAGCTTAATGGATCAACATGTACTGAATGCAAAAAAATTCATTCTATTACACCTGAAATCTGGATTCGACTTATACATGAGATATAAGAAAAAACAAAGATATTTATGAAAAATTCGGGGTTTGACCTATACACGAGTATATACGGTATATAAAATATATAGAAAGCTTGTAAATGTGGGTATGCAGAAAATTGCTGATAATAAAATGGACGGGCAAAGTATTTAATGAGGAGATATATATTAGAAGAAGAGCAAGAAAGACAATGATAATGTAACTGATGAGAAAGATGAATTGGAGCAGTCATATCCTGAGGAAGAGTTTAAAGATGAGGTTGAAGGAAAGATTGAAGGAAAAATATGAAGAGGAAGAAAAGGATGTCAGCTAATAGAAAACTTGAAGAAGAAATAGTTTTCAAGAAATGAAGAATTTTGCTAAGGTTGCAGAGGAAAATATAATGTAAATAACCTGGCTTAGCCTTTAATCACGAGCATTAAGACAGTCTAGTGATGATGATGATGATAAAGACATTTCAGTGCAAAATAAATATTGTTTATGTTTTAATAATATAATAATAAATATAATATAATTATATTTTTCAAAATTAATTCAAAATTTTGTTTCGTAAGACATGTTGGATAGGCAGCTTCATTAGGCAATCGTATATTTTACTGTGATAAAGAGATTGAACATATTGATTCTATGAAACAATCGAGATACCTCATTTAAATTTCTAATGTTATAATATATGATGATTTAGATGGCTCAAATAACCATAAAAAGATAGTCTATTATGGATATTGGATCTATATGTATTATAAATTTGGGTTCCAGTCATAATGTAAGCTCAATAAATCCTTTTTGAATGTTATTGGGGTTATGACATAGGTAATAGGAATAGCCAAAATTATCATGCATTGAGGTATACATGAGCACATCAACAATTGCTTACACTTAGGCTTCAAAAATAATAGAAAGGTAGACTTGCATTTTAAATCTTAAATGAAAGAACAACTTTTAACCATATTGACCAAAAATGTTCATAAGAAATAATATCCTCTAGTAGATAGAAAATATTTCTGCTATACAAAGTCATTAAGTCCAACATACAATTAAGGACTATTTTGAAGAAAAATCATAGTGTAAATAAAGATGAAAGTTGGTTAATAACTAAGGAATCAGGAGTGAGATAAGAGTACAGCCAATGAGGAAATGGCTTAGGGTGCTGATACACTAGGAGAATCATAAAAAATGTCTCTGTATTTATTTATATGTTAGCTGTTGTTCTTCTATATTTAAAGGAGTCCAATTTGTAATTTACGGTTCTTTAAATTAAATGTATTTAAAGGAAAATGCAATATGTTTCATCCCCACCATATGAAAAGTACTAAATTCATATCATTATATTTAGCCATTTTAAACATTTACTAGGATGCTAAAACACCTTCCAATGTCACTGCAAAGAATTAATGACATTAATTTGTTTATAACTAATTTTTATAATTACCGTAAATACCTGCGTATAATGCGCACCCTCGTATAACGCGCAGGGAGGTTTTCAGCCTCGTAATCTATGATTTTTCTATATACCTGTGTATAGTTCGCACAGATTTTTTTAGGATTACCGTTACAGAATAAAGTAGATGGTGTAACGTGGTCTAAAGCAATGATCGAATTATTGGTATTATGAATTGGTAACATAATGAAAGTGCGAAATGAAATTTTCGAATAACATTCCAAATGATCGTCAGCTAACTCAATCATTACCTACTCTATGTTTACTTACAAGGTGATATTAGGATATACACAATACATCGAATTATATTAATTTAATAGTATGGCATATGACATTGTTTGAACTAATAAAATGAAGGAATGATGATAATCCTATGTTTTTTACATACGTTTTTGTCATGCCTGAGGGGGACGGGTTCGCCCAACATTCAGTTTTACCATTATTAGAACACTCTGGATCATGTAAACACAATAGCAAATACCATAATTAACTACATACTCTAAGAATCAAGAATAAATCAAGTATGAATGCTGAGAGAAAGGTAGGAAACGATAACTTTATTTAGTCCTACAAGAAGCATCAACTCCCAGCGAATCAAAGGCATCAGCTGCCATTGTTTCTAATTGTAAGTAGTACCAGTACCTCACCACCAGGTCGGGCGCCGGTGTAGGGTGACATCATGCGTAAGATGACGATTCCGATAACAACATCGAAGAAGAACGGTCCAGTGACGAAGAATTTCTTGGCTTTTAAAATTAATAAATACTGAATTCATTCTTTTCATATCTAATTAATGTATGTTTATAGAATTAGTTAATAAATTTTTACTATTATCTATCTTACTTTTCGTAAAAATCACCAATAAAAATGAGGATACCCGGGCAGTAATTACTGTGCCAAAATTGTGGAAATATGAGGTCAAATGAAAATAGGAAGATTATGTACCCTCGTATAACACGCATCCTAATTTTTAACTCGAATATTTCGAAAAAAAAGTGTGCATTATATGCGGGTATTTACGGTAATACAGATGATAAATTCTCATCATTTATGTATTTATTATGTAATAAGTAACTTTGCATAGATTAGAAGATAATTTGTTAGTTCCATTTATATAAATTACTTAGGCTATGAGAAGAGGCAGATCAACCCTCATTCCACTTTAATTGTGACTAAAAAGTAACAAATAAAAATATGAAGCTGATTCATTTAGTAAGACTATGTCTGACTTTTATGCAAGCAGAGGATCAATTAATGAGCAAAATATTTTCTGGAAAATTATAGTATTATTTAAATTTTAAAGTAAAATCAGTCCAATGAAAACAGAAAATAATGTTAAAATGGTTGACTTACCTGTTAGCAAGTCTCAATTCATGAATATATTCAAAGTTTGGTGTTAATCTACCATTGCTGGCAATGATTGCCTGAAATTCAATGATAGATCTTTATTAAAAAGAGCAGTGAACAGATTTGGTCATTTAAGTGTATGAATAAAAGTAAATTCATACTTCTGTAATATTTCAAATATTATGCCAATAAATCTCCTTTGTTTAATTTATGACATTAAATTTGAAAAAGCGAATTATAATTAAAAATATTATTAAAACATCACAGTACCTACCTGACAATATTAATTTGTAGGAATGACTCAACCCATGTTGCTATTAAATTGGCTTTAATTCTTTCACCTTATTTATTCATTAAATTTTTAAGATCTAATTCAATGATTTGTGCTCTATTAGATATACTTAGAACCTTTATTTACTAGGAGAAATTAACTCACTGGTTTGCAGTTAATATAATGTATTAACTAGTTCTTGTTCAATAAAATATTTGAAATGGCTCATATTTTTAATTTTATTACTTTACATATTTATATATATAACCCATGTGTTACCATTTAAACTACATAAAATTCAATGTACTACTCAAAAAAATTAGAATAAGCCTATGGGCCTGCATTATGATCCATGTTATTTGACTAAAATTCTAAATGGTAATTTTGTAGATGATGTACTGATACTGACATTTCATAATTAATCTTTTAGTTATAAAAGATGTTTAAAGATAAAATAAAAACTAAAAATCAAAATATAATTATAGATAAATTGAGGGTTCATGATATTTTAATGAAATCATGCAGTTCTTAAAAAGAAGAGTCAAAACTAGAGAAAGAATATTTGATGGCAGAAAGAATTTGGTGTGTGGCAAAAGATATAAAAAATTTCTAAGCTGAAGATAAGACAAAGGCATAAGATAAAAGGCTAATGCAATTTCTAGGTTTAAAAACTTACATTATATACAACTGGACTGAAGGAATGTTTATCCAAACGAAGAGTGGCATCAGATTTTAGTATGTCATAGGCATATGGGAAAAGAAGGTCACCAAAGAAATCTGTTGCTTCTCTTGGCAGCTGTGTTGGCATGTTGTCTATAGAGCATACTAACACACCAGGACCCTTGAAGCTGCAGAAGAAAATAAAAGGAATGACTCACTACTATTCAATTTGCCATTCTTACGTTGCATAGCATGTGACAATGTATCTTAATTATTTTTTAAGCATAGCGCATGAAAATGCAATGCATTCTAGTATTGAAAGTTATGTTTTATATTGATGCAGTGATTTTAGAGAAAGTTATCCAATTGAGAACTCCTAATTAAAAGTGATATCAATGCTCGGACATCAATGAAAGGCTGACCTTTTCGTGTCTTTGTTTCTGTCTGCATCATACAGACAGAATGGAGTGTCAATGGTGGTGCACTCATTCATGAACTCAATGGATCCTCCTGGGTCTGCGCTAATGTCACAAATGGCCAGCATTCGATGAGGAAGAGCAGGCGAACCAACTGAACTCGGGAGCCAAGGTGTGTTTGCTGGCCTGAGCAAATACTTGGCATCTGGAATCGTCATCAATTTTGGAGAGTTGACAGCCCAATAGATTCCATTAATAATTACAGAAGCATATGGTGCTATCTGTGAGAAAAAAGATCATTCCAATCAATGCAAAATATTAAAAACAATGCTTCATGGATGGTATTTTTTGTGAACATATATAATTGAATGTGGAGTGCATAAAGATTTAGTAAAATATTTTCATTGTGGTACATAAATGATATTTTTACAAATTTTATTTTTACGCAAGCCTCTCCAAAAACTAATTTTAATTACAAAAACTGTTTATAAACCTCAATTAAAGTAACCTGATAAATTGCAGTTATTTCAATTTTATGTAAATTTCACTTAGTTAATTATGCTGAATACTCCATCTCCGTAATATTCCAAGGGATTCGTACCATTTTGCTAAAAGTTGAAATGTAAGATGCAGGATTTTCCTCATAGTCTTGCGGGTCATAACCTCTTGTTTCCTTATGCTCCAAATGATCCCTGCGACTCACCTCACATGCATACAATTTGTTTATCCCTGTCGAGAGAGAGGTGTGATTTCAGTAGTCGATGAACAAATGAATGAATTCATATGCAGATGCTACTATACTCCATTCCATATGTGTTAGCCATGACGTCACCATGCCTGTTCATGTGTTTTTAGCCATCTGCTCACGTGCCTAGGGCGATCTGTTCACGTGCTCTGGCTCAAGCTCCCTGTGCAACGGCTTTCTGCGCATGCTCCTTTTTCTCCTACATTTCCTCCCACTAACCAGTCATCTTATGACAGTACTCTCTTGGAGGGAAATGCAGTGATTGGGTTTTCTCACGGTTGATTGGGTGCAGTCGGCGACAAAGCCCCTTCCTCTATCTCTTCCCACATAGCTCGTCGTAATGGTTCTCGTGAAAGACATATGATGTCATGGCAAACACGTTTGGAATGGAGTATAGATACTGTTCTACTAAATTTTTTAATAAATTCATAGATAATGCTGATTCAAAAAAAGTTCTCTGACCTCCATGCTCAGCCACCTTCTTCAGCATATCAGGAGGTACGTACTCGTGAGGCAATTCCTGAAAAACTTCCTGAGCCCCCTGAGACACATTGCCCGAACCAGTGAACACAAACGTTAAAGGACCAACAGATTTTGGCATCATGCCTAATGAGATTTCATAACCAGCATCTCTAATTGCTTGTCTTGCCATTGATGAGCTCCTATAATTGTGAGCTGGACCTATGTGCTTGTGGGCAGATAATAACATGCAAAATAAAATATACAATCTTATGTATTAAATCCAAAAATGATTTCATTTAAATAAGAATTTCTATTAAAACAAAAAAGTTTGTGCGCCTTCATTATAGCTATTTACAATGCAGAAGCGAAACAATTAGACTTTTATTTACATAACTCTTTGGTGAACTTCTGTATGAATAGGTGAATTTTAGAACCTTTTTGTATACTTCAACATTCTGTACATGAACACATCCTCTCTAGTCATCACATTTAATCAATTGAGCAATCTCCTCTCCATATTCCATATGATTGGCAAAAGTTGTAAAAGATCATGGGAAAGTTGGTTGACAATCATAGCAAATAATAAATATTTAATGTTTATTAAATAAAAATTATAGTGACAATATAAAGGCAATTTTTATTTCAAATCTACTGGATTATGACTAAATTCACTGATGTACGACTGAAGCTGTACCATGAAAGGAGTGTGGTGCCCCAATGCAAGTAGTCGCAGACCTAGACCATGAAGGATGTTCACCATTCCAGCGACACCAGCATACTTTCCAAAAGCAACCACTCTCTGTCCACTTTCATCAACCAGCTTCTCATAGTCAATCAGACGAATATTCTATAAAAAATAGCTTTTAATTAGCAAAGAGATCAAGCTGTATTGTTTGAAACACTTCAAATTTTAATTAGTCAAACCCCAATTTAGTGCTACCATTTGTCCATCACTGACATTGGCATTAAAGCGGGGGTGGCAGTAAATCAATATACCGTATTTACCCGAAAGGAAGATGACCTTGAATTTAAGACGACCCCTAAAAAAATTAGGTTCACTTCCAAAAAAACTTTTACATATATGTATAACAAGCCAACATTAAGAGGATGAATAAAAAAAGTAAATTTACTACTTACATCTTCCTCTCCTCTGTTTCCTTCCCTTATTCTTGCTGTCCTGTTCATTCATCACAAATTATTCAAATTTGAACAAGTCGTCTTCCATACCATCTATGGAATTTGATATACAGCATTTCTTGAACCCTCTTGAGATGCTATTGGGATCTATTTTTTCCATGCTGCAATGATCCAATTACAGAGAAGTGGTATACTGGGCTTCTTAATTTTCCCTGTAGGATTTAATGCATATTCTCCTGCCAAAAGCCATTCTGAATAAAATGACTATATATAATCCTTCAAGGGCTTCATCGTCATTACTACATCATCTAGCATTTAAATTTGTGATGTCATACCTCCTGGTATAACTACAAGGTCAGTATTCATACCATGAAGGGTATTTTGAACTTCCTCTGTAAGGTGGCCTTTGAACGCATCTAAGACGAGCATTGCTCTCTGCCTTAAAAGTGCCCCAGGTTGTCTATTCCACACTATGCTTAGCCAGTCCTTCATTAAATCAGCTGACATCCATCCTTGGCCTTGACATTTAACAATTATTCCATTTGGTAGTACTTCCTTATGCACTGTTTTGCATTTAAAAATAACACTCAGTGGCAACTTTGTTCTGTCCGCTATTACAGCCAGCATTACAGTAATGCACAGTTTTTCATTCCCGGAAGTTTTTATGATGACATTTTTTTCAAAGTAAATGGGTATCTCATCTGCATTACCCATTTGCTCAGAAGGTAATTGTGACTTTTCCACAACTGAATTACATGCCTCTGGAAAGTTATTAGTTTGTCCGTGAAGCCGGAAGGTAGACGCTGGCAAAGTGAAGTTCTTCGTCACAGGACGAAACCATTACGACGCAGCATACGCACACATCATACATTACTAGCCTTAGATTCTTGGTGTGGATTGTTTTATGATCGTGCTAATTCTTGGGCTTTCAATTTAATGATATCCCACATCACCGGTATACCATCCATTCTTTGAATATGCACAAAGTTTGCAATTTCCTCTTCTAATGCATGAAATCGACCTCATTTTGGTCCACTAAATGATCTCCATGTTGAGTTAGCACCTTCAAGTTTCTCTTTTGCTTGCTTCCACCTTCGCACATTTGCTTCAGTCACATTGTATTTCCTCCCTGCTGCACAATTATTTGTCTCTTCAGCATAGCACACCAACTTTAGCTTAAAATTTCTGTCTTAACTTCTAATTCCTTTCGATACATTCCCTCTTACCATAGTTCCTTTTTTCTCTACACAATCTGCCATTTGTTTGGGTATCTTATTTAAAAGTTATAAATAATAAATTGTCACTTTTTCACTTTAAAACTCTGCAAAGCATGTACTACTCAAGTGCTCTCGTAAATTTTCTACACTCTGAAACTCACGTCCACATTTGGTCTGCCGTTGGCATACCAAACGCAAAGCATCATGTTTAAACTGCAGTAGATATGTTTAAATTGTATCAGTCTTGTTTACATTGTATTACTAGACACCTTAATTGGTCCCTACATGACTTTGTGTTTCATATTATGCACGGAACCACCCAGCTGTAGTCATTTTTTTTTCAACTTGTCACGCGATTACTTACCCAGCTCTAAACACTTCCCTACCGCTGAAGTGGAACCGTTGGTCTGTGGAAGCAATTATAAGAAATTTAACCTTAACCTTTTTTAAGTATTGTAGCAATTAATTAAATACCATGTATTACTTTATGCAATAATAAATATTTTAACGGACATATACTTGACATGTGGGTGTTTCATGGTGCATTCAAAATAGGGGTGTATTCTCACCTTAAATCCTCATACTCCATTCTAAGACGATACCTAATATTTTTAATGGCATTTTTGTGAAAAAACCTCGCCTTCCTTTCAGGTAAATATGGTATATGCTTGCTCTATGTAATCATAAGATGGAAGTTCTGTTCACAATTAATCCATGGGCAGTACGTGGGGGTGGCACTATCAGGGTTTGACTGTATGTTAGAGGTACTATCAGGTGCAAAAGTAAATGCAAGGGCTATGCGGGATTGCCTATCCAACACCCTACGAAATCACCGGCATGAGAAATTTTGAAGTCAAGCAAATCATCTGCCATTTTCTCAACTCCAAACACATGCTGTGAACGCATTGCATGTCTGGTGGTATTATACACCCCTTCATAGCTCTGTATTGTTATGGATATCATGAATAATAAAATAATTTAGAAATGAAGTAAAGCAGACTGTTTTAAGCTATGCTTTACTTAATCGCTATGGTAACAGTTTTTCACTCTAGCACTTGCGCAGCAGAAGTGGCCGCGCTCATCTGAGCACAAGTCTTGTATTCCCAGATAGGCGGATCTGGAGTTTGAGTCCCGGCATATGATGTTAATTAATTTTTTTTATTAAAGGTATTTGATTTTCTCTTGGGACTCTTATTAAATGTAATTTATGCGAAAATATTCTCCTTAATTGGAAATGATTTTTTGGAATTCAGAATTCAAACATCGAAAATAAGCTCATTGTAAAGCTATTCAGTGCAAGTTGAGACTTCTGATCCTATACATCGTATGAAGAAAGTATAGTTTTCATGAAAAAACCAAATTAAAGTTTTCAACTGAAATACACGTTTTCAAGTCTCCTGAACACGTTTTGAATCTTTTTTCGATTATGTGTCTGCATGTCTGTTTGTGTGTCTGCATGCGCGCATGTGACAGGAATGCTGTAGGCGATCTAACTCAAAATCTATTCATGAAATCAGCATAAAATTTTACATTTATGATAGTAGAAAAATCCTTAAGACTTGATAATGGTTTTGACTTCAATGGGTTAAACAAAAGTTGTGGTTTATACTAGTAGAAATTTAATTTCTCTTGGTATCTGGCTTAAAACAGAATTTTTGCTAATATATTGAGACGAATATGGTGGTGTCAGGGGTTAAGTGAGGGTTTGGATGGCGAATTCCTCATCAATGCTCTCTCTCTCTCTCTTTTCGGCAGCGGTTTTTAATTTTCATTTTAAAAAATAATACAGCCAAATCTTTAAATAAGAGAAAAATTTTTCTATAGTGATTAATCACGTATCTTCAGGAGGATGAGTGTGGGTTCCAGGTCTATTCCTTCCCCTCTCTCTCTCCCCGAGTTCGTGACCTTCTCTCTGCCCTCCCTGTCTTCTTTCCCCCCTCCTGTCGTAATCACTCCTGAAACTCTTCTACTCCAAACACAATTGAAATAGGAAATGCACCATTTCCTAAATTTAAAAGTTCTAAATATCATTATTCCCTACAACCTTTGTTTGAAATATTTTCTTTTAAACGGAGAGCTTCGGAGATTTTTTTTCTGTTTTCGACTAATTTCTTCTCTCAAACTTCATTATTTACTTTAAATGTAAATAGGAAACATATGGAGAAATAAAATTGTCTAGAATTTTTGTCTCAAAATCTTTTTCATGAACCCAATAGTTTCCGATATATTTAGTTATTTTTCTTATTCTTCCGTTGATCTAATGATTCATATACATTTTATTATAACGAATGTTTAATGGAATGGAATATTTGGACACTGATTATTGAACCTCTCATCTAATATGATCGACATCAAAAACTTGACATTGTGACAATTGAAGGAACTCGCCTGCAGTTCATTTTACTTTTGACTTCATGAGGGTTATTTTAATATTTAATAACGTTTTTTCGAATGAAATTATTCATATCTGGGGCTCTGGCGAAAGCACCCAGTTGAATGCATGATTGGCTTAATTCGGGGGCAAATGTGGAACATTTGCTGATATTGATATTTAAAAAATAATGCTAAACATATCTGCAATTTATTTATTTTTCGACAAGTCTGACAGAGGAGAAATAATCGCCATGTGTTTGCATGAATAACAGACGCTAAGAAAGCCACTTCAATGAGTCGTGACATGCAGAACGTGGGGAAGAGGATCCAAAGGTCACGAAGAAAGGGGCGAAAACTGGGCAAAAAATAGAATTTGGGCGGGTCACAGCTGCATGTCAACAGTGGAGGATGATGAAGTAACTGCCCCAAGATACATAAATCCATTCTCTGTGTAATGGCTTGAATGGAAAAGAGTATGCATGAAGGCTTCACTACAGCAGGTGGATTATGAGCCACAGACTGCAGGATCAAAGTCAAGCCAACTTCATGTCTCCCACCAAAATCCTTCTTGACAAATCCCACAAATCTCCCTCCGTGCCAATGACCTCTTGCAGGCGGTGGGGCATAGACTCCACCAAGGCCGTGCATACCTCCAGATGATGCCTAATGTTTTCCCACTCCTCCTGGACATGGGTGGTTAAGGCCTCCTGGTTGCGATCCCCTTTGTGCCACTCCCACCTTTTCATGATAAGGCCCCACAGATTCTCAATTGGATTGAGATCTGGGGACCTTGGTGGCCAGGCTAGGAGCTGGAGCTCAAGTTGCTTGGCAAACCAGGCCTTAGTCCTACGGGAGGTGTGCACAGCGCTGTTGTCTTGCACCACCATGTATAAATCCTGCTCTGGCCACCATGCACAAAGTGAGGGGAGTAGGGTGCCTTCCAGGATCTGGGCATAGTGCTTGGAGTTTAGTCGACCAGGAATCTGCACTAGTTCACCAGGGCCCTCTGCACACATGTAGCCTCAGAACACAAGGGATATCCACCCAGAGTGCTGCACGCGGACTACATGGGCAGGGTCATATCTTCAGAAAACAAACATGCATGCCAAAATAAAGTATTGTAGCATGATATTTAATTTGAAATTAAATGCCGTTTCCCCTACTGCCTCAAAAACTACAACAATAACATTAAAGAGAAATCACTCAAACTATACTAACCTGGTGCCCCGGCACCTCCAAAGGGTCAAGTGCCCTTCCTGGTCGCTCCTGTAGATCTTCTCTTTGCACCATGCCATTAGGTTCCAGAAGGCTTGCGGGTTGCCAACATTCTGCAGGGCAAAAGCAAGGCACTCTTCCTTGTGGTGTTGCAGCAGAAGAGTTTTGGTGGCAGGCACGAAGTTTGCTATACCTTGCCCCCGCAAGCGGCAGCTTATAGTCCACCTGCTGCAGTCAAGCCTTCATGCATGCTCTTTTCTAATCAAGCCATGATGCAGAGGATGGTTTTCTGCATCTTGTGCAATGGCTTCATTGTCCTCCACCATTGTCACATGGCAGCGACCCGAATGAGGTCTATTCTTTGTCCAGTCTTCTTCGTGGCACTGAATCCACTTCCTCACAGTTCATATGTCCCAACTCATTGCAATCACTATCTCAGCATCCCTTGATCCATTCAAATGCTTGGCGATTATTCTTCCTCTGTCAGACTGCCTTGTTTCCCTTACCCCACCTTCACGAGGCATAGTCGACGAAAACGTGCACAGGCCACCCCCTTTTAAAGTGTGTAGAGGTGTGTTTTCGTTTAAAATAAATAAGGAAGTTTCAGAGGAGATTTTTTGCGAAAACAGAAAAAATTTAAAAATAACCGAAGCTCTGCGCTTAACACGTTCGATGCGGACAACCTCATATGATGTCGTCCCGCCCTAGCGCAGTTATGGGTGACATCATATGATGTTCCCTCTCTAGGCTTTTTCTCCTTCGCTTCTCTCTCTCCAGTGATGAGAATTCGACTTGGGGAAAAAGGCCGCAGGGGGGGTTTAGACTCAGTGCCTTGTGGGCTTTCGAACAGTGTGCATTGTTTTCAAGTCGAATGCACCGTTCATTAGAAAACCAGTTTTTGGATTTTTTGTAGGAAATTTCAAGTAAGCCTTAATATTTTTATACACATTGTTTTTTTATTTACTTCATTATTTCAATGTAATATCAAAATATGTTTACGTTGAAGAAGTAGAAAAACATTTTTCTTTTATTTTTTTTAGTTGTTGAAATATATCAAATGATTTAAGTTTCAAAATGTAAATAAATTTTTTATAGTTTTAGTTTTCGAACTAAGCAGATCATCGAACTTCATTGTACGAATAAGATATTTTATAGTTTTAGCCGTCGAATAAAGCAGAAACGGAGAAATTCGGTCCATATTTACATATTCTAACGAATTATGGAATAAAACCTTGCACATCGAAAAATCGAAACTCCTGTCTGTGTAAACATATGGGAAAATATAATCATCTCTTGGAGTCGAACCTGGGACACTTTTGTAAACGAAAATAGTTTTCCCAAGCTCTTCTAGTTTGCAGAAATAAAATGGCTTTTACAGTATTTCTCTATGGTAAACTGTCCAACAGATAAAGGAGGGAGCATACGGATGGACGGACAGATGGATGGACAGATTGATGGACAGACTGACATTGAGTAACCATATATAAAAAATAATAATAATCAATAATTGTATTTCTCAAAACAATTAGTTATAATGTAAATTTTAAATATATTTGTAAATTTTAATTATTGTAAATTGTAACTTTTATTGTAAATTTAAACTATTATTGTAAATATTATTGTCAATTATAGTAAGAATAATAATAATCGATAATTGTAAAAGAATACTATAAATATTTTATTAATAATAAACCCTTTTAAAGGGAATTGCATAACTATTACTTAAAAATAACCCATAAATTTATAAGAATTTGTTTGAATATAAGTCACACCTTTTTTTCATATTTACATTCCTTGAAACCTAGAAACCATATTCGGAATATTATGTTTTGGCGATATTTTAGATGCAATAAAGGGTTAGTTTATCTTGGGACTATCTGCGGTGGGGACGACATCACATGATGTCCTCGTTATCTTTTTTTAATTAAAAAACATTTCGACTAATTTTACATAAAAATACATTATAAATTAAAAACAAAGCTATATTGTTTTTTTAGTCAAAAAGTTACACTCATTTGCGATAATTTCTTAGATTTTTGGAATGCAACGAATGTGTTAAAAGATTGTTTCAAAAAAGGCTGTAGAGAATATTAATATTTACAGCATTTAAATTTATAAATTGTGACATCTCTGGAAAGGATGTTTTTCCTACTTCAATTGTTTTTCGAATCAAGGACTTTCGAGAGCGACTACGACAGAAGTAAATTCTAGGCAATGAGGAAGCAAGTCAACCTTCCCTCATGGTCAGGTGGAGGAGGTATGGAGGTTTCTGAGTGGAGGAGGGTTCAAAAGGTGTTTTCAAGGAACTCGTAGTCTGAGCAAAGCACATTCCTACCAACCGAAACTTTTGTAAATTTCTCGCATGTTAGGAAGGATAGCCTCTTTCCTTGCGCAACAGAAATTGCACTGATTACATGCCTGCACCTTCGATAAATGCTTGAGAAACCACGAATCGATGTTGTTCTTGGAGACTTGGCCACCTCTCCAGTCCAGTCGATTAATAATTTCTAATCCCCCCAAAGAATTATTTGCTTATTGAGTAAGGGAAAAAAAGCAAGATTCAATTCCACTATTTGGAGGACGGTAGGAAATGCCAATAAGTGTTTTAATTCCTGAGGATGTCATTTAGCCCATTCAATTTCATAGTTAATTCGGAGATTGGGTCTAGCATTCAATTTTAAACTGTTTTTTATGACTAATCGTAAGATGACACCGCCATCTTTAGAAACTTGGTCGCGATGATAAATGCTAAAAATTCTGAATTCCAAAAATCATTTCCAATTAAGGAGAATATTTTGGCATAGATTACATTTAATAAGAGTCCCAAGAGAAAACCAAATACCTTTAATAAAAAAAAATAATTAATTAATATCATATGCCGGGACTCAAACTCCAGATCCGCCTATCTGGGAATACAAGACTTGTGCTCAGATGAGCGGCCACTTCTGCTGCGCAAGTGCTCGAGTGAAAAACTGTTACCATAGCAATTAAGTAAAGCATAGCTTAAAACAGTCAATCCTAAATTATGTTATTATTCCTGATATCCATAACAATACAGAGCTATGAAGTGGTGTATAATGCCACCAAACATGCACAGCATTCACAGCATGTGTTTGGAGCTAAGGAAATGGCAGATGATTTGCTTGACTTCAAAATTTCTCATGCTGGCGATTTCGTAGGTTGTTGGATAGGCAATCCCCCATAGCCCTTGCATTTACTTTTGCACCCAATAGTACATATTTAAGTAAAGCAATATTTTTTATATTATAACTAATTTTTAATTAATATTTATATTTCAAATTACCAGAATAACTATAACGTTCAGGCTTACCTTCTCTAGCACAGCATCTAAAAGTGGCATATTAGCTTCTTGAGCTTTGATTACATGGGAAAAGAAGCAGTAAGTTTTATCCGGAAGCAGAGAATCTACTGGAACCTGCTTCACTCCAAATATCACAGTTGCTTCTGATATATCCTCTTGGATCACAGCTCCCGAGCTCAAGTAGGACTAAAGATCAACAAAACGAAATTTCTGTAACAACTTATCCAATCATTTCAAACAATATGCATTTTCTTATATTAAAATATTTTTAAATATTCGATAGTGCAATGTACAACATAAATACATACAAAAAATCTCTGTGAAAGGAAACATATTAAAATATAAATTTATATAGCATATGTATGAGGTTTCAGAAATCAGAATCCATCTATTGAAAAAAAACTAGACTCTTCTTTACTTTTCATGATAAAGATTTCAAAAAACACAAAAATATATACCAAATTCTCACAGGATTTTTTTTGCAAAATTTATCTTAATTTAAAATCTCATATATGTGTTATAATTGCTTTAAAATAAAAAACTAATTGGCTGTTTTGTCTTATGAATATTATAAGAATGACTCACTTCCATGGTTTATTTTAAAATCATGAGAAAAATATTGTTTAATTTTTTTTCAATTTTATATATTTCCACTCAATCAATTCTATAAAATGCAAATTGTGTTTGTGCAAGAGAATAGGAATGAATCTTTTGGGTGAGTTCCCCTTCATTTCATCCCTGGCGTCGCCCACCTGCATTGGATAGGCCCTCCTGTTCGATGGCTGCACAATGACCTTGACGCCGGCACGTGTAAGCCTTCGGACGTTGGAAGGGGACAGTGGTGCCCTCCTCTCCCACACGGACTGGTCCTCTCTCCTGATGGCTATCACCTTGCCTTGCATGCTCGCCATGATGCCCTCTCCCCCTCCCCCCCTACCCCCACCACCATCCGTCTGCAACAACACAATACATTATACCAAAAGACATGCAGTAGGCCAGGAGGGTGGCCAACCTGAGCAGGAGCAGTAATACTGCAATGGACACCCCTTAAGAGCTGCAGCAACGTTTTTGTAATTTTTATTAATTAAAAAAATACAATAATTTACATTATATCAAAAATAAAGAAAATTCATACAATTATAAAAAATAAAAATTACAATAATGTAAATCAAAAATTAAAATTTCATAGTTACATACAATAATTTAACAATCATTGGGTTCTAAGGGTACTAATTCTCTGGGGGAGTAAAAATGGCAGGCAGCAGATGGGGACCCTGCTGAAGGGGCTGGTTACTGCAACCTTGGGGTTTTCCCATCTGCCCCCTACTCTCTCACACTCCCAAGGATGAACTCATCCAGGTCCTGCAGAGCTCATTTAGCTCATCTGCAGGTGTCTACATACTTCCATTCTGGTGGTTAACAATTTAATTTAACAATTAAATATTTGTCTTAATAATATTCACCAACATTCAGCACATTTTTATAATAATATTGTTATAATAACTACTACAATAAAAGGATCACTTCATCTTAATAATTAATATATAATTATAATATTATTACCATTACAGCATTTCATCTCATCAGTATCTCATAGTTATCTCAATACAATTTTCCATAACATCATGTCATAACATTCATGAACATCTCATCTTATAACAGCACCTCAACCCACTTTGTTCTGTTATTGTTGCAACTGAAAACATTTTTATAAAGTGTTAAATTTGTGTTTATTTTTTAAGTAACCAGTCTTTAGATTTTGTTTAATATCTTTATTTTTTTCTAAATTTTGAGTGTCCTGTGGCATGTCATTAAACAATTTTGGAATAATGTATCATAGTTGTCTTTTGCCATGGTTATTATTGTATTTAGGCACAATATACTTGTTAATTCTTCTCAGTATTTTACCTTTTTCAATCACATTCTTTACTTTATATTTATCATTAATGTAATTATTCGTTGTATTGTATGTATTGAAATAGCATTTTACTAGTAATATCTGCAGTTCATTATAAATGGCTGAGATATCCTTTTCATTATCTTTATTGCCTATCATCTTAATAATTTATTTTGAAAGTTTTCTATTAGGTTAATATAACATCTAGATGAGCTACCCCATATTGTAATTCCATATCTCAGTATGGATTCTACTAGGGAAAAGTATACAATTTTTTTACTTGTAACGGGAAAACCTTTTTTAATTAGTAAAATTATAAAGCACATTTTCTTAAGTTTTAAAAAAAATTTCTGCAGTGAACATCAAATTTAAATTTCTTATCTATCATTAATCCTAAATATTTTACCTGGCTAACTAGCTCTATTTTTATTAAAATCAAAATTACATGATAAGTTTGTATCATGTAGGCAATCATGATTGTGCACAATTATTGATATATTTTTAAATGGTTCTTTGGTGTTTCTTAAATGCATTACTTTCATCTTTTTGTTATTTATCATTAAATCATTATCATGGGTCCACTTAATTATATTATATTATTAAAGTCCTCTTGAAGTAATCTTTCTGCTGTATCAATTTTTTATGGCTTACTATTATAACTGTATCATCTGCATATTGATATATTTTACCATTTTTTTATTATATTGGGAATATTATTAACACATATAAGGTACAATATTGGCCCTAATACAGATCCTTGTGGTACATCTGGTATAGTTTTTCTTCTGTCACTATATTCAATGTTGATTCTTGTAGAGATACATCTGTTACTGAGGTAGTTTTTGAATCAGTTTAAAATATTACCTCTAATTCCTATATTATCCATATATTTTATTAATATTTCCCTATTTATTTAAAGTATCAAATGCTTTTTAAAAATCAATAAATACAGCTATAATGTGGTTGTTTTTATTTAAGCTATATCCTATATATTCTGTGAAGTCTTCTAATAATAAAGTTGTATTTTTATTTGGCTGAAATCTGTACTGACTGGGTGCAAGCAAGTTACACTTGTTAAGGAGGTTAATAATATTTTTGGCTAAGTATTTTCTATAATTTTATTCATAGTTGGTAAAATCACAATAGGTCTGTAATTTCCTGGGTCTCTGTGATCTCCATCCTTATATATAGATCTAATTATGCTACTTTTCAAATCATTAGGTATTTTCCCATAGTAAATACTTTTATTGATCCATTTTTGTATAATAGGTATTATATAAAGATGCCTTTTAAGATCCTTTATCCTAATTTCGAAAATTCCAGGAGATTTTTTATCAAACAGCTCTTGCATTATTTTTATCACTTCTTCATATATTATCTCAGGTATAACAATGCCGTTAACACTTGTAATAGAATTACTATTAGGCAGTTTTATTTTACAGTTGTTTTGTAACATTTCTATCTCTTACATAAACTGTTTAGAAAAGACTTATGTTAGTTCTTTTTCTGTAAGTTGCTTTCCAAAATATTTTATTATAACTTCATATAGAGCTACATATATTGCTAGGGACTGGAATTAGAAGATAAGAAGTCTAATGGAATTCATGGTAAAGGAATTATGAATACAGATGGGAAGATAGTCTCAGAAACAAAGGATGTAGCACAGATATGGAAAGACTGCATTAAGGAACTATACAGCAAACAGGCAGGAGCGGCAAAAATAGAACTGGAAGATGAGGAAAACATTAAAGAAGACAACTTAAGACCAAATATTATGGAGAGCGAAGTAGAAAAAGCAATAGTGGAAATAGAGAAAGGGAAAGCCACAGGCAGCGATGGAATACCGACTGAGGTACTTAAAGTCATGGGATCAGAAGGACTAAAAGCGATCACGAAATTAATTAATAAGATTTATGACACGGGAGAGTGGCTTCGGGATTTCCTAAAAGTAACAATGATCCCTCTAAAGAAGAAGCCAAAAGCAATGCAGTGTAAAGACTACAAAATGATAAGCCTTCTGTCACACACTTTGAAGATCATCACGAGGATTCTTAATAAGGCTGGAGAAAAAGGCAGAAGAAATGCTAGGGGAAGATCAATTCTGTTTCAGAAAAGGATGAGGAACTAGAGATGCTATAGGGGTAGTTAGAATCATATCAGAAAGGGCAATAGAGTACAGTCAAGATATCTGTGTATGTTATGTAGAATGACAGAAGGCCATTGATGGAGTAAATTGGGTAATGTTGATGAAGATATTAAAGGATATACAGGAGACTGATCATGAATCTCTATGTGATTCAAGTTGTAAAGGTCAGGTTGGAGAATGCGGACACCTGTGGAGTAAATATCGATAGAGGAGTAAGACAGGGCTGCTGCCTATTGCCGACCCTATTCAATATATATGGAGAAAGTGTAATGCAAGAAGCGTTAGAAGGCACAGGAGATTTCAAAATTGGAGGGAGGATTATAAGAACAGTATAATACACGGATTATCAAGTACTTCTAGCAAGAAAGGAAGAGGAACTCCAGAAAATGATAAATAGACTAGTAATAACAGGTAGAAAATATGGAATGAAAATAAATATAGAAAAATCCAAGTTCATTCGAATATCGGGCAAAGAATAGAATCTGAACATGAGTATTGGATGAAAGCCTTTAGAACAAGTTTCAGACTATAAATACCTTGGAAGCATCATAACAAGAGAAGCAAAATGTACAGATTAAATCAGGACTAGAATAGGAAATGCAAAAGTAGTTTTCAGAAGAAAGAAACACCTACATACGGGGAATATAAGGGAAGATATCTGCAAGAAGTTCATAAAATGCTATGTATGGAGTATAGCATTGTATGGGGCATAAACATGGACGCTAAGGAAAAATGACATCAAATATTTGGAAAGCTTTGAAATGTGGACTTGGAGGAGAATGTTGAAGATAAAATGGACAGATAGGATGAAAAATGATGAAGTGCTGCGAAGAATAGGAGAGAAGCAAATGATTATACAGACTATTAGAAAGAAGGCAAACTGGGTTGGACATTACCTGAGGAGAGAGAGTATGATTAAAGACGTGTTAGAAGGAAAACTAGATGGAAAAAGGGAAAGAGTTAGGAAAAGGTTTCAGCTAATAGTCGATTTGAAAGGGAAAGAAAGTTATCAAGATATGAAGAGCATAGCGGAAAATAGGAGTATATAGAGAACCAGGTTTAACCATGAATAATCACGGACCTGTCTACGGACAGACTACCTATGGTAATGATGATGATGATATAGGTTTACTTTTATCTTCCCTGTTGAGTTCTTTTACCAATCTCCAAATTTCTTTCATGTTATTTTGACATTTTTCGAATTCATTGTTTTAATAATTAATTAATGGATGCTTTTCCTAACCTTTATACTGGCTTGAAAATATATTTAACATTACCTATAACGAATTGTAATGCAGGTCATTTTTTAAAATGGCTTATAAAAAATAAATTTAGATCGACAATGTCGAACGAAAGATTAAATTACTTACGTTTAATAACAACAGAGAGTGATATAACTAAGTCATTAACATATGAAGATACTAAAAACTATTGTAATTTGAAGGCAAGAAGGATGATACAATATTTAAAAAATCTTTAATTATAGAAATATAGAAATAATTTTTGTTTTACAATTGTTCCTATATAGTTTCTAATTTATATTTTATAAATTTTAATTGTTTTTAATGTAAGAAAAACGTGGATTTAGTTGAATATTTCATTGTTTTGTGATAATATACAAAATAAGTACATATATACAAAATACTCTTTTTGTGATTATTATTGTATTCATCTATTATTATTTTTTATTATGTTTATGTTGAGTGCCCAGAAAAAAATATCAGCCCAGGGCCCCGAAAATCCACCGTCCGCCTCTGCTCTCAATTATCACAAGAAATGGAGCAGCTATAGAAGCTCCGAATCGGGAAAAACGGCAAATGAGAAAAAAATCTCTAATTACTGGAGAAATTTTGCCCCCAGATGAAAACTTTTAAATAGCAGGAATAAAAATAAGCGTTTATTTAAAATATAAATCATGGGCAATGGGAACAGAGTCTCGCGCATTCACGCAAACAAAGATATCATGAAGCGAGCCTCGCCGTTCCGTTACAGACGCGCATATAACAGGTGGGTGTCTTTTGGGAGACGCGGATTTCGTGGAAGAGATCTTTATGTTCCCACGTCGTTTTAAAAAAATTCCCGCGTGGTCGCGGTACAATTTAGTATATTTAACCATATTTCGGTAAACCGATCATTCACAGAATTAAAGAAGGGCATCTCTGAGCAAGTTATGTGCAGTGAAATTTATTTCTTGATAGAATATTTTGGCAAAAGGGCGCGCTTAGGTTTTCTGGTCCTACAGACGAGAGAATCACGTCACAATTAGTCGAGACCTAATGCCCTTGGCCTTTCAGAGACGCCACGGAAGAGTAAACAAATCGTCATTCAATGGATTTTTTCCGAATTATATTTTATCAATTTCTTTCATACAACATTTTAAGAGGCTTAATTTTAGACCAGGAATGATCTAATTTGCTTGATTCTAAATTTAGCTGACGGCTTGGAAAACCATTAGTTGCTGAGGAGTTTGGATTATGAACGCAATTTCTAGCCCGTTAGCGTGGTTTCGTCGCGGGATGGATACTCTTACAAACAATCGCTTCCGAGCTTAAATTCCATTATCGCATCCACCAAAACAATCGTCGGCGACCGTTGGATATCGCATCGAATAAATGGAACTATTCCATTCTCAACTTTTATAACGGCCCATGTCGTTTTTCCTTCCAAAGCCATCTCGTCTACTTGTATGGGACGCTATAATTTCTCAACCGTTTGAGGAATGTTGGCGGTCAAACTTTTTTTTCCCTCTCTGGAGGTCGAGACTTCCCATTCGTCCGAAGTGCCCCATTTACGTGAACGCAGCATTCCTGGAGAAGTGAGGAGATGATGCCGCCCCACTAAACGCCCATACTGCAGGAAGGGACTCTCGAAAGCTTATCATATCACTTCCACTAGAGCCGATGCTATTTTTAACTCGCTGTATTTCCGCCCTCTGTGGGATTTCAGTGATCAGCGTGATTGCAGTCAAATTTCGCGTGGGTTTAAAAAGTGTCGCGTGGAATTTTCAAAGGAACAATAAGAGGCCTCGTGCACAGCGTACAATACATCTTTAAATTTTAAATCCGTATGGACAAGCTGCTCGACGTATCCAGAAGCGCGCACAAACGCAGATATTCAGTGAATAGCGGAATAACTAAGCGACCGGTCATCTCCTTTGCGTTCGTAATTTGTAGTAAATCTATTTTATCCGTGTCATGCCGACCTGTACTTCAACTCAAGGTTGAGGATTCTAGAGAAATGTCGGTCGGAGGCTCTATAAGGGGCTTTTAGGAATAATCGAAGCACCAACGCACGCACATATGTAGTTAGAAACGACCGTGACAATAAAATACGTGAGATCGATTGCAGGACGGAGCGCTTTCGGAGCCCGTTCTTCCCGAGGACAATACGAGCACACAATAGGAAAGTCAAACATGCGAGAGAAAATTGTTAGGTAGTCTTTTGTGCAATACACCTCCTGCCATCCACCACTTTGGTGAATTGCAGGGTACCTAGCGTGTTGATGTTAGATCACTTTGCGGAAAATGTATCTTTTTGCAAACTGTGTGGCTCTTTAACTTTGGGTTAGGGACCGTCCATAAATGACGTCACGCAATTTTGGCGTATTTTTGGCCCCCCCTCCCTCTTAGTCATATTTCGTCACAAAGCTTTTACCCCCCCCCCCCCCGCCCCAAATACAAATTTGCAAAATATATAATTGGTTTGAAATCACTTGTTATTTATAAAAACACAACAATATAACATTGCGTTCTGAATTACATAATACTTTCGATCAAGAGGAACCATCGTAAATATCTTTGAATGGGCTTGTTTGTGCAATGATGACATAAGTTTTTCTCTCTCTCACTCTCATTAAATTGTTCTCAAGAAATGCTGAAACAAGCACTAGCCCAGACCCGAAGACCCTTCCTCCTCTCTTTCCATATAACTCTCAAGTGCTGAAAAAAATATTCATCGTCACAGAGCTGATAAACAGTGCCTACATCCCCTTCCACTACACAGTAGCTTTAGTACAAAGAGTCTTTGGTACAGAGTTTCGGTTCGTCTCAGCAATGAATCAAGGTTTTTAGAAGTCACAATTCGCGTAACTACGCGAAAATTCAACCACAAAATTTAAGGTATAATAAATGTAAAAATAAATACAGTAACAATTACAGAATTAAGCACAATACGAAGGCCCAATGTTACTGTTTTGAAATATATCAAGTTTTTTCAGAATTAAGAAAATGTACTGCGTCAAAAAAATAAAGAAATCTAGCGATCTCCGCGGCGTACTCGGTACGCATATGAAGTTTTCGTCCTGAGTACGCAGGACGACGTTGAGGGGTTAAGAATGCAACTAATTAATATTATAGTAAAGAAAAAATTATGTAAACTTCGTATATACGGGCAGCTAAAATATATTACGCTTAACAAAGCTTTTTTTTGGTTCCTCCGCCTTGCTCTAACCAGTTTTGAAGCCTCAAAATAATACCCCGAAGAAATGAGACGCAGAAAATAATAAAAAACCTACCCTCGACTTCCCAACCTGTGAAGAAAGAGGAAGCCTCTTGGTAATGAACACATACAAATTCGTTTGCAAATCCTCAACAAGAATAGTTTATGACGCTTAAATGAATAGACGAGAGGTTTGCACTGAAATGTTTCTAAGGGAGTTGGTCAATAGGGGTCAGCTTTTTGGTTCCTCTGTAAAATGTGTGAATTATGAAGGAAGGAACGGAATTATCTGACAGGACAAGTGCCGAAGATTTTTCCCAAGGGAGAAGGACCCAGTGTTTGACACAATGAAACGGTCTCGTATGAGAGTTTAAAGCAAGTGATTGATGTGTTACAGCCTTCGACACACCACTACGGAAGAAGTGACTTCAATGAGTGACGTAGTGATTCCTAAAGGTAATATTATTCTTTTTAACTGTGAATTACTCCGACAATTTTTTTTATTGTTTTAAAATGATAATGTTGCAAATAGCTCACGAAAATAATATGCTTAATTTTAATTACCAAATATAATTAAGCGATAAGATTAACCAATAATTATGATAAAAGATGCACGTTTATTGGCATCCAGTGATCTACATTAAATTGTTAGTTTTATATTTTTAACGTTTAATACGGGACGAAGGCATAAGCGTATAGCTCTGGGTAAATTTGGTAACTGCGCGCGCCATAAGCCTAATGCTGTCTTCTACGGGTGGAAAAGAGTATAATAGAGTATACGTACGTAGTTTTCTCTGGTAGATGGCGCTGGTGTTATTTTGTGACGTCACATTTCTCAAAACCCCCTTACTCCCCCTTGTCACCCTCTCCCCCCCACCTCGGTGCGTGACGTCATATATGGACGGTCCTTTAGGCGAAAAACGTTTTGGTAAAATTAGGAATAATCCTTTTCAAATTTGCAAGTCAACAGCAATATATCTGTCCATTTAACCACTCTAAAGGAACAAATCAGGAAGTTTATAAATAACAAGAAGGGTACTCACCCAATTAAAAAAATAAAAGTTCCATAAGTTAAATAGAGAAACTTTTTGTCTCGAATATTATGCGGTTAACGAGAAAATAGCCTAGAAGATCGAAAAAGACTGTTGTGGTTGCATCAATTTCACTGGTTTTTATGCTAATGGATTATCAAGCACATACATATTTTTTACATACGAAGCAAAACTTAAACGGCGATAACGCTGTGCGAAGATGATGTTTGTCCACATGGAAACGCGTGGATAGATTGTTTAAAAATGTCCACAGATTTCGAGGAAAATTAATTTTGAACTGCATCGTCGAATTGAGCGTGCCATACAACTTGAATGGATGATTTCAGTTAAATAAACCAAGAGAGATACTTCGAGGACTTAAGAAGCATTATGAGCTCGCTCTATTTGTCAATTTTAGTATGTACTTTTAAAACTTGTCTTCAATAATTTAACGTACAATACAATTAGGCAATGCTTTAACACTTATTTCCATCTTCTTCACGTTAATATAGTTGAATAAAAAAAATTTCTATTATATGGCAAGAGAAATGAGGGTAAAATATGATCAAACCGGCCCTCGCCATTAGATTAAGAAACGATTGGAAATGTCATCGCTGGAAATAGCTAAAAAATATAACTGCAGAGGTTCGATTTTCAGATTTGATACCTCTTTTTCGATGCAACGCCGACTCTTCCATTGCAGACTACCGCTTTTCTTCCGAATGGAGGTTGAAGGTTGGCAACCAATTAGAGGTGGTCTCCATTTAAAAACAATCTATAGATTTCTCTCGGGTTATAAGATTATGTAAATTTCTGGTCTTTTTGGATTTTTTGGCGGGTCAAGGTCACAGTGGCGCCACCGCATATCACGATTGGAAACGGCAAATCGAGAAGAACAAGAAATACGCCCATTTTCAGCCGACCAATGGAAAATGAATGGAACGCGTCAATTAATTGTCACAAACAGCAGCTACGCTAAGATAAGTAATTCTGACGAGAGCGAAGTAATTCGATAAGGGTGTTTACAAATATTCACGACTCGTCTTACGTAATTTGGTAAAACCGAGGTTTTCTTCTCATAGCAAATCGCGAAGAAATACTTGCACTGCCTCAGCCAACATCCGCGGTTAATTCATATTCACTGTTAATTTGTTATGATAAATGTCTCTCGCATCGTATAAAAATACGGCGACTCGTTTAAACAGATGAGTTCATTAAGAGAAGATCCAATTATTAGCGAAAGAGCGGCGAGGCTTATTTCAATTCTTCAGTTAAGCCGTGTCTATTGAAAATTGAATCGACAGAGAGTATGGAAACAAGGCCTCAGCTCTTCGAACTCCCTCGGAAATGACGGCTCCTCCCTTCTCGACCGTGCATCCCGGTGCCATGGTTACGCGATTTTCTCAAAACGCGCTCGCCTTCATTTTAGGTCTGTCGTCAAAGCGTTCGAAGACACATTCTCATCGTTTTAATAGCGAGGTTCGAATCCTTACCGAGTAGTATGCGCTGCGCCTGTGGCGTTTGTAGAATCTGCACCTGGACGCCCATGCCACAGACCGCAGCATCATTTTCTGCGACTGAAAATCAAGAGTATTGACATGAAGAAACAGATAAGTTCAAGTTCGGCTACAGTAGATAAGCAACAGTTATCTTAAAATGTGCACATAAAAATATATACATATGTATATGTATCGTATAAAATATGTAACGAGCATTTATTTTAATTTACTCCGCCAGCTCACGCTCCATTTTGATGATCTTGAAAGCGTTGAACCAGGAATTTTGGAATTTACGAGATTTAGATGATCTGAGAGTCGATATGCTACAGTATTTCTACTATAAACAACTTTTTAACAGATAAATGCTCTCATTAAAAATTTTCTGTAAGTAAATTACATTTTTTGCCGCGTTGGCTGTCCTTGTTAGTATTTTGTTCTCGCAATGTATGAAGTTGAGCAGCCGCGTTTAGAGCTAGTGTTGACAAGTGGTTATAAGCTCCTCCACTAATTAACATGCTGTGCTCTTAAGGTGACGTGGTTTAATTAGAGATAAAGCTGTTAAGAACTATTAACAGAGAAGTCGTGTAAGTCACACGTGTTTGTTGTTGATGATGGTTTACCAGTCACTAAAAAGCAACAAATGACATTTCAACAATTAAATTGAATGAATTTATTTGTCCTTACGTCGCACTGAGATCATTTGCTCACAAACAAGATGAAAATAAAACCAGTCAATAAAAATAAAAAATAATTTTGACTCGCGGATTCGACGCTTTACCACAGTTAACGCTTCCATTTCTCGCGACCCGTGTCTTCCTCCGTCTCCTTATGATCATCGGCCACTTCATCTTGTGATAACATACCACGAAGCGTTTTCCATATCTGCTTGTGTTTTAACTTGAATTAAATGCAAAGGTAAAACATTATTTTTTCGATCTTTAACCAATATATTTTTTCTAGAGCACTATATTTCCACAATTTCCTATTCTTAGAACACTCAACGCTGAAAATTTGCTCCATCTGTGGATTGCGGCATTTCGCAGATACCAAGGGCGATTACGGAAACAGTAATCTCATAAAACCTAATATACGAGCGGATGATTTTTCCACATTTTCCATCCTTATCTTCTCAAAATTACGTTGCTTTTGCTAGCATTTGCAGCTGCAGCGGTTGTCGAAGTAAAAATATGAAGATTTATGTTCTGGGGCCAGCCAACTCACAAACATAAGTGTGTGGAAAGTATAACTTATACTGATAATCTCGAAATAGTACAAAAGAAACTGAAAAAACAAGACATTTTTTGAGAAATGCCACACATGCATTTTTATCCTCTCTAATGCTCCATAAAATTCAGAGCAATTAGATTTAATTAAGAACTTCTGACGAGGACAATTTTCCCATTCCTCCAGACATAGTCAATAGTTTTTCAGTTTCTCCAGTCCCACTGACTGACTCTATTTAACGGGCGCCAAGCGTTCCTTCGCTCACGGAGGGCCGTTTATTAAGCCCCTCTCCAAAAGAATCCCGTTCAATTGGAATTCCATCCGGTTTCTCGTATTACGAGGCCTCGGAGTATTCGTCCTCGACCGTCCTCGGCTCTTCGTCGAGAGGCGTTCTTGCGTGTCTTCCTCGCGTGGAGCCACGTGAGACGTCTTAAAGGTAGGTCATTAGGCTTTTATCCCGTACCGTATTCCACTGGGGAGATTCCGTTTCTTCGCCATAGTCCACCTCGCATTAATTGTGACTGCTAAGGTTCTCTCCTCATTTGCTGACATTATCCTCGAGCAGACACAATTCGCATTACGACTGAGCGGCGCTTTAAAAATCCTTTCCATTTTATATTAACATTACTTTCTCTTGTAGCCAGGAGGGTCATTTGGCCTCAAGATCAAAGATCAATTTGCGTTTGAATAGACTCACCATGCTTAATATCAACTGGGAAATCGTGCGAAAATGAGATTTTTCCCTCAATAATGGGTACAATTGCACGGGAAGACTATAAAATCATTATATAAATAAAAAATACAAAAATTACATTTCACATTTTTTGTTAATAGCTGTATTATTTTGTTCCCACATGTTTTTATTTTTATTACGGCTAGGGGCCTCAAAAACTGGAAGTGGCCTCTCTGAGCCTCTGAGAGAACCTGACCCAGAGGGGTAGCTGTTAAAAGTTTTGTGCCCGTTGTCTTTTAATAAATGTAATCTATAAAAAATTATAATTCTATTCGTGCAAGCTAATCATCATTGGCACCTTATTTTCCTCTTCCATTATTTTAGCACATTTTCTTAAAAGAAATAACGTGCTGCGATAACTCTATCTGTGGTCAATCAAGCTTTTTGTTTACTTTTAAGAGATTTTAGGAAAATTATTTTTTAATTATATAAATCTTATCAATCTATGATTTTTCCATTGATTGGATTTTCCATGTAGTTAATAGATTTTCCGCTAGGTTGTTTCAAACTCGGAAAATTCAAAACTTTGAAATGGTATTGTACCTAAACTATTAAAGCTAAAAGTTTGAAGTTCCCATGGAGGAGAAGTTCTAGCGGTTTATGTAGCAGATGTGGGGCCATGTCTGGTAAGGCTACGTGCTCTTCGCGTTCGACCCTTATTATAGAGGATTATCGTCCCTCCTCGGACTCGAGTCCCGGACCCTTGTTAGGTGTAGTCTACCCCCCAAAGCGGGAGGTGAAATTACCGATCTGTCATTGCAAAATTACAATACCTTTTGCAAATAAGGCGTCACCGAGATCGGAAACGGGAAATGTAGTTCACGATAGTGCGGAGAAAGCAAACCTTTTAATCAACACTTTCAGAAAGCTTTTACTCCTAATGACGATTAATGTGAAACCCCTATTCCTATGCATCAGGGCGACTCGATGGAAGATTTGATATTTTCGAAAAATGGTATCGCGCTCCAACTTCATTCAATTAAAGCAAACAAATCTCCTGGGCCGGAGGAAATACCCACGCGAGTATTGAAAGAGTTAGCTTATGAAATCGCGCCGTATTTGAAAATTATATTCGAGAAATCCACTACGGAAGGTGTCGTTCCTAAAGATTGGAAGGTGGCACAAGTTACGCTCGTCCATAAAGGCGGCGACAAATAGAACCACGAAAATTATAGACCGATTTCCTTAACTTCATTATCGTGCAAGATACTTGAGCACGTAACCGTCAGTTCTGTAATTCGCTATTTAGATATTCACTCATTGCTTAGCGGATGCCAGCACGTATTCCGGAGAGGTAGATCATGCGAAACGCAGCTCGGCCTGTTCGTGGATGATTTGTTGCGTTGCGGAGAGAAAAATACTCAGGTCGATGCCATATTCATTGTCTTCAGGAAGGCGTTTGATAAAGTATCTCATAAGAAATTGATTGCGAAGTTAGGACAATATGGTATCAATCCGAAAGTTGTCGATTGTGTGAGAGACTTCCTCTCGAATAGAGAACAGATAGTTGTCATCGATGGGAAATACTCGTCCCCCGTTAAAGTTGCGTCGGGTGTTCCTCAGGGAAGTGTATTGGGCCCTCTACTTTTCCTAATTTATGGAAATGATATCTGCTAGATGGTTCGTAGTAAAATTTGACTTTTTGCCGATGAAACCGTTCTATATAAAGAAATAAAAAACCAGGAGGACCATCAGTCGCTGCGTGAAGGTTTAAGAGCCATTTCAGCGTGGTGCAAAGAATGGCAAATTGAAATTAATTACACTAAATGTGCCGCAGTTACGTTCTGGAAAAGTAAGAATATAGAAGTAGGTTTCGAGTATAAAATATATGGAATAAATATTCAAGCAGCCGAGTATGTAAAATATTTAGGAGTAACCATTTGTCGAGATCTTTCGTGGGACATGCACATTCGTCGAGTTATAGGCGCGGCCAACAAGAAACTGGCTTTCGTAGGTAGAAAAGTACGGAACACTACAGAAAAAGTACGCGAAACATGTTACTTATCACTGGTTAGACCACAAGTGGAATACGCCTCATGCATATGGGATCCGTACGAGAAGGTACATATAATTCAATTAGAAAGAGTGCAGCGCAGAGCAGCAAGATTCGTAAAACAAAAGTACGAACATAAGGAAAGCGTCACCTCATTATTGAGGGATTTGAACTGGGTACAACTGGAGGATCGTAGATTGAACTCAAGGTTGCGGCTTCTGGAGAAATATAGATCGGAATGCCTAAAAGACGAGGTTGTACGAATAATTGAAACACCGACGTATATAGGTAGAAACGACCGTGAAGATAAGATACGTGAGATCGATTTTAGGACGGAGCGTTATCTAAGCTCGTTCTGTCCGAGGACAATACGAGATCACAATAGAAAATTTCAACCTTCGATAGACAATCTTTTGGTATTGCACCCCCTGCCACCCACCAATTAGGTGCAGGGTAACATGTAGATTTAGATTGGAAGTTACATGATTGAATTGCGGTAAAAATGCTGATTATTGGCGTTTTTTAACGAAATTCTACGATACATATCAACGGAGCTACGAAACGAGCGAAGTAGAGAGGGTGGGGGAGGAATGAAAGTGAAGGGAGAGGAAGAGAGAGGTACCAACATAAGCGCTTCGACTTACCTTAAGCGTTTTAGGAGGGAAATTTCAAATCGACATTGCCTATCCGAATTACAACACGTACAGTGACTCTATCCTTCCCGCAATCCCTTTCAAATAGTCTCCAGGAAACAGAAAACATTAAACATAAAACAACGACTATAAAAATATGATTGTTTTCTTTGTTGTTGGTTTATGTTTCACGACTTGCTCGGTATTTCACATTTTCTTTGAAAGAAATAGGAACAGGGTCTGCTAGACGTTTTTGCTGCGTTTTTCTGAGAGGATACAATAGACCATCAGGAGATGTAAAATGAAAAATATCTCATTTGCGCAAAATATGATAGTTCGGACCAGATATAATTCAAGTGATTCAATAAAGGCACTAACACTAATAATAAAATACGATGACAATATTAATGCCGTTTTTTATGAACCACCATATCGCTTTGAAATGAGGAAATTCGAATGATTCTATAAGTTCACGCTTTTACAGCATGCGGTAAAGCTTGATCCCCGTTTTTTCGATTTTACTCGCAAAGAAATCTAAAATTAACTAGTGGATCTCTTGAACTAACATCAAAACACTAATAAAAATTATTTTAATTGAGCTTAACGCACGTGTTCATTTATTCATTGATCTTTATTACAAAAACACTCAAACTCCGTAATTAAATTTACTAAATCGAAGATTTTAGACGTACATAAATAAATCAAAATTTAAAGCCATTGAACAACTCTATAAGTAGGGTAAAATATCATGAGTATGAATTTTGTTATGAATAATACTGCTATGTAGTATTTAGTTCGATACGGGACATTTGGATAAAATTGAATAACTCATAAAATCTCATGCATAGCAACCACCAGTTAAAGAGTCAACATTTTCACAAAAAATTTTGTTTTAAAATTAAATTTTAGCGATTACTAGTCGAATATGATAATCGATTATAAGAATATTAAACCTTGTTTACTTAAATTCAAAATTGTTACAGTCCGATGATAGTAGTTCTAATTTTAACTTGCAAAAGAATAATAGCCTGCACGCCAAAAAATGTTTTTATACGTTATCTTATGGGAAATATCAAAAAGCTCGAGTCGAACCCAGGACTTAATTCAATGTTTTTTTCTCTTCATTACTTTTTAAGGCGTAGGTAAAGCGTCCCTATCAAATTTGACTTAACCTTAATTTTAGATAATTTTAAAGGAGGAAATTATATATAGCTTATGTTGGTACCTCTCACTCTCCCTTCAGTTTCAATCCTCCCCCACCCTCTCTACTTCGCTCGTTTCCTAGCTCCGTTGATATGTATCGTAGAATTTCGTTTAAAAAACTCCAATAATCAGCATTTTTATCGCAATGCAATGATTCATTCGCCTTATTTGCAAAAAGTATTGCAATTTTGCAATGATAGATCGGTAATTTCACCACCCGCTGTGAGGGTAGACTACACCGAGCAAGGGTTCGGGACTCGAGTCCGAGCGAGGGACGCTAATCCTCTCTAATAAGGGTCGAACGCGAAGAGCAGGTAGTCTTCCCAGACATGGCCCCACATCGGCTACATGAACCGTTCTAGTAAAAATTCCAACGGTGCGGATTGCCCCGAAGGAGGAGGCAGGCCATAAACCAAAGATTTTAAGCTTCGACCTCTTTCTAAAGCAAGGGTAGCTTACTGGTTCCATAAATAAAATATTTTTTTTAAATATATACTTTTCAAATACAATAAAAAGCGTAAGATAAATTTTTGTGTACACCTCAACAAATCGATTGGTAGGTTTATCTCCGAAATTTGAAATCAGAGAGGGCTCTTTTAACCACCACAAGGATGTCTGTTCTTGTTAGTGTTTGCAGAAAAGTTTTATGGAACTCAAAATGGTAGTGAAAGAATCCAACTTGAGAAAAATTAAAGAATCTATTTGCTGAGATGTACACAAAAATTTATTTTACGCTTTTTAGTGCAATTGAAAAGTTTATATTTTCAAAAATTCTTTTTAATTCGTTAATTTTTTGGGTTAAAAGTAAATAGACCGGGACCACGCGGCGTCAAACCCTTGGACCCTCATTAGTGCACAAGATACATCTAAAATCGATCTCTTGTATCTTATCGTCACGGTCGTTTCTACCTATATACGTTGGTGCTTCAATTATTCCTACAAACTCGTCTTTTAGACATTCCGATCTATGTTTCTCCAGAAGCCGCAACCTTGAGTTCAATCTACGATCCTCCAGTTGTACCCAGTTCAAATCCCTCAATAATGAGGTGACGCTTTCCTTATGTTCGTACTTTTGTTTTACGAATCTTGCTGCTCTGCGCTGCACTCTTTCTAATTGAATTATATGTACCTTCTCGTATGGATCCCATATGCATGAGGCGTATTCCACTTGTGGTCTAACCAGTGATAAGTAACATGTTTCGCGTACTTTTTCTGTAGTGTTCCGTACTATTCTACCTATGAAAGCCAGTTTCTTGTTGGCCGCGCCTATAACTCGACGAATGTGCATGTCCCACGAAAGATCTATACAAATGGTTACTCCTAAATATTTAACATACTCGGCTGCTCGAATATTTATTACATCTATTTTATACTCGAAACCTACTTCTATGTTCTTACTTTTCCAGAACGTAACTGCGGCACATTTGGTGTAATTAATTTCAATTTGCCATTCTTCGCACCACGCTGAAATGGCTCTTAAGTCTTCACGCAACCCATTGCTTTTAATTTATATTAATGAACTACCTATTTGCAAATAATTGTAAAATTTAGACGAATAACAAACGAAGACGATCAAAAGGTGCTTCAAAATGATTTTGATTGACTTAGACTTGACTGATTAGATTAATATAAATATGATGAGCATAAATATTAGTAAAAGTTGACATGTGACATTTACAAAGAAACTATTCCGGTAAAATAACAATTATACAATTAACGGAGAGCTGATGCCTCAGTCGGATCAATTCAAGTATTTGGGAGTAAACATGACAAAAGGCTTGGGATGAGATTTGCACATTGATAAGATCATTGCCAAAGCTTACATTTTGCTATGAGGAACCTCAAGAAAAGCACCAAAACTGCAATAGAATTAGCCTACACCTCGATAGTGAGGCCAATTTTAGAATACGTTACGAATGCATGGGACCCTAATGAAATAGGACAATAAATAAAATAGTAATGGTTCAGAGGAAAGCAGCTCGTTTTGTGCCCGGGAAACACGATAGGGGAACGCGTGTTACCAAAATGAATGAAAGCCTAGGTTGGAAATCTTTAAAAGAGAGGAATAAATGGGCAACGTGGAATTTTCAAGACCCATACTAAGAATCAGGCTCGGGATGGCTTAAATAGGAGAATGCAGAAACCTTATTTCCTCGGAAAAAATGACCACAGTCATAAAGTAAGATTCAGGAGACAGAGGACCAACGTAGGTAAATATTCATTTCCAAATCCCGAGGTAGAGGAATGGAATGCGTTGCCTGAAGAGCTCTTGAATCCCTTATCTAAAATTTCAAAATATTTCTAAGTAGATTTTTAAAATTAAAGGGTAAGGAGAAGCAACGACGGAGTTGGAGGAATTATTGCTTGGTAGAGGGTACGGTAACCGTGAAGGCCTACCATGAAACTTGAAAACTTGAAAACTCCGGAGGGTAACAGGTTACACAGATTAAGTACTTTTTAACTTAACGCCATGGATTCTTCATTGCCAGGTGTTATTACTTTATTTTCCACGGATAATTTTATTAACTTTATTTATTGGATACTCTATGTTTTAATATTTTATGTATTGTGTCCGTGTGGATTTGTTTCTTATATTTTTTAACTAGATAGTTACCCGAGCTTTGCCCCGGGTTTACAGTTTTGAATTTTTTATGCGTTAATATTTTCATTCAAGTTCAAGGTACTCTCAAGATACGTGACCAGTATTCCCCCTTAATTGATACAAACAAATTCGTTTCGGAAAAAAGGGATGGGGAGTCAACAAAGAGGAATTGGTCTTAAGTCTAATTAGCAAGCACCCATTTCGGAGAAAAGATTCCCAAATGTGGTGGAGGGAGGGTTAAAAAGGGGCGTGGCATTGGGTGAATGATATGAAACTAATATTAGTTAAAGCATACTGCTGCAGTGCAGAATAGAGGTTCCTATGATTTGTAACACTTAAATACATCCGACCATATGGTTAACCGGATTATGACACCTAGCAGTGTCCCGTCCAAGACTAACTCTCTGCCATTCTGCTGCAAGAATGTCGTTCGCGTGGTAATAGGCCCAATGCGTTTGTGTCGGGTGACAAAAACGTTTCCTGGCGTGAAGTGGTCAGTGTGAAAGGGAGATCAGTCTTTGTCTTCTTGCGTTTTAATTCTGTTTAGTTTAGCTAATTCCATTCCTATCACCCGGTGGGTGATCGTGGCAATTTTTTTCTGCCACTGAGACTTTTGTCTGAGGGCAGCCCAGTCTCTTTATGCCCTTTGGATACCACAATATAAATTTAATACTCTGCGACATGACAGTCATCTATTGCTAAATCGTTTTTTTTTAGTTTTGCAGAAAATGCATGTGCCTTTTTCTGGCTCTACACGATTGTGGCAAGTTTTAAAAAATCATGTTACTAATTTTACAGTTAAATCATTCTCGGAAACTCGGTGGGAGTGTAACATTGTGTTGAAGTGATTTGGTTTCAGTTAGCGACGTTTATGACGCATTAGTTGCTATTTCAGAAACAACAAATGACCTATAAAGCCGAGCAGAAGCACTTTCATTGGCTAAAGACCTGAAAAACTTTTCATTTTTGACGATTTGAGTGGTTTGGTACGCGCAAATTAATGTTGTTAGCAAGATTATGCAAAGCTAAAATATACAGTTAGATCAACCATTATCACTTTTTCAAAACAGAAAATTTCTTAATGCAATTCAAAGAGCATGGCTTTGAAAGTTTGAAAATCGCAGCAAAGGAGCTTGCAAAAGAACTTGAAATATATCCAGAAGTAACCGTTTCTCGAGTGGAATCGTCTGTTTTATGGAGAAAAATAAAGAAACAATTTTCACATGAAGCTGAAAATGAATCAATGAATGATCCTGAGAAAAAATTACGCGTCGAATTTTTTAATATTTTACTGGAACAATTAAGCCACTAAGAGAACGATTTCAGATTTTTCAGATGCTAAAAATTCGGCGTTTTCTAAAGTATTTTACCCTGAAAACATATCTGATGGTGATTTTCTTAAACAGCGAAAAGACCTGTAACTATTGCTTTCGGAGCAACAGCATGAAATTAAAAGTTACATTGACGGATTAAGCCTGTTTACTGTTGTCACAAATAATCCCGGGCCTATGGAGAACGGCACTGGATGTCTTGCGATATATATACGACAAACATTTCACTGAAATTATGCGAAATTTTTCTGTGCTTGGAATTTTATTGACTATACGGGTCACTATAGCTAGTGGTGAACGTAGCTTTTCAAAGTTAAAATTAATTAAAACGTACTTGCGTTCAACGTTGACACAAGAAAGGCTGGTTGATCTGTTTCACTTGAAAATTCTGTAGCATCATCGCTCGGTTGTCCGACTGTAATCGCTGATTTTGCAATTCATGAAGCGAGAAAAACAAACTTTTGATTTATAGAAGTTGGTTATAAGATATAATAAGCTTCAATCATTAAAATGAATTCATTATGTTTTGAAATGAAACTTCTCATCTAATTATTGCCTTTTTATTTGTATCAATTAAGAGTGATTTCTCACAATACCGAGTATTCAATGATGTTAAGGGGGGCCGTCAAAAATGAATTTGCCCGGGGCCGCCAATAGTTTAGGACCGGCCCTGTACTTAGTCACTGCGTCTCCATCGGCACACGAAGGGTAGCATTCCATTCATAATCACAAGATTTTACTCCAAGTTCATACAGGTAGTTTTGTTAGCAATTGTTACAAACAAATCTTTTATTTATAAATTCAGCAGAAATATATACCTATATTTTAAGATTCATTTTCTTCTATTATAAGGAATTTGTTTATGTATTCACACAGGAAAATGCACATTACGAAACATGAATAATTAGATACATTTCTGAAACAAATGCCACCAAATACGATATTTCATCAGGTTTTTACATAAATATGCGTAGATAAATAATAAAATATACACATTAAGAAAATGTATTTAAGTTAAATACTTTAAAATAATACAAACTTAGTTGGCCAAAATAAATAATGTTATATATCTTCCTGACTTTTAATGCAACAAAATCTCTAACAGTTTCTTCAAAAATTGTTTTCACATTTCATTGCGCGAAGGATTCGGAATCCTTCTGGGCATGGCTTTCAATTCATCGAACAGGTCATGGGCTACTACGTCTATTTTCGTGCCATCTATTAAAGTGGATTCCAAATTCATAGAACATCTCCTAAAATAATCATATCCGAAACTAGTTTGGTGCGAAAGCTTTCGCGGCGTGTTCTGATGTAGGCTGCATGTCTTTCGGTTTCACTGCTTTGTTCGTCTTTGTAGACGAGGTTTTGCCGGCGGCGTTGCAGTCGGCTTCCTCAGGTCAGATGTGTTCGAAATTACTTAACTTCTATAAATTGAGCAAAATGCCAAAAACGGAATTATATTCTTCTGACTGATGAAATATTTCAGAGACGGATGAAACTGCTCTATCGAGAATTGCTTATCAGAATTGTTGACTAGATCATCGGGAGTTTCATACACGAACTGTGTTTTTGTACAACGGTTTCTATTATTTCCTTCTTGGTAAAAATCCGCTGCTAAACCCGGATCTTCAGCAAAATTACCAGCTGTTCCTTTTAATTTAAAGAAATTTTCATCCGTTCTATATGCCTCTAAAAAGACCCTATTGAGTGACGCAGAAACCACTATGAAAAACTCTACTCGGAAACTGTAGTAGACTGATTAGGCAAAACTTGAGACACGTGGAGTGATTTACCTGTTCCAGGGCCGCCGCTTCAAAAATTTACGGGGTTCGGGCAAACTTCTCTGAATTTTGCATTTCTATATGTTCATCATTTATGGTTTTATATATCGTACATATGTGTACTAGCGTAATTGCCCGTCAAGTATGACGTGTATGTGCAGATTATGTACGAATTAAAATTATGGTACTTCCCATTCTTCCTCCCTTTCTCTCTACCTCCCTCCCTTTCCCTCTATTCTCTCTCTCCCTCGTATTTTCCCTCTCATATTTTCCCATTTTCCAACCCTCTCTCCATCCTATTCTTCACCCTCTCTTCTTCCCATCCTCCCTGTTCCTCCCATCCTCTTTCTTCCTGCCCCATTCTCCTCCCTTTCTCCCTCACATTCTTCTTCTCATTCCCCCTTCAAAAATGTACCCATCTCTCTGAGCGTGATATCATCATCATCATCATGCTTCTGTCCGAAGACAGGTTTTAACTGAATCGCTGCCTCCATTTCTCTCTCTCCCTAGAAGCCTCTTTTATACCTCTATAAGTATTATATCCCTGCTTTATATTATCTAATATTCCTATTCTTTTTCTCCCTCTTCCTCTTCTTCCACTAATTTTTCCTTCTAAGATCGTCCTTTGTAAACACTGTCTTCTCAATATGTGCCCTATCCAATTTGCTTTTCTTTTCCTGATTGTTTTTATTAGCGTCCTTTCTTCTCCCACCATTTCTAATACTTCTTCGTTTCTCTTCCTGATATACGTACATACAAATCTTACACACAAAACGAATATTTATTATTTAAACGTTGTGCTAGACAACTTTAACTGGGCAAAATTATTTCAACTATCTGGAATTATATATTTTTAATTTTGTCTACATAAAATATTGTTTCATTAAATAGAAATTAATTAGTTTTATTTGGAATAAATGCAGTATATCCCCCCTCAAAATAGCGCCAAAAACGGACATTTATTTCTTAAATTACCATGCCAACCCTAAATACACTAATTCTGAATTTGTCAATTTGCAATTTTCTCTCTACATCCTTGATCGAGTTATTCGCGTTTTAATAGCTGTACAATCAGACAAGCAGACGGACAACATAGCCTTTTATTATTATTTTTGTGATTCTTTTAAACCTCTCTTTCTCTGCATATTTACCAAACCTTCCTCAAGTCCTCCATTACTCTATAAACTCCTGTCTGTCCCTTTTACAAAAATGTCAAATATAAAATTTAGCGTTGATTTTATTAATAGTTTTTGTGTTAAAGCACCCACAAAATTCTTATCACGTACACATACACACACAATCATCAACAAAATGTTCAAAACGTGGTCAGGGGACCTCAAAACTTGTATTCCAGTTGAAATATCGAAGTTGATTTTTTTCATGAAAACAATACTCTCCCCTATACTACATATGGAGAAATTAATAAGACAAAAAAGAAAAAACAGCGAAAACGGACTGCAAGAAGATGCGCGAAGATGCTCGATCGCGAATAAGCGGAACCGAGAATAGCTGATGCGCGAATACGGAGGGATGACTATGTATACGTGCACTCGTGAAACCCTCACGTGACTTCAAGCACCTAGACCAGGAGAGGAAAATCCTAATCACGCTCCCGGAATTCATTAAGAAAATCTCACATTTCGTTCGTTTTCTGGATGAAGAACGAGATGGTCACTTTCCTCAAAATGATCTAGGGTAGGCTCCAGGATCTATTTTCTTCGCTTATGGATGTACATACTTTGTAAATTTTTCAATGAAATTATGCCCCGAGTATGACACACACACACTCAAAGATCCCCTGGCTCAGTTTAGAAGTGGCGAAGTACTTGATACCATAGCGAGACTACATTTATAAACAAATATACTAGAGTCCGAAAGTTCCCTTTCGACCCTTAAACTCGACATTTTAATAGAAACTTTAGTTCCCGTTTGCCCGCAGAATGGTGGCTTTTGCCCACGCCTTGGGCCGCCCCTAGTCGTGGCTTCGGATTATAGAGTTTGCACTGTATATCGCCGCCCCAATTGATTCTGACGATGGTTAAGCTAACTACCACAAAAAACTGAACTATGACTAAGTGATGAGATGATGAAATATCAACTTTTAAATTTCAATTCAATGTAAACGGGCATTTCTATTATATTCACAAAAATATCCGTAAAAATAGTAATTTTAGGCCAACAAACAATTTTTCTACTGATTCACTACTAATAAGTAAAATATCTAGATAATATTTTGCAATGGTCAATAATCGTTTGGACTTAACGCTCAATGTATTTTTCCGAACGCAATCTAAAAGACTTCATGTGACAAATTAATAACAAAATCACTAATTTCAGGTAAACGCGAGAGGTATCATTATCGCAATTTACTTCCAGTATATATGCCAGCTGTATTTATTATGATAATAAAAAAATAGGGGAAAAATCGGTTAAATTCTCGGGAACTGAATTGCCGAAAATATCGATGTGGTGCATACGGTGTAAATCGAAGGGAAACTTCAATTCGCACATCGCGAAATAGAGCCCATTAAAAACGCCCAAATTATTCATAAAATGAGGATTCCGCATCATAAGGCGGCACGCAGTGGTTGCGAAATCCGTGCGAATTGCGAATTATTATTGCGCGCCTCCCTTGTTCGGTTGGACTCTTGTTTGTTTAGAATCCGAGAGTCTCGGTTACGAAGGCCGAACGAAAGCGATTGCGTCAATAAATGCGACCTCCATTGCCACCGACGTTCGCTTTTCACTTGCGAACGCACCTTAAACCGATGAACGCATGCTAACAGTTGTCGAACCCACTACAATTACGTTAACGTTAATTTGGTCCATCTTTACGGCCCCTATATAGCAGGGGAGGCCTAACCGCGGCTCGTTTAACTTAGTTAGCATGCGGCTCATTCAAATTTCTATTCAGAGGCGTGTCAACCTTTTTCGCTACAGAGCACAACGACGTAATGCGACTTGAGGCGTGTTGGGGATGCCTAAGGAATACGCATTCAGGGTATGTTTTGCTGCTCGTAAAATTATGAGCACAGAATGTGTGTCATGCGGCTTTTAAACTTCTGAAGATTATCGTATGCGGCTCCGAAGATAAGAGATGAAACAAAAGCAAATAATCCTCGCCTGGCATTACGCGTCGTTTTCGTGTTTTACGATTTATTTTCCAGCTCCACATGAATGAGAAAAAGAGAAAGACTAAGCGACGTTAATTTTCGAGCTTGGAGAGCGGTTATCAACCGGACGACCGAGACACAGTCAAGCAATCGGTTATGACAAACACGGACAAAAAGGATTTTTTTTATTTTCTGATTGAACTGTTTACTTCGGACATTACGAGGTCGCTTGGAAGTGCTGCGTTTTTCAATCCCCACATTACAATTTCCTCCACTCCGATTGATCCCAAGGCACGTCTTTTACACTCATTCCTGGCGATGACTTTACTAACGCCGAGAGATATCCAGAAACGACAGCGTTATGATGAGATATAATTTCATTACGCCGTCCACCAATTAGACTGCATTATTTGTTTTAGTATTCAAAATGCGAGAATTATAATTAATTCTATCATCACCATAAATTATAACTGAGTTTTAGGTTCCAGCTCAAATATTCACTCACATTTATGGGTTTAAATAACACCACAGTTTATTATATCGTCTTTTATTATGAGCGATAAGGTTTTTAATTATAAATCTATTTCTTATATAATTACTCGTTAGCGATATGGGGAGATATACGATTTCAACGGCGAGATAGAGGTAGTCCTCGACATAAGCGAACTAAATTGACGCTAACTCGCTCATACACTATAAATATTTAAGGATATGAGTCGATTTACACGAGCCTAGCAAATGGTGTGGTTTCCTCTCTCTCCGCATAAAAACGGATAAGTATTAATTTATCAGTTAAACTGAATGTGTCAAGGCAGTATGATGAGAGTGAATGAAACTGCGAGTGTCCTCGATTTAACTAGCCCTCTCCCTCATGAAGGGTACACTTAAGAAATTAATTAATAAAGCATTGTTTTAGTCCTTAAATCAAAATTACCTTTTATTCGTACGACTATTACGACAAAAATTAGTTAAAAAGAGAGAAGGAAGGAGAGGGAAATGATTTTTATAGCAACCAATGTAAACAACATTCGTTGCGTTATATGCAAGAAGGAATACATTTTAATGTAGAGCATTAATAATTCGAATATTAAATCACTTAGAATCATCGTAGTAGTTAGAGACTTGAAACAACGAACGCTTAAAAGAACGAAAGTTTGTTTTCCTGCGATCGATTTTTGAATTTGTGTCGAATCGATCATTAGATCGGTTTTGATCGCGAGAGTTTGACGTATTCTTAGTGATTTGCATGGTTGCCGGTATCGAATAATTGCGTACCATTGTCTTGGATAATAGCTTCGCGTCGCATCTATTCGCGAAATTTCATAAAAAATTTGTCTTAATTTCAGCGGGCATCTCCCTAGTTATATATATATATATATATATATATATATATATATATATATATATATATATATATATATATATATATATATATAACTAGGGAGATGCCCGTTGAAATTCAATGGGAAAGGTTTTTGTGAAATAAAAAATGAACACAAATATACCCTGACTTTCTTTGGATGGCAAGAAAACAAACTTTCGTTCTTTTAGGCGTTCGTTGTTTCAAGTTTCGAACTCCTACGATGATTCTAAGTACCAAATTTTAATATGCGAATGATTAATATTCTACATTCAAATGTACTCCTTCTCATAAATAACGCAAGGAATGTTTACCTTGGTTGCTACGAAAAGAATTTCTCTCTCCTCTCTCTCGTACTAATTGTAAGAGCATTCAAAGCACGCTTTCGCCCAAAAGGATTGAAATAACAACATGATTTCGAGGTTTGACAATGTAATGGGTTGGCATGGCAACATTCCGTTAAAATGGCAAGATTTCCCCAAAATATGTAAATTAAACGTTTAACATGAGAGATTTAGAATGGTAGGCGAGAAAAGATAAACAGAATAAGAAACTTCGTAGTTTTTTTCTTTAAAATGTGCTAGATCCGAATATCATAGGTGAATTATTTCTAATTTAGATCTCAAAAAGAATAAAAGCCTGCAAGTCAAAAAGTCGATTTTTACGTGTTATCATATGGGAAATGGACCTTGGAGTCGAACCTAGGACTTTTTTCGAGATTTCTTTTCGTCACCATCTTACAGTATGTGAATTGATCATTCCTGCCAAATATAAAAAATGAATCTCGTTCCATTATCGAGTTATTCGCATTTTTATAGCGTGACAGAGGGAGCCACAAAGGGACAGAAGTAGCCTTTTATTATTGTTAGAAGATTCACTTGGTCAGAGTAGCTAATTTGGCCGATTATGGGAGGAGGGAGAGGGGAAGGAAGAAGAATAGGAGGCGACTATTTTCAGATGCATGCAACCATTACTTTTGGACCTTGTCTTTACTAACGACATTCAATGGCGCAAGAAGAAGCCATTTTGACATTGTATTAAAATTGAATTAATAGCGAGAAACGCAACCTGACCCTTAATCTCAAACTCCTATTAACTCATTGTCAGTTACTAAATAGATTCACTGGACAAATATTTAGTATTCATCAGAAATTCTATTGGTGCAACATGCATAAAATTACAAAAATCAAACCTAACTTTGATAGCTTAACATTTGGGGCTGAAATTCGGATAAATATATTTTTTTTAATATGAATGAAGGCAATTCTGGAAAAGCTTGACTCGACACAAAATTCAGACGAACAAATCCCGGGAACCATTGAAAATTTTCCCGGGAATCGAGAATAAGGAATATGGAGTCAATTCCCGAGAACCGGGAACGGGAATTCCCGGTTCCAAAACTCTAGTGGCAATTGACGATGTAAACGATTAATAACGTGGGCTCAGATTAGTTCCTTTGATGTTCACACGCTTACGATGCCGACATTTTACCTTCTTTGTTTACTTTCTACTCGCATGTTTTCAAAGGCGAGAAGTTGAGAGTTCCATTCTATTTTTAAACTCTTCCAAGGTTTAAATCGCCTTTCGGCAGAAAGGTTCCCGCGTACGCATCTCTGGACAGGCGAAGGCGATGCCCTTGAGGTCCACTGCTTTCCTTAGCCATTTGAACCGAGCGGATAATGGCAAGATCACATTGGAACCGCGTTGTCACACGATTCCCAGATTCGCACGCGGAAATCGCCTTCGAGGTCCTCTCTCCAGCGGCGGCAATTTTAACGATCGGCTCGAATCGAAAACCCGGCGAGAAGATGCGCCGACGGCGAATTGCACTTTCTCGATCCGTTCTTTTCCCGTATATTCGCACACTCCATTCGTACTCTTAATGTCCTTCGCATTCGATAAATCGTAAAAAAGATGAGCCTTTGCTATTTCTCTCGATATCTTCGCTTGAGTAATTGCAGTCGAAAGTATAATTACAATTATTAATCTTACTTTTTCTTTTATTTGCGCTTTCGAACATGCGCTTCGAATTTTCGTCGACACTTTTGGAAGTTGTTGTTTAGCTCGTCAGCTCATTTTTTCAGACGTTTCTTTCATTTCTTAAGAAAACCCGCAGGAAGGCGGGGATGAAAGCAGTGCTAACTCAATTGCGCCCGCGATCAGTGACGTCGCAAACGAAGTTCGCCGGAGTGACGCGTTATTGTCGCTAGCGCAAAAGAGAAGGGGCGGGGGGTGTTGATAAGGAATGCAATATGCTCCCACCACACGCGCCAGGGATAAAAATAGTCACTCGTCGGATTGGGGGAGCAGTGTCAAGGTCAAGCGGGTTCTCCGAGAGCGATGGGCAAACTACGGCCCTCGTGGAGCCACATGCGACCCCAGATAGCGTTTTACGCGACCCGTGAAACTATGACGAAAGAGACATCCGTAAATTGTAACAAAACCATATTTTTGGTTCAAATTATGATAAACCGGCCCATAATATTTAAAACGAGAACCATAAAACCTCATTTAGACTCGATGCTTACTTATATGACACATCAGAATCTCTCAGCAATTTCGCCGACACAGCGGAAAAGACTGCCCACCAGTTGACGAGAAGGGCTCCTGATCTAGAAATGTCGCCGATGTACTATTTGCGAATCCTTTCGGTTGGGAAGTCGACTCGAATATGGAAACGAAGGACGGATCAGACGAAGCGAATTCAGACGACGGAAATGTCATTTTTCGAAAATCCACAACTAAACAGGAGTGAGGTTTTTTACTGCTGAATGAAGAAATCTCGCGCACAACAATATGGACAGTAAGACTTCATATTAGTTTCGATGACGTTTTTCCCCTCGCAAGAACAAAATAGTGCGTACGGAACCGCGTTTCTGGTTTCCGTACCTCCGTTATTCACGCTGAAACTTTTGGCGAGAAGCCAGAGGCGGAAGCACCAACTTCCCAAGGTTGACGCCTTTGTATTTGTAGGAAACTAAGTAGCGGAATAAAAAGGGTCCCAGAGCGAGATCAGGGAGGGTGGAGAGGGAAAGGGGGAGGGTGTAGGGGGAGTGGGGAAGGGGGAGGGAGAATGTGGAGGGTGTCAGGTGAAGGGATGTGGCCTCCTCTTTCATGTTAACCCGTTAATTTCCTCCAAGTTGAAAAAGATCGATAAATACTTCTTATGAAATTGCACTCGTTTAAATGAGCGACAAATTATGCCTTGAACGGAGACATTTGTTCCTAAAATATCATAAATAAAATAAAAGAGGAACTATTTTTCTTTAGGAATTTATTATAGCCGAAGACTCGAAAGAATAATATTGCTATGGCGTATTTAAGAGGGATATGTTTTAGGAAACAAAATTGTTTAAGTCGCTGATTTTGTTATAGTTAAATTAGAAATTCAAATAAGTAAACGACGTGTGTCATATCCGCTGGAATGCTCATTCCTTCCACTGCGGTCTTCCAGACGAATTTGACCTTGGGGCCGACATACAAATTGAAATAATGAGACTGCGCTCAACTACAGCCTCTCCGTTTCGTAAGAAACATTCGAGAACTCGATTGGAAGAGCACAAGAAACTCGGAAGTAAGAAGCATGATTTATAAAGGGCCATAGAGAGTTTTTAAATCCTGAAATATAACGCTATCTATGGTGCGTTTTGTCCGTGTGTTAGCAATAGAACAGAGAAAGAATGGTTTTTAATGGGAGAATAAGAAAAAAGCAGAAAAACTTTTCATTCTTTTTGTAGCACGGCGGCGGCCCGCTTCCCAACCGAGCGACAGCCCTCCCCAACCCTCTTATACATAAGTTAAGGCGCAAGGTCAGACACTGGCGAGGGTTGGTGTCTACCTGAAGGAATCGGTGTTTTCATATGGACAACTCTACGTAGTTGCCTCTAGAAACAATAACCCTGCAAATATCAGGTTTGCTTTACCTGATTATCCAGTAACATAAACCAAAGATTTATTTATCATGATGCCTTGATTTTAAAAATATTTTCAATAAGGTAAAATAAAAATGTACTAAGCAATGTGAACAACCAAGTATATTAAGAAACTCGTAAACGGCCAACTATATTTTTCTAAAAACATACACAAGTTGTGTCACGGGATGTATCGTGTATGTTAAGAATAAGAGGCTAAGAAAGTCACGTCTCCGAGTCGCAGCACAAGAGCAGGATAGCTTTAACAGATACCGACAGTGGGAGAGCCAAAGCGATTCGGAATCCTTTTCCTGATTCTCACGCTAAAGCATACGAACTTCAACGTTTATTGCTGCTCTAAGTGTGGAATATATATATATATATATATATATATATATATATATATATATATATGCAGCAAAATGTATGAAATCGTGAAATACGAAATTGATAATCGTTAAGTCCTCAAAGTACATAAGCCTGAGTAAGGAATCGGTTTAATTTTTCAACGAACTTACGAATACCGTTAAGATGAATAGACAATGATTTGAACGCATCATTCCGGAAGTTGAAAAAATGAGCTCTCAAGGACCCTTTTCAAGCTGCAAAGTGGTACTGAGTCGCCCTAACAAGGAAGCCTTTGTATTCAAGAGGGAGAGAGAGAGAGAGACCATAGTGGATCATAGGAAGTCTGGCGCTTCGATAGCGTAGACGCGTAGCTCGATTCCGTCCTCGCATGATGTCCATGGACCACAAAGGCCTTGCGTCAGTGACCTTTGCGTCAATCTTCTCTTATTTCTCATCTCCCCCCCTCTCGCTCGTTCAATTAAAGCGACGGAATTGACATGGATACGAACCAAACTACCGTTTCGAAGGAACTCTTGATCAGGGGAATACTGGTTTTTCCGCTGGGTACTGGAGAACGACGCACTAATGTCTTACGTGTCAAGTGATAGGAAAGTTCGAATTTCCTTCTGTACCAGTTCTACGAGGCAACTTTATTGTAGACATGCCCATTATTTTGGCGGAGACGCGGGTTATTGGGGTTAACATATTTCCTCTTCTTAAAATATGTACATCTCTCTGATGAGAAGAAGCAACCGAGGTATAAAGTGCCTAGAGGCGGCTGCCGCGTAAACGAGATCTACCCGGAACAATCCATCCACAAGTTATTCGATTACCCGCGCTTCTTTTTTCTTTCAAGAGAAGAACGGTGCCCTTAAGTATACAAAAAAACCTGATGTGGCCACCGCATGACTTTCTCCATATGTGTAATATTTCTAAAAATTCCAAATAGATAAAATAATAATAAATATTTTAAGAAACTGCGAGAATTTTTTTACTACAAAGAACAGATATAAACCCAAACCATAGCCTTCTGATATTGGATATAGCCACAAAACTCCAACAATTAAGAAAAGAAAAAGAAGCGTTACTAAGACGTAACCACGTAACGAAGAGTCAATTATTAACAATAGTCGTCGGTAGGTGGTGTGGTGGTGGCAACTACAAATATAATATATCTCTTAAACAATGCATTATATGGAAAAAAATTTCAAACAAAGGTTGTAGAAAATTAAATTTCCTACAATTGTTATTCCAGTACAGTTTTACATTTATCAAATATTAAAGCAGATATTTCAAAATAACGGGTGTGACAAGAGACTTCCGGTTGACCGATTTTTACCAAAAACTAATCGGTTCTTCTGACTTTTATAAAAATGTTAAATATAAAATTTCGCGTTGACCTGATTAATAGTTTTTGAGTCAGGGCACCCACAAAAAGCTATCACATACACACACAAAAACACTCTCACACACACATACATCATCGAGAAAATGGTCAAAACGTGTTCAGGGGACCTCAAAACCTGTATTTCCGCTGAAATCTCGAAGTCGATTTTTTTCATGAATACAATACTTTCCCCTATACTACGTATATGGAGAAAGTAAAAAACAAATTTAGAACATATAATTGCCTTTTCCATTTTCTTCCGCAGCAGCAGTATGTTCCGCCCATCAAAACCTATCAAATCCATTTTCCGAAGAAATACAGGTCCCAGTTACTATGGTGCCACTGCGGTTGTTTTAATTTCAAATCTTCGATAAATTAAGCTCTAGATATAAAACCTACAATTAATTATCGAGTAATACAGATAAAAATCACCGAACTCCTTCCGCAACGGACCAATGTTGATGTTTATAAGGCGATTAAATTACTAAGGATAAGTTCCGAAATGTTTCGTGCTAAGCTAGACCTAAATTTAATAAAAACCCATATTCATTTTTAAAGGTAGCATAAAAATCAATTTATCGTAAAAATTTTAATCTATTTTCAAATAATTTCGGTAGAACTTTAGGAAGACCGGAATTGAAAATTCCGTGAACCTCTTGCCGATAATTATATATAATCAGAAATAATCTGGTTATTCATGCCGTGAAAAACACATTTATAGACAACAATCCTAATTTGCTAAATTTATTCTCGGTTATACGTAGATGATTTTACATTTAAATCACGCGAAAACACAACTTGCATTATGACATTACTTTAAAATGCTTTTAACGAAGCTAGAGTGTTAAACACATTTAGTGTTGTATTAGTTATACCTCTGTTGGTTTTCTGAATCCAACGTATTCGAATTGAAATAATTTCTCAAAAACCAATTCAACCGAATATTATTTAATGGGTCGAGAAAATTGACACTTGGGCGTTAAAGCTCGAGCGAGACTTGTGGCAAATGCGAGACGAATGAAAGATGCACCAGGGAGAAATCGCGGGCCTTAAATCCTATCTTTGCTACTCTCCGAATCATCCTATTATGCTAAGAACTGTCGCGCTGCGGAAGGTTCCTCAACAACAGCTTGAGCGCCTGTAAACATAGGCGTTTGAATCCTTCCGAAATTTATTCACTTAAATGTACAACTACTTATTTCTTATTCTACAGAAATACGAAATTCAATCGTGTTTACGTGCATCTTAAGCATGAGTTCGTATTCATAACTAAAGCTAAAAAGAATAATAAAAACCTCATGTAAGCAATGTCAATTTTTCTGGGATCAAAACAGAAAAATTGGTCCAAAAAATTCGTTTATCACATGCTGCGTTTGCGACCATTTTATTTTAAATGATATTAGCAAAATTATGGAGTAATCGTAAAAACAAAAGAAGGTTTCTGGTATCTCACGATCACAAGCGATTTGAAACGATCGCTGCATGATCTATTCAGTACAAGACAATAGACGACGCGGAGATGGACGCCTTCTCGAGATGCCGCACCAATTTAACCTTGTCTGTCCCGTCAGGAAAAATATGTCGGAGACCAGGAATGATAAGGAAAACAGCCGTTTGAAACTGCACGATCTCTGGGATATGAACCAGCGCAGACCGGAAGGAGCGTGCGTGGATTTTTACGGCGCTTAACCGGTGATAATCACGCAAAAAATTAATTTCATTCAGATTTCAATATTTTTAACCATCACCAGCGGAAATACGAATTTGAAAAAAATTAGCAATTTAAAAATGTTTGAAATTTCTCTATTATTGAAACTTTAAAAAAAAAACAATTTACGTCAATTAGGTAAAAAAGTAAAAATATGTCTAAGTAATTATGTAACTCTCACCTCTTCAGAAGTATCTCTTCAAGACTCGCGATCAAAATGTGCGTGATGAGAAAAAAACCGAGAAACCAATATAAACAGAATCCAAACAAACCGCAACGCCAGCCGAAACACTGACTCGAGCGAGAGTCAAACGTAAACTGCCTCGAAACTGAATTCTCTTCGAAGCGCTACTAGCACGACACAGCGGTCAACTTTTGTACTATTCTCTTTAAGCGCTTAGGACAGGGTTTTCAAAACTTGGTTCCGCGACAACAAATGGGTGCGTCCAAAGGTATGTATAAATGTATAATTTTGTAACCAGGCCCACAAAGAGAGCGGGGAACCGAAGCAAAATCCACGGAGCTCGGGTCTCTGGATGGCCCGGGAGATGGCGTGAAATTTTTGCAAACATTTTGTAGAATATTATACATAGAAAAAAAGTTTATTTTGAAAAAGTTCAACAATGCGACCGCTAAAAATTCGCAATTGTTTAAACATTTTAAAGTTTTATGTATTTGTGAATGTGCTACGAAGCTGAAATTCTTTTTAAAGGTAGAATTTGTAAAAATCGAAATAGGGATTATAAAAATTCTGATATTATAATTTGTTTGGCTGTTAAAAATTCTTCAAGTTTAAACAAATGGGTAAATGTTTAGGTACGACGGGGCGAGCTAGGGACCTGAAATTTTAAAGTTATTTAGAGCTTAGTCCATATGCACAAATAAACATTTGATAACCGCCATGAAGTAGTTATTGCGACCGTTAAAAATATTTAAAATTTAAACAATTAGAAAATTATTTTCACTTTTATATGTGCTATAACTTTCAAATTTAGCAGAAATGTGTGGCATTAGTGCACCATAATGGTAAAATAATATTCTTAAAATTTTAGGTATTATTTTAATCAAATCTTGTTCCATAAGGAAAGAACGAAAATTGGCGCAGAGATGAAATCTTTGGAATAAAAAACATATTTCTAATAATGAAATATCTTTATTAAAAAATAATTAATTTTTCAAGGCCAGAGCTGGAAATTCGAAATTTTTTATGATGGTAAGATTATGTGCAAAACCGAATAAAAAACGAAAATCTTGAAAAAGTTCAATAATGCGGCCGATAAAAATTCGAAATTGTTTAAACAATTTTTCAAGGTTTGTGTATTTCCGTATGTGCTACAAAGCTGAAATTTTTTATAGGTATAATTTGTAAAAAAAAATAAATAGGGATTATAGAAATTTTGATTTGTTTGGCTGTTAAAAATTTGTAAAGTTTAAACAAAGAGGTAAATGTTTAGGTACTACGAAGCGATCTAGGGAGCTGAAATTTTAAAGTTATTTAGAGGTTAGTGCAAATGCAAAAAAAATGGATTTTTTCTTAAAATTGTTATTGCGGCCGTCATAAATTTTTCAAAATTTAAACAATTAGATAAATATTATTTCACTTCTAGAACGTTAAAATTTGGCAGAAAGGTGTGGCATTAGTGCATCACAATAAAAAAATAATAATATTGTTATAATTGCAAATTTTAGGCATTGTTTTATTCAAATATTTTTCCATAAGGAAAAAACGAAAATTGGTGCCGAGGTGAAATCTTTTGAATTAAAACAATCTCTGAAAAATTAATATGATATCAGGGTGAGATGAAATGCTTGCAGAATGCAAGCACTAACTACTTGTTTGTATATAAACGTTCCTTACAGAGGAGGATATAACACACACACACACACACACACACACACATATATATATATATATATATATATATATATATATATATATATATATATATATATATATATATATACAGTCAAACTCTGCTATGACGAGCGCCACAGGACCGTTTAGTTTTGCTCGTTATAGCCGTTAAACTTAATATCCGTGAAGGCAAAACCATGCATGCGTATGGTGAAATAAGACATAAGAAGTAAAAGTGAATATATAAACAGAAAGTTTATTTAGTAAATTTATAAAAAAACGTAAAAATGAGAATAAACTAGAAAATTTAAAGTAAACATACGTACATATAAAATTTACTCACAGCTGCATCTTTAACCACTCCCCTTTTTACAAAAATAACTTTGAATAGTAGCCTGTTTCATAGATTTCACTTTGAAGTCTCTTAAGTTTCTTCTTATTACATTTAGTGCACTAAAAGCACCATCGGAAATGTCAATGTTTTAAAAAAATCATTTGATATTTCCACGGCATCCTGAGCTTGAGAGTAAATTGGCACGGTTTTCGTCGGGATTGTGTCTTCGACACATTCAACATTGTCTTCATCACTGTCTGCTGTGTTTTGTACTGTCTCTATTATTTCACTCTCCGTAGGAATTCCACTGGTAATCAAATCATCATCAACATGAACAAAATTGTCAATGTCATTTACATGGTCAAAATTCGCAATTCCATTTTCTTTAAGCCATTCTGATAGAGGTAGATCATCTTCATCAACGTTATGGTTATCAATCGAAAATTCTCCCGATATTAAACCAGACTTTCGAAAACAGTTTATGATCGTTGTAGGTGAAACATTGTCCCATGCATCTGTCATCAAATGAATTGCATCCAATGCAGAGTCGTTGCCATCTAAACCTCTTTCCCTCCTTTCAATCAACTGTAGAACAAAAAAATAGCTTGGAATGGCCTTTAAAACTTTTAATTATCCCCATGTCCGTTGGCTGCAAAATAGAAGTCGCATTTGGAGGCAAAAATACCAGTTTTACATTGGATAACTCCTGCATATGTGGGTGCGCAGGACAGTTATCGACAAGGAGTAAAATGTTTCTTGTTTTCTTGTTGTTCCACTGACTTACATATTGCTGAAAAATATTGGAAGTCATCCATGCCTTTTTATTAGCTACATATTCAACGGGAAGCTTCTTTACATTTTTGAAACAACGTGGCTTTTGTGACTTACCAACAACAAAAAGTTTTTTTTGTCACTCCCATTCATGTTTGCGCACATTAAAACTGTTAAACGATTCTTAGGTCTTTTGCCACCAACACATTTCTCACCTTTGAATTTAAACGTTGCATCAGGCATCATGTTGTAAAACAGTCCAGTTTCGTCGGCATTGTAGATGTCTTCTTCTCTGTAACCTTTTCGACACTCCTCCCAAACACATTTCACCCATTCACTTGCCGTTTTTGAATCTGCTGACAGGGCCTCTCCACTGACTTTCGCATAAACAATGTTATGCCGATTTTTAAAACGATCAAGCCACCCGTTATTGCATGTGAAGTTCTCATGTCCTAACTGTTTTGCAAATTTATCTGCCTGTACCTTTAAAATGGGGCCTTTGATGGGGAAACCAGCATTTCTCTGCGTCTTAAACCACTCCAGCAGTGCTTGATCAACAGTACCCAAGTCACACTTCCTCATTTTCTTGTTCGTTGTTAGGTTGTTCTCTAGTACAGATAAAATCGCTTCTTTGTTTTCCATAAGGTTGAAACTGTAGACGACGATAAATTAATTTTTTTACACACGTCAACATTTCTTTCACCACGTTCTAACTCTCGAATAATATCAACCTTTTCGCGAATAGACAGGCACTTCCTTTTATGTACTTACGGTCATGTTACTCGTTCAAGGGCAAAATCTCAACTGATTTTTGTGATCAACGCTACGAACTTTCTTTGCAAACTGTGAGCATACCAATTCCAGGAAGAGTTAATGAGGAGACGGATTAAACCTGGGATTTCCCATCTTTACGTGGGAAAGGGTGTTGGGTGCATTCGGCTGAGCGACGGGGGCGGGCGTCATTGTACATGCCTCCTGGCTGTAAAAGAGCTGGGGGTTGGGAGGAGAGGACAAAGGACCTCCGCGGGTGCCACTGTACCTGCAAGTTGGGAATTCTCGGTTTGGACGAAGGGATTATTTTTTAACAACAACGCCGCGGTCATTAACCTCCCCGAGGGATAGGGTGTAGAGGCTGGACTCGAGAACCCAAGGTGGGTCACTATGAGGATTGAAGGGGCTGACCGCCGCCGCGTTTGAGACAGTGAGAAGTGGTCAAAGTTTGCTCTATATATCCGTGAAGCGTGCTCGTTATACACGTGAAATATTTGTATGTAAATGCTCGTAAACTTATCTTGGAGGTAGCATTTGCTCAATATATATAGGAGGGTACTAATGTCCAGCCCAAACTACAAGAGCTAGAGAACTGAAAGTTTCTGTTTGTAGATATCATGGAGAAACCTCCTGAAAAATGAGACTTCTCACCTAAGTGACATGGGTTCAACTCCAGAAATTCCGGAACTTGCGTATTTTCCCATAAGAAAGGCATTGCGCCATTTTTTAAATTAATTTCAGGCACTTGTAGATAAGCTGGAGAAATGGAATTTTGATTGTTGCTAAAAGGCCGCAATACCTTTGAGGAATTGGTATCGGTTTTGCTTTCAGTGTCCTGGGTCCGATTCCAGATGCTCCGGAATATCTCCCATAAGTTAGCATGGGAAAAAGTTATTCCAGTGTGTAGACCAATCTAAGATGTGTAAGGAACTGAAATTTTGCACGATTATAGGATTTTGCAGACAACCAAAAAATTCGAAAAGTTCAAAATTGTTAATTTTTAGGGGTTGTTTTTACCCCATTTGTACATTAAATTTTAATAATTTTTATCTCGGAAACTATTCGTCGTAGATACGAGCTTTTGCAACCATTTTGTATCAAATTCTATCCACCGTATGGATCAAGTTTTTAATCCATACCTTACAGATCATATAAGGGCAAGGGAATAAAATTTCCGATCGCTATACGTACATTTAGCGATTATTGCGTATTAATATTTTTTTTCTCAAAATCTATTAATGGTATGTATGTCGTATCGGACTATTTTGTAGCAAATGTTATCCTCTATCCAAATATAATTTTTAATGTACAGCTTACAGATCATATTAGGGCGATTTAGCCAGTTTGTTTGAATGTCCAGTCAATTCGCCTCTCTTACAGCACAAATGGGTATCTCAGAGGTAGTGCGATGAATAACCGGGGAGGGAGGAGGGAAACCCGGTGCCGGCATTTGCCTGCTCTTACGAAGAACACCAGGGGGGCCAACGGCTTAACGTCCCTTCCGAAGGACGGAACAGCTGAATTTGCGCGGCCTCCACAAACCACACAAACAGGGGGCCGGGTGACCATGGAAAAATCCTACTTGCGCAGGATTCGTACCCGATGACTTTTTCAAGCATCAGGCGAGTAGCAGCCAGCGTCCTAACCACTACACCACCGGCACCCCTCAGCCAGTTGAATCAACCGAAGGTCGCTAAATGCGGTGGAAGGCATCGACCAATGGGTATGTGCGCGCTCCTCTCCCCGTCCTCCCTCCCCTTAGCCCCGCCCCTGTACGTCTACCACGACGCTTTTTCGCGATGCATAAATAGGCGCGAAATTTGAGGGTGCTTCCGTTATTCTGTAACTGTGTCATAAAGGGGATTATAAAAAGTGTTCTTGGTTCTGAGGGAGAAACTTTTGTATTAACGATATATCTAATAATGAAATATGTCTGAAAATTAATGTTTTCAAGGTGGGATGAAGTGCTTGCAGAATGCAAGCACAAACTACTTGTATCTATATATAGCTAGTATATAGAAATATCAATTATTACAGAGATTCATCATTTGGATTTCAACTAATCTTCAAGTATCTCCAATTCTCTTATATTTTGATATGTAATTTTGATTAAATTATTTATTTGCCAACTTGTTTTTTCCTGTCATAGTATAGATATATCTAAAAGATAGTATGGAATCATCATTCACATTTATATAGAAACAAAACATTCCATTTGTACTGTATATCTTTTTTTTTAAATTAACTTGCCTTTACTTCCGCTCGCTTTACTCCAATTTATAATAAGCAAACTAACTCCTACAGCCATAAAATAATAATCTTTGTTATCACTCCATCTTAATGTCTCTATTCCAAGTTTGCAAACATTGCCAGATTTGAATCTGCTCATGCCATTAGGAAAATTGTGTTATTTTCTAGATTCTCAGTTTGCAAGAGCCAAGCCATGGGCCATTTTTAGAAAAATTTAAGGTATGCATGGTAAAATTCTTCTAATTAGTTCAATCAATGTAGCAGCATAAGAATAAGTCTGCATAAGATACCAAGAAATTCAACATAAGTAAGACAGAGCAAATCAAGGTTACATTAATGCTGGGGACATTGAACATTTGTTTTCTACAAGCTCAAAAATAAATTTACTTTAAAAAATGTTTTGGCCATCTATATGACTTTCTCATGTATTCTCAACAAACTTTAGTGTACCAACTAGAATCTATTCACTCAAAACTGCAAATTAATTTAAGAATGGTATATGAAATTATGTCAATGTTTTATAGCCAAAAATAATCATCAATGTATTGTTCTTAACAGATAAATCTGAATATAAATGATAATAATATCAGTTCCATTGCAAGGAAAATTGTTTGATGGCAGTAATTAAATGTCAGCCCTTCCTAAAGCATTTAGCACAGAGTAGTCCTGGTACAACAATGATGGCAAATATTTTTGATCCTGAGCCAAAACAGTTAAAAGAAAAATATTTTGTGCCACTGAATTTATCAGTTAATTTTATCTTATTATTCCATCATACTGGTTGATACTGCGAGATGAATTCTGGTCAAATAATATGAAGTACCGTTTGCTGGTTAGTTTAATTTTTCCCACTTGTAACTCGGTCATATTTGTTTTGGAGATTCAAAGTTCCAAGTAGGACAGGTGAAAATTGGCTGTGGGATGTCAAGGAAATTTGTCCCCTATGCATGACATGTATAAACAGTCCCTGCCCTATAGGAATGCCCTCTGGTCTCTGATGGTTAAACCACAATACCATAGCTCTGTTCAATTTATTGAGTCATTGCATTTATAGATTTAGAAAAATCATCAGTTGAATTATAATGACTTGCATAAATAATTATTTTTCTAAAATCATGCCCTGCAACCTTAACAATCCCATAAATCGATAAGTTGTTTTCAAGTTTATTTACAATATCAAATGTATGTGAAGTTTCCTATAGTGCTTACCTTTCTCTGATATTCTAAATGGTATAAGGTAACATAGTTGCACACGTCTATACTGTGGCTTTCCTAAACTGAATTTAATACAACTGCAACAAACATGCGTTTCATTTTAAAATGAGGGATTGTGAAAGCTTCAGCTAAGCAAACTACCTAGCCCAGGCAATATGATGGTTGGTAAGGGGTTTCCCATGAATAACAAACAGAAAAGATAATCTGCAAACAAATAGCTGGGAATCACTAGTAATAGGTGAGAGTTATAAGATTATAGTTAAGAGATCAAATGGGTCAATGACTTGTGCTCTCACACATTTGCTATTATCTGATACACTCCTATAATTTCACTAATACCGTAAATATAAAATATATCAAGTCCATATCTTGTAAATAAAATGTTTTTTTTTCTGTTAGCTTCCACACATCAAATATATTTTGACATTTGACAAGCTATGGGAAAAATCATTCGGAGAATTCCATCACGAGAACCATAAAATTCCAAAAAAAATTTATTGCAAAAACCTATACAATATGCAACATGTGATCCTTTTCCCACACAGAGAACCAGATGGCACAAAATATGTAGGTATTTAAAGAACCAAATACCTTCTTTAAGGCTGTGGCTCATATTCTTAAAAGTTAAACATTAAAAGTTCTGTTAGGATAATGAAATTAAAAAAATCAACCTAGTATTTTCACAATAATTAAGTTGTACTTCAAATGCCAGGGTTTTACCACACGCACACATTCACTCCAATAGATGCACTAATTATTTAATTGCAAGTCTCATTTATGCTTAAATACAAATAAAATATTAGCTTAAAACCAAAAGGAAGAGCCAAAACAAATCTTGCAAATTAAAAGTACATGAAATTGAAAGCATATAAAATTTAACCATATATTGAATACACTTTTGAAACAGTTTATATTAGGTATGTTAAGTAAAAACTATGAAAAGTGTCAAAATAAGATCTCAAGTTTACAAGAACCAAAAGTAATCATGAGAGGCTGAAAATCTTCAAGTTAGTTTTAAATGAAAACCAGAGCAAAACGGAGAGGCAATAATCCCAATACTTATGTCAACCAAGCAGTCTATCAACAAAGAATAAACATAATAGAACTGTCGGTTGTTTATGGCCAAAACAGGCCTTCCTCTTTATATATTTAAATATTTACTTCATACCACTCAAGCAGGGCTTGAAGTTTTAGCCTCAACTCTTGCACAAGGTTATCAACAATGAACACAACAAATGGAGATTATAAATAACTCGATACCCATAATGCAAGAACATCCATGAAAATCACAGCTGTTTAACCAAGAATATCCTTGGAATGATAACGGAGTTCCTCTATGGGACAATTGAAAATTCTCCATGCCATAGTAATATGATGTAAGAAACTTTTAAAATGAATCAATGAATGCCTTATCAACAACTTGCATGTAGAATGACAAACAGCAAAATCGATAATCTGTAAATTACAGTATAAACTTTCACTTGTCTCACAATATTCTATTTACATGTCATATTATTCAATATTTTGTACCACCAAGAGAACCGTTCCCACTAGCAGGGTGAAGCTCCCCATCACATTTTTGTTTTATTCTTCACACATAAGCTTAAACCTCTGAAAACGTCCACTAAACACCTCTTCAGACACGTCACAAAAACGTTCCCAGCTTTGTCTCTTTTGTTCAAAGGGATATGAGATGACTGTTGGACACTTTTAATTGAATCTTTCACTTTTTTAGCAAGGCACAGATTTCTATGATTTGACATAAAAAATTCTCATCAGATACAACCGACCACTTGTACAAAGAAGTACCTGCCATTGTTGTCGTGGTACCAATCGCATTCACTTATGGGCTCTCTCAGTAGTCTATTTTGGTTAATGTCTGTGTACCATTTGCACCCACTTAACAGAATAACTTATGCTGCCTCCAAACACCCATTAAAATGCATTCCTTTGCTCAGTGACAACATATGAACACAATTTTGGATCACTTACGGATTTGATTTTCAAAATCACATTTTATAATTAAAAGTTACAGACAATGGCTGAGAAATTTCACTCACGCTCACTAGAGTGCACAACTTCTACAATGATATGCTGATTATTGCGCCATTCATGTCATGTGTAGGCTGCCATGTGGTTCCAAAGACCTACCATTCCCGGGCCAGAAGTGCTACCATGTAATAATGAAGATGCAATTCAGACCTAACATTGGATGCCACATTGATTTAAATATGTTCCCACATCCCTTGAAAACCAGTCTCCTCCCCCAATCAACCAAATGGATGCTTAAGAATGGTCATGACATTCCCAAAAATTATCTACAAATGAAAAAGAGGTTCATCTTCGGCAAATCATCATTTACGTCGAGAAATAATTCTGCCTCTTTACTCACCCATTGGACATTCTATTAAGTAGTCACAAAAAATATCATTTCTATATTTAATCCAAGGGGATAAGAAAGCTACAAAATCACTATATAAACTCAACAGCTGGTGAAAATTTCAAATTTTATGATGAAGAATCTCCGAGTTTAAAAGCAATCAACCTTTCTGTAGCCATAAATATCAAAGCAAACAGCTAAGGAAGAGGGATTGCTGTCAAGAATTTGATCTTAAAAAAATTATTTAACAAAGAAATCAGAGGTCAACATTAAAAAAGAGTATGAGAGTTATAATTAAACATAGCAACATTTGGCTGGATAGTACCCATGAGAGATTGCACTTGCGGACAATACCACATTTGATGGGTAATTTCTCCCAAGGAAAATTGAACTCATGCCAAAGCAGCTATAGCTCCCGATCAAACAAATTGTGATCCAGAATCTCGAGGTTTAACATATGGCTTTGCTGTGCCTGCCCTTATGTACGTTCAATTGGCGACTGCCAGTGGCGACCTTGGAGGGACAATCGCTTGTTGTTGGAAGGGCGGCGATGGAGCACTGCTGGCAGTTGTGTGGAATTGTTAGCATTTGGAGGGATACATGATGCTTCAGGAAATCTCTCGTGATACCTCTCTAGGCGAAGGTATTTAACAGTCACCAAATTTCCTAAGAAAGAAAAAATATGGTATTTTAACAAAATTGTGACATTTACGTAAATGTTTCAAGTACTAAATAAAGAACTTAAGGAATCACTAAAATTAAACAAAAGTATCACTTAAAAACAATTTAACTAGATGATTTATCTTACATATAGTTTTCCAGTTCTGTCTGTGTGAGCCGCTGACATCATCAATGACACTTTTTAATGCGTTTTTAACAAACTTCCCGATTAGGTGGAAGGTTGAAATTTTGCAGGAATGTTTGATACAGATATAAAAATTGAATGACGAAAAAAAATACAAAAAAGACCCGGGTTTGACTCCAGGGGGTGATTTCCATTTCCCGTAAGATAACACGTAAAAAGCGACTTTTTAAAATGTAGGCTTTTATTCTTTTGGAAATTAAAATTAGAATAAAATGACATACGATCTTCAAATTTAAACTATGTTTCAGGAAAATTAATGAAGTTTCTTATTATATTCATCTTTTTCCGCTTTCCTTTCAAATTCTCTCTTATTAAACATTTAAATAAAATATTTTTGGAAAATATTGGCTTTTAAATGGGATGTTGCCTTGCCAACCACATCACTATTAAACTTCGAGAATCAATTGTTACAACCCGCATACGTGTATTATATACGAGTGCAAAGATTGCCTTAAATTATCGTAGGATTTTTTGCGAAAATACATAATACTAATGGGACTGGGATTTAGTTTGGATTCTTTTGCTTATATAAACGACTATATAAATATAGAGTAAGAGAGAGGAGATATGGGGAGGGAGATTGGAGGGAAGGAATATAGAATATGGAAGGTACATAGAGAGTAAGGGAAGTATAAAATTAGAAAAGGACTGGAGGACAAAGATAAAGAGGGAGATAGAGAAAATGAGGGAGAGCTAAGGATAGGGACAGGAGGGAATGAGAGAGGGGGGAGGTGGAAGAAAAGAGAGGCAGAGAGGGAGGGAAGGAGAGAGGGAAGGAAAGAGAGAGGAAGGGAGAGAGAGAGAGAGGGATGGTGAGAGGGAGGGAAGGGGCTCATCATTCAGCATATCTTACTGATTTTTCATATCGAAATAAAATATATTTGGAATTACGCTAGTTTTTAATAACATTTCACTCAGTATCTCACAGTACTTTCATGATCTAAATAACAGGATAAATGTAATGCACAATTACTCAATTTTAAAATCAAACAATCTCAGAACTAACAAAAAACTTGAGTAGCTAATCATCATTCAGAATTAATAACTAAACATACTTAAAGAAAGAGTGGAACAAAAAGGACAAAATATGAAATATTAAAATAATGATACCATTTACATCACATTATTTCTTTACCAAAATCTGAAGAGCATTAATAATTATCACGGTAAATTCTTTTAATAATCTTCTTTGAGAGCAGTTTTAAATGTAGCATTTCAATGACAAATGAACATTTCTATCTCTACCAAGTTGAACAGGCAGCTTGCTATACAATCCATTCATAAATTCATCAAGTCATTATATGAATAGAAATTGAAAACATTTTTCTTTGCTGTTATCTAATTGTTGGTAATTGCAAGTAATATGCAATGGCAATGAGATTACAGCAGTATGCTTATGGAATTCCAAACACTAGTCAGGACCTGTGGATCAAAAACGAATGCTCATTATTGCTAAAATAACTTCAATTAGAGTGACACTCTGCAGCAATAATTAGTGGCACACTACATATTAGGAAATTTCTAATGAACATGCCATTTTCCAAGACTCTAGCAATGCATATGCATAAAAACTAGAAAAGATAAATTTCCTCCTCCAGATCCTATTTCCCTCTTTAGAGAAGAGAGATCAAACTGAAGAGATCTGCTAGACATCATCACTTTTAGAATGTTGCATTCTTCAGCATTAAAATTTTCATCAAAACAAAATTTTGCTAATGATTTTATGATAAGATATTCTAGTAGGAAATGCATAAGCAATTTCATAGACTCGTGTGTGTTCACCATTAATTTGCAAAGGCCTACATATCACAAAAATAATTTTTGGAAAATAACTAAAGTCAAAAAGTTGAATCAAGATGGATGATAAAACAATATGATCCAAACGGAACTTATGATGCCTACTTTCCATTTAATCATTTATTTAATACTTTAAAATAGGCGATTTGCCGAAAAAATAAAAACATTTTTACTTTTTTTTAGTTTTCTTGTAAATTCCTAGATTTGGGTTGTCAAAAGCAGGGGTTGCCTTATATTCATTACCACCTTATATGCTGGCCAATATGGTATATGTATATTTCAACATAACAGAAAAGAGATGCAAATTTCTGAGTCTGAGGATGCCATGTTACGTCCAAACCAGTTTGCTTATTTTTTTACTTAAGTGTTAATTATGGGTTACTACAAAGTTATGCTTGGGTATAAATAACAAAATGTTTCTGTTTGACAGATATTTAGAAGGCATAAATGGAGTTTCCACTTGCATGTGGTATAAAATGGTTTTAATGTAGGAAGATCTCAGACTTTCCCGGCGAATAGATGTGAAGAAGTTTTCTCGGGCTTCCAGCCGGGTCATGATACTGTCGCATTCTGACGTTTCGATAACAAACTCTGTTATCATCTTCAGGGAGAACTTGAACCTCAGGTTCTCCCTGAAGATAACAGAGTTTGTTATCGAAACGTCAGAATACGACAGTATCATGACCCGGCTGGAAGCCCGAGAAAACTTCTTCACAGGTTTTAATGTCTTCCAAATGAAAATCTACAAAGGAATGATTTTTTATTATTTTATTATAATTTTATTTATTATGATCTTGAAAATATTTATTGAAAATTTATTAAAAATTTAACATGAAACTATGTTCAGACATCATAACTTGTACACTAACTAACTCATTACCTTTTGATTGGCCTACCTTAATCTGAAGACCTCTTAAATTTTAAAAACAAATCAATGAAAATATCATTAAGAAGAATAAAAACATCATAATTTTCATTAGGTCATCCACTTACCATCAAACCACCAGCCATGCATTCCTCGATATGCCCTCCCAGCATCAGCGCGGGACGCACATTTAATGTACACACAGCCTTCCGCTGAACTCCTGTCGACTGCTACATGGACGACAGCTGCACCACTTTCTTCACACTTCTCCAGCACTGCATCTTCCGTGGCCACCACCCAAGCTTCTCCATATTCACTGCAGCCCAACACCAATATTATTTTGTAATAAACAATCCAAATTTTCACAAAGAAAATTTATTTGTATGTTCAAATTTAATAAAATTCTTTTAAAATGACAGCCTATCATGCAGAATTTTTGTGAAGGTTGCATTTTTAACCATTAGCTAAATATGAAAAATTAGGCTAAACTAGGGTGTCAATTTTTCTAAATAATTTGGCCAAGATAGGGAAATTAAATTTTTTTAGCAGTTGGCGAATAAATATTTCCGCAATAATTTTTGTTGCTATATTATCAGTTTGTATTGAAAATTATTCTGTCAAAAATTAGTATCTCTTCAATATCAAACGACCTAATCAACTTGATTTTATTATATTTAATTAACCCTTGAACTGCTATGTTGCTAGTTTCCTTGCTGTGGTGTTAGTGCTATAGGCTAAGACATTTAATATGCTCCCCACTTCTGAATTCAAGCTTCCCACTTTTAACTAAAAGATTTGTATTGCTAAAGGTCTTCACTCTTCAAACTCTAGAAATAAACTGAATGACCATGGAAAAATATCCGTTACCCTGTACCCTTTGTTTCTCCCACATTTTTCTACCACAAACAGTTCTTGAGATACAAAGTGGGACAGATGGAGAGGGGCTTGGGAAATTATAGTATACTAGAGACCCTGTTACATGCTTTGCATGTATAACAGTTTTCATTTGGTCATTTATAACACAAATATTATTTTTCGTCATTTTCTTTCCAATTTTAAGAAAGTAATATCAGCAAAACCTTTTAAAACATATTATCAGTTTACTATAATTCAAAATGAAATTTAAAAGCAATCAATTCACAAAGATTAACAAATATAAATATAAATTATTTAATGAAATAACAAAATTAACTTATCAATTAAAGATAGAATTGCTGAAATAAAATGTACTGCAATTTTCACCTTTGAAATCATAAATTGCGAAAAGAATTTCCCGCTAAACCACATTATTTATCCTGTTGAGAAGTAGTTTCAATTTGAATTTTTAAGCACTTTAATTTAATTTTACACATGACCTAAAACTGTGTAATTAAAAATCAGCAAAACAATTTGTTTTAAATTACCTTTTTGAACCAACATTTTAAAAAATAAATCTTAAAGGAATATATAATATATATATAATATAATATATAAAGGTATTAAGGGAAGTATTAATTATTTACCATTAAATAAATTAATGAGTAGCTCATCTTAACTTAGTTAATTAATTTCTCTTCAAGAAAAAAAATTTTAGTTTAAAACATATTTTTGAACTAAATGGAGGAGCTGTGGAATTTTTTTTAAATTCTGAGTTAGCTCTATTCTAATCAAACTATTCCTATTCTAATGAATTTTAAAATGCAAATATGAAGAGTCATACACAAATCCCCATTGGTTGGCATTTACCCTAAAGAGATATAGCGGAAACTGTCTATGGCGACCACTGATGGTTCCTGAAAATAGTGGTCGTCAAGGCAGGTGGTCGTCTAACAAGGGTTGAGCATACACGGCAGTCAGAATGAATACTGAGGGTGAACTGTAAGCTTGAAGAAATCTCGAGAAGAATGTTATTTTACAAAATATGCTAGTACTTTTAGAAAAAACAGGGAGATTTTCCGTTGATCACGTATTATTACAAATACATACTACTACGGCAAAAATTCAAAAAAGGTTATTCATGCAGTAAGCGACCTTAAGCGCACACATTAAAAAGCTGTATAGAACTTAAAACATGAAAATTATCAGCAGTCGGATCCAGTTCATAAGTCAATAACTTTGTCCACATCAAATTGAATTCGTTGTTTTAAGATTATTTAAACAGGGAAAAGGCATAAATGTTCTCACTTTGACTGCAAATCCTCAGTAAGCGAGGAGAAAGACCAATAACAACAATAACTGATAAAGTTGACCATTTAAGAAATTACTGAAAAACTTCCAAAACTGCATGTAAATTAAAATGCTAATACATATGTAAATAAATGATAAATGAATGGTTGATAAATAAATGATGATACTCATCGTAGGTGAGGGTACATGATGGATAGAAATAGGCATGGCGGTCAGATCGGATTCAGATGTCATTAATATCATGAAGTTTATACACTAACTGCCTCTCTTCGAGTGGCTACCAACTGACGTAAGAACTTGTACTGAGACAACATTTATTGTCTTATAAGAAACAAAGGCATTGAGAGGACTTGATATGCATGCTCGCATAAATCTGAAATTAAATTTAGAACTTTGAGAAGGAGAGACCCGGGTTCGATTCTCAGTCAAGTACAGGATTTTTTCTCCTTCTCAAAGCTCTAAATTTAATTTATTGTCTAGTATATAATTCTACAGAAATTCAATTCGCAATTGAAATGTTGCACAAAGTCATGAAAAGAAAAGTTTTTTTCCTTAAAAAAAAAACAAAAACTTCATTTTAACCTTAAAGACACAGATGCTTTTAGCGAGTCATTAGTTTTTGAAAAACTGATGTAGAGTTAACTGTCGGCTTTTCTGATTCAACTTTTTAGACACTATTATGTCCTCTATTTTGTTTTCTAAAAAGTTCCAACAATCAAAAATTTTGTGTTCATCCTGGCAGTTATTTTAAAAAACATGGACCTCAGTTGCAAGACCACTTTTAGCAAGACACACGGAGAGTTTGTCAATTGTTGGTTTTTCTGCCTCTTTGGTTTCGTACACCTTGTCTTCATCACTTTTATCAACTTCTTCATTCCCATTATCAGCGATATTCTGAAAAAATGTTTCTTCCCAGTTTTCTGGAATATCTTAGTAACACTCCACATCTTCTGATAAATGAATGTCATCAATGTTTGCATCCTCACAAACCTTCTTCAGAATAATTCCTTCGATTTCTCCTTGGGGAGTTTCAATTTGTTGCTCTTTGGATTTCCAAAAACCACATTTTGCGAAGCATTTGCAAATAGTGTCAATTTCTACATCATTCCACGACTTTTATCCACATGGCAGCATCTAAAACTGTAATTTTTTGCAAGGTAAGAAGCACTTTTGCAGTAGTCCATCCTTGTGAGAAGTGACTTCATAAGCCTCTTCCTGTACAGCAGCTTGAATGTTTGGATGATACCCTGGTCAAGGGGTTGAAGTGAGGCAGGTGTATTGGCTGGGAGGAATTTTAGTGCAACATTTGATAACTCCAAACCATGAGTATGACAAGGTGCGTTATCCACAAACAAAAGAATTTTTCAATTCTTGTTCTTCATTCATTCAGTGCCTCCAGTCATTCCATGAATACATGTCCAGTCATCCAAACTTTCCTATTTGCTTTCCATGTTACTCCCAACCGTGCTCTGTTGACAACTTTAAAGCATCTATACCGTTTCATATATCTTTGCGGCTGAGAGATAGATAGATCTTTATTCAGGCAAAATCTGGACCATAAGGTCCATTCTTACATTTAACCCTTCATCAATATCATGAATATTAAAAATTAAAGTATTACAATGAAGAGTATATAAAATATACAAAACAAAAAGATATGTAAAGACAGGTTTAAGTTTGTGGGGAAAACCTAGGTAAAAGTAGGCTTGTTCTTCCTAGTAAAACCCACGCAGGAAAACACCCACAGAGAAGGGGGATGTGAAAAACCTGCGAAAATCCCACAAAGTGTGTATATCACAACGGAAAACTACAACAAGATATAGAAAACAGTAAGTGCAATAGGAAACATTGTAAATACAGCATTGCTGTATACCGTCACAAATATGCATATAAAGACATTCAAGTAATATACACATGAAATATAGATAATATACATGAAATATATATATATGATAAAGATACAGAGGATAACTAAACACATATAATAAAAAGAAGAGGGGAAAAAATATACACATATATACATATTTATATATGATATCATAAGGAGGTAACATAGTCAATAGTAGTATATGTTGTGAGAAACTCAATTTTCTGTAAAGAGATTAATTAATATTAATTATGTTAGAAGTGAAGGCATCCATCGCATAAAAGGTAAGAAAAATAACCTTAAGTTGACCTGAGCTTTGGGCTCTGAGCAGCAAATTAAATTATTCATGTTTGAAGATGTGGAGAGATGTTACATTTTGGAAGTCTGTAGGTAGGGCGTTCCATAGTTTGCAAGCTGTAACCTGGAAGGATTTATTATAGATCTCTGTTCTGTGATGTGGGATGGAGAAAAGATTATTGCCCCTAGTGTTGGCATTGTGTACAGAGTTCATTTGGGAAAATTTAGCGTTCAAATACTGTGGAATTTGAAAAGTTTTAATTTGATAAAAAAACGTGAGGAGGTGGAGACGTCTACAAGCTTCGAGACGAAGCCAACCTAACTTATGAAAAGACTGAGTGACGTGGTCACTCTTTTGAAGATCACAAATAAATCTAACACAGGTATTTTGTGCCCGCTTCAATTTTAAAGATAACTCGTTAGATATATCTTGATAGACAGTATCACAGTAATTGAAGTGTGGAAGGACAAGAGCTGTGATAAGTTGTTTGCGAAGAGAAAAATGGGTGATGCTTTTAATTCTCTTAAGCAAGTGGAGTGAGATGTTAACAGTATTGCATATTTTAGTTATACGATCAGTCCAGGCCAGTTTCATTGAATAATAACCAGTTGCAGTTTTTTGGGAAGGAATGAGAGAATTATTGAGCAAAAGTGGAGGAAGTTTCGTGGAATTTAATGGGGAGAGAAGTTTGGGGTACCCAATGATAATAGACTGACTTTTTGTTGGAATAATTTTTAGCAAATTTGCATTGCTCCATTTGGATAAAGAACTGAGGTCATGATTCATTTTACCAATGATGAGAGGGAGATCAATAATGGGAGAGTGCATATAAATTTGGAGGTCATCTGCATAGAGGTGGTATTTACAGTAATCAAGCTGAGAAGATATGTCATTTATGTATAGAGAGAAGAGCAGTGGGCCTAGGGTGGAACCTTGTGGTACACCTCGTGTCACTTTAATCCATCTTGAAGATTGATTGTCAGCTACTACCTTTTGATAGCTATCATTGAGGTATGAGGAAATTAGGTTTAACGAATCTGAGGAGAAGTTCAGGAGGCCAAGTTTGGTTAGAAGTATGTTTAGATCTACAGAGTCAAAAGCTTTACTGAAGTCCAGAAGAGTTACGATAGTGACTTCTCTTTTGTCCATTGCTAATCTGATATCGTCAGTGATTTTTAGGAGTGCTGTGGTTGTGCTGTGATTTTCCGAAACCCGATTGCAGTGGGTCAAAGATATTATTTTTGGTTAGAAAAAGTGTAATGTGTTCATGTATAATCTTTTCAAATGCCTTTGATAATGTAGGAAGAAGATTGATTGGCCGAAATTCAGTTATATCAGGAGAAAGAATTTTCTTAGGTATAGGACGAACTAAGGCGAGTTTCCATTGCGATGGGCATTTATTTTGCATAAGCGATCAGTTGAATATAAGAGTGATGACAGGTAGAACTAAATGTATAATCTTATGAAGGAAAGTGATTGGAATTTCGTCAGCACATTGTGCTCTGGACTTGATTTTATGTAAAGATTTTAGCACTTCGAGTTGTGTTACAGGGGAAAATTGGAATGGTGATAATGCTGAGGTTGGAGGAGAGTGTGGATGTAGGAGGTTAACTATGTGTTTCTGTTTCAATTCGTTGTCATCAGGGATTGGGAGAGTGGTGAATAAAGTGACAAGTGCATCGAGGCAAATATGAGGAGGAAGTTGTGTATCCTTAGATTTTCCAATGCCAAATAATTTTAAGTTGCTCCATAGCCCAGATTGTGATTAATTAGGGCAAGTTATCGATTGAATGTATCTGGTTTTAGAGTTTCTGATGAGCTGTTTAGTCTTATTTCTCAATTTTTTTAAATGGCAGTATGAAAGCTGTGTTTTCGTATTTTTGAAAATGCGGAAGGCATAGTCACATCTCTTCATCATCTGATATGTTGATAGCCATGGTGCGTGGGGCTTAGAGACTCTTTTAGTCTTTAGTGAAGCATGAGTGTTGATTAGTGATTGTATAAAGTTGTTGAAAGTCTCGACCTTGTCATTAATGTCGTCCAAATATTCAATGGATTGCCAAGGCATGGCATACGTGTCAGCAAGTAACTCTTCGTTATTGATGTTTTTGTAGTCCATATAGGTGATATATTTCTCATTGTGAATAGGACACCTTACTGAATACGCAATGTATATTATATCATGTGCGGAGATTCCAGGAGTAGAGTTGACCGTGTGTGAGAACCTTGTCAGGGTTGGAGGTAACGGCTAAAACAATTAGGGTAGAGGAAGTAGGAGTATGGTGAGTTGCATTTAACGGAAGAATACTAAGGCCTAGGAAGTTGAAGGAGTTATATAAATATGTTGAATCGGGATTTGTTGTGAGCAGGTTGGCATTAAATTCACCAGTAATTATTATGTGGTTGTATTCATTCATGTTATTAGCAATCACTTCATCAATATCGGATAGGTGGCCATTTTTTGGTGGATGGTATACGGTGCCCATAAGTATTTTCAGGGAATTGATTTTTAACTCGAGGAAGAGAAATTCAGGTCTTCTGCTGTAATTAGATTTGCTGCTTTCAACCATTTTAGATGAGATATTATTTCTTACATCGATTCCAACACTGCTGTCACCTTTGTCGATGAGATCATTATGATACAAATTATAACCATCAATGTCTACAGTAGAGGATAACATAGAGGGCTTTAACCAGGTCTCAGCAATAGCAATGATGTATACATTATTGTGAGGTAGGATGGAAAGAAGTTCTTCAATGTGTGCTGTTAAGCTTTGAGCATTTAAGTATATGATCTGAAGAGGGTGTGGAAAGAGCTTAAACTGTTCAGATAAAATTGTCTTTGTATTGGGGTCAGGGAGTGAGGACAAATTTTCAGTAGAGTTAGGGAAAAGGTAAGAGGATGTGGATCTAGAAAAGAATGGGTAAAATTCGGAAAGACACAGGTGAGGTTGGGACAGAATGAAATCAGGAGTATATGGGTTAAGGCGATTGCCAGAAGTGATTGGATGTAAAGCAGGTAAAGATAGAGGTGGGGACGAGGGTGCAATAGGGAAGGGTAAGAATTCAGCTGCCTCAGGGTTGAGAGAGGGAGGCATGACAGTAGGTGGTCGAAGGTCAGGCGAGCTAATGATTGCCGTAACAGCTTGCAGCGAGGGCCTGTAGATGGGAGAAGGTATGGGTGAGATAGGAATGCTATTAGTGGGCAAGATTTCTGGAGAAGAAAGAATCATAAAAGAGGAAATTTTAAGATGTGGGACGCGGAAAGTTAATGTTAATATGCACAATTAAAACGCGAAAGAAAAAAATGCACAGAAAAATTAAGAAAATAAGAGTTTTCATATAAATGCACAGTGAAAGCGAACACTGATGAGGGAAAGCACTGCATTGTCGGGGATGCGGTAGCTACACTAAACAGCTAAAGGGACTTATTGGGTAACTGAAATAAAACACTGATTGGAGCACTAGCACTGGGAAATAAGGGCTATTGGGAAATGACTTAGGGAGCACTAAGGGTGTAAAGGGGACACAGATAACTAAAAACTATTAAATGCACTGGGGAGAAATGAGAACGAAAAAACACTGTGTGGAGCACTGGCACTAGTGATAGCTATTGGGAACTATCTTTGGGAGAACTAAGGGTGTAAAGGGGACACAGATAACTAAGAGCAAGAGAGCGAGGAAGAGACCTTTCCAGCATGTGATCTTACGGGAACCAATAGGAATGAAGTAAGAAGATCCTCCCCCATTGAGAGCTCATTCTCTCTCTGGCCTCCGTTGTGCATACATCGAGTCTCTGAGTGCTGTGATGCCACGTGCTAACGCCTTCGTTGTCCGAACAGTGAAGCCCCCCCATCCCAGTAGCTCACCACTGGCAGCTTTCTCTTTCTTCTGAGCTCTCCGCAACGTATTCCAGTTTAGTAGATATGGCAGCGCCGAGTATGACTTCTCCAGCGAGGAGACGTCTCCTCGCTAGGAGGTGGGGAAATGTCTCCCCACCTCCTAACAGCGGAAACACACGAGTGGTCCTGAGTACGTACGAAATGTCAGTCACAAAGATAAATTAAACAGACTATAGGGTTCATAGATTTCGTGATTGTCAAAGGGTTCTCCTTCTCCCCTAATGCACTGCAACACAGGGCCACAGTCAGCCGCTCTTGACACATTTTCCCTCTCACACATTTTTTTCCTTTTTCAATTAATGTTTTATCGGGAAGGCACCTGAAAACATTCCAGTTTCATCCATGTTAAAGACTTTCTTTAGGTTATATTCTTCAATAATTGATAAAATCTGCTCTTTCCATTCAGTAACCCTATGATGGTTCACATACCCACTCTCACGGCCCACAGTGCGAAAAACAATGTTGTGCCTCTTTCAAAAGCTCTCTAACCACCCATTACTGGTGCAGAAGTTTTCAATTTGCAAGATACCAGCAACATTTTTAGCCTTTTCTTGAATTATTGAACCACTAATCAGAATGTTTTTTGCACTAGCTTTTTGGAACCACTCAAGCACTAAGCAGTTGATGTCTTCATACGTTTCTTTTATCTTTCTCTTCAAGGCACTTCTTTTTCACTTTCCCAATCACGAAGCAGTTTGTCCTTACGTTTCAGAATGTTTAACATTTATGTTTTCCCACATGTATTTTTTGGCGAGCTTCCTCTTTAGTGTCTTTTATTACACTCACTTTTTTCTCAAGACTTAAAAATACTACTTTTCTCTTTGACATGATGAAATGGACCGGCACGAAATGAAACTCTAATAATGGAATGCAAAACGAAGGTAGACAGCAAACTGGCCAAAGTTGTGCATGCATTTGTAATACAAAGCAAAGCAAAAATTGTGGTATTCCCAGTAATACAATGTAAAATCGGTCGGATAAGGTGGTTGGTTAATATGTAACAAAAGTGGGAGGATTCTCAAATTTCACTGATGGGAGGAGGGGGAGGTGGCATATCATCTGGCACGTGGTCGCCTATGACAGGTACATTTCGTATCAAGGGATACAATTTGGTCTGGTCGTGGTCACGTTGACAGGTGGTCGTCTAATGGAGGTTCAATTAACATTGGTCTTATGGAGAATTAATTGGTGCCTGAAAAGTGATCGTTATGGAAGGTGGTCGCCTAACAGGGGTGATCGTCAGTACAGGTTCTACTGTACTATTTATTTGCCATTTTGATGAGTTCTCAGTTCCATCGGGAAGAGATGAGAGTGGAGTGGATATTGTAGAGTGGAGATGAGACGGAGATTTCGTTTGATACTGTTTGAGAAGTTTTGTCTCCTTGCCCACAGATCTTGCGTTGGGCCAAGACAACCCTCCAGCACTTTAAACCTCCATTATTATGTCACATACAACAGTCACCACTTGTGCTCATCTGCTTCCTTTTATTGGCGAGTATAATTTAGTGTTCATTGTTTTAAGTTTGTATTTAGTACATAAGAAGTCGTTATGGAGCGAAAGAAGAGCATCTTGGATGAGAGTTAGGATTGCTTGTGGAACATATCCTTATCTTTTACATGCAAATGTGGGTTCTGTTTATGCAAATTTGCTTTATGCGTCACTTTCCTGAAACACAACCCCTGCATAAAGAGAGGGAAATCTGTAATACAATATAGATCTCACTTTATTTTCATTTATTTCTAGTAGGCAATCACAGTACAATTCCAATTTACAAACTATTACATTGTTTTATTTAAATAAAACATAATTTATCAACATCATTTGTAATAAAAATTGAAATGTAAACAAAATGACAATATTGTCCATTGGCTAAATTTTCATGTAATACTAAAGCCTTCAGCTAGCAACAATGTGCATTGTTACGGTAACTAAGAATTCCTACAAAAAAATCTGAATTGCAGGCGTTAATTTGGCCACCGAACTAAAATTAGGCATGGATTCACATTCCTTTTGATGTATAAGCAAGTTTATTCTTTTGGCCTCATTTACATCCAAGTCCAGAGTTCGTATTTTAATTCTAACTAATTTTAATGTTCAACTTTAGAAAGGTTTGCTGACAATGTTTCATCTCTTCCCTTGTTATTCAAATGTAGGAAAGATATGCTCTTGGAATCGAACCCATGAGTTCAATGTAGATGGTGAGCATTTTAAAAGTTCAAGGTCGAGTTGGCAAGTACTACCAGAAAGTTTGATAGGTAAAAATGGATAGTTTTTGAATTAGAAGCGTTTTCTTCTTCATACACACGGATACAGCATTTTTAATATCCAAACATTTTTACAAGTGGGTCATTCTGTCAATAAATTTTATGCTCAACCTGAAAAACCTTTTGAAAATATAGGCGAACATTATACAAATGTAAGCTATTATTGTATTAAAAGGTGGTTTGGTGAATTGCGTAAATTATGATTTTCCCAGAAAATTTTGTAACACGTCCAATCTTTTATTTTTTCTTCACCGTATATGAATCAAAATAAGACAAATAAAGCACAACTATTTTATAAAGTAGAAAATAATCAGTCATTCCCGGAATAGAAATTACCCAGAAGTAAAAACAAGTAATAATAAACAAACATAAATTGAGATAATGATGAAATACATTTAATGAAACCTGTGATACTGTCCTTTGTCAGCTATAATTCTATCAATTTGGGGTTCAATTTCTGTATAGCTGACCATTAGAATTGATTGCAAACGTTCATCAGATAAACAAGATCAGTATTTTGACTTAACAAACTTCATTTTGGAAAGTCTTTTCACAATGTAGATAGTACCAAAGATGGAAATCATACTTCGCACAAAGCTCTGCACATTCAAAAATTTTCCTCAGGAAGACGTTTATAGAAATCCATCACATTCCTGTCTTTAAATTGACCTTTTAACACTTTTGGGACCGCCGACGCATACGCTGCATCTGAGCACGAGCGCACACCTACCCGCCGAGGCAGCATATGCATTCAAGGTCCCACAATTTCTAACGGCATCCCCACCCTTGTGGAAAGCTGGGAATGAGCTGGTAAGGGCAGTGGGACACAGTTTCGGCTCAACCTTCACTGCAGTAGCATTGGTCTCGAGTTTTTTTCGAATGATTTTTTTCTCATTAGTACTTCATTTTAAGATCCTTGAAATCATCTTGTGAAATCGCATTATATGAAGCATTATGTTAATAGGAAATAGGGAGTTTAGGTTCTTGGATCTCATATTCTAAACATTTTTTAGAATATTGTTTTGATCGGTATTTAAATACCTAAAATAACACTATTTATTAGCATAATCCCACAAATTCTCAAATAGTATTTACAATATTAACACATTCAGTACGGGTGACTTCATATGAAGTCATCGGTCTAGGGATGCTGTTTACCTCAGGGCAGGGGCGCACCCAGAGGGGGGGGGGGGCTGACGGGCTTTAGCCCCCCCCAAAAAAATCGACATGTTCATGCTAGGGCTTTAGTATTAACCAAAATGTCTGTACTATTTGTAAGTAAATCTGCTGGTTTTTCGTAAGATTTCTAACAATATTCTCGAGAAATTCTTCACAATGTCGATCATTAAGGAAATGTAGTCATCGGTAATTTTTCAGCCGTTTCATTTTTTGCATCCATTTTTCTAACTTCATTATAGTCTTTCCCTACACCAACGGAATAGTGACAGGAAGGCACCCCGCACTGAAGAAAGTGGTCATTTCAGCCTTCTTTTGTCCTCCATGTGAAGGGTAAAGCCAAGTGACCCTGGATCCCTAATAGCTTCCAGATGGAGAGAACGCATGCGAACGACGCAAAGAGGAAATTCGAGGAAAGGTTTTTCTAAGAACGTTAAAGCACATCTTGAGAAAGGAATGCATTTTTGAGCGTCAGTTTCACATTCTCTCTCCTCAAAGCAACTGCATTAGTGAGTTTGTCTGTTTTGTGTATTCTGAGTGCAAGATAATTCGTTAGAAATCATAAAAGTTGACAATAAGTTACCTTTATAATAAAATCTCAAGTTACCGGCTATGCTCACCATATCCTGTTGCTTCCGGATAGTTTTCTTCTTTGAGGAGTGAAATCTTAATTTCGGAACGTTTGTTACCGTAAGTTTCGAGTGTTTCATCTTATTATCCTGAGTTTCCTGAAGTTTCAACGGCGACGAATTTACAGCATTTGGTAAGTAAAGTTAATTATTTCACAAAATGAAATGTTTCATATTTTTATGTTACTAGTGAATAGAAGTATGTTTCGTGTTAAGAATGGCAAGCCAACCTATTTATGTATTCTCCATATAAATCAACGGTTTAAATGTAATCATAAATGTCATTGTTTTAATTGAATTTGGACTCTTGGAAATTGTATACAGTTTGCTTAGAATTGATTTAAAATTCTTACGAGGTCAGGGCTATGATGGTGCTGCGTCAATGAGTGGGAAATTCAATGGAGTTCAAACACATATAAGGAAATTGTACCCCCTTGCACTATATGTCCACTGCGCATCACATAGTTTAAATTTAGCAATTGGAAATGCTGTGAAAGTGCAAAAAGTAAAGAATTGCTTGGGTATAGTAGAACGAATTTAAAAGTTTTTCAATACTCCTAAAAGAGGTGAAGTATTAACGAGAAAAATTAATGTGCCCTGAATCAAATAAGAAAAAACTACAACAACTTGCTAATACAAGATGGGTTGAACGGCATGAATCCATAATGGTAATGATTGAACTCTTTGTCGCGATTTATTTTGCTCTTGATGAAATAAGTTCCTGGCAGAACCAAGAAGTTTCATCCGGTGCCCAAATGCTATTAAACTCTATTTGTGAGTTTGGTTTTCTTATTTCAGTATATACAGTACAGGCATTTTTTTCCTATACATTAGCGTTGTGCAGATTACTGCAAAAAGTTGATAGTGACCTTCAATCAGCACTTAATCAGGTGCGTGATGTTGTAGAACAAATAGAAAGTATGCGAACTAATTCAGAAAATGAATTTAGGGTTATATTTCAAAAAGCTTCTGAAAAAGCAATATCGATTGGTATTGAAGTAAAGAGGTTATAATAAGCTGCAAACGCCGTCAGAGTGAAGATGTTCCATCTGAAACTACGGAGGAATATTACCGAAGGTTTATATTCATTCCCTTCGCAGATCACATGCTAAGCCAGCTGAATGAAAGGTTTTCTAAACATCAGGGCGTACTACTTCAATTTAGCAGTATTCTACCTAAAGGAGAACTTCAAAAACAATCTGAAATCGAGAATTTTTTGAGGCTAGTTGAATTCTACAATACCGATATTCTCTCAACAAATGAGTTTGTCTTAAAGGCAGAATTTATAATGTGGTACAAACGTTTTGATACGTTGGTATCTACAATAGCCCCACCGAAGAATGCTATAGATGCGTTGAATCAGTGTGATAGATTAATTTATCCAAATATTTTCATATTGCTAAAAATATTTGCCACACTTCCTTAATACGTGCACCAGTGAAAGATCATTTTCGACCTTACGAAGGTTGAAGACATATTTGAGGAACGCCATGTCTCAAGACCGTTTAAATGGCTTAGCGCTTTTAAATATACATCAACACATTAAAATTAACCCTCAAGATGTTTTAAACAAATTACAGAAATCAAAGAGAAAAATTGACATTTTAATCTAGAATGAAATATGTATTGAATGATGTAATTAATAATTAAAAATAGTTTGTATTTTTTGTCGAATTTATTATTATTATTTATACCAAGCTTTTCATTATTGTTAACCATGTCAAAATTTTCATTTTTTTCTTTTGTCCTTAAATTTGTGGATCCTTAAAACTGGATATCTCAATCGCATTTCTTGAATGATGTAATTAATAATTGAAAATAGTTTGTATTTTTTGTCAAATTTGTACCAAGCTCTTTATTATTGTTAACCATGTCAAAATTTTCCTTTCTTTCTTTTGACATTAAATTTGAGGGTCCTTAAAACTGCAAATCTCAATCGCATTTCTTTTCTTTAGTGAATACCCCCTATTCTCTATCCGAGAATCACTACGTTTTTATCCCAAATTAAAACGTAAAGTATTAGATATGTTCGGTGGGATATATTTTCTTATGGTTGAGCCCCCCCAAGAGAAAATCCTGGGTGCGCCCCTGCCTCAGGGTGACCTTTTTTTCACTGTGACGCTCTTAGTTGTTCCCTAACCATCGCAGAGGAAGCAGCCATTTCATTGCCAGCCAATTTTTTTGATATCATATATAACTATGATAATTATAGCCCCTTAATGTCTATACTAGCAAAAATTAGAAAAATACCCCATCACTGGGAATGGCAAACAAATCTGCACCGGCACGGAATGTGTTAAATAAAAATATCACTCAAACGTATTTTTTGTCATTTATTTATCCATCTCAGACCCAAAATAAGTATATGAAGTGGCATAAGCAAATAAATGCCTGTAGTTTATTGGATTAAAAGGAACGTGATGACATCATAGATTGCGGAAGCATATGCATGCAATTTTATTTTTTTAAATTCCGTACTGATTTCACTTGTAATGCATAATAATTACATTTTTACATATTACTCATGTACATATCTGCTATATAATAAAAAAATTCAAAGCGGGCCAATGGGATTGTCATGTGTTTTAGAGGTGGTCCCGAAAGTGTTAACTGAATTTCTATTAATTCCATTTGTAAATGTCACACAGTAAAAGCATAAACATAATGAAATAATTTGTTTTTGTAACGTTTTACATTACAGGTTTGAAAATTTTGTTAATGTTTTTTGTTACGTTACGCATAACATTTTCAAACGCTGCTTGATTGTTACATCTAGTAAAAAATGGCATGAGGGCCACATTAAATGTGGTTGTAGGTCACATGTGGTCTACAGGCCACAGTTTGGAGAGTCTTGGTATATAGGATCATTAAGCAGAGACTCAAGCTTGTGAAACTGACCATTCAAAAACACAGTGAAAAACAATTTAGAGAAAACCAATTGTGTATTATGCAAGGAAGTCAGAAATTTTTTCCTGTGATATCGCATAAAGACTGTAATAGATTATGAAAATGAATAAGTTCTACATTCAAGTTTCATATAAATGACACTTAGATAATCATTGGTTTAACATACACTCAAAAAACATATCAATCATTTTCATCAAATATCTCTCTTTACACTAAAGCTGTAGTCCGTAAGAGGGATGTCACCATGTGGATTCCTGGTGCAGAAAGCGTGAGACAATGCTGAATAACCCAATAACTGCTGAATCTATTTCAATGATTCATTCAGTTTTACAGAGCTAACACCTAAAGAGGCTTATGGGTAATCACTGTGTAAAACAACAGCCTGAGTTCAATACCAGGATCATTTCATTCCTCAATTAGAATAACATGAGAATTGGTGTATCATTTTTTCATTTGCATTTTAAAATTACTTAAAATAATTGTACAACATTGGGACTTGAACCACAGAACGCCTCAAAGAGTGAAAATTTGTTTTCTTAATACTGACTTTCACGAATCCAGCTGATGCACAGATTTCTTTTGAACACAAAAATTGTTTTTTTTTATGTGAAAAATTTTCACCATCAAGGGAAATTCTTTTTTTGTGATTTAGTGAAATTGCACGTATTGTGTTGAATTATATGGGAAACGAGAAATGTTTCATGAATTTAAACCTACAACCACTGGTAGTAAGATTTAACTGAACAAAATATGAATATATAAATATGGAATTAAGATTCTACATATAAAAGTGATCATAAGTTTTATATTAAATTCAATCTCATGTATATATAGATATGTTGATCTATTCATACCAACTCCATAGACTACAAAATAATATAAACTAGGTTAATGTATGCAAACTTAAATTTGTTGCTCAAAGAGCCAAGGTGTCCAAACTAAACAAGGTTAGGGGTTTGATTGTAAAAATTTTATAACCTTTTCTGCATGCCAGGCCACATTTGCAGTTATGAATGCTTCGGAGGGCCGCAATGGAAGATAAAAAAGACTCGGTGGGCCAGATGAGTGAATAAATCAATAGCTATTTAAAGTTTTTGTAATCTCATGTAAGCGAAAATCAAGTCCACATAATTTACTAGCATTAAAACTTTGCCAGAAAAGGTTTTGAGACCATCATTTTACTGAAAAAATATGAAATTGTCCATGTGAAATTTTCCCAATCACTTTTTCATTCCAGCTTCACGGGCCTCATAAAGTTCTCTCGGGGGCCAAATGTGGCCAGCAGGCCATAGGTTGCCAACCCATCTTAGATAGTTCCAATAGCCACAAAAAAGCAATCTTTTTAAGACTGTCAAAACTATAAATTGTATTTCAACCAACAAGGCATGCACAGTATTTTTTTAAATTAAAATGTGTAAACAAACAAATTTACAGGGAAGAAAATGTCTTACCAGTGAATCCATCTATGAGGGGGTATCACAAACTAAGGTTCCCTAATTTTTTACCTCCGACTTGTATATTTCAGCAACCAGTACATGATTTATACAGATGACCGACCATACACACAAATAACTTTTCAACATAATTTTCTAACTTATTCAAAAATTTGTCATAAGGTTCAATCGATTTCTCTAATAAATAAAGTTACAGCCTGCAGCATAAAGTATGCCTTCATCACGTTTCGAGTCATCATACAACTAAAAGTGCTAGCCTATGTCTCTCTAAGTTGCCAAAGAGACAGAGTGCAAGGTAGGAAGGTCTGGATTGTAGGATCAGCAGGCAAGAACCTCCCAATTCCAGCTGTCCATAATTACTATGATTTTTGTAATGTATGAAGCCATGTATTGTCATGCATCAACAGACACCCTTTGAAAGCAGATCTAGTCTCTTCAGGCAAAATGCAGTCTTCAGCTTCATCAACGTGTCTCAATACATAGCTCCACTGATAGTGTATCCTCGTGAAGTCCAACAGAATGATGTCATTCATGTCCCAAAAGACTGTCCCCGCCACCTTTTCTGTAGACTGTGACACATGAACTTCTTTTGGGTGGGTGAGGTGGGACATTTCCACATCATCGATTCTGATTCTGACTCATATTGGTGAAGCTAGGTTTTAAATCTAAAAATCTATTATGGGTTTCCATCACGTCAGTGACTTTGGCCCACAAAAAAGAATAACTGCATGCACCCTTTCATGAATATACAGTAAAACTTCATTATTTCGAAGTTCAAAGGACCACAAAAATACAACTTCGAATTATCCGGGTTGGAAATAAACGAAGTTTAAAAAAATCGAAATTTCTTATGATCCGCTACTTGGGCAGTAAAATCACAATACATATAATCTTATCTATCTATTCTGCTACAAAACGTATTGACCTTACAAATTCGTACACACGGCGCATTTATTAACAGAGTTTAAGTGAACACAATTCATGAACACCACATGTGAAAAATAGGATCGAGTGAACATCCCAATTTTCCCAGTGTGTACTTCAAGTTACTCTTTTACATCATGTTTCGGAAGAAAAGACTTTCAACCGTGCATACTCAGCCAAAAGATTACAAAAATGCATGCTAAAAAGATCAGGAAAACGCTTGTGTAAAATGTTTTATATATAATAGATAGGAACCATCTCGTATTAATTCTCTCCAATTTTGTTCAAACTTTCCATGCCATCGGTATGGTAAAAAATAATTAATTAATTCTTTATTAGCTCTAGGCAATTTCAAACATTGTATTGTAATTTTATTTCCATCCATATTACACAGCTGTAATAAAATATACATGCTCTCAAAATAACGTGGTCGTATTTGTTATAACAGGTGATAATTTTACAATTATGTACTTAGGAATTCTTTTCTGCAATACATACTAAATGCATTCTCCCTTTGAGACTGAGGGCGAGGGGATTTAAATCCATGAATTGGATCATGCAGGCAGGAGGGTAGGGGTCAAGCTTAGCATAGCGCACCGAATTTTCGGGAAGGGAAAACCAAAAAGGCAAACATAAGCATGACGTATTTTAAGGACGATCTCTTAGAATTGTAAGAAACACTCTTAACCGCTCAGCGTCGTCCTGCAAAAACTTCATATATATATATATATATATATATATATATATATATATATATATATATATATATATATATATATATATATATATATATATAACAACTTACGGAAAAGGAAAGGTAAACTGAATATATGGATGTCAACAAGGTGTTGGGATGAGGAAACCCAGTGAGCACTCACCAATCAGACGACTTCAGGTTAGCGAGGCCCCGGGGATGTCGAAGCGACACACGTAAAATAACACAAAAACACAGAAACATCACAAACGTAAAACTTTCGGAACTACTCCTTCTTCAGCTACAGAGAGAGAACTGATGGCGGTGACACTGGGTGGAGGCATGGGGGTGGAAGGGTAGTGCGGAAAGCTCGACCTTTCCGCACTACCCTTCCACCCCCATGCCTCCACCCAGTGTCACCGCCATCAGTTCTCTCTCTGTAGCTGAAGAAGGAGTAGTTCCGAAAGTTTTACGTTTGTGATGTTTCTGTGTTTTTGTGTTATTTTACGTGTGTCGCTTCGACATCCCCGGGGCCTCGCTAACCTGAAGTCGTCTGATTGGTGAGTGCTCACTGGGTTTCCTCATCCCAACACCTTGTTGACATCCATATATATATATATATATATATATATATATAAGTCTTGTTTCTTTAAATTCAATCTAAAACCCAATTTCATGACTAAGGTTACTTGTATATGAGTGACAACTTTTTTCAAAATTTTATGTTTACAAAATTATGGTGAAAGATGTCAAGCCAAAAAAATAAGAGTTTGTCTGTCTGTCCTCTATGCATACAGATGTTGCAAGCCATTGTAACAAAACTTTGCATGGACTCCACTTTCATCCAGGGGAGGCTTGAGGGTTAAGTATGCATCCAACACCAAGATCCCAAATTTGAATGGAGCTTTTTTTTCCATTGGAATAGAATGGGAATGAGGGCAACATATTTACACCTTGCATTTTCAAGTTACTTATAATCACTGTAGAAACTTAAAACAAAAAAAAACACTTAAAAGAGTAAAAGTTTATTTTCATGCAGTCAATTTTTGAAGAAGTGTCAAATCAACACGTAAATTTGTTTTAGCAAAAAAATTTGACAATTTTTTGAGCTGAAAATCATTTTTGCTTACGACGACCACCAAATAGGTCAAATTTGGTACTGTTTTGTTAGTCTTTTCAAGCGGAAAGCAATGAGGCAGGATTCGAGTCCAGATGCAATTTTTAGATGTGAAAATCTTGAGATATTCGAATTTTTATCACAGAATCAAGTCTATAATTAATACCTCACAGATCACAGAAAACTTAGGAAGAAGAAAATTGATTTTTTTATCATTCTCAGCAAAAAAATCTTCATAGATGAAATATGTAACGGCATGTGTGACATTTTCTCAAATTTCTATCTCTGAAACTATAAGTTGTAATTGTTCTGTTGCTGATTTGTTTGTGGAAAATGCTGTACTTTCTCTGAATAAATTTTTTAATTGGTGCTACACAGATAATGCAAGAGCCGATGAGAGGAAAAATTGTTTCTTAATTCTCATTCATGCAACCAATCTTTAAAGCAACTGATATTAACAATACATGAACTTTCCGAAGTATTCTAATGGATGAAATGAACCCTCATGGATTGAACCCATGCACTTCTGAGGGAAATTAAAAAATGAAAAAAAAAAATGAAATGAAAAACTGCAGCAGCACTTGAGTAAATGAAGATACCCTGAGATACGTGCTGAGTTATTGAGAAGACGATGAAAATTCTAAGGGAAAGTTACTTGATGGCTTATCGAGAGCAACACTGCAGTTTCTTAGCGCCAATAAGTTTTCACTTAAATAAAAGGTAAAATTCTCATGTTCAAAACAAATGTAAGGAAATTCTCTATTCTTGGCAAGAAGAGGTGAATGAATTAGAGAATCACCATTTTTATCATGGCCAACTTTATGTTGCTTGTCCAAGAGCTGGAACTGGATAGGATCATAATGTCTTAGCCCCTAATGGGAAAACCAAAAACATCATATATAAATCATCTTTGAAATACCATATTTATCCAAGTACCACCTGCACCCGAATAAGACCTGCACCCCAATTTTTGGGAAGACAAATTAAAAAAACAAATATCATTAAATTTTCAATTGAATGAGCCCAAATATAAGAGATAGTATTACTGCATGTATCTTTTTGAATTATATATTCCTCTCTCTGCAGTTGCCCATATTGTTGCGATGTACAGGCAGACCCTGATTTATGAAAGGGTTACGTTCTTGAAAAACATTTCATAAATTGAGTCATAATATCCCATTAGCTTCCATTATATAATACAAGATATATTCTCACGGTAAAAAATCCTCCTTTATAAGGCAGAGAACTTGTTTTTAAGGCATAATATGGAGCATAATTATTCCATGCACATATAGGTACATTATTTAGTGTTGTGTTCTATTTCGGGTAACTTGATGTTGTAGTAACTTGACTGACTATTCGATCACAGTTTGAAATTATAAATGATTATATCGTAAATTATCACAATTATTCTCAATGCATTTGTATTAAAATACACGATGACAGTGAATACTCAACAAATATATCTTCATCCGCGTCGTCGTATTTAGTGCCGTATCATACAGCAAGATGTTCTCTGATATGAAATCCTCGACTAAGACAGGCACCCTGATTTTCTAAAGAAAAGTTTTGAAAAAAAGGTGCGGGTGGTACTTGGATAAATACGGTAACAAAATAATTATGAAATTATGTGAAAGAAGAAGCATTTCAATGAAAATTGAATTGTAATGCAAACAATGCATTCCTAACTAAAGAAATGGAGAAAAAGAAAAAATTAAAATTATAAAATCCAAAAACAAAAAAATTACCTTAGAAGAGGGAAAGAAGAATATCCTAGAACATTTTGCAACACCTAAGATAGTGACTTATATGAAATCATATGGATCAAGTTCCCAGTTTGTTATACATGAAATATTGGATTTGCTTGGGCAATAGTGGGAACTTCAGCTAGTGCGAGATAGTCATTAACCCTTTGCCCGATTTGCCCGTACCACATACGGGCAAAAAAAAATGGGCCTTTGCGGATTTGCCCGTACCTGGTACGGGCAAATCCGGCGAAGAAATAGCTCGAACTGATTTTACCGTATTATTTTATGAGGTAGTTGAATGTATTCTCGCAGGGTGGCTCTATGTGTATGGACTTTAGTGGACTCTGTCGCCCAATATCGGTATTATTTCGTATGTTTAGAACATATCTTCACTATTTCTTGTCAACAGTGTTTTTGCGAGTGAGCAGTGATTTCTCAGCTGATTTCTTTCCCATTACAGTATATTATCTCTACGGATGTGTTACTGCTTATCCAAATTATTATAATTTCAAGTAAGTGTTTTTTATGTAAGTGTTTTTTATGCCGCTAATTCCACATGGTTTTATTTGTGATTCATATCGAAACATTTCTCGAATTATGAACTATCATCAGAAGATTCTCTGGATGAAAACGTGCGTGTTGGTGTATTTATCACGGAAACAAAATATTTACGCACTACAAGATGACGAGTTGTTTCACTCATTATCAGATATTATAAATATTTAGCTATACCTTTCGTCACACATCGACTGTGCATTCTTTTTTCGGGTTTCTTCATGCTCGTTTGCTTTTGTCGTCGGTGTAAACTACGGTAATCAACCGGGGCAATGAAAACCGAAGGAAAAATTTACTGTCCTTCGATAAGCTTAGGAAACCTTCAGAATAAAGCATCATACACATCAACGACTAAGCGTGCAATACATATGTGCACTGTATATTGAGTTGGCTTCACTAATGTCAAAATAGGCGAAATTATTTTTATTTTGTATTTTTTTTATAGGATGGAAATGGATGCAGATTCAGAAGAGAGTGAATTTGAATCTGATTCATCTATAAGCATATCGGACTCGGGTTCTTCAACGGAATACAGCTTACCATCAGGAGAAGATGATAGTGATGAAGAAGAGGTTGTAGATCCAAGAATCTGGTGTGAGGTGAACAGTGCATCTCCAGCCCCACCACGATTTTCATTTTCTGCTACTACAAGAGTAAACTTACAAGTGGAGGGAGGGAGTCTTCCATTCTTTGAGGCATATTTCAATCAAAACCTCATAGAAATGATCACGTCAGAGACAAATCGGTATTCTGAACAGAGTAAACGGTCTTCTGCTGGTAAAAGTGACTGGAATCCGGTTTCGGAAAATGAGATGCGAGTCTTCTTCGCCTTGAATATATTGCAGGGAATTATAAAAAAACCTGTTGAGGAAATGTATTGGTCCAAAAAACCCATGATACACACGCCGTTCTTTCCAAAAGTGATGTCCTACAGAAGGTTTTTATCTATAAAACAAAATATTCATTTTTGCAATAATGAAGCTTTTGACGCTTCAACTCACCCGTACCCAAAACTTTATAAAATTTGGCCTGTGTTTGAGCATCTAAATACCCTGTACTCAACACTCTTGACACCTCAAAGGGATTTGTCGATTGACGAGAGCCTAATGCTCTATAAAGGTAGACTAGGGTGGAAGCAATATCTACCTTTGAAAAGATCTCGTTTCGGCTTTGCGAGGCTGAGACTGGCTATATTTGGTCTAGCATTATTTACACTGGAAAAGGAACTAAGTTCGCAGAGGAGTACAGTCATCTTCCTGTGTCAACCCAAATTGTTCTGTCACTTATAAAGCCATTACTAGGAAAGGGTTACTGTGTAGCTATGGATAATTATTACAATTCCCCAGAACTAGCAGATATACTTGTTAAGAATCAGACTGATGTATTTGGAACCTTGAGGACGTCAAGGAAAAACATTCCACAGGAATTGAAAAATAAGAAGTTCAAAACGGGTGATATTGTAGGGTACCAACGAGGAAAGATTTGTGTCAGGAAATGGAGAGATAGAAAAGATGTAGCTCTGCTCTCTTCAATTCATACAACCACCAAAGTTAGTGTTAGTGGGAGGAAAGGTGAAAACACGAAACCGGCGGTAGTAGTAGATTATAATGGAGTTATGGGCGGAGTGGATAGGATGGATCAAAATCTAACTTATTATCCAGTAATCAAGAAGCTACTACAAAAATTTTTTTTATCATCTACTTGATCAGGCAATTTGGAATTCATTTGTGCTCTATAGGAAGAGTAAGGGTTCAAAAACACATCTAGAATACAGAATGGAGTTGGTGCAGCAGCTGATAGAGAAATACCACAGTGAAACATTCGGTGCCAAAGGGAGTCGTCCTTCGACGGAACCCTGTCCTCTAAGGCTAACAGGTCGGCACTTCCCTGAATATATCCCGCCTTCAGAAAAGAAACAGAATCCAGCGAGACAATGTGCCGTGTGTTGCTCACAACGAGACAATAAGAATAAAAAAATTCGGAAGGAAACAAGATTTTTCTGCCGAGATTGTGATGTTGGTCTGTGAGCAGCCCCATGTTTTAGGGATTACCACACAAAGGACTATTAGAGATTATATTTGCTGTTCAAAAATATGAACAAATAATTTGTTATGACCCATAAAACCATTATAAATAAAAAATTTGATATTGAAAACGAAATACTAGATGGAAAACCTTTGTGTATCTAAGATCAGTTTTAAAAGTAGTTAAAAATTTCCTTGGTTAAAACATTCAATAAAAACATAAAAAATCTAAAAAACTGGAAAATATTGTTATTTAATGCCTTGCAATAATGCATTATTTCATTATCAGAAATAAAAAAACCTGCCCTTTTTCCAAATAAAATCTTCATTAAAACTCATCAGTCAAAGGGTTAAATCTCAGTAGGACGCTGCTAAGTAGCTCTCATGACTGTGTAGTACGTGAAATATAAAAACATTACATAGTTACTGCAATGAATAAAAAGGAGAGACTATTGTTATCATTGATGACAGACTTTTTTTCAGTTTTTGTTGGCAGCAACAGCAGCAGGAACAGCCATGGACTTGCAAGAAAGCTGCCTTTGTATATTTGATATCATGACATCATCACAGTTTAATCTATTATTCTGATAATTCTAGTGAGGAAAACATTTTGGTGGCATTACCTTCAGTCTGTTAATCTAATTCCTCTTCCATTTATTTAAAAACTAGTATAAAAGCCTGTCAATATGACGATAGGAAGGAATATATTATTTAACTTATAAAATCTCATACTCATTATTCTTAGAAATAATTTATTCATATCTTTCAAATATCAACATTTTATTCAAAATTATAACAATGGATGGAGAACATAAACTTTAATGCTTTGTCATAGAAAACCATTGCATATTATTTAGGATATTTTTGCATACTTGTTTTGTATTTTTTTAAATTTTAATTCATAAGTATGCATTAAACAAAATAATAAGAAAAAATAAAACAAAATTAAATATTATAAAATTTAATAACAAAAAATTAGGGATTTAAATTTCTTTAAAACAGAATTCACGGTGAAAATGGGTCATTTTTCTATTTTCCTTGTAATTGTGAATTTTTAACAAACTCAAATTATTTCTATCTCTGGCTCGTGGTAGTGCAACATATAATTGGCCATGAGCAAAATCTGGCTCATCCAGAAAAAGGCCTATATGAGAAAAAGTTAGCCCTTGAGCCTTATTTATTGTCATAGAAACAGCTGCAACGATATGAAATTGATGTCCTCTTACCCCCTCTCCCTCCCTTTCTCCATATTTCTATGCATCTCTCCCCCTCTCTGGACGACACTAGTTGAGTGCTTCATGGCTCATATTAATGCACTCAATACATACCTATATATTACTCATATGGGAATGGGGACAATTTTTATGAGACAAAAAAATAAAAGCTTGCACGTCGCTAAATTGATTTTTACGTGTTATCTTATGGGAAATAGAAATTATCCAATGGAGTCGAACCGGGGTCTTTTTTGGGGATTGTTTCGTAAATGGCTTTTACTATAAGAATCAAACATTCCTACCAAATTTCAATCTTCTACCTACTCGAAAAGTTTGATCAAAATAGCATTACAGTCACCATAAATAGTTCGTGTTTCTCCTGCTCTTTATAACGGCTCTTTAAGAGGGGCACCACAGCCAAGCATTAGACTTGACACATAACCAAGCAAATAATATAGGGAGTTGATGGTGTGGGGGAAGAGAAAGTATATTCGTGTGCACTCTTGACTGCTTGCCACACACAAAGTCATAAGATGAAGACCTTAGTAATATTATGTAATACAGAGTCACACATTAAACTTCTTGCCATGCAAATAACATTTTTCATGTGCAGCAGTTTTGAGTAAATCACTGCACATCCTGTGATTTTCATGTTGGTCTCTTTAGCCTGTATCCCTTTGAGATGAATTTATTGCTGGTTGTATCCAGATAATTCATCAAAATACTTTACTATTATAAATAATAATAATAATATTTATAAACCATCAATGGTATTTGTGCATTTTTGATAGATATTTCGAGAAATATTGGACAAAAAATTTTAAAAATCAGTGGGAAATTTTGTTTTGGAGATAATTGTTTTGCCAAAACTGTAAATGTGGCAAGTTTTTGCCTTTCCACACAATTTTGTATATATGTAAAGTGGTCGTTATTGTAATCCGATTTTAACCAAAATTGGAATCATTCAACAAATTTTAGTAAAACTCTCCAATACCAAATTTCATTAAAATATGCCCAGCGGTACCAGAGTTGTAAAATTTTTAATTAATATTTTTTGGAATGAACAAAAGAACATCGACAATAATATAATTACGTAAATACACCAATTTCCTTTTCTTTAAATTTATCGTAAACCTTGCGTTTTATGGGAAAATTTATTTGACAAAAAATGCATATTTATTTATTTTATTTAACTTTTGTTCTCAATATTTTTCTCTCATATGAGTATTTAATGAGATTCTTGCGAAGTACATTGTAAAATACATGTAGGTCTTCATGTAAAGTGATCTTAATTATTGTCCGATTTTAACCAAAATTGGAATCGTTCGACAAATTTTAGTAAAACTTCCAAATACCAAATTTCATCTAAGTATGTCTAGCGGTTTCAGAGTTTAAACATGCAAACAGATGGAAACGACCTCCCATATATGTTTTCTTCGCGCAAAGAATGCATAATAACCAGAAACAAGATCAGATTAACCCTAGAACTGCCAAGCGATTTTAACTACCACGGACTTTCAAGGGGGAGGGGGGGGCCTAAGAGGCCCACCATCTAAAATACAATAAAAACTCAGTAACGTTTTGAACCTATAGTTATATATTTAAAAACATCATAGGAATACAGCTATACAATTTTAGTAATTTATTTGAAATTATATATACCTAAAGACAAATATTTACATTAAAACAATTCTTTTACATTATTCCTCATTTCAAGATCATATTAATATTGCAGTAAGATTGTATTTACAGGAATAATAACAAATTGAATAGAAAAATGATTTAATCTGATTCATCTGACACAACAGTTTAAACAAATAGCGTGCTTTACACGCATATGGTGCCCTATAAGTTAGGCTACCTGCATGTCAAGGCATGCAGCCAATGACTAAATAATTTGCAGAAAATTGAAATACACATACATTGATGAGAAACTTCAGGTAATTATTTTACATACGTCTCTGCACAATGTAATAAAATATCCAGACTTTTCCTTTGTTTATAAAAGAGAAACAAAAAAAAAACAAGTTGTGGGCCTCGGAGGCCCCCCCTGGTAGTTCTAGGGTTAATGTAACTGGAACCGGGAAAAAGTGGAACCGTCCCATCCCTATTTTTAATGGCTGAGTGTCACCATATAGCAATGCAGTAATTAATGAAATAAAATGATCTTGAGATTATATGCAGACAGACATAAGCTATCAATTTGGGAATATTTTTGAAAGGAGAAAAATTCTGGTCTGGGAATTGAATCTTCTTCCACTTGATGGGCAGACAGACCACTGAATTATTGTAGCAGACTAATTCTCCCGTTACTGAACATGGGTGTTTTCTTGGCTGGGGCTGAGCTAGCCAAGCTAATATCAATAAACCCCAATAGATGTCCTCCAAGAGATACATCGAAGAAAACTCCTCACTCTTAAATTATGAGATTACCAAGCTAGAATTTGATGGGATTAAGCAATTTTAAGACCTTATTCCGAGAGGCATTAGCTGTTAAGTTGGGAATATTTTTGAAACAAGAATGATAGTTCAGTGGTAGAATATTCACCTGATAAGTGGAAGACCCAGATTCGATTCCCAGTCTTAGCTGAATTTCTTCTCATTTCAAAAATTTTCCCCAAGTAATACAGTGATCAGCCATCACACACTTATGTTGGTTTCTCATATTTTGTTTTCTACTTCTGGAAATGCTTTTAAGGCTTTCTTTTTGAATACTTGGAATACAGGGCAATTGTCAACAAACAAGGGAATTTTCCCATTGCTCCCTCCCATCCTTGAATTTAGGGCATTTATATCCTTAAAAAATATCACAGGTCATCCAGGCTGTCTTGTTGTTCCTGTATCTGCATGGGAATGTTTTTACATTTTTGAAACAGCATGGGTTCCTTGGTTTGCCTGACAAATAATGGCAGTTTTTTCTGAGCCATGCATATTAGCTCCTACTAACACTGCCATCCTTTCCTTGCTCATTTTACCACAATAATTTTGTCCTTTGAATGCATATGTCTTATTAGGGAGAAGATTATAAAAGTCCTAATTACATTAAAAATATCACATGCTCTATATTGCTGAAGTAGAGGATACAGTTTTCTTGTTTTCCAATCATCAACTTGGGCTTTATTTACACTTCCTTATTCTCCACATATTACATTGTAAACCAATCCATATTTCTTCTTTAATCTATCAACTCACCCATTGGAGGAAATCAAGTCCATACCAAGTCTACCCGCAATTTTAACTGCCTTTTTTCTCAGCAAATTACCATTGATTGGTAAGTTTACTGCAGATGGCTGCTTAAACCACACTAATAATTTCCTCTCCACATCTTCATACTTTCCGGTTTGTTTTCTTTTAATTTTAGATGAAACATCAAGTGACCTTGAGTTCAACACTGCTTTTTATGCCATTATTCCATTAACAGTAGATACCAGCATATTCAGTTGTTTTGCTACTTCAACTCGACTCCATGTGGGATTTGATTAATCCATTTTAATCACATCCAGTTTTTCTTTTAATGATAAAGCCTTCCTTTTTATTCCTCAACAGTTCATGATTCCAATTAAACAAGCCCCTGTATTTTTGAAAACTTACATTTTTATGTTAATGAAAGTTTTGTTGGGTATGCAAATGCTACGCTACTACCAACAATGTTTTTCCTTTGAAGGAGTTTTTGTTTCTTTGTGCATGTGCTGCATTTTTAAGATCAAGTCCTTTGTTTTGTTAAATAATTAACAAATTATTTAAAATAACTAAAAAAATATGCAACTGAAATAAGCATTTAGAGCAATACCTCACGCACCAGGGATCTCCTATGAAATGAAAACACCTCCACATCAGCAAAAAGATTTTTTAAATGCAGTTCATGTAACTTACCGTATTTCCAATGATTTTCTGGAGCACAAAATCACTTCACTATAGTCTTAATAGAGAGAAGATAGATTTGTCAAATGGTACGCTTTGTTTTGCCTGAAAATATCTGTTATAACTCAAAGATAAAATCAATTGTCAGACAAGAAGTGATTATAGAAGGCTAAGTAAGCTAGCCCGGCTAGATTGGGAACAAGTGGCAATAGAATTATGTGGTATCAGTTCAGTCGAACAAACAAGGCTCTGAGAACAGAGACAGCGCCACTATCGATGGCAAGAAAGCGATGGGAGATGGAACTACTATGGCATACCTTTCATATTGGCAGTCACGATCCCTCAAACCAGTTTCCAAGATTTCTATTTGTTTTTTCAAAAACGTATTAAATGGGAAAAAACGGCATTACAGTTATACACTTTGTACTATTTTTCTCCAACTTCTTACAAGGGAAAACTTTTTATGCGGGCAACTTGTTATGCAGGAAAATAATAGTTCACATCTTATGGATTTGAAATGGGACTTAAGAAATCAAACCCATTACAGGGGAAAACTTCTTATCAGGGTTCTACTGTATTTTCAATGAATAGATGCCTTTCTTATTTGAGATTTATTTTCTTCTTAGATAAATACTGTACTATTGGTAACCAACAGTGTTTAACTATAGCATTATTGAATCAACACTAGAAAACTACATTTGCTATTTGAGGTGAGATACTCAATATCCATTAGCAATCCTTCATTCAAAACCTGACAATAATAAATCTCTAATCTTATTGCATACTTCTTCTGATAGTGTAGTGTCATACAAAAATACTGGCGAGTAAATGTCTTTTCTATTACCGTGCTAGATACTGTATATTTTTTCAATTTTGATTATTAATTATCTTCCAATTTATAAATTAAAAATTTCAGTGTATACCTTTGAATATAATAAATAGTCTCCACATTTCCAAAATTAAAATATTTTGAAGGTTAAAAGCCAAAACTTTGTAGATGCTTCAAGAACTCACATTTCTGGATCAAACATGTGTCTGATTTTGAGGCAGGGAGTAGGAGAGCACGGCAAGGAATTCACACTGCCTTCCATCGTCTCAAATGCTTGCCCCTGCCAAACTTTTCTCTTCTGAGTTTGCTGTTGACTCTGGTGGTGGTGGTTTAGCCCCACCTGTTTTGAACATAAACAATCTCTTATGAGCCCATTTAACTTTGATCACCGAGGTTAAATAAAAAATTTCTAAATTATGATTTTGACACTTCAAAATATCTTCAATTGTGATAAAATATCAATTCAATATTCAAAATTTATTGGTGGATGATTGATATATACATATTTTTATCAGTTTACTGATCAGAAGGAAAGCAAGGCAGGAGGCCCATTTAAAGTATCGTTACACGAGTTTCTGGTACGTGGCTCCTCACAATATCTCAAGGAAAACTTGCTATCACAGAATTTGTCGAGCATTTATAACAGAAATGTCCAGAGACTATTTATATACATTTTGGCAACTGTAGTCATACACAAAGTTTTTTAAACAGGTTTAAGGATAATCAGCTCCAAAATACTGATCAAATTCTGATTAAAATTCCTGTTGGCATCTAAAAATGTATCCTTTTTAAATATGAAAAAGTTCAATTTCAAAATGTGTATCTCCGGAGATTAGGGCTGTCTCAGAGGAATTTTATAGGCTTTGAAGACCAAACTCTCCACTGAAATTATTAATATGACAAATTCAGTCATCAGAATTTGCAATAACTTAAGTGAAAGGTTTAATCTTCAATAATTAATTGGTATAAAAACAAAGATTGTTGATTGACCAGTTAAACACAAATTTACTAGCATGATAAAGAATACATAATCACAACATTACAGAGAGAATATCTGACAAGCAATAATTGACCAAAGCAGAATTTTCATGCCAATAGTTAACTAGCAAAAACATCAACCTCTTAAACACATACATTGCTAAAAATGCCATTTCTACCAGATTAAACTTTTTTCACATAGAAAAAATTCTTAAGGCATTTTTAATGGGCATAAAAATAATTAACATTCCAAAAAATATCATTTCTGTAAAGATATGTTAAATATACAGCAATCAAAAAAACTCATCACATGAGTGGTCCATTTACTGGCTAATATTAGCATTCAAATTGAACCAAACCACTGAAGAACACGAAAAGTTGTAAAAATTAAATAGTTAGTAAAAAATACTAAAACTCGAAAGCTATAATAGAATTTTGACATAATTGAAACTTGGAGATAAAAATCCCCTTACAAAAGTACTAAACAGAACCTGTCTGAAGTACATCAGGGATAGCAAATTTAACTAAAGCCTACTTATATTGTGTAATTATATAGAAAAATCATGAAAGAAATACTTAAAAAATGAAATTATGAATAATTACAAAAACTTATTAAATGCCAAAAAAGTGTTCAAAAAGCACAAGTAAAATAATGGTTACAAAAATATTCCCCAATCAAGAGTAAGCAGATCACAATCCTTAAATAGCCTTCCGAAAATATACCTGAGATCGATGGAGAGAGGGAACCGAGTTTGAAGAGGGCACAGCAGAGGAAGGGGAATACGCAGTAGAGAAGGAGGATTGCAAAATAGAAGCAGAAGCCAAAGGAGATGCCTTTGCAGGTGACGAGTGCGAAGGGGATGATGGGGGAGAGGGAGAAGGAAGCCATCGCCACACTCGAAACTCCTCTCCAGATACCATTTGCACTTCCATTCGCACCCTTGACTCGCGTTCCTCCAAAAACTGCACCACCTCCTCCCACAAAGCAGCCTTTTCTGAAAGCAAAATGCAAGATTCTAGTTAACACACAACCAAGAAGATAGAACACAAGAAGTGTAATGCATGAGCAATTCATTAGTTCATAAAGATACCCTTGACCATATACAACACAAAACATTAATTTTACATCTACATTTAAAGTAAAACATAACTTGCTTTATCCACTCAAATATTGTTTAGACTTGGTAACATGAAAACAAATTGAATTTTTGGCAAGTTTACATAGATATTTTGCTTCCATTCCCATTCATGGTCATTAAAATGAAATCCTGTAACAAATATATTTGCTAAGTTGAACTCTTTCCACCTTCCCTTGAAATCTGAGTTATCACGGCTACACTACACTTTCACATCGGCAAATTATACAGTAAACCCTACTAAACACAAACTCCAAGGGAGAATAAAATTGTGTGTTTCTGTTAACCTAGTTCATGATAACCGAATTATATATGAAAAATAGTAAAAATATTATAATTTTCTGCTAAAATATATGTACATACATATAACACATGTAATTGAGGTAACCTCTTTTTGTTAAATAAATTATTATTAAAAACATCACAAATGCATTATTTTGACCAGTGTTGAATCCAGACATTGTTGCCGGGAGGGAAAATGAAAACTTAGGGGATATTTTTTAAATAAACATTAGTTTGAAGTTAGGATGATAAAAATAGTTTTTAATTATAGTTATAAAAATAACACATTAAAATCAAATCACATTGTAGCAGGTATTATATAATTATAAATCTTACATGACATTTTAACAGCCTGACTAGCCCTAGAAAAATCTTTGGAACACTTAATATGTGAATATCAAACAAATTATTAATTAATTAATTAATTATAGTATAACTCACATAATTGAATATATGACTGTATAAGTAAATGCTTTAAACTTTGTTTTTTCTTAGCATGTGTTGATAACTTCATCTATTGATGTAGTTGGCAACTCATTAGATCCCTTGATGGCAATTTTCATGCAATCCTGCAGTTTCCTGACCAATTTTAATTCTTTACTTTGTCATGAATGTATTCATTATGCTGAATGAGCGTTCAGCACTTGCAGTAGACACCAGAATGCAGGGCCGTGCTTACCACGGGTGCAATGTGTGCACTGCACACAGGCGGCAGTGAGCAGCAACCTTCAAAAGTTTAAGGCAGGTACAGACTTGAGCACCAACCATCCACATTTACTGTTTTCTATTTTTTATCGGGTTGGAGCAAGCCGAGCCTAAACCGAAGACCATTACTTTTTTCGTTTCTCTTTTTCTCGCGCATCCCTGTGGCATATTGGCAGTTGGTTGGGAGCAGTATGAATTTTTCTATGCCATTTGATTTGCAGCAAACAACTACAGTGTCTCATTATACCACCATGACACATAACAACTTAACACTTCTGAGGTCCAATGAATGATCTGATAACAGGTTGAAAAATACATCTGCTTCATCCAAATTAAACAGGTCCTGATCAGAATATGAGCTCTTAATGATTTTAAAATTCTGAAGCCATTTGTTCACACCTACTTCATCCACTATTAACTTCACCAAAAATAATATGCGAAGTGAATCCATATCTTCTCTGGAACCTCCAAAGGCATCCACTTGAACAGTCAAAATTTTCTATTCCAAGTTTGGTAGCTAATTCCTTGGCTATTTCTTGAAAGAGAAGTCCAAAAATCGGGACCACTAATGACCTCATATGTTGAAACCATTACAACAATTTTCTTCTAAATCTTTTTGTGGAGTTTTACATAGGCATTGATTGTCATCGATGATTCTTCAGCTACAGCTTGCTCAATATTCTCTTTATTTTTTATAATTGTGGAAACTGCTGAATTCAGAATTTTTAATTCTTCTGCAAATCTTGTTTTTGAGAGAAGACTCCATTCATCTTCTAGTATTTTCATTTTTGTTGCCAGTGTAATTGAAGTGTTTCTTCTTTTGCAGCTTGTGCTATCCATTTATGTGGTTTAATGCTTACACACAAAAATGTACTTCAACAGATAAAAATGAAGAGATGAGGACGTTTCCTTCTTTCACCCTCAGAAATCAATTCGATTTGTTGAGCCATATTCATTCTGGTAAATGATATTTTTTTCGTCAACCTGGGAAGAAACAGAGGACAAAGCTGATATTCCTTGGCCAAGGATTTTTCTTGGGATAGCGAAGATCTAAAAGAAAATATTAATTTCGTGTGATGACACTCGAGACCACCCAAATTTTTTGAGTACCCTTCCTAAGAGCGAGAGAAAAACACTTGTCTCTGCATAGCCATGTTTTCACAGGTGCGACAAACTTAGCAGAAGCACAGTAAGCTCTCATTACCTTGCGGATTTGAACATTTAGTAGTTGTATGTTCTCATTAGAATTGCTATTGCAGCAAGACAAACTGCTGTCCATCGTGAATGATGATATAAGACAAAATAATTTCCTTCCTTTCTTCATCGGTGATCTGTTCAACTGAAAAAATTTACTGCAAGGAATGCAAACACCCATGCTGACACAATGAAAATGTCTGCATTTGTCATGTCTTTCCCTAAATAGATGGATTTAATAGTCATATGGTCCTTATGCTACAGGCATAAGCTGGAATGTTGGGAAATTTGGAAACAGAAGAAAAAAATCTGCCATGACTGGGAATTGAACCCGGGTCTTCCACATTTCCATTCTGAAACAGGAAAATTACTCTCCTATGGCAGTTCACTGATAGAATATCTGCCTGGCAAATGGAAGCTCCAATTCCCAGTCATAGCAGATTTGTTCTCGTTTCCAAATTTCCCACGTCTTCCTATTCGAGGCACCCAAGAAAGAAGAAATACAACTAAAGGGCCAAAGGCAGGTCAAGTCTGGGAGGAAGACAGTGGCTGAATCACCCTTCTTAGAACAAAACTACATCTGCCTATTGAACTGTTTACACAAACAACATCTCTACAAACTGGAAACAAAATCTTCTGGTTCTAAAATATTAAAACAAGTGTTCATGTTAACTGATTACTTGAGTTCTTGGTTTCTGAATTTTGTTCAAAGTTTACCTTAAGAGAATTTTATGTTAACCAACCAACTAACATACATAAATCCATACATTCAGGGCTGGGGAAAATAAACAATACAAGGGTCGCGGGTTCGAATCCTGCCAAGGGCATGGTCATATGTGCTTGTCATAAATCTATTATATCACATGTAATTGGGGAAACCTGTTTGGGTTAAACAAATTAATATTATTTGTTTGTGTTGACCGAGTGTTCATGTTAGCCGCATTCATGTTAACGAGGCTTTACTGTATTTGTTTTCTAAATATACTACGAGTTTGGCTAGCCTGAAGGGACCAGAGCACTGCCCTTTAATTGCACTTATCAAATTTGAAAATGTGGACCAGTTTATATTAAAGCTGGACAATGATAAGATTTGTGACACTTGTTAAGTATTCATAAGAGGTACTAAAAATGAGGTTAATACAAATTAACTGCTGTTAAAGAGGCTTTACCGCATGTATCTGATGCTTAAGTCATGATTTGAGTGAAATATAATAATAGCATAATTTTCCTTGCAAATCTCAGTTAGTGAATCTGAGCAATAAAAGGAATAGTGTTAAAAATAAAACTAAAGCAGGCATTACTGTATTAACCTGAAAGGAAGATGACTTTGAATTTAAGACTATCACAATAAAAACGAGGTCCATTCAGAATAACTTTGTAATAACAATTTTTTAAATAACATACCATGGTTACTTTGTTCCATCTGCTAACACTGCCAGCATTACAGTAATGCACATTTATTCTGGCGAAATATGGAATCAAGATAGCGATGATGTGTGACATAGGAACTAAACTTGCTAAATGCAATGCTTTACCTTGGAAAGTGAACCACAACTGGAGGTCACCCTTTAGCCGAGTTCTATGTAAAGGAACTAACAAAACCTATTCATGGGACTAATAAAAATTTAACCGGTAGGAATGTGACTGGTCCTATCAGTTCTGCTGGCTACCGACCTAAAAAAAGCATCTTACAACCTCACAATGTTAAGGACACTAAGAAAAAACAATAAAGAAATCCCTCCAGAAATTCTTGATGTGAAGGGTCGCAAGCTGGATCCTCGTTGTTCTGTTTCGACCAAGAGAAGACATTAGTTTCATTCATGCCAAAGTTTAAGAAGTTAGTGCTTCTACTGTCTACTATGCACAAAGGTGCAGAAGTAGATCAAGAAAACAACCAGCCTGAAATAATAAACTGTTACAATGCCACTAAATCTAGTGTTGACACTTTTGACCAAATGTGCGCGAACATGAGTACCAGCCGAAAAACCAAAAGATGGTCAATGTGCGTGATTTATGGAATGACGAATGCGGCAGGCATAAATGCATTTGTGATTTATTGTCATAATATGGCACAGAAGAAGTGAAAACCACTCTCAAGACAAAAATTTATGATGGGTTTGTACCAAGAATTTGACGCAGCCTTGGCAGAAGGTGTGCATCACAATCCCAACTTTACAATGACCACTGCGTGTCACCATCTGAAAGTTACTGGGACTGAATGATGTACCGGGAAGAACCACTCAAAATCCACAAAAGCGAACAGTTTGTGCCATTTGCCCGTCTCAACTACGAAGGATGACCACTACTTATTGCAGACACTGCAACCGAGCTATCTGTGCCAAACATCGCACACTGTGTTACATTAGGTGTGACGAATAAAAAATCAGATATGACAAATATTGAAGAAATGTAATACTAAACGTGTTAATTGATTTGTATGAAGATCATTTATTTGTGAGCAATATTTTCATTGATTTTGTAATAAAAAGTTATTAGTTGTAAAATTTACAAGTGTTTAGTATTACCGTTACTCATACACAAGTTTATGATTCTAGGGTTAATTGGATGGCATGTCGAAATAAATAGGTGTATTGTCTGCATTACCTATTTGACTCAGAAGGTAATCATGAATTTTCTGAAAAGCAATTACATGCTTCTGGAAAGCAATATGTTTGTCCGTGTAGTCAGAAGGTAAATATTGGCAAAGAGAAGTTCTTCATCGCAGGCGAAAACCATTACAACATATCATCCATACAAACCAACTATTACTAGCCTTCAATTCTTGCTGTGGGATGTTTAGTGACTGCCAATTCATGAGCTTTCAGTCTAATGATTTTCCACAACGCTGGTTTTCAGTTTCTTTTTTAGTACACACAAATTTTACAGTTTCTTCTTCTTCTTATTCATGAAATCGACCTTGTATGGATCCACTAAATGATTTCCATGTTGAGTTAGCACCTTTAAGTTTCTGTTTTGCTTGCTTCCACCTTTGCACATTTGCCTCTGTCACATTATATTTCCTCCCAGCCTCACAACTGTTAGTGTCTTCAGTATAACGCATCACCATTAGCTTAAAATTTCTATCAAAACTTTCCCTTATAAAACATTCCCTTTTACAGAGATTTGGAGTAAATTACTTAAAATTGCTAAAAATAATAACTAGTCCTCACTCCACATTAAAACTTAGCAAAGTTTGCACCAATCGCATGCTCTCAGAGGTTATACTCTCCAAACTGCAGGTGTACTTTTCGTCTGCCACTGGCGCACCAATCCAAAAGTAACAAATACTGTATTTACCTGAATCCAAGATGACCTCAAATCTAAGACTAAGCAGACTATCAAAACAGAAAAAAGATTTTATGACCTAGTTTCTCACCGACTGTGCTTGGTGTATATTTCAAACACATATATTCAGTATAGGTATACCAGTTCATTCATTAGTTGAAATGGTTTGTTACAAATTTTTTCTGAAATAAAAAGAATTTTTAAAATGAATTTTGTAAATTAAGACTTTATTAATTGAATTCCGGATAGTAAGTTCGCAATGAAAAATAGTTATCTTATCATAGGTTTCATTTGTTTTTAAAAAAACATCGATTAAATGTACAACAATACTTCCTACAGTTCTATGACAATTCGTCGTGGTCAATTCGTTGCGCATCCATTCATCGTGCATCAATACATCGCATGACAAGCTCAACGCGAGTCAATTCATCTCTCGACAAATTCGTTATGGTGTCTCACCTTCCAATATGTCTTGCAACAAATGTCTCGCGACGAACTTCTCTCGCAAAGAAATTGTCATATGACGAATTTGTCTAGCATTGAATTGATGCGCGATGAGTTTGTCGAGCGATGTATTGACACGTGACAAGTTTATCTCACTGATTGGTTCCACAAGAATTTTGTGCCTGACGTTCGTTCTTTTTTAAGCAACGAAGGACTACCACCAAAAGCAGTGTTGTTATTAGATAATGCTCCCTCGCATCCAAATGCAACCATTTTAACATCTGATGATGGACTTATCTGCACAAAATTCTTGCCTCCAGATGTCACGGCATTAATACAGCCCATGGATCAAGGAGTGATCGCGTCAATAAAGCGACAATATCGGGCTGGTCTTCTAGAGACTCTAGCTAAAGAGGATGAAAAGTTATTGGAATTTTGGAAAAAAATGTCGCTTCTAGATGCAGTGAATGGTATTTCTCAAGCATGGGCCTCTGTGAAGCCTGTGACCCTAGTTCGGTCTTGGAACAAACCTCTTCCTGATCTTGAAGAGAACTTTCATGGTTTTTCTGAAGAGGAAGTAAATACTACAAACTCCAATTTGATTCAACTACTGCAGAGAATAAATGGTTTTGAGAATCTCAGTGAATGGTATGATTGTGATAAGTTTGAATCTGGATTCCAGGATATGAGTGACGAGGATATTGTCAATGCAGTAACACAAGAGAAGAAGAAAGAAGAGGATGGCCGAGACAAAGAATGCAGTGATGAAAGTGAAGGGACTGAAATTGAATTCATTAAAAATAGTAGGGCTCTTTAGTGTGTCAAAACTTTGTTAGATTATATGAGACAAAATGATTTTGATCATGCGATTTTCATCAATCAGTTGTTTCTTCGTGGCCGGCAGCGCAGTCACTTGTTTTCTAACCTTTTTTCGCGAGAATTGAAGCACATATTTTTAAAAAATCATTTTCGCATTATCCGTGTTTTTTTAATTATGTGTGCTTCCTCTTACATTCATTAGGCCGGATAATCGAGATTTGACTGCATAACTAAATCCATTTTGTGGACATAGAATTGGCATCAGGGTGTCCCAAGTGATGTTTAAATCTTTGTATTTGATTTTAAGACAATCCCTTATTTTTTGGCCAAAAATTTTGGAAAAAACATCTTCCTTTCGGGTTAATAGGGTAATTTGATCATTACAACTGCAAATGCATATGATGGCTTTCATTGAGATTGCAATCAAGTATTATGTCAACTGGCCTGATGCATTTCATAGGTACGATCAAGGTCAAGATTTATTGGAAATATTTTGTGAAATGGAGCAAAATGCAAAAGAAATAATTAAATTAAAGAATATAATAAATGCCCATAATATGAGCTAAAAGTTCTTTCAACTAAATGAGGGGAAACAAATTCAGGAATGTTTGACTGAATTAACCCATTGTGCATTAAGAAAATAAAAAATTGTAATTAATATAATCTAAAATTCAACATATGCATAAAATTATCAAAATATAAAAGCAACAACATTAATATTATTCCAGGTCACATACTCTGCCTCTCAGAAGGTGGAATCAGTTGGTCCCTAACATGGTTAATGGCCAGGTATGTGCCTTCCCCTATGGCCGCCGCTTCAGCACCTCCACCCAAAGACATTTGGTGCTGCTGGTGAGCAGAGAGGAGAGCTATGGCCTGCTCCACTAATCGATAGACTTCCTTTTGGTGTTGCTCCTTTCGCCGTAGATACCATGACACTCCAACCTGGCACCACCAGAGTGTCAAGAAGCCTGTAAATTGGAGTATAATAACAACAACATGGATTTTAGCCAACAAATATGTGAGCAGGGATTCACATTAAACATTCAACAACTTAAAGAGGTTATAACTTACTTGAGGTATGTTTAAGGAGCTTTTTCTTTGAGTAATGCAAACCAGTAATATTATCAGAAAATAAAAGTACTTACAAATATATAATACTTAATGAATGAAATGTAGCTCCGAAATTCTACTAAAGACAAAATTTTATAAGTCTAAGGAATATGAAAGCACTTTAATTTTCTCAGCCATCATAAATCAATATTATTGTGTTAATCAATGTTGCAATCTATATTTATTTCTATGCCTGTTTGCACATAAATGGTTAACCTTTATCGTCCGGCATTTAAATCCCATTTGTAGCCGCTGCCAGCCGGAATTTTTTTCGGCATTTAAATTACGTCCTGCAGATCTTTGCATTTATATTATTTTCTTTTTCACTAATAATGATAGAAGAATGAAATAAAAAGTAAAATACAGTAATTGATATTTATTAATTCGTATTATTTTTAAAAAGAACGTATAAAATTGTTTTTATAAAGTCAAAATATTTTCTATACAGAATGTCTAAACAAAAATACAAAAAAATAACCACTATGTAATTTTTCAAAATGTTTATGCAAATAAAATGCTTTCCCTCACTTAAGTATCGAATCATAGTTTAGTCTTTGTGCGAGTCTTTAAAACAAGGGTAAACACAAATCCTACATCACACTTAGAGCAGCGATAAACTGTGCAACTCTCTTTGCAACGCAGCGAACACACTTGGCATCTTGACTTGGTCCCTTTTTCAATCCAGCGCTCATAATTTTTCCCCTCAAGGCGACCTATGTTTGTTGACGCTGGAGATGGCCTTCCTCGAGAGCGGTGTTGAGAGCGTTCTTTTCTCCCAGCTGCCTCTAAAGGATTTCGAATGAGAGCCATTCGGAAGTCTTGATGTGATACTTCTCCCTCACAGGATGACAGAAATACAACGTGAAACTTAGCAGAACTTCTAATATGCTTACGCCTCAAAGATACATGGAGAACTGAATCCTCTATGGATGCCAGCCTTGGTAGAGGGGTGGTTAGCATGTCTAGCTCCCAATGCAATGGTGGCGGGTTTGAATCCTGCTGAGGGCATGGTCGTATGTGCTTGTTCTATATCTATTATAACACATATAATTGGAGAAATCTGTTTGTGTTAAATAAATTATTATTATTATTATAAGGTTCAGCATGAGAGCTGAGACCAGATGAGAGAGGGTAAACAGAGAAGAATATCTATGGGGGAGTTTGTTTACCATTCAAGAGAAAAATAAGCGAGAGTCATGATTCACTCTCCCATGCCTCTTGGATGGTGTACGCGATAGTTATGGCATCATTAGAACTGCAGATCCCTTCGAGGAGCGAGTACTAAAAAAGGAAAAATATACGGGAACTTATGTTCCCTTTCATACCGCTGGACCTACATTTTTGCGGGAACTCAAGTTCCCTTTAGGACAATCAAGGTTAAGCAAAGTAAATTCATTTGCATAAGTGTATAAGTATATATAAGGGTGCCTGTTTAACCACATCTACTTCTAACTAACCAAACTGTTAAAAATGCATTAACCCTACTTATAATCTACTATTCCAACTGTAAATGCATAATGAAGAATAGTTATATTCTATCTCTCTGAACTATCGAATGTATATTGACCTTGAACACAACACTACTCGTGCTCAACTTTGTTTCCACTTGTTGCTTGTTTTTCAATCACAGCAAAATATTTCAGACATAATTGAATTGACGATGGAATACTAGCAATTTCTATTTTTTATATCAGGCACACATCATATCAAGCTCATAAATCACTTGCAACTTCACCAAAATTCTCTTTTTGTCATGTCTACACCTATTCTTTTCATGGGTAACTAAGCTGCTATGTCATTGGTGGACGTTGAGCCTATGCACAATGTAGGAAGGACTGTCTTCTTCACAGATCAAAAGCTAAACTTGCCATTGGATCATTGGAACTTGAATCAGCAGGGGTACAAATGACAATTTAATTTTCTGCTCTTACAGCCCAGAACAGTGAATGCTTGGCAGGAAAAACTATCTGGCAATATTTTTTTAAGTAGATTAACACAATTCCAAATTTCATTGTAGACATATTTTGAATTATCTATATTAAAAATCATTTACAGCCACATTGTGTTGGCTGCATAATGATGATAGCTTCAAATTATCCTATATCACTTAATACAGTAAAACCTTTACCTTACGAACCCCTTTATAGCGAAGACCTCCAGACAGCGAACAATTGACGGCGGTCCCGCCAAACTTATATACAAAATCCCTAATTATAACCTCTTTACTACGAACTTCTGTACTACGAAATTTCCAAACAACGAAGGGAAAAAGTGGTCACTTCCGTTTATATTTACCTCTTTAGAACGAAATTTTGCTTGCTAAACATCTTTTTCAGTTACATACGTACGGAAAACGATTGAAAACAATCGCCAACGCGCCAATTAGCGTTAAGCTTACAACAAGCCAATCATAGCATGTTTTCTAGCATGATGACGTATTTCCTGTTTTTCCGGCATTCTCGTGCCATTGACAATCTCGCCCGAGAGTTGTAGTACTGCCGCTATGCATGCTTTTAGGGAAGTGGAGACTGCCGGTTCCCAAGAATTCACAAAGAATTTGAAACAGAAAAAAATAGATTCGTTTTTTTTTTAATGTTGATCTATTTTAAATAAATCTTTTAAAAAAGTGTTGTATTTGATATCATTCCCGATTAAATTAATCCCCTAATCCATTTAAAGGGAATTTCAACAAAAGATTGCAGCAATGAGGTATGTATTGTGGTGTGGTGGTTCCTATGCACTTTTTTGTGATAGGTAATTTATTCGTCATGACGGAGCTAGAATGTTGTTAAAAAGGTCAGTAAAAAATATTGATTGGAGTCTTGATTTGGAGTGCCAATGACAGTTAGTGCTTTCTTATGAGGAAAATGCTGCTTTCATTAATTTCGTTTTGAAATATTTGCAACCCGTGCCGTGGTGGTCAAATAGTAGTTTATTAATTGGAGTTAAGAAGTGGCATTGTTGTCAATATTTTTTTATAAACTTAGCGATTCAACAGATGCTTTAGGATAGACTCAGCGAGTTTCACGCATTGCAACCTCGAAAAAAGTCGCATAATAAAAAATTGCAGAGGATGTTTTCGTGCAATACCTGCCAATCAATGCTAGAAAAAATAACATTGTATTTCAGTTATTTGGTGCTTGCCACTGTCAAACATTGCAAAACGAGATGAATGAAAGTGGCCCTTTTTTCCCATAAGAAAGCATTGTGTCATCGGAGCTTCAAATCAATATGGCTGGTTATTAAACATTGAGGGTGCATTTTGAATATCGTCCACTTATGTGATACTTTTTCCTGAAAAGATGTAATGGGCGTATTTTAGTAGAGTTACGCTGTATCTGCTCAAATGCCTTCATTTGGATAACCCCGTTGCTCCTGTATAATCTAACAGGCAATGCACCCCTGAAGTTATGCAACACCCAATAACTTCCGATCAACGAATTTCCGAATAACAAATGGACGAAAAATTCGGTCCCTTGATTTTCGTTAATGAGAGGTTTTACTGTATAAAAGAAAATGGGTGGAGTGAATAAAAATAAGTAAAACATTTTGTTTTTAAGGTAATATAAACAATTGGGCGAATAAAAATTTTAAATAATTACTACATTTTAAGTGTTTACTGAAACCTTATAAGCAAATCCTTATTTTTCCAATAAATACTGAAATCTTCTAGTAAACACTTAAAAAACAGTGTATAAAAATAAGGTATTACTTGAATTGTTTTAAGCTTGAATTCTCGAGAAATGGCTGGATACATGAATGCAGATAGTGAAAATGTTATAATAAGAGAAGAGACAATACTATCAGCAGCTGCAAAGCTCTATACAAGTTTGATGAAGATTATTTTTATTTCGAATTATTTCCTGGATGGAATGAATGAAAGAAGAGGTGGAGCACTGAGTAACAAACAGATAACAAAAGTAATCCTTTGCAGAGTTGTTGAAGATCCCAGCAGTTGTTGCTCTACAGTTTGTAAAACTATTGATTTTATTTCAGATGAAATGCTTGAAAAAGCACACGAGTGAATCTAATTTCCTACAAGACTGATAGAAATTAACGAAACAAAGGAAAAGTGGTCGGCTCGCTACAAAATTCCAACAATGATAGGTGCACTGCACTGCAAACGTACGGATCACGAAACCAATGAGGTTTGGAGATGAATAAATTAACAAGTAAGGCAACTTGTGAAATTAACAAGCGGTTTACTAATAGCATTGATGCACAATGGCTAGGTAGCACACATGACATCTTTTATACTGAAATATTCTCACTAACCATCTGCTTTTAGCTGTTTTTAACATCATTCCAGGCTTTCTCCATCACATGGTACTATACATTTATTGAGTATAAAAGAATGCTCTTTTAACAGAAGGGACATCTATTTTGTTGTTTTTTGGACACAGCACTCATTTCTCCTTCCCTCAAACACATGGCCAACAAAAAGCAACCATGACTGAATTAAATAATTTTGAATAAAATGGGAACACATCTCAAATAGTGTTAATTGTAGAAAACAAAAGGAGTATTAAAGTAGCGGGGAGAGAGGAAAGGACAGGGAAGGGGCATTAAAGTAAATCTGAGCCACCAAATCTCTTGTAAACAGTCTGCAGTTACAATGTAAAGACTTGATAATCTAGTAAAAACTTAAAATTAATTACTCTTATTCACTCAAAAATTAGTGAATGCTTTTACTGATCATTAATTAGATTTGTTAACAAGTTATGCTTTACAAGATTAACTTATTTTTATTTAGTCCACCCAACGTTGGTCCTTTTGTTTTCATGCACCTTTGCTGCTGACAATCGGCAAGGTTATATGATATAAAGTGTATATAACATTTTTGCTTTGCATTTTAGAATAGATAAGAATTAAGCTGCAAACTTAGGGTTTTAATGATGATGCCTCTGAAAAAATAAAATGAAATAATAATAATAAAATATAAGGAAAACTTGGAAAAAATTCTACTACTTGAGAGACACAAACTAGGCTTCAATGTGACAACGTCATCATCAAGGGAGAAATATGACAAACTCAGGGTATATATATATAAGCTTGGAGAAAAAGCAATCAAAAAAACAAAACATTGTGACACAAAGTAACAAAAACATAAATAAACAAATAGTAACAAGAACTATATCAAACAAAGTTTAAAGACAATGGAAAGTTTTAATGTTGGGTTAGAGGTTAGAAGGGACAAGAGGTGAACAGTTGAAAGCAGCAGGGAGTGATAGGGCAAGAGGTGAGGAAACAGTTCTTATCATCTAGATGATGAATAATCTCTAATTGTTCTAAGTAGTCTAACCTCTAGCATTTTTCATTCAAGTTTAAAAATGAGGGAGTTAAATTTGAAGAATGGTTGAAATCAATGAGGTATTTGGGGAAATGTGAGTTAAGAGACTTGGAGTGAAAGCATCAGACATTCTTTAATTCTAATTTTCAGCTGTTTGCCAGAATGCCCAACATAGGCTATGTTGCAAAATAATTTATAAATTCCAGATTTTAAATCATTATCAAATTTATCCTTCTTATTTCATAAGAGTTTTCCTAAACTGTGAACAATGTCATAAGCTGGTCTGACTTTTTCTCGAGGGAAAAAATTGAGTGAGGTAATTTCATGCTTTATAAAAAATGTCATCTTGCAGAGTTTTTTGACCTGATTACAAATCTAAAATCAAAATTCAAATATGATTATTAGTTTTTGAGAAAATTTGTCAAAGTGGACAATTTATATTGAACAGCGATGTTTAAATGGATTTAGAGGAAGAAGATGAGGATGCATTTTTTGAATAGCTTATTTTCTTTGTTTCTCAATTAGTATGGGTGAAAAGCCATTAACTATATCCATGTGTTCAATGGTGTTTAATTAAAGTAGGAAATTCGTAGATAAAGGTATGTTGAGGAGCAGGCCCAAGCTAAAAATGTCGAGGGTGCGGGAAATTTTTTTGCCTTTTTTCAAAATTCAATATTTTTCATTAAAAAATTTGAAATACTATTTGCAAATTCAAATGGCAGATAACAACCATTGTACATTACAAAAAAAATTATTTTACAAAACTAAAATTTAGAAAGTAGAACTTTTCGAGGCTTTAGGTTCATTCTGTCTTTTTTGTCCCATTGTGGAGCACAAATGTTTTTATCAACTTTAATTTTGAAAATGACCTTTTGCAATTTGCCACAGTAGCAGGTTAAGTTAATAGTATTAACATCTTTAAAACGAAATTTTGCTTGCTAAAGAATTTTTTTCAGTTAGGCATGGATAAGGATTGAAAATACAGTTGGCCAATGAGACCCGAACTGTCAATCATCCAATCAATACGTAATGATGTATTTCTGGTATTTTCGAAAAAGTGTAAGCCAAGCGGTTCGGGACGTTGAAGGTGTGGCAACAGTTTTCTGCATGAGGTGTTCTCTTGCAAGAGAAACATTCAAATTCAATTTCTCATGATATGTAGTGACACTAACTTGAGCTGTTGTTGTGCAGGAGTTCAAAGAAAATTTATAGCCAAGAAAGCTTGATTCTTTTTTTAAAACGTGTTGAGTTTTTTTTAAATAAAAATTATTTTAAAAAGATAGTTTAAAATTCACAATATATAGATCGCAGCAATGATGTATATGTCATTATTAGAGGTGGTACATGTGCATTTTTTTCATGTATGGGAGATTTTTCGTCAGAGATGGAGTTGGAGCATTGGTAACAATTTTAATGAAAAAATATGTGTAAGGTATGAAGTGTAGATCGAATTTACCACAAACTGGGTAGTGTGTCAATTCTTAAGTAATATTTTTAAAAAAGATATAAATAATGCATTTTAGTGGAGGATTTGATTTGGTTAGATTATGCGATTTCTGCATAATAATTGCATTTGCCTTCATTCGGATAACCCTGTTACTTCTGTATAATCTATCAATCATCTCTGAATTTATGCAACACTCATTAACCTTCAGTCAATGAACTTTTGAAAAACGAATAGATGAAAAAATTGGTTCCGCGAATTTCCTTAATGAGAGGTTTCACTGTATTCCTATTTGAAATATATTTATACATTGTGTTATTTTATTCCTGTCGGTATTGAGGAAAGTGGACATTAACGTAAATTTCATACTCTGGTATCACAATAAAGGAGAAACAAATTGCATAATGATCGACTATTTGCAAAGGTAAGATGTTTGATTTTAGCCACAATGGCAACAATGGAAATGATCTTCTGAACAGAGCAAAGGAGAATCATAGGAATGTAAATAATAAATGGAAGAGAACATTGTAAAAGTATATTACAGTTCACTTTTGTTTCTAATAATAACCTTTACAATTTTTATTTTTATTTTAATTCGCATGGCAATTAAAAGTTTAAAAAATATTTTTTGAGTCTTGCTTTCCCAGTTTTGCGCTGGGTGCCTTGCACCCTTCGCACCCGCCTTAAGTCGGCACTGTTGAGGAGTCTATTACTGCATGTTTATGAGAGGGGTTGCTAGGATGTAGCATGAATTGTGTTCATTTCAATGCATAATTTTCATGTGGAATTAAAGATATTCAGTGAAAATTTTTTCATTCCATTAAGTCCATTCTTCTTTAAAGCAAATTTGAATCTATGCAAAATTATCACTAATATATGTTTAGAACCCTAAAAATCGCCTATTTTTCATAACATTAATTTTGCTCAAGATTTGAAGAATTAAATGAACAGCTCTTATATTAATATACATGTTAATATACAGTTAACCAAAAGTGCTCTAACTTTATAGTAATATTACATTATCACATTATTGGTAATGGATGTTTTGCAGTCACTGTCCATGCAATATCTATTTCCTGTCTTTGATAACACTGGTTGCTTTTGTTTTCTGTTATATTATTGCACTCATTCTTTATTTAGTTAATTTCATTGTAGTTCAAAACAATTATTTCATCAAAACATACCATCTTATACAATGGTTTAACTTGGACATGTATTGCTTTCTTTGTTCTGGATTCCCTATTTTATGACCAATTTTGTTATATTTACAAATTTTATTTGCTTGCAGTTCAAAAATGACAGAATTGCTATGACTAAACCGTAATAAATCCAACTTCTGATATTACCCAAAGGGTAAAATAGATAATTGATGACAAAGTGACCATGCATAATTTCAGAAATATATCTTATGAAACAACTTCGTTGGCAAATATTAAAAAATTATAGCTATGAATTAATGAGCACAATCATATTGATTAATGCACTCATTCAATAAAAGTAAACAAAAAATGTAACTTTTTCTTGTAGAAATGCTGAAATTATTTCAATACCTCCAAGTATTATAAACATGAAAATTTTTTAAGATAATAAATTCTTTGAAAGTTACATACCTCCACCCACCACAACTGCAGAAATTAGAAGGCCTTTTAGCTTAAGCCGGAGAATGCAACTCCAGGGAAGAGATGGTTCTGGAACAACATAATATTCTTCAATTTGATCTCCTTTCAATCCTGCAGAAATTGTATCAGCAGCAGACACCACCTTGACTCCCCAGTGAGGATTTCTTTGCATAATCACTTTTAGGTTACTCAGATGTTTTTCTACTTCTGGCAATTTCTGCTTCAAAAAATAATTGAATATGATTTTAACTATGCTGATAACTGCTCCGCTATTATTAATATAATAATTATAAAATTGACTGAGAGGACTGAATATTCTATATAAATTCTATTAATACGCAATTTTTAATAGCACTACACAATGCTGGAACAAAACATTTCATTTTGAGTTTCAGATGCAAATTCCATTAAAAACAAATCTATGACTCCATTAAAAACAAATCTATGACTGCACATGATCTTGTCATTCATGATTTTCCATCCAAAACTAATATTTTAAAAACCACAAGATTTCCGAATTTTAACAACCAGAACTACATCATTACTAATGCATGAGTCAGATAAATTGTGGGATGCAAGAAAAAGAAGACCTGAATTTCATTGGAATGAAATTTCAAATGCATGCTTTGTCACACAACCATTCCTAGAAATTTATCAGATTCTAACCTTGTCAGTTTTTCCTTTAAGAAAGTCCACAGCTTTGGAATGTGGCACAAAAGCTGCATCTACAGACCGACTATCCCCAAACCAACCACCTTCACATTGTGCTTTAGCAGCTAACTCTTCCAGCCAGGGGTGGAGGAGCCGAAATAATTCAATTGCAGGTTGAATGTCATTTTTTGTCACACAATTATCCTGTGTAATACAACAAAAATGTTAAAACAATTGACCAATCTCATAAATATGTAGGCTGACCAAAAGATATAATATATTTTAGCTAATAGAAAATTAGTTGTAATATACTATTCTTCCAATGCTATATTGCTTAGTTCCTAGATCAAAGGGAATGGCACAATTTTGCTCTAACTGTGAATGGTAATAAAATTTCTCCTTAATTTATAATAAAGCTCAGTAGCAAAAAACATGTCAGAGAGTACCGATGAGTCACCACCATAAATTAATAGGTATTTTAAAATTTCATGGACAGTTTAAATTTTATAAAATAATCTTTATTTGCCCAAATTCCATAAAATACATCATATAAAAACAATGCAATTTGAACAATACCACATTAACTTATACCAAACTAGAAATACTGCAAAAAATGCTTTAAAATGCTAAATATTTCATCCTAAAAATATCTACAAGCATAAACTTAAAAAAAACATCCAAAATTACAACTATGCCACTAAAAGTTACAAAGCCACATAATGAAAAAAGGATAACCGTAAAATAAATGCACTCTTGGCTAAATCTTCCTATACACATTGTAATTAGTGATAGGAAACAAATATTTTCTTAGTAATATTTGTACTCGAGTTGCGATTGAATACAAAAGAATGCATTTTTAAAACTGCGTAAAACTAGGAATCAAAATATTAATTTATGATATAATAATGATGCATGTTGATACATCAACTCCTGTGGTAATTTGATTTCTGCTTCAGCACTCAAGAAATTGATTTTAATGGTTAATTTCAAATTTAAAAAAATTGATATAGATTTCACAATAATAATTAAGATAATTACAACATATGCTAACAGGTATCTATCATGGCAACTTCTTATTATAAATAGTGATCACCTCATGGTTCATGAATGAAATTTGTGAATACAAGCATGTTGGTGGATGATCTTTTCCTTCCTGGAGCTCATTTGAAAAATACCCATTTTAAGAGCAAATTTTAAAAAATATCACTAAAACACTATCTTTTGATTCAAGAGTGAGGACAAAATAATTATTTTTAAAATGAACTAACAAATATTTTAAAGGAATAGCTAAGTATCAGGTGTTATTATTAAGCTTGAATTAAACATAGGATGCAGGATAGCACACGTATTTAATAACATTCATGTAGGGAACCTTCTTCAGATGCATAATTTTTTTGCTTCACTCCATCATGGTTAAGCTGCAGAAGAATAACAAATAAATGTTGTAATTACAAAAATAAAAAAATATGCAGAACTTTTATCAAAGAATAAAAACACCTAAAATAAAACAAAATTGCATAGTAAAGAAACTTTTATCTGGTTGAACAAATATATATATATATATATATATATATATATATATATATATATATATATATATATATATATATATATATATATACACACACTCATAAGTGCTTAATTCGCATTTGTCTTATCTATTTTTGTTGGTGGACGAGATACTGGGTCGATGATGTCATGCTGCTAATTGAAACATTATAACGGATATTTTTATTTTATAATTAGGAAAATTCACTTACCTTGGGAATATCATCTTCACAAATCGGGAAAACATTATCTGAAAAATAAAATAAAATTGATTATTTTTTGAGGATTTACACATAATATAAAAATAAATTACGAAAATTCAATAAAAATAAAATTAGTTCTAAATTCATACCTTTTGAGTGGCCCTCTTGAGTAACTGCATCTAATGCACTGGAGATGGGCGAATCCTTGTACTTCACACTCATGTATGTCAACCCAATAGCCACAAAGAACAACGCTGCCACTCCAAGCAACACCATAGAAACAAACTGTGGGGACATTACAGCACAATTAAATTTCAGAATCACTTCTTAAATAATAAATAACCATTTTAAAATCTTGACCCAAGTTTCTATGAAAATATGCAATAAAAGATATCTCATGCCCTTTTAATAATGACAACAATCAGTAGGATGTTTTGTAATATTTGCATAAGAAATAAAAACTGAGAAAGGGTCTACAAATTCATTAAATATAATAATATTTTACATAAGTGCGAATGTGTAACTGACGGCATCTACTACTTTTAGAAGGTAGATTGTGAAAGGGAATAATCCACATGTTTAATTCATGTCAAATTAATATACCTTTCATAAATACATCAGAAAGAGATAAAGTTCAGATATAAGCATCATCAAACACAATCTTAAAAAACCAAGCACAAAAAATTTACTAACAAGGAAATGTCAAATTTAATTTGTGGGAAATATTAACTACCTCGTAAAGATGACAATCAATGGTATTAAAGAAAAATGAAATAGTACAAGGGCATATAAAATTGGTATCTCATGAAATATTTTTATATGGTATAAAATCGATCCCACTCAAAAATATAGAATTAAATATTTGAATATATACTAAGTTAGCTGCCAGGAGTACAACAGACTTTTGAAAAGACAAAAGCAAAATCTCGCTCATCTAAGCATGGGAAAATTTTAAAAACTTCCAAAAAACATTTTATGGCCAAAAATTACCAATAATAAATACAATAATGACATATAAGAAATAATAATAGTTTTTCACCTGAGAATCCCAAAGCTTTTTCTCCTCTTCAACTGGAGTTGATGCAGCCCCAAATTGTGTAGAAATCATTGTTGTACCTCTCTGTTTGTTGGGGATTGAGAAAGATGACAAGGGATGACTTGATGGAAGTGGAGTAGAAGAAGTACTTGAAGGATTGGTTGATTTTTGACTGGTAAAAGACGACGAAAAGTTGTGGTGTCCATTTGGTGTGTATGGACGAGTATCAGATTTGGTAGGCAGCCTTTTTCGTGGCTCGTACATATTCGAGACATTTGTGCGTTCCGATGAAAACCCAAGACGAGAAGAAACTGTGCTTAAATAGCTCCTACTGCTGCTCACATTCCCATCTGCCATATCAGAGCTTACCGGCTCATCTCCAGCAACATCTGAATCCGAACCAGTCTCAAATCCATCTCTAATAAGAGAACTCTTGTTATCCATGAATGATTCAGTTGTTGATCGCGTGGAACGTCTAGTTCTTGTTCCTATTGCGCTATGATTGGATTCGGATAACCCTGGTATTATAGCATTCGAAGCTCGCGTCTTCGAGGTATACTCCCTCTGACCTCCATCAGAACTGTCACGGGTATTAACGTCGCTTTTAGTAGCAGTTTTTGGTGAAGTGACATTTGCTCTAATTCCTGCCGATTTACGCCTAGATGCAGAACGAGGACTGGTTTTTGAAACTGGAGGAGGCATGGTTAATGAGTCTTCGTCCGCTTCACTTTCCTCCTCTCCTGAGCTGAACCGGGAAAGGCTTCTCCTATTTTTCTTCCCGGCAACTTCATCGCTATCTGACTTTTCCATAAGTTGTTTCAACTTTTTCAACAAGATTTTTCTTGTTGTATCGGTTACCGGTCCCACAGGAAATCCATATTCTCCTAATTTTCTTCTTAGATCAACGTCGGACAATGTTTCCAACGACGCCATTTTAAACAATTGTCAACTGAGTTTCTGTTATATGCTGAAATTTTAAACTCATATTTATTGTATTTTTAGGTAATTATGTATGGTTTAATTAAAATTTTATTTTTTAGTGCACAAAATTTAAACTCAAGACAAACGGAATAATTTTTAATGTCCTAAGTTATAAAACGGCAGTTAAGTTTCCTACAAAATAATAAGTAAAAATAGCGTCCCTATCACAGCGTACTTTAAAAAAATAACATTTCTGATATTTTATATAAATGTAGAAGTAGTCTGAACTAATTAATGAACATAAATATAATATAGATTTATTTAATATCTGAACTTGTATAAGTTAATAATTTTATGGCGAAAATCGTCACTTGCCCCTGTGGCCTAATGGATAAGGCATCGGTCTCCTAAACCGGGGATTGCGGGTTCGAGTCCCGCCAGGGGTACATTTTTTGACAATGTAAGTTCGCGTAGTCTTTGGATTTCTTGGACTTCGACATTAATTATTACTTGTTTACTTGAATAATGATGCGAATTACTATCACAACCAATATTTTATCACATTGAAGGTGCTGTACAAACTTTCATTAAGATAAGAACGCTTAGAGGCCTCTTAATATTGATACGAGAATCTTATTGCTTAGCATGACTGTCTACTTATCAGGGTTTGGCAGAGTATGACGCAAAAGCAATCTGTAAAATTCAACACCGAGAATTTCATATTTATTACATGAAATTTTGGTAAAAACAACTAGGTTAAAATATTAATGCGAAAATGTTTCGTCCTCGTTTTCCCTCGTTTGATACCACAGGATATTTAGTTGTCTCCCAATTTTGCAACTTTCAATGCAACACACCATGCAAGAAAGTTTGTCAATCCCTGATTTATTTTATATTGCCGCAGTTCTTACAAGTGTGAGCACCAACTTCCATTGTCGACATATGAATTTGCATTGCAGCCTTTTAAGGTTCATTACATGTGTAATTCACTGTATTTCTCTTAATAGCCTATATAATGGCAATTTCATGACTAGAAGTGTCTTTTTCACATTCAGTGGTTATTATAGGGTCGGCTTGAAGAGGCACGCGGCGTATGTTACGCATAGGATCCCCCAAATTTTGCTTAGACTAAAACTCATTGTCGTCGATAACTGACACAGTATATTCATACATATCGATACAGATAAATGGGCTGCGTTAAGGGGTCAGATATTAATGCGAAAATCAGTATCTAATGGCCACTAACTAAATTCTCTGCTGTTACATTTACATTTTCCAAAGGCTGAGCTTTGTCAAGTTATGTATGACGGAGAAAACTGGAAGCGTCGAGCTTCGGACATTTTGAAAAGTTTTGAGCGGCAGAGGAAGATTAAGATTTGGATGTTCTGAGACGTTTTGAACGGCAAAAGGTTAAAATTTCCTTCCTCTTAGCTTTGCTAGGCCTTTCATCGAAGAAGAATCGATAGTATTCTGCTGCTTCTTCGTGAATTCAGCGTCTAGCTAGCAATTATTTATCAGGTTAGTGGTTTCATTCGTAAAATAAAATTCATAAGAACAATAGTAATCTTTTAGTTCCATATTTTGTGTCAATTTATTATCTCCATTTTCTATTAATGACAGAGAAGTTGGTGGCTTAGTTAAAACTTATGGCTAGTTCCATGTAAAGTACAACTCCTTCAGCCATAAAGATATTGAAACCCGATGCATTTCGCCCACTAAGTGGGCATCTTCAGGGGTGACTTGATCCGGACAGTGCCTGAAAGTCGACTGTGAAATGAAGATGTCCACTTAGTGGGCGAAATGCATCGGGTTTCAATATCTTTATGGCTGAAGGAGTTGTACTTTATACTACTGCAAATAGACATGATTAAAATACCACTATTATTTTGATGGGCAATTACACTAGTTAATTTAATATCTTACTAGTCACATAATATTAAAAATTGTAACAAAAATTCACCGCCTGAGGCATCCTCATCCATCTCCTTCCGTCTCACAGAAATAAACATATCAACAAAACTATACAGAATTGAGAGTACCGATACTAGATAAAGAGCCCCCTGTCGCCGCCGTCTCACAATCCCTGGTCACGTGACGGCCATGATTGGAACACCTTGTAGAAAAAGAAGGGGAACCTCAATCGTACTTCAGTGGCGGATCCAAGGGAGGGGTGATTGCCCTCCCCTTGGACGACCCCATTGCCCTCCACTGGGTGCATTCTTAAATTCATTCCGCACAACATTCCTTGTTTCTACACCGAAGATTAAGTCTGTATGACAAGGGAAAGAAAGGTTCAGATGGAGATAGGGATTTTCAAAATGTATGGTCGTCGGCAGAGGCGGAATCAAGAGGGGGGAGGGGCAATTGGGGCGATCGCCCTCCCCTTGGGAAGTTTCTGGATCCGTCCCTGTCATACTTGCATAGGGTCCGGCCCTGATTATATTTACATATTGCCTGAGGAAAGAGACTCCCGACCGCCTGAACTAATTTGTTATTGTTTTCTCAAGAAATAAATAACTGCTTACCCTCACCACTGTCATTTGCCATTGCGCAGCCAAGCAAGGTCATGTGATACTAGCGACAAGAGACTGCCCGGTCAGGTTAACTAATGGATATGTGATCATAGACGACGTATGTGATCATAAAAAAATGATTCGTTAGTTTTGCATAAAGCAACTTGAATGTGAGAAGTTTTGTGGTTCTTTCTGCTGTGTTGTATTTTTTTGGTGAGTTTGCATGTGACGGTGCATCAGTAATGTTGGGCAAAAATGCTGGGGTAGCAACATGATTGAAAGACAAATTTCCTAATTTAATAATTTGGCACTGTGCTAATCACCGGCTAGAACTTGCTGTTTGCAATGCAATTAATGAAGTAGCTGGAATAAATAATTTTAAAATATTTATTGATAAACTATATAGTTTGTATCACCAGTCACCAAAGAACCAGAGGGAATTGAAAGAAATAGCTGCATCACTTGACATTAAATTATTAAAAATTGGTAAGATTTTCTCTGTGCGTTCGGTATCATCGAGTAAAAGAACAGTAAATGCTGTGATAGATAATTATGTTGGTCTCTGTGAGCATTTTACCCAAGCATCAAATGACTTGACAAGAGAAGAAAGAGAAAGATGTAAATATAAAGGATTAAAAAAATTTTGACAAACATAGAATTTGTAAGAAATCTTCATATAATGGGTGATGCTTTGGATGAACTAGCAGATCTCTCAATGTTTTTACAAAGAAGAAATATCACACTCATCGAAGCTGATCAAGCAGTGAAAACAACAATACGAGTTTTAGATTCTATGGCAAATGATCATGGTCCTCGGCTATCAAATGTGATTACTGATCTAAATTTGAAAAAATTTAAAGGAGTTTCTCTTCATGACACTAATATTAAAACTATTAATTTTAGCCAGTTTTTTAGATCATTAGCTAATAATCTTCGGAATAGAATGATGACCACCAGATCTTCACATGGCACACGAAATGAGAAAGAACACACAGAAAACGCGAACACATACAACAATTACTTGGAATATTTGAAAATTCTTGATCCCAAAACATGGCCATGATGAAGAAGTAGATATAAAATATGGGGAAGAAAATGTTCCTGCATTGTGCAAGCTATTCAAATTGGATGAAAAAGACATCATTTGTGGATTTAGATATTTTAAAATGGATGGTGGAAATGAGGTTCCAGAAGATTTGAAACCTCTCTTTAAAGCTGTGGCAACAATTCCAGTTTCAACCAGTGAATGTGAAAGAAATTTCAGTTCGATGAATGAAATAATGACTCCATTGAGGTATTCTGTCTATTAATACTGTGGCAGCTCTGCTATTTATTAATTTTGTTGGACCACCATTACATCAATTTAAACCAGAAAATTATATTCGTTCCTGGTTGGCAAAAGGTCACCATTTAGCGGATGACACAAATAGCAGAAAAAGGGAATTAAAAAAGGAAACGACTTTTGAGTATATTTGGAAACTTTAATTAATAAATTTGTTATAATTTTTTTCTTGTGATTTTGTAATTGAACAAATTATTTTTGTATAACTTTAAACTGTATATTATATTAACCGGAATATTATGTAGACGTACGTTGCGAGTATATTTATATCGCATATATATATATATATATATATATATATATATATATATATATATATATTAACTAAAGGAAAAGAAAAGGTAATGATGAGGGTGGCAACAAGGTGTTGAGGGAAGCCCAGCGGACACTTACCAAGTTGAGGACCAAGCTGGCAGGCTGCTGGGGGCGTCAAAGAGACACGTGAAACACACGAACACAAAAAGACAAAAAAACACGCAAGCTTATCGGGCCTATGCCCTTCTTCAGCGAAAGAGTATCTGCAAGTGACACACTGGGCAGGGAATAACAGGGTGATGTGGGAAGGTTGATGATTGGAGGAGGTGGGGAGTAGGAGAGGTGGATAGCCAATAAAGAGGGAGTGTGGTAAGGGAAAGTGTGAATAACTACAATGTAACAAGGAGACATTGTAAGGGGGCTGATAGGGTTAGCGGAGGTATTATATATATATATATATATATATATATAATTGTGCGCTCTGTAACTTTTTTATTGTTCAGAATTTTCTTTGTTTTCTTCCGGAATCTGGAATGTATTTTGTTTTTTTATTGTTTTTGTTTGATTGAAAATAAATTTGTTTATAAGAATTTAAAAAAAGCATTTTCTTGTCATATTGGTTTTTTTTAGTCGCACAATAATTTTGAAGTGGTGTTCCGGTTCGTGAAATTTTCCATTTCGAGCCCAGTGGGAAAAGGCGTTTCGTGCTCTGCGCGAATCCCTCTACTACCTCTATAATTTTTTCAATAGGGTTCAGAATCGCCCTGTATATTATCTAACAATAATAAAAGGCTACTTCTGTCCCTTTGTGGCTCCCTCTGTCACGCTATAAAAATGCGAATATCTCGATAATGGAACGAGATTCATTTTTTATATTTGGTAGGAATGATTGATTCACATATTGTAAGATGATGACGAAAAGAAATCTTGAAAAAAGTCCTAGGTTCGACTCAAAGATAGGCATTTCCATTTCCCATATGATAACACGTAAAAATCGACTTTTTGACTTGCAGGCTTTTATTCTTTTTGCGATTTAAATTAGAAATAATTCACCTATGGTATTCGGATCTAGCCCATTTAAAGAAAAAACTATGAAGTTTCTTATTCTGTTCCTCTATTCTCGCCTACAGTTCGAAATTCCTCATGTTAAATGTTTAATTTACATATTTTGTAAAAATCATGCCATTTTAACAGAATGTTGCCATGCCAAACATTTGCATTGTTAAACCTCCAAATCCTATAGTTATTTCAATCCTTATGGGTGAAAGCGTACTTTGAATGCTCTTACAATTAGTACGACAGTGAGAGAGAGAAGGAGAGAGAAATTCTTTTCATAGCAACCAATGTAAACAACATTCGTTACGTTATTACGAGGAGGAAATCATTTGAATGTAGAACATTCGCATATTCAAATTAGGTACTTTTAACATCATAGGAATTCGAAACTTGAGAAAACGAACACCTAAAAGAACGAAAGTTTGTTTTTTTTGCCATCCAAAGAAAGTCAAGGTATATTTATGTTCATTTTTTATTTCACAAAAAACTTTCCCGTTGAACTTCAACGGGCATCTCCCTAGTATCTATAATAATAAATATGAAATTTGGCGTGTTGGTAGGTCGACTGACACAACCGACGAGAAAAATCAGAAATCACAAAAAAGTTTATATTTAAGGGGCCTTTTTAACCATAATGTTTCATTTCAATACCCCATAAGAAAAGCATGGTGTTCTAAAAATGCATTTTTAACTTAAAATTGGGATACGAATTCCGTAAAAGAGGAGTTGTCTATCTGAAAGAACGGAGTTCTGAATTTTTGAAGGCAGAATTCAAATACTTACTGAATTAGCGTAAACAATTGCTTTTAATCAGAAAAAAGGGTGAATATTTTTCTCTTTTCAACAATGAAAATCTTTAAATACTATGGCAACGGCCTCAATGCTTTTAAAGGGATCTGATATTATACGTTACGACTGCAGTGATTTAATGCTTTTAATGGAAATTAATGCCGTCAAACGAATTACAGTTGAACTTCCATAACTTGAATCTCAAGGAAAAGTCATAATTATTGGAGTAATAGAAAATTAAAGTTATGGAAATATCTTGTTAAATATTTGTATATATACAGTGGAGCTTCTATAACTCGAATCTCAAAGGAAAGCAAAAATTATTTGAGTTACAGAAAATTCGGGCTATGGAAATATATGTTTTTCATCTTTCTTTAATTGAATTTACATCAAGTTTATTCCCACAAGCATATAACTCTAATTTTCAATATCATGCATATTATGATAACATCATCACCAATGTTTTCTTCCGATAATATATAAGATTTTACTCTATCCAAAACACTAATTGCATCACTCACTGTGATTGAGGGTATCATAGATAATTTTAATTCTCACGTACTACTGAAAGCACAAACATGATGATTAAATTTGTGTTATTGACTGTAGGAAGGAGCGAATAGGTTTTTTTTTCTCCAGGGCTTTAAGGGATCACAATAGGAGAAGCAACCCTGGTAGCGGTGACAGTAAAACATTAAAAGTATTTTAATGTTGTGTTTCGTAGTTTTTCGAGAAATTTTATTTCTTTTCTATTGTTAAATATAATGGCGTCAAACCTATTTCTCGAAGTTTTTTATCCAAATACGCGCTAAAGGCATGGATGATGATGCCATAATCTTAACACAAAATATCCTAATTCTTCCATAAATTTAATGTATTGGGTACCGATTTTCGTTCTCTCCTTATGTAAGAATAATAAAATAAAACAATCACCAAAATTTGCTATTTTAAGAATATTATACTTTTTCCACAGTAGGGTACTAAAGACAAACATTTCTGCCAAATTTTAAAGTGATAGCTTATCCAGAAGTGAAATAATATTTATCTATTTGTTTAAATTAAAAAAATTTAACTGCCGCAACAACATATTCATCGAGATTTTCAGATGTTTATTTGGGTATGTGCACTAAGCTCTAAACAACTTAAAAATTTCAGCTCCAACACGACATTCATTTTTTTCACAATTCTCTAATAATAATAATAATAATAATAATATAATTTATTTCACCGTTGGCAAATACATTTGCATAGTTTCGTCACTAAATATAACAAAAAAGATAGGAGGGGGAAGAAAAAGAAGAAAGAAAAAAAATACAAAGCAAGATACAAGATTGATAACATACATCAAAAAAGATCAAATAAAAGGAAAAAATTTCACACAATCATCAAGGTATTCACAAACATTGTAATAAGTTTTCTTCAGAAGGAACTTCTTTACATTACTTTTGTACAATTTGTGGGATGAAACTGATTTTATGTCCCCAGGTAATTTGTTATAAATTACAGAGGCTGAATGGTGAGGGCCTCTTTGACAAAGTACATTATTGTAATCATTAATATGAATGTCAAATAATGAACGAGTGAAATGGCTATGATATTCTGCATTTGTGGGAAAAAGTTGATGATTAGATCTAACAAAAGTTGCACAGCTCAAAATGTAAATGGATGGTAAAGTTAAGATATTGAGAGATGAAAATAAGGGTTTACCGTGTGTGGGGTAAGACACTCTACATAAAGCTTTGACAGCTTGTTTCTGTAAAGAAAAGACTTTACTAGCCAGTCTGCAATTACCCCAAAATAGTATTCCATAGCTTAACAAAGAATGCACTTTAGCATAGTAGAGAGATAGTAAGCTTTCAATAGGAAGTATTGGGGCCAACTTTCTTATCATAAAAACACCAGTGGCAACTTTTTTAGCAACTCCATTAATGTGATCTAGCCAATCCAACTCTTCATTAATAATATTTCCTGTTTTTGGATTTTGAAATAGTTATAAGTTAACGCCGTAGTTTTTAATCAATTGCATTATAATACAATCCACTGATTCTCTTTTGATGAACTAAATTAAAGCTATTATTATATACAGTTCATCAACCCCCATAATTGAAAGGAGTAAGGTTCTTTTATTTAATAACATATCGCGCTTTAAAAGAATTATCCGTTGCATATATCAACAGTAAAGTCTGTGTGTGTCTATATATAAGTTTTTAACACACACACCCCTCAGAAGTTAAATTTAAATTACGCTACAAAGTCCCGTTGATGTTCAACGGGCAATTCCTCTAGTTTCCCTATTAAAAAGCATTAATGTGATGCTATTATAAAACGGATTGCCAATTCCCATTGAAAAGCATTGTCCTGGTTGCTATGGTAGCCGAAGTTCTTTATTGTTGAGCATCTGCTTTTTTCCGATTAAAAACATATTTCTTCGTCAATTCGGCATCGATTTGAATTTATTCTCCAAGAATAAGAAACATCATTCTTTTAGCTATAAAAATGTTTTCATCACGAGTTTCTATCTGCATTATAACTAATTTAAAAATGCAAATTTATGAAACTCTGCACAGATTTATAATATATATAATACTAGTAGTTGGTGCTTGCATACTGCAAGCATTTCATATCACCTTGAAAAAACATTCATTTTTCAGACAGACATTTCATCATTACAAATATTCTTTTAATTCTAAATATTTCACCTCCGCAGCGATTTTCGTTTTTCCCACATGTAAAAATAATAGTTTAAAACAATCCCCAAATGTTGCAATTTTAAAACTTTACACTTTCTCAATTATGGGGTACTAATGCTACACATTTTAGCCAAATTTCAAAGTTGTAGCACTTCTAGAAGTAAAATAATATTTTTTATAATTGTTTAAATTTAAATAATTTTTAACGGCCGCCGCAATTCATATATGGTAAAATTGAAATGTTTATTTGTGCAAATTTACTATTCTCTAAATAATTTAAAAATTCCAGCTTCCTAGCTCATCCCGTAGTACCTAATCAGTTATCTATTTGTTTAAACTTTAAGAATTTCTAACTGCCAAACAAATTAAAATATCAAAATTTGTATAATCCGTATTTCGTTTTTTTAAGAATTCTACTTATAAAAAAAAATTTCAACTCCGTAGCACATGCGGAAATACATAAACCGTGAAAATTTGTTTAAACAATTGCGAATTTTTACCGGCCGCATTGTTGTACTTTTTGAAGATTTTCGTTTTTTTTAGTCGGTTTTGCACAAAATCCTACCTATGAAAAAAATTTCGAATCTCCAGCTCATCTGGAAGTGCCTAAACATTAGTATCCTACTATATCCTCCTCCTCCTCCTCTGTAAGAGTCGTCGATATATAATGATACATTATATCCTTATTCTGTCCGTTGGCCCGCCAGAACGCTCTATTGAAATCCCAATAAGAGATCACTTAAAAATACCTTTTTTTCACTTTCAGGCTTTTTTCTTTCGCAAAATTAAATTAGAAGTAATTGACCTACGATCTTTGGACCTGGACCATTTTAAAGGAAAATAAACATAAATTCTTATTCTTATCGTCGACTTTTGCCTTCGGTTCGAAATCGCTCAAGCTATACATTATCAAGCTATCACATTTATTTGAAAAATTTAAGCTTTTTGAAGATATGTTGTCTTGCCGACCGTGTCATTGTTAAACCTCGACATTATATTGCCGTCCTTATACTATACTAGTAGTTGGTGCTTGCATACTGCAAGCATTTCATTTCACTTTGAAAAAACATTCATTTTTCAGACACATTTCATCATTACAAATATTATTTTAATTCCTAATATTTTCGTTTTTCCCACATATAAAAATAATAGTTTAAAACAATCCCCAAATGTTGCAATTTTAAACATTTTACACTTTCTCCATTATGGGGTACTAATGCTACACATTTTAGCCAAATTTTAAAGTTGTAGCACTTCAAGAAGTAAAATAATATTTTTCTAATTGTTTAAAATTAAATAATTTTTAACGGCCGCCGCAATTCATATATGGTAAAATTGAAATGTATATTTGTGCAAATTTACTACTCTGTAAATAATTTGAAAATTTCAGCTTCCTAGCTCATCCCGTAGTACCTAAACAGTTATCTATTTGTTTAAACTTTAAAACTTTTTAGCCGCTAAACAAAACAAAATATCAAAATTTGTATAATCCCTAATTCGTTTTTTTACAATTCCTACCTCTAAAAATAAATTTCAGCTCCGTAGCATATTATATATATTTAAATATAAACAATTAGAAAAATATTATTTGACTTCTACAAGTGCTACAACTTTAAAATTTTGCTAAATTGTGTAGCATTAGTACCCCATAATGGAGAAAGTGTAAAAATTTTTAAATTGCAATATTTGGGGATTGTTTAAAACTATTATTTTTACATTTGGGGAAAACGGAAATCGCTGCGGAGGTGAAATCTTTTGAATTAAAAGAACATTTGTAATGATGAAATGTCTGTCTGAAAAATGAATGTTTTTTCAAGGTGATATGAAATGCTTGCAGTATGCAAGCACCAACTACTAGTCATTATATATCGACGACTCTTACAGAGGAGGATATAACATATAGGAGGATACTAATGTTTAGGCACTTCCAGATGTGCTGGAGATTCGAAATTTTTTTCTTAGGTAGGTGTTTGTGCAAAACCGACTAGAAAAAAGAAAATCATGAAAAAGTGCAACAATGCGGCCGCTAAAAATTCGCAATTGTTTAAACAAATTTTCAGGGTTTGGTCATTTCCGAATGTGCTACGGAGCTGAATTTTTTTTAAACGTAGAATTCATAAAAAAACAAAATAGGGATTATACAAATTTGATATTTTAATTTGTTTGTCAGTTAAAAATTCTTAAAGTTTAAACAAATAGATAACTGTTTAGATACTACGGGATGAGCTAGGAAGCTGAAATTTTCAAATTATTTGCAGAGTAGTGAATTTGCACAAATTAACATTTCAATTTTACCATATATGTATTGCGGCGGCCGTTAAAAATTATTTAAATTTAAACAATTAGAAAAATATTATTTTACTTCTAGAAGTGCTACAACTTTAAAATTTGGCTAAAATGTGTAGCTTTAGTACCCCATAATGAAGATAGTGTAAATTTTTTAAATTGCAACATTTGGGGATTGTTTTAAACTATTATTTTTACATATGGGAAAAAACGAAAATCGCTGTTGAGGTGAAATCTTTAGAATGAAAAGACTATTTGTAATGATAAATTGTCACGTAGCATTTGCATACGATTAAAAGGAGCTGCAGTACAAAAATAACAATGATAAATTATAATTGATTATAAAAATGTTATACTATTGAATCATGCGCCATTGCCAAATGGTGAGAATTTATAAAACAAAAAATAGGCCACGTAATTTTCAATGGATTTCTTTAACTCATAATACAGCGAAATATTTGGAACCGAATTTAAAATATGATTGAAAAATAACATTTTATGACTTTTATTTAAATTTCTTTTAATAAAGTGATTTTTCTAGAAAATTTTCTAAACTAATATAGTTAAAAGAAAAGTGCGATCTTAAAATATAGTTAACACTCATTGCGGTTCATGTAAGTATTTAGTTAATAGTAAGTTACTACGCATTTTTCCTTTTATGCTAAATTGATAGTTCGTTCACATTTTATCCTGTTTTTACGAGTTAATAAGGGTAAAATAATTCTTTTATTAAGTTAAATTCTATACGTTTTAAATAACTTATAATTTCCTAAAATATTTCAAGTAAATTTCAGCGACTTCTTTATGCATAGGTTATGGATTTTTCGGGTTTAAAAAAATTTCATTCGGAGGGTAAATATCGGGTTTTATTATTTTCCTTTTCATTCGGGTTAAAATCGGGTATAAATAAGTTACAGATTTTTCGAGGCTTTAAAAAACGTTTTATCTCGGGTAATTTTCGGGTTTTATTATTTTGTAATTCGGATAAAATTATTTTTAAATAAAAATCTTGTTTATAAATTTAAAAATTTTATCAACAATCAAAACTTTTTATTATACTTTAAGTATTGTTGAGAGTGTGATGTCTTGTGCTAAACGCCTCCAGGTGGAGAGGAACACCTCGCAGGATGCACAAATATCTTGCTTCCCGCTCAACGTCTTTTGAAAACACACCAGGTATTAGTGAAATAATTTTTCTTTCGTAGTGTTTTCAACTTGGGCTCTTTTTTCCTTATCCTATCAAAGTCCTAAAAGCGACTAGCTAAGGCGCGTCCTTGACTATTCGTGGCGCGAGAAAACCAAGGAGATTAAGATTGTGTTACAAAGTAAGCCTACGAATAAATTGTTTACAAAAAGAATAAACAAACTGATCACGAACATCTCGGACTGCAGTCAAGTGCTGAGGTGCCTGTAAGCGCCAGAATAGAAATTCTGTGACAAAATCTATAAAAAATTTAAAAAAGTAATAATTTCGGATAAAACCCGAAATTTAAAAAAGGCAATCGGACCGTAAAAATTTGGTAAAAACTAGGTAAAACCCGAAACATCCATACTCTTTTTATGTATTATATCTTATAATTTCGATTTTCCTCCTATTTTCAGCAAATATTCGGATAATCATTTGGCGCCTCTACTAATAATTACTTAGTATAATTAAAACGAAGATAATTTTCAAAACCACTGATTTGTTTGTGCATGAAAGCCAAACCAGATCATAGCATATCTTACTGATTTTTCATATCGAAATCATAAATATTTGGAATAATTTTATGATAACCATCCCGTCATATTTGACGGGCAATTACGCTAGTATATATATATATATATATATATATATATATATATATATATATATATATATATATATAATACTTATATTGTCTTTAATAGCTTTAAAATCACCGCGGATGAATTGATCTTTGAGTTCCCAAATTTCATAATTTAGCGTTATAAAATATTACAAATACATTCGAACGGAAAACTAAATTGATCACGCGTATTTGTGTCGCAAAAATAACGCGCGTATGTATTATATTAGATTACTAGCTGAAGGTTTCCGGCGATGCCCGGGCTACGCCAGACGTCTTCGGCGAATAAAATTGTGTCATATGGTAACACAATCATTTCAACTTTTGCACGTTTTTTCATGTTCTTAAAAACAATACTTTCCCCTATACAACATATGGAGAAAGTAAAAATCCTATAACATACAGACAGAAAGACGGACAGACATCATCGCGAAAATAGTCAAAACGTGTTCAGGGGACCTCAAAACGTGTATTTCCGTTGAAACCTCGAATTCTAAATTTTTCATGCAAACAATACTTTCTCTATAATACGTGTATGGAGAAAGTAAAAACTAATTCTGAGATATCTCTGATATCTATGAATTGGTCCGGGAGATTTCATGAAGGTCTGGAGGGGACGGAAGCAAATGTGAGTAATTGGATTTCGAGTTCAACAATGGTTTCCAATATGGCGTCATGTGCAGTCGCGTATTGCTGTAGCTCCTGTAGTAATGACTTTAAACATTATGATAAGTTCACTCTTTGTGGTTTTTGTACCCGACCTTTTCACATTGAATGTATAGGAATTAACGAGACAACATTTAAAGTTCTAAATGAGTCTTCCTCCATCTTCTGGGCTTGTATTAACTGTGTCATCGACAAGACGTCGGCCATTACGAAGAAAGCGACTGCCTGTTTTCCCGAGAGGAAGGAAATTTCAACGAGTATACCTGCAGCAGAGAATAAAATATTGTCTCCTGCAACCACGGATGACTGCTCGATTTATGAAACCAAGATTGTACATCCTAAGCTCATTCCTTCAGTGAAACCATCCGTTCGTGAACATGTGGCTACGAACCCATCTGATATGTCTCATCAAGTTAACATCTCTTACTAAGAGGCAGTGAATAAATCGAACAAGGTGAACTTAAGTGATGATAATATAGAAATCAATCCCAATTTACCGGCAGTCAATGACGATGATGATGTACCTTTCAAACTTGTTGTGAATAAGCGTCATAAGCGTAAAGTGATTGTTGGCACCGGAGTGAATTATAGTGTATCCTCTCTTCAAAGTGCCACAAGGCAAGTGCACCTTCATGTTTGGAGACTTGCACTTAATACTACGGAGAGTGAGGTGCTGAACTATGTGCAGAATAACATAGGTTGTGAGGCAGTGGTGCATAAACTTAACGCGAGTATCAACAAACTCGGATTTCTCGGAGAATCTGTTTGACCCGACTAATTGGCCTGCCGATGTTGCTATTAACAAGTTTTACTTTAGGAAAAGTCATTTCAATCCTTCCCTCTCATTAACAGCTTCCAATAATAAAATTGAAAATCGTTCCTCTAGAATGGTTAGTGATAACACGGTCCACGATGCTCTTTTGGTTCGCGATGCTCTTCCGGTCTGCGATGCTCTTCCGGTCTGCGAAGCTGTCCCGGTCCATGTTGCCGTTCCCGTCCAGGATGTCGTCCCGGCCATCATTACCTCTCCGGAGCCTAATGCCATCTCGTTTCCTAACAGTGTCCCGGTTCCTAACGCCGTACCATTTCCTAATGCTCAAGTTCACGATGCTGTTTCTGACGATAGATCTAAACCCAACATTAAGCCTGTTACTCGAGGTCAGAGTGGTATTGTTAGATCTATGAAATTGTGACTAGGTACAAGTGAGGGTGCTCACTCCAATTCTATATTATTAAATTGGTTTTATGTAAATATTCAGTGCTTGAGGAATAAGGGCCTTAACCTTGAGCTCCTACTTCAGGAGCTTAATGTTGATGTCTTGATACTTTCTGAACATTGGTTAAGAGCAAATGAAATATCTGTGTTTCATATTCATGGTTTTAATCTAATAACATTCTTTTGTCGTCAGCAATTCAAGTGTGGAGGAGTGGCCATCTATAGCAAACCCTCTGTAAATATGAAGTGCCTCAGTTTTAACAAGAGCACTGAAAAAAGTTTTGAATGCTCAGTTGCTTTAATCAATATTGATACCTATTGTTATGCTCTTTTGTCCATATATCGTTCTCCCAGCAGTAATACGAATGATTTTTTCACGTGCCTACATAATGCCATTATATTTACATCAATGAAAAATATCAACAGCATGATATTGATTGGTGACATCAATATTGATTTATTGAATGAATCCTCTGAAAAGGCCAATCTCATAAATCTTCTATCCACTTTTGGACTAAAGGTAGTGAATGACAATCCTACCCGAATCTCACCCAAAACTCAATCACTTATTGACTATCTAATTTCTGATTTACCTCCTAATGCCTTCACTTGTGAAACCATCTTTACAGGCTTCTCTGACCATCTGGGCCTAAAAATAACCATTAAATTAAATCAAACTCTCTTTCAACCCAACCCCATGTACATATGTAAACGTATCTTTGATGACTATTTTACTAAAATATTTCTTCACCACCTCTCACATGAATCTTGGGATGGTGTTCATAACGCAAGTGATGTCGATTATAAATTGAATGCTTTCATGCAAATATTTACTCTCTGCTTTAATGCAGCCTTTCCTGTCAGAAAAATCAAACAAAATGTAACAATGCTTAAAAGAAAGTTATACTCTCCTCATCTCATTATCAGGTCCCAATATGTTCGTGATTTATATTTTCAATATAAATTTATTGACTCTAGTCTTCATGGCGCATACTTATATGCCCTAAAGGACTTGAGAATACACTTATTAGCCGAGAGAAAAGCTGCAAATGTTAACTACATAAATAAATCCAAAAATATTAAAGCATCATGGAACATTATCAAACTAAATTCCAATGCTGCAATCAACAATCTAAGTCCTTCTTACATCAAATTCAATGGGATATCAGTTTTTGACCCAATGGATATGGCTATGAATTTCAATAATCAATTTTGCAATATTAATACTAATGCAGCATCTTCTCCTGAATATCCCTCCAGTAATACCAGCTTGGTTTTCACACCTTCTGTTTTTCTTCACCCCACTGATCCCTATGAAATAATAGGTATCATTAAATCTTTTGAAAATTCCTTTTCTTGTAGTATAGATGATATTCCTATGATTGTTGTTAAGGAAAGCTCTTTTATCATTGCACCTATCTTATCTGACATTATCAATCTATCCTTCAGCTCTGGCCAGTTCCCTACTAATTTAAAATTTTCTCGTGTGTCTCCAATACCAAAAAAAGGTTCACCCTCTGACTCAGAGAACTATAGACCCATCTCTATTTTATCCGTATTTTCCAAAATATTTGAAACGTTATTTTTCAATCGCATACTGCTTTTCCTCAATTCCTTCAATTTGTTAACTCCTAATCAACATGGATTCAGGAAAGAGAAGTCTACATCTACTGCTGACTTCAACCTTAGCAACAGAATATACCAAGCTCTCAATAACAACAAGCATACTTTAGGTATATTTTATGACCTCAGTAAAGCTTTTGACAGAATTGACCACAAAATGCTTTCGGTGAAACTTTGCAACTTGGGCATCAGAGGCAAGCCCCTAAATTGGATTATTTCTTTTCTAAGTAATCGTCATCAGATTGTGAAGTTTTCCCAAAGAGCTAGAAATGGCTCTACCACTGCCTTTTCTACACCTCTAAAAGTCAACATCAGTGTCCCCCAGGGATCAATTCTTGGACCCTTACTATTCATAATTTTCATGAATGACCTTCCTAACAAATTTACAGAATGCTCTCCGACCTTGTATGCTGATGATACATCCTGCCTGGTAACCGCTGATAGTTTCCCACTTCTGACAGAGTTTGCTAGTAGATCAGTCAACCAAATGTTGCAATGGTGCAATCTAAACAATCTTGACATAAATATCAATAAAACCTCTTGCCTGCTATTTCACAAAAAAACTATCCCACCCTGTAGCCCCCTTCTTAAAATGAGCAGTAAAAGCATCTCTAGAAACACGTCAACTAATTTTCTTGGGCTACTTATTAATGAAGAGTTGGATTGGCTAGATCACATTAATGGAGTTGCTAAAAAAGTTGCCACTGGTGTTTTTATGATAAGAAAGTTGGCCCCAATACTTCCTATTGAAAGCTTACTATCTCTCTACTATGCTAAAGTGCATTCTTTGTTAAGCTATGGAATACTATTTTGGGGTAATTGCAGACTGGCTAGTAAAGTCTTTTCTTTACAGAAACAAGCTGTCAAAGCTTTATGTAGAGTGTCTTACCCCACACACGGTAAACCCTTATTTTCATCTCTCAATATCTTAACTTTACCATCCATTTACATTTTGAGCTGTGCAACTTTTGTTAGATCTAATCATCAACTTTTTCCCACAAATGCAGAATATCATAGCCATTTCACTCGTTCATTATTTGACATTCATATTAATGATTACAATAATGTACTTTGTCAAAGAGGCCCTCACCATTCAGCCTCTGTAATTTATAACAAATTACCTGGGGACATAAAATCAGTTTCATCCCACAAATTGTACAAAAGTAATGTAAAGAAGTTCCTTCTGAAGAAAACTTATTACAATGTTTGTGAATACCTTGATGATTGTGTGAAATTTTTTCCTTTTATTTGATCTTTTTTGATGTATGTTATCAATCTTGTATCTTGCTTTGTATTTTTTTTCTTTCTTCTTTTTCTTCCCCCTCCTATCTTTTTTGTTATATTTAGTGACGAAACCATGCAAATGTATTTGCCAACGGTGAAATAAATTATATTATTATTATTAATGCAATCGGTTGGCAAGGCGACTTATTAAAAAAAACTAAATTTAGTCAAAATATCTATATTAAAACGTTAAATTTGAGGGATTTCAATCCAAAGGCAATAAAAGACTATAAGAATAAGAAACTATTGTCATATATCTTTAATGCAGTCTTAGTCCGGAGATCGAAGGTCAAATATGTGAATTTTAATAAGCAAAAGAAAATAAGCTTGCAGGTCGAAATATCCATTTCTACATGTTATCTTATGGGGAATGGAAATCATTCTCAGGAATCGAACTCGGGTCGTAAATGGCTTTTACTTTAAGAATCGAACATTCCCACCAAATGTCAATCTTCTAGCTACTGGGAAAGTTTGTTAAAAATAGCATTACAGTTCCGCTTTCACACCCACCGACGAAGACATTTTTACTTTCTTCATACGTAGTATAGGGTAAAGTATTGTTTTCATGAAAAAAATCGACTAAGATTTCAATGGAAATACACGTTTTGAGGCCCCCTGAACACGTTTTGACCATTTTCTCGATGTCTATGATAGCTTTTTTGTGGGTGCTCTAACTCAAAAACTATTAATCAGGTGAACGCGAAATTTTATATTTAACATTTTTATAAAAGTCAGAAAAACTGATTAGTTTTTGGTAAAAATCAGTCAACTGGAAGTGGGTGTTTACTCTTGTCACATCCGTTATTTTAAGGTATTTGCATTAATATTTGAAATATGTAAAAATGTACTGGAATAAAAGTTGTAGAAAATTTAAATTTCCACAACTTTTGTTTGAAACATTTTCTCATATAATGCATTGTTTAAGAGATCTTATATTTTTAGCTGCCACCACCACGCCACCTACCGACGACTATTGTTAACAATTGACGCTTAGTTACGTCTTAGTAACGCTCCTTTTTCTTTTCTTAGTTGTTGGAGCTTTGCTATATCTATATCTAACATTAGAAGGCTATGGTTTGAGTTTATTTCTGTTCTTCGTAAAATTTTCTCGAAGTTTCTTAAAATATTTATTTTTATCTAACCCATTTGGAATTTTTAGAAATATTACAGAAATGGAGAGTCATGTAGTGGCCACATCAGACTTTTATATATTAGATACCAAATTTGAGCCCAACAATAGTCGTTGCGATGACAACTCTCGTAATGAGTGATAAACACTTTAAAAACGCCGGTATTTAGGTGAAATTCGAAGAAATACGGTCGATAAGCATCATCCTACGAAAACATTAGAATCTCCATTCCTCTCCTCAGAGGATAGTACAAATCCCGATTTGATATTACAATTCTAAGATATTTTAATGTGCAAGAGAAAATTACCCTGCACGATGGATTTCAGATTTCCCATGCAAATCAAATGGGAAAGATAGTTCCAGGACTCGAACCCGGGACTTTCAATCTTCGCAACAAAAACTATCCTCTGGAGCTCGGCCCAAGTAGCAAGAGATTTCCACCAAATATCATGAAATTCGGTCTATTGGTTCAAAAGCTAATAGGGGGGGAGGGGAAGACAGAACAACAACGAAACTACTGATGCACCAAATCTTCTAAATCCTCGGCAGGAACGTGAAGCTACAGAATGTCCCTTCCCCTTTTCGTGCTCCCTTTAAACTCTTATCGCTGTGATTTGCTCCTAGCAGAACAATCCAACCCCTGCCCCACCACGGCCAACGTGTTTTCTCTGCGGCGTTGCTACTTCTAGTTTCAGAAGATTTGGCGCATCAGTCGTACATGCTTTTGAAAGAGGGACGATTCGGGTGATTAATAAACGTGTCTTTTTATGAAAGTGCAAAAAATTTCAAATTCATAGTGGGGAAAGAAATCTAAGTGATCAGTGTGTGTGAAGAAGAAAAGAAGGAAGGTTGGAAATTCCAGCGAGGACAGACTGTGAAAAGGGCTGCAGCTTTAACAGGGAAATCGGAATCGTTCATAAAGAAAGTTAAAAGGGAGGAACGGGATCCTTAGAATCCAGAAGACAAGTTAGGAACGCCTGGTAAAAGTAGAAGGGGGAAAAAGAAAATAAACGGAGATGAGATGAACAGATGCATTTGAGACGCAAAGTAGACGAATTTCATGCTGTAAAAAAGGAATTCCAACTATCAATAAATTACTAGCTGCTGCTAGGGAGGAAATTGATTTCCAAGGTGGTCGCAAAACACTAAGAAAAGTGTTGAAACAAATTGGTTTCAAATTTAAGAGATGTAAGAATTATCGCAGTGTTCTGATTGAACGAAAAGACATTGTGGCCTGGAGAGTGAAATATCTTCGTTCAATTAACAAGTTTCGGGCTCAGGGCAGACCTATTGTATTTATTGATGAAACATCTCAATTACACAGTAAAAAAAATGCTGGCAAAGTGAAGACATATCAGGTGTTCTCACTAATGACAATACCGGACAGAGACTGATCATAACTCATGCAGGAGGTTCTATAGGTTTCATTCCAAATGCTCGGCTAATTTTTCAATCCAAAACAACAACAGGGGATTATCATAGCGAGATGAATTCGATCAATTTTGAGAAGTGGCTGAGAGAAAAATTAATCCCTAATCTGTCGGAAAACTGTATCGTGGTTATGGACAATGCTCCATACCATTCTGTCCGTGTAAACAAGGCACCGATCTCAAAAAATAGGAAGCTGGAAATACAAGGATGGTTGTGGCTCAATAGAATCAAATTCGACGTGGACATGGATAAAAATGAATTACTTATGATCGTGAAGAGAAATCGTCCTGATCCCGAATACAAAGTTGACAATATTTTAGGAGTAAGGGTCATACCATACTCCAATTACCACCTTACCATTGCAATATCAATCCCATTGAGTACATATCGCCGATTCGCCCTTCAAAATGTGCAATCCAACCTAAAAGTGATTTGGAAATTAACAGAAGATGCTGGGGACAGTATAGACAAGCAAGAGTGGGAAAATGTATACCACCACGTATTGAAGATAGAAAATAAATATCATGTCAGCGATGGCTTAATAGAGGAAGAGATTGACATAATTGTTGTTGATCTAAATTCAGACTCAGAAAGCAGTGAGGTGTGTACAGATAGTGATATGTCTACCTCTGTAGCTGCATGATACCCTATGGATGTTAATCAAGGAAAATGTTACAGCATTCAAATGGAAAATCATAAGTACAGATACTAAATTCAAATTACTGCCAGATTTAAAATATAACGCATGCAATGAAAATGTGTAGTCTATTTCAGTATTAAGACACACCATCCCTCGAATATAGCAAAATATATTTAAAATGTAATACTGCTTCAACCTTTATACGAAATCGCCCGTCTTTATTTGGGGGTTTGGCAACACAGCGTAAGGCACTAGGCACGAAACCACTCCTGCAAACCTGCACCTCCCTTATTCACTGCCGAAGCAGCGCCGCTCACACCCTCAAGGTCAGGTCTTCACAAGTTGTGGTGGGATAGTATAAGCCTATTTTCATTTTGGAAAGTAGACTTAAAAGGTGGTGTTTGACTGTCTGTGTGGACAGCATTTCTTGAAAACAAAGATTTAAAACTCGGTACACACACTGAAGAGACCTTGAGGTGAATTGGAACCACCCTAAGGCTTCAAGCAGGAATTATCAATCCCAAGCAGCTATGACTAGATGGTAACCAAATCCATCCATCATTTGGCATTAAGCATTTGAACCTTCAATCAGCAAAGTACAAATCCAATCAATTACAAATGCTGATAAAATCCGAGTATTAGCCTTAAATGATCATTAGTTAAATAGCAATATCCTAAATTATTTTCAGGTTGATGGTTATGTTTTTACTAAGGCCTTCTGTAGAAAGAACAGCTATCATGATGGTGTTGTTATTCTTGTAAAGCACAAATGGAAGTTTACTCCTACTCCTATTTAATACATTAGTAGTATGTCTGTGAAAGTATACTGCGATTTAGCTTCAGGCTGCCTATTGAATATCAATCTCATTTTTGTAGCTGTGTATCGTTGCCCTAAAGGCTGCTTAAAATATTTTTTAGAAATATTTGAAAAAATTTTCCTATTTCTTAAACTAAAAAGGAAAACAAAGGTTGTCATCACAGGAGACTTTAATATAGGTTTGAGTACTAAAAAAATGAAGGGAAATGCAAAACATTTTGTCTTTTCCGAGTTTCTAATTTTTTAAATAGATGAATCAAAAGGTTTATTTTTATAAGTAAAATTTTAAGATACGAAACACCAATTGTTTGCATTTTAATCTGATGAATATTTATTTCACAATTCTAATTTTTATTGGCATAAAAATTATAGACATCACCAAAAGAATCTGAAATTCAAATTTATTCTGGTATCTCAAGAATGCATAACTTCCCTTTAATGTTGTTTCCTTTTAATCCTAGAATATTAAACTTGGGTAAGGGGAACATTATTTACATAGAAATCACAACTGATGAAACATACTATATATTTATAGTTCTTCTTAAAAACTTTTTTTTTAATTCTACATATCCTATTACTGAATGGCTTGTGAAGCTGCAGCATCATTTTTGCCAATATTCCTCAGCCTTGCAGCACTCTTTCCCTCTGTATATATAAAGCACTACTCTTCTGTCTTTACCCTGAAGATGACGATTTAAAACGTTGAAACCATGGTCGAAATAAAAATCTTTTAAACTGGAATTTGTATATGCGTTTGCAAATTTAGTAAAAAGTTATTTTACATTGATATAGAATAAACAGCAGTAAATATAAAGATATTTTGGGAGGGCAGTAAATTAAACTTGACTTACGAGCGCCAGAATGGTTAGCTCGATATTTCATGCGTCGTAATGCGATTTATTATTAAATACACGAACAAACCATGCATTTCGAAAAATAGTCTTACGGCAATACTTCCACTAATAAAACCGCATCGAGCCGCTAATCGCTCCGCATATTTCGCTCTCGACCACAAACTTCGATCTACCAGTTCTACTTATAAAAACTCGCTAATGGGAATTTACGATGATTCGCGCGGAAACATGACCAATTGGTGACAGTTGCATCCGGCGAATCGCCGAAAGTTACCTCACGCGTCAAAAACGATGCAATGAGTGCAGCTGCCTTTGAGAGTGAGGCGCTAACCTCTGCAGACGCCGCGAACAACTCTTTCGGTTCAATAGCAGCCATCACACGCCGCAGACACCAGCAACGCCTCCACGCACCCTCCCACCGCCGAGGTAAAGCCTACGTATTAAAGGTTTTGTCCAAAAGAAGCGAATTGTATAGTCGCATTGGTTTTAGTTTTTTTAATATTTTTAATTCCATAAAAATTGCATACACAAAGCATTACAATTGTCAGGAGCCGTCATAGAGGACATTCACAACATATATATATACTATGGGAGTTACATATCAAAACAAACATACAAAAAGTACAGAGTGAGTACATAATACATATGCTACATTTTCTTATATGTTCTATGTTTCATATTTTATAATTGTGCAACTAGCCTTCATCAAAAATCATCATATATATTTGAAAGTAAGAAAACATATTAAAACTACAATCTCAAAATACAGCAATATTTAAATATAAAACAAATAAATTACATGTTAGAGTTTCTTCCTGTTACATGTTTTTGGAGTAGCATACATCAATAAATTCTTCCACTGAGTAAAAAGCATTCTCCAGTAGAAATTTGTACATTTTGTTCTTAAAGTCTTTTTCTGATCTGCTAGACTTAAGGTTGGGAGATAAAATATTAAACCATTGAATACCTTTATATTTGGGTAGGCTTTCATACAATTTTAGTCTATGTTGGATAAGACGGTAAGAGGAATTGCCTCTAGTGAAGTGTTCATGGACATCTTTATTAGATATTATATCATCCAAAGTAGTTAAATATAGCAATGTCCTATATATTACAATGGAGGGGAGTGTCAGTAGTTTAAGGTCAACAAAAGCCTGCCTACATGTTTGTTTCAGGGGTAAGTTTGCTATATAGCGTATTGCTTTCTTTTGTAAAATGAAAAGATTCTGTAAATTTGTTTTACTAGTGTGCCCCCATAATTCAATTCCATAGACAAGGTATGGGTAAATCAGTCCAAAATAAGCAGTTTTCATAACTCCTTGTGTACAGCGATATTTTAGGTTCCTTAAGACGTAAAGATTTCTGCTAATTTTATGCGATATTTCATCTATATGGTAATTCCAGCTTAGTTTTTCATCAATAATTAAACCAAGAAATTTTGTGCAGTGGTTTTTCATTATCATGATATCTCCTACAAAGTAGCTATTTTCTGAGTCATATAAGCGTGGGGAGAATTCTATAAAGCATGATTTTTCAGTGTTTATTGTGAGAAGGTTTTCATTATAATATTGTGCAATGCTGTTTAAGACAACATTTCCCTTTATTTCCAGTTGAGAGTACAGCTTATCAGCTATTGTGATAGAAGTATCATCCGCATACAAAATTATAGTCCCATCATTAATAACAGATTGGATGTCATTTATATATAATAAGAAGAGCAAGGGCCCAAGAATTGAGCCTTGGGGAACTCCATTGGTAGCAGTGAGATTAGATGACATAATATGCCCCTGGCATGTCTGTAGTTTTGTTACCTGCATTCGGTTTGTTAAGTAAGATTTGATGAGACTATGGGCTTGACCTCTTATTCCAAAATTTTCTAGTTTTTCAAGTAGTATGTCAAAATTTACGCAGTCAAAAGCTTTTGATAGATCCAAGAAGATACCAGTGGAGTTATTTCCTTGATCAATATTGCTGATAATTTTTTCCAGAAAGGTGATTGCCGCAGTAGTGGTAGATTTGCCCTTTATGAATCCATGTTGGGTGTTACAGATTATGTTATGCCGTTTGAGGAAAGGTGTGAGTCTATTCAGCAGTATTTTTTCAAATATTTTGGAAAAACATGATATCAGAGATATGGGCCTGTAGTTCGCTACATCCCTTTTGTCACCCTTTTTATAAATTGGATGAATTACAGATATTTTGAGAGCATTTGGAAAGATTCCTTCTTCAAAGGCTTTGTTAATGGTGTTAGATAAAGGAGAGGCTATGGATGATGCACATGCTTTTATGGCAGTAATAGGAATACCATCATATCCTGCAGAATTTTTTGCTTTCATGTTTTTAATTATGCTTTTGACCTCTGTGTCATTAGTTGGAAAGAGGTAGATACTTTGAGCAACTCTATTATTCAAGAAATGTTTATCCCTTGAAGTGTTAGGTAGTTTTTTGGATATTTTTGCAGCCATTGTGTTGAAAAAACTATTGAAATAATTTGCAATTTCCATTGGATCGTTGATGGTGACTTTATTGATACATATTTCAGTGGGGGAGGAAGTTGGTGTTTCCTTTCCTCTGGCCTGATTAATAATATTCCATGTACTTTTACTAATATTATTCGAGTTTAGGATATAGGCATCATTGTATTTCTTTTTAGTTGTTAACACTAAATTATCATAAAACTTTTTGTAATTTGAAAATTCATGTTTACTATTAATGTCTCTATTTGATAAATATATTTGTTCAAGATGGCAAAGCTCTGCCCTGGCTTTTCTGATTGAAGCATCAATCCAGTTACTTTTTTTTGTTATTTTATTCCATTTTTTTACAGTTGTGATAGGGCAACTGAGGTTGAACCAGTAGGAGAAGGTTTCAATGAGATTATTATATTTGTCATCTGCTGTATTATTGAGTGTCACACCAGACCATTCTTCATTCATTGTTAAATTTTGAAGGCGCATTAGGTTTTCTTTCTTACAGTTATGCACTTTAAATGGTACGTAATGCGGTGGGCTTACTAAATTTTGATATAAGTTTATGCTAATTTTTATAGCTAAATGATCAGATAGTGAGGAATGAATTACTAGAGAGGTAAATGCAGAAGGATTTAGATCAGTTAAAATATTATCTATACAGGTAGCTGTGATATTTGTTATCCTTGTAGGTGAAGATATGGTATGTTTTAAGCCAAATAGTTCAATAAATGAGATAAATTTTTTACTGTTTCTTGTATTTTCCAATATATTCGCATTAAAGTCACCAATAATAATCAATTTACTCTTTAATTTTGGCTGCATGTTTTCGATTATTTGTGTTACTTGGTTCAGGCAGAGATCAATATTACCACTAGGGGGGCGATATATTCCTAGGATATACATTGTATTATTATTTCTTGGGGTGAGTTTTATGCCTGTAATTTCAATGTTTTCCTGGTCTGAAAATCTATCCAGTTCTAAGTTGTCTATATGAATTTGCAATTTACTATTGACAAGTATTATAACACCTCCACCTTTTTTTCCTTTTCTGCAGCTGACTGCACCTAATTTCATTTTGGACAATATGTTACGATGTGTTTGTTCTAGTTTTAACCCATGTTCACTGAGTACCAAAATATCAGGGGTTTCTTCTTCAATAAAAACCTCGAGCTGGTCAATTTTATTGCCCATACCTTGGATGTTTTGATGTATTACATTTAGTCACTTTGATTTGGCTTTGGAAATCCCATCCATGCTTCTTGTTGTGATTCCTGTTGAGGGTTGGGCTGGGATCAATACACCAGCTTGGCCTCGAGTAATCGTTTTAGGAGCCTGATTACAGGTGGGATTGTGGCTGGGATTAGGTGGCAAAATTGGAAGAGGATTTTTATTGGCACTTTCACTTGGGTTGCTATCACAATCAATAGCACTGGCTGAAGAATCATAATGAGCACTTGCTGTATTCTGACAGGGGACACACAATGGTGAGGGTGGGTCACTTAGTTCAGATTTGCTAATTTCACTCTTTCTCCACCTGGTGAAGGAAAACCTACTAACACATGCACCTTCTGGCCAGTTTTCACTTTTATTCAAATCTGATAAGAGAGAGAGATCAGCACTGATTTTAAAGGAAGCACTCTGACTGCTGTATATGTCAAGTTTTTCGCATGTAAAATTATCGTTATTATATCTCTTTGAAAGAAAGTTTATAATATTATCACATGTAACATTCACATTAACTCGTCCCAAATAGAGCCAGGCACGTTTAGGGATTGCTGTAAAACTGTTTTTTTCCTTGCTGGAGCCGAATATTAAGTGTTTTACTTGCTTACCTCGTTTTGCTATGCCAGGACCGTGTTTCGATAAACTCGTACTCTCCTTAATGGAGACTTCTGATGGACATTCGTGATGAGAGTTTTCATGTAGGCTGTCGGCATATTTACTTATGGTTTTGTTCCTTTTTTTGTAGCTCTCCGAACTATAAAAGATTGAAGGCTCTCTCGCATCGCCGCTTTGTGGGTCGAGTTCGTCCGACTATTTTTGGGAAGGCCGGTTTTTGAATAAATTTGGATTGTCTTTATAATAATTAATGAAAAAAACGTTAAATATTTCGAGGGTACTTTAATTTTAAGAATATTACTAGTGACATTACAAGCATACTGAAAATCCGTAGAAAAAATTAGCAGTAATAAATATGATCGAGGAAAATTTGGCTATATATAATGTCATGACAGCTAAAGATAAACAGACGAAAAATAAGTTAATGCAGGCAGGAGTAACTTAGTCGATGGAAGATCAACTGTGGGAGCAGAGGTTTGGCATCGACCCATAGTCCTTTATCATTACCTGCTTAATTATTACTTTTGATTGGCCCATTTCCCGAGTATCACTTGCTTATCTTGTTCATCTGATGTTATAATTAGTGAACATATGGTTGGAAATAAAAATAATGTTTATTTTTTCCATCAGGTCATTTCTATAGTGCATTCGATAGGGTGTATAATAAGGCATGGGTCTCAAACACGTTGCCACCTTTGGCTCACCTGCTCCAAAAGTGCGACCCACATTACTTTTATTCATGGAGCAACAAAGAGATATGGAAAAATATAAAAATGCTTAAAATGAAGGCGTTATATGATAGTATATCATGGTATATATCAAAGTACATACCAGAGGTGGCTTCAATTACTTGTGCTCGGAGCCGCATGATACGATAATCTTCAGAAGTTCGAGAGAGCTGCATGACACGTTCTGTGCTCAGAAATTTACGAACAGTAAAACAAAACCTGTATCTGAAGCGATACAGTCATAACACATATTCCTTAGGTGAAAAATGTTGACAAGCCTCTGAATGAAAATTTAAAAGAGCCACATGCTAAGTTAAAAGAGCTGCATGCGGCTCACATACTGCGGTTTGGTCAGCCCTGATATATACCATTAAAGACATAATTATAATGCTGAACAAAGTATCTAGGCTTGTTAACACAGCATATGAGCTGCCATATGCAGTCGTCCCTCCAGTGAGGTGAGGGATGCATTCCTGGAAAACACTGCGAAATAAGAAGCGCGTTATACGATACCTTAATTCCATGGGAAATAGAGGGTTGGGGATCGATCCTCGGACTAATTTTTTAATTAAAACTGAGTAATATAGTAAAACATGACATAATAATATGATAATAAATTGATACATTAATATTAAATTAACACAAATTTTCTTTCATAACATTGGAGTAATATATACAGGGTGTCCGAGAAGCCACAGTACCCGTTTTATTTTCATGATATCTTTGTTGCATTCTCTGATATGTACTCTCGTTTTATGAATTTAGCGGTACCATCATGTTTGACACAGAGATTGTTGCGTCGCCAGGCCCTTCGTGACATCTTCTGCAGTATTTGTGGTGTTAAAAGATGAAGGCTTCAGTAATAGTGGTTCCTAACTCAGTGCTGGTGTTGTAATAACATACTGCCACTTTGCCTTTTATGATTCCTTACAGCCTGTTATCGGGTGTGGTCAAATTGGGACTACAAGGAGGCCATGATAGTGGTGATGGGGGTGTTGCCGAATCCCAATCAATCCACTAATCTGGGAATGCTTTGCTGAGGAAGTCACAAACATTTAGCACAATATGGGCTGAAACCACATCTGTTCCATGATCCCTCTCTTGGTCAGGTCTGGTATAAGATAATTCTTCAACATTTCCAGATATGATCCATCATTGACGTGTCTATAAAAGAAATATGGCCAAATGACATGACTGGCAGTTAAACCTGCCCACAACATCATGCATGGTGTGATGTTTTCCATCTTCAACGTGTAATGAGGATTCTCTTTGGACCAAAAAACATTTCTGTAACAACAGAAATACTGCCGAGGATGTCCCAAAGGATCTGGGGACTCATCAACCTGTGTGTCAAACATAACAGTGCCACTAGATTCATAAAAAATGAATATGTCAGAGGATGTATAGAATATATCATGAAAATAAATCAAGGGTACAATGACTTCTAGGACATCCTTGGTTTATTATAGCAACTAATGGGTACAAATTTCACATAGTGTATATACTGGAATACCATTCATTATTAAACTCAGTACTGGAATAGAGAGACAAAATGTACTCGGTAACAATAAAAGAAGACAAATTGCATATTGTCCATGTCATAAAGTTTTGTAAAAAATAAGAAAAATTAGTCTGAAAATATGTAAACATGAATCTGGACTGCATTCTAGGATACAATGGTTACACTTTAAAAATTGAATGTATGTGAAATCATGCTATGGATACTGGATAATAGGCAGGATGACTGTATATTGAATCGTCAAATATAGCCAACAATTTATTGCGGAATTAAATATCTGGCCGTAAGGCATTGAGTTTGCAAGTCCTGGTATACAATCCCTTTTAGACACGCAGCCAGGCGGTTTGTCAGATCAGCACTCGCGGTGCCATTCATTTATTAATATTTATAATAAAAAATTAATAAATCATCTATATATGTTTTTGTGAAAGTTTTTTAATTTACCTCTTGACAATAATTCTCCTTATCAATATATTTTACTACAAAAAGTAAAAATTTCAAAAAATATTTTACTAAAAAAGAAAATACGGTTCAAATTTGGAAACTTATGACATTTGCAGTCATGAGGGGTGGCAACCAGAGATTTGTCCCTCCCACGATCGGAGAGAGTTTTAACAAAAGTATAGAATATGCCAGCATCAGATGGAAATACGGTGGATTAAAGTTTAAGAAATTAGAATCGGTACTTTTATTCATTAGCTTCTATCATTATACGAAGGCTCTTACAGATAAACCAATAAAAAAGTGCTAAGATAACAATGTGTTGAGGTATTTACCCCAAAACTAAATTTTTGTCTACACCAATGAGTTGTTTATTTTTATAATATTCCTTTCTATTGTTCTTTTCCTAAAAATGTTTTAAATAATTTAAAAATCAGGAGCATCAATAATTTAAAGTTTTATCGAAAAAAATTTCCTCTGCCCTCTAAGAATCCATCAAATCTGAGTACTGGTACCTTTCTTCTAGGAAAAAGCATCGCAAATAAACAAAAACTCTCAAAATTAGCGGTTTTGATTGTTTGCAGGGGGTTTCTATGTAACTCAATTTGAAATTCCTGAAAATTGAAAATTTTATAACTTTTTCATTTTTATTGGATGTCTGAAATTTTTTAAGGATTTTAGTAGAACATGAAGTTTATAAACAATACCTTTTACACTACCTTATGTCAAACACACTTTGCAGGAGAGAAAAAAAATCATCCCAATTGCCAGCCAGTCAAGCACACCACTGCTTTCATATATCTTTCAGTATTATGAAAACTATTAACATTATTGATATGCAATTTTTTTCAAGAAAAAATTTCAGCTTTTATAAACATTTCATTTGATGGATGAACCTCTCTAAACCAAATAGGGAAAAAGTTGAGATTTGGCTGTAATACTTCGGTCATTCATTAAAAGTCAATGATGAAAAATAATCCTGAAAAAGTCCCGGTTTCGAATCCAGAAGCGTTCCTTCTCTGTTGGATTAACTAGGGAATAGCTGAAATGTAGCATGCAAGCCTTTTTTCGATAGAATTTTAAAATATCTATAAGCTGAGATATTGATACAGGATTTGCGCATTTATAAGGAGAAAAGTATGAACATTAGTTTTCTTATTGTGAAAATTGAAATATTCGAAATCAATAAATTTAATGTTTAAATAACATATTTTGGAGAATCTTGGCAGTAAATGGGATGCTAGTATAAAAGCCAATCAAAAATTACTGGTTCAAATTAATAAAAAACGTAATTTAAATTTTTAACAGTAAATAAATTATTTTAGATATCACGATTTATATTGATTTTATTTCTCGCAGCAATCGATTGTCAAGATAAAGTTTGAGGTAAGGGAGGGGGGAAGGCATTGAGCCTTGAGACAACAATCTGTGTTCAAGTTTTTACAATTATTAAGCTATGTTATAAGAGAAAGAATGAAAATAGAAAAAACTGACATTTGAATGAGAAGAGTATTAACCAAGCAAGTATTGCCAGATATTTTTATAACATATGAAAAACAAAGTTGGATGAAAATTTAGCTGCACCTTGGGCGGCGGGACATTTCACTTCCAATACGCGATTCAGGATTTCACTATGCAAAACGGGACATTGAAAATAAGAGAAAAATATTTCCTATTTCCTCAACAGCTCCTGAATTTGCGACGAATTACTTGCGACAAAATTTTGTCTGGCAAATTATCCACAATGAATTGCCGTAGAATCCTCCCCATCCCCAATAGACCTTCCTCTACACATAAAACATATTCTTACCAATGCTAGTAGCCATCTAACCCAGTGATTTTTAACCTTTTCCATCTCATGCCTTCCTTCTGATCTCCTAAAACCCCCACATCCCCCTTCTTATCTTATAAAACCTCCACGCCCCCTCCTTCACCCAGAAAATTTTCGTTTGCATTTTTAAGAGTTTTTATCATAAATTATTAGTAATAGTAACCAATTTTCATGACATAGATTTCTAAAAGAACTGAGTTCTACATGTGAGTTTCTATAGTGAATTCTAATCTTCTTAATTTTTATTTTAATGCACAATTCACAGCCGACTAGCTAGCATCATTTTTTGGGAAATCCAGGACAAAAGTGTCTCCCCCTGCCGTTTACCAGTAATGGTGTCTCACAATGAATTTGTCAAGAGATGAATTGATGTGCGATGCTTTGGCATTTGATGTATTGACGCATGATGAATTTTTTTAGATGAATTGGCATGCGACGAATTGTTTTATAACCATGGGAAATATGGTTACACGTTTAATTGATGTTTTTTAAACAAATGAAACAAAATAAAATAATTGTACCTAGTGAAATTTTTCATTGCAAATTTACAATCTGGAATTCAATTAATCAAGTCTTAATTTTAAAAATTTAAATTAAAAATAAACTTGTAAATTTCCACTAACAATTTTAATATATGACCGACTTCACCTGTTACAGCATTATCAGGTGACGAAAGCTGTAACAGGCGAAACCGGTTGTATATTAGTGGAAATTTACAATTATTTTTTCATTTAAATGGAATTTTTCCACAAAGTGTAGCCTTCCCAAATAGACTTTGTTAATTTTTAAATTACATTTAACAAATTCTTTTTTTTTCCAGACAAAAATTTGTATCGATCCATTTCAATTAACGAACGAACTAGTTAGTATACCTATACTGAATACATGTGTTCTAAATATACACCAAATACATTCAGTGAGAAATTAGGTCATAAAATCTTTTTTCTGTTTTGACAGTCTGCTAAAAGGTCTTAAGATTCAGGTAAATACGGTATTTCATATTATCCAAATGACTCCATTCTTATTCAAATTCTAAAATATCAAACAATCTTATATTTAGGCAAACATGGTATGTACATTTGAATGAATCATAATATGTATAATGTCCTATGCCCATGTTAAAAATACTGTACAACAGCAATCCTCATCAAACCATAAGAGGAACATCTCAACTTTCTGGAATATTTTATTTCAAAAACAACCCTGTCTCAAGCAGTCTGCAATTTACTACTTTTACTTAAAAATGACCAAAAAAACAAAAATTACCCTTTAAAATTACATTTTCTCTAAGGAGGATACAAAGATGACTGAAGTTTCATGGAAGTTTTCATCAATCATATAGAAAAATTCTTACATTATTTATACAGAAGAGGGAACAACACATCAGACACACTTGCTCAAGTACAGAAAGTTCTCAAGTCAAGAGAAATGACCAAATTAATCAAGCTCAGAAGCGAGAGCATTGAGTCAACATATCATCACTTGGACGAACAGCACCAATGGAAATCAAACATGCAAGTGCTGCTCCTTGTTCAGCAGCTCGTTTGTTTTTCTCCCTGCAATGCAACAATTTAAAGTTAACCATCACACAACTATAAATGAATTTTCTGCAAAAGCAAATAACATTATTTCATCATACATTGCCCTGGGTAGGACAGAGAGAAAGAGAAGAGATTAGGCAAGAGTCACAGATACAAAAAAAAACAGGAGGAAGGGATGAGTAGTGAAGTGACAGCATTTAAAAACAAAAGGAAATCACCAGTAAGTTGAGGTATACTTGCACCCATCAAACAAAACTTCCGATCGAAACAGTTTGTCCACTTGCTGCGTTTTGTATTTAGGCTGCAGAAAATGTCTTTTGCGTGAAAGTGACAGCAGCTGAGTCTTAGGCAAGTCTCTGTCTTCCTTGTAAAGGTTTCGTAAGAAAGCAACATGCAGCTCTATTGTTCCTGCCTTTGGCTTCTCCCCCTCAGCAGCAGTCTTCAATTTCTTTGTGCTGTGATTTTCACACTCATTACTGCTATTGTTAGATAGTGATTTGATCAGCTAAAAAATCAGGAAAGAGAATAAGGCTTGGATAAAAAACTTCCATGTGGAAACAGAACACAAGAAATATATTTAGCTTAGTACCTGAGGGATGTATGCTGGATTAGACTCAATGAGTTCTCTTTGGACTTTCTGCTGCTCCTCACTCATCCTACAGAATTTACCCATTCCCCATATTTCACTAGAATTAAAAAAAAAACATAATTCCTAATTTGAAACAATTAAATAAAATGACTGAACTAATTACTAATAATGAACACCTAATTTAGAATGGAGTCATGCATTCTTATTGTTAGCTGCACAACTCAATTCTATTAGCCACATGTTCAAGTTCAGAACTAACATCCCAATTCTGCTTTTAAATGAAAGTAAAAAAATCATGGGATGCCTCCCATTTAAACTAATTTGAGAAAAGAAAAACTACTGAAAAATAAACCATTCTGATATAATGAAATAGATTGAGATCATCTAAATCACTGACCTGGTTTTCCAATAGCTAAACAGTACAAATCTTTAAAAATATTTTAGAGGTAAACAAAATATATAAAGTTTATGGAAAAACCTTTTTTCACGCCAGGGACTTGATATCTCAAACATGTCTGATGGTTTATGCATCTCACGGCAATGACAGGGACCAAACAGACTAAATTCAAACAACCACACATGCACTCATACTCAAAGGCAAAATATATCAAGTTCAAGGAAATTTTTTGTTTCATGCCAGCGACTTGATATCTCAAACAAATGTCTGATAGTTTATGCATTTCATGACAACGACAGGGACTAAACAGACTAAATTCAAACACACACAAGCACTCAAACTCAATCACACAGATCTCTAAAAATTCTTTAATGTGGAAAGGATTGCAATTCTAAATGTACATTTCAAGAGCAAAGCTCTCATCATCAGTAGATGATAGTGAATACAATTTTTTTGAGATTCATATGGTTTAGGAGTTTGCTGTAAATTCTCAATTTTTTGCCGTAGTCGCCTTTCTTTCATATAGCTCTGTATAACTTGTGACTCAAGCAAGTAAGAAACAATAACAAATAAGAATTAAAACAATCCCAAAATGTCCTCACCAGATTTGCAGGAGGGTTTGTGTTTCTAGGAATTTCTTTCCCAAGGGGGTGTCCTGGAGGTCTTTGAGCATTGCTTGTATGCAGTATTTGACATTTGGAGCCGGAGAGGCATATCGCACTGCATAGTGGAGGTAGTCTTTAATGAGTGGCTCGAGAGATGTCCACCTCATGTCCGGGTCAGTTGACACCTTAGGCCCATCATCGGCATGATCACCTGTGCTGCCAATGCCTTTGGATGAAAGCGATGAATTCTGCACAGGCCGTTTGAATATGGTGCAATCCCTTTGAGCAGCCCTGGCTAACATTACACTTGAAGCACCACACGCCAAGCGAAACTGCTCTATGTCTTCATAGCAGTGAATTTCCTTTGAACCCCCGCTGGTGTGATTTAAAAATAAAAAATCTTAAAGAAATCCATGAAATTCAATTACTTTACGAAGCTGAGAAATTGTCTTAACATTGAAAAACATTCAATGAAAGGCTATCTTATTGACCACTATGAAATCTCATCATTTCGATATTGAGCACAACACTTGGAGAAAATTTTGGATATTACACAAATAATTTCTCAGAATCATATTTAACAAGTTAAATTAGAGCTATGATTAAAATCAGTAAGGTGTATTATTCTAAGGCCAAGCAGAAATTACATACTTATATCAAAATTGGATTATTAAGGGGATGACAATGTTATTTCTTTATTTGATAAAAGCAGCTTTGAATGATTTCACGAAAGATATACACAAGACATGCTACAAGCACCTTAATCAGATAGAATACAATTTTGATTGACTGCGCACAGATTATCTGTTTAGCAAATTATAGGTGTATAGAGAAGATTAGCATTTTTAGCATTCTGTGAAAAATACAATTAATCCATCAAATGAAATTTCCATGGTACCTAATATTAATGGATTTTAGAGAAATTCCTTTGAGAAATTAGAAAAAACCAGTGGTACCAGCAAAAACTTTTGCAAAGTCAAATCTGCATGTTTAAAAGTCATATTAGAGAGGAAGATACAAAGCAATTATTTTCAATGTTTTATGTTATGAATGCTTTAAAATTGTCTTTTTATTGAAATATATATGCAATTTTTTCATATACAATTAATTCTACCATTTATTTCATTTTTTACTCATGAATTATTACCAACACAATTTTTTTTTGTACTTCACAGTGTTATTTTTCATCTCTTTAAATAATGAGATAAGAAATCTGGTCATGCTCGACTAATATGAACTATTTATGACTGATTATAATGTTATTTTTAAGAAACTTTCCGAGTAGGTAGAAAATTGAAATTTGGTAGGAATGTTTGATTCTTATAGTAAAAGCCATTTATGAAAACAATTTCTCCAAAAAAGACCCAGGTTCGACTCCAGTAGATGATTTCTCTTTCCCATAAGAAGACATGACAATCAATTTTTCAACTTACAGGCTTTTACTCTTTTGCGAATTAAAATTAGAAAGAATTGACCTAGGATCTTCAGACCTGAACCATTTTTAAAAAAACTAGGGGCCCGTTTTGCAGTACTTCCTGCAAAAATCTAGAGACCCTTGCGTGAAGTGACCCAATGCGATAGTTCGTATGACAAAAAATTGTTACAAAGAGTTTTATTAGTTGAACCACTTTTATTGTCTCTCTTAAAATAATTATATAGCTCACACCATTTTCATAACCAATGGCACATACCTACATGATTTGTACACCCACTCGCCGATTAACGCTCTTAATTAGTGCCAGGAAAATCTAGGACTAACTGAAACAGCATTATTCAGAACATGTACTTCCATAAGAAATGACGTTATAAGATTTAATTCGTTCCCGAGATTCTATTAATGGAAATGAAAATAGGTAGTATTATATAAATAATATACCAAAGATTCATTGTTAACCATATTAGGTAGTGTAGAATAGGTCTCATTAGCATTGCAATTATATTTTAAATTGAACAGTAAAAACTTGAATATAAATGAAGAACAGAATGCATTTTATGGAACATGTTGATCTCGATACCTGCATCTACTTATACATACAGGGTGAGGCAATAGTCACTATACAGCCACAATTTCATTAACACAAAGAAAATTGGAACATAATAACATAAGCATCATGATTGAAGATACTGTTCAATTAAGAGAAGGCAACCAATAAGACAAAAACAAAATCGTATATCGAAACTATCGAAACCTTACTACGTTTCAATAAAGAAATATTGATTCATAAAAGAATTATCACATGTACTTGATAAATAAAGGAACATGGAATGAGACCAAATAAAGGAAGAATCCAAATATCTTGGTATTACATTTTTAAAAACTGAACAATCAAAAAGGGAGCACTAAACAAAAAAAAGCAAATGTTGCCACTCTCCAGCTTTTAGTCGCTGTAAAACCTCTAATATAACCTCGAGAGTTAAGTTTTTCCTCTTTTTCTCCTCTGACTGGCAGTTATATCACTCATGGTCTTTTTATTTAAAGGGAAAATATAATTTAAACAAAGTTCACTCTATATTTTGACCTACAAAAGTGTACACAGAACCATCAAGCAATTGCAAATACTGATGTTTTGTGTTGTAAATGCGCAGAGGTGCTGCATAGTGGACTTTGTAAATTACACCAGAAATTTTGAAGAGTGTTAATGTGGAATGCACGAGTGCAATTCGGAAAAAGGTATTAAATTATTTTCTGCTTTAATGCGGAAGTGTTAACCTGGACAGTTTTAAGCGGGGAGTGGGTGTACTACCTGTACACAATATTTTTTGTTTGGTTCAATATTTCTGATGGTACAGCATATTTGTTTGTTTGTTTAATATGAAGTAATCAATCCACCGACCACACGTCAATGTCGAAAGAAATTAATCACAAACATTATCAATATAGTAATTTGCTCAAACTGCACAATAAAACTCGCAAACAAAACGATATTTTCAATGCATGCGTGAAATATCTTTCTAGTTGAAATGTTAAGTTGTCCATTATTACAATGCAATGGAATCATTTCTTTTCTTCGCTATGTATTTCATTTGTTTTATATTTACACGAAACTTTTCACATAAATTTTCAATCGGTTATTGTCCTTGATGCGTTTGTTTCATTGTAGGCTTAGTCCAAGTGCACTTGAAAGACCGAGTCTAACAATGCAAAAATCCGAGGTCAACAATTGAAATGTTGAAAAATCGGAGAAAATTTAATGTAACCTTAAAATATGAGCAAACACGAATTACACAACAGAATCGAAAGTAAGAATAAGAATCTTCATTTTTTCTACGTGAAATAGCATAAATCTCGAGTGAAAGTATCCATCGTAGGATATTTTAAAATGCTATAGACTGAAGGTCTACACATTGTATTCCAGCCGATTATGTGATAATCAAATGCAAAAACGAAAACATTCCTGATATCATACCCATGCCTTTTCGGGAGACAACTACCGGCTTAAATCCTGCAAGAGTTCGCGCCGAGTATTCAGGCGAAAGATTTGTCGAAATGGAGCCTACCATTCTTGATTTATTTACGTTTATACTGGGAGGTGAGGTCACTCGAGGATTAATCTGCCTTTGTCCTACATGCGTTTTATTGCAAGCTTAGTGCAAGTGCACTTGAAGCCCGAGTCTAACAATGCAAAAATTCGAGATGAACAATGCCGGCTACCCTAGCAACCTCTTTTTTTAAGTGTCGAAAAACTGGAGGAAATTGAATATAATCCTAAAATATGAGCAAACACGAATTAAACAGCAGAATCCGCGGTAAGAATAAGAATCTTCATTTCTTTCTGCGTGAAATGGATAAATCTCGAGTCAGAGTCTCGATCGTAAGATATTTTAAAATGTTAAAGAATAAAGGTCTACACTTCGTATTCTAGCCGATTACGTGTTAATCAAATGAAAAAAACGAAAACTATCCTGGTATCGAACCCATGCCTTTCTGGGGGATGACTACCCACTTAAAACCTGTATTCAGGCGAAAGATTTGTTGAAATCAAGCCGACCGTTCCTGGTTTATTTGCGTTCATGCTGGAAGGCTTCAGATGCAGGCAGAGATGCAGGCAGGCAGGGACGCACGCAGATGTGCAGGCAGAGACACAGCGGTTATAATATATTAGATAAATAACGTATCTTATTCTTATCTTCAAATTTTTCCTACGATTCGAAATCAGTCAAGAATTACGTTTAAATCATATTTATTGGAAAAATTTAGGTTCTTTTATACACTCTCAAAACCCCAGCAAAAATGTCTCCAAGGAACAAACGATTCAATATTAAGATTTTGTTTTGAAACAAAATGGAGGCTTAACGGAAAACAGTTATTTTCCAACCGGGTTCGGTGAAGGTTGGTTAGGTTTCTTCATTAAAAAGTTTTAATATAAGCAGCAACACTTTATTATAGGAAAAGTGATGGGTTGGGTGAAGGTGGTTAGGTTTGTTTCCATAAAAATTTTATGATATGAGTAACACTTCATTATTATAAGAGACTACGTAAGTACCCTTATACCAAAACTTTTTTATGGAAAGAAACCATAACCAACCTTCACCCAACCAGTTGCTTATCCTATAATAAAGTGTTGTTGCTTATATCAAAACTTTTTTATGGAAATTTAACAAAGAAACCTAACCATCTTCACCCAACCCGGTTGGAAAATAACTATTTTCGAGATATGTATTGGGTAAGCCTCCATTTTGTTTCAAAATATAAATGATGATAAATGATTAAGCGACAGGTTGGGTGAAGGTGGTTATATGTAAGTACCAAATTCCTATATCTTGTAAGAAGAATTCCAGTGCAGCTTGTTCATTATTAATCACACGACACAATCTTATAAAATTCATATCATTCCATAAAAGGAACAATCAATCAACTCTTAACATGTTTATCATTGTTGTGAACACAACAATCTGATGATTTGCTGTTTACTTTTGTTGGATTTTGAGAGTGGTGGGGCAATTGTATAAAAGAACCAAAATTTAAGCTTTTTAATCACATTGTGCCATGTCATTGTTAAACCTCGAGATTTTATGGCCGTCTCCAGTGGCGGCTCGTAGCTAAAATTAGTGGGGGTGCTGCTCCAGAAAATTTTTAGCCTTTGTTTTAAAATTGTGTAAAAGGAAAAAAACATGTATAAAAAGAAAATTTATTCAGGAACTTGATAAAATCTTAACAAAAAAAACCAAACATTTTTTACTTACTTTAACTTAAATTGTTACAGTTCAAGCTTGATCTATTCATTTAAAAATGAAATCCATTCTTCTTGTTTTAATTTGCGCAAAAAGTTCAATAATTTTCTCCTTGATCTCTGGATGACAATTGAGGAAATTTTTCTCCATTGAAAGTACTGCAAGCGCATTTAGTCTTTCCAAATTCATAGTGCTTCTTAAAAAAGTTTTTATTCTTTTCAATGTTGAAAAGCAGCGCTCTGCCTCTGATGTAGTCATGGGGATTGTCAAGAGGATTTTTATCAGTTTCGTAATTTCACTAAAAACATCATCTAGATTATTTTCCAAGATAAATTTCAGCAGCTCAATTAATTTGCAATATTCATGAATATCAGTCCTACAATAGAATACTTTTAGTTCAGTTTCAAGCTTTTCTTTGTCAATCATGGGATTGTGGTCAGTACTATCTCTTTTGTGGGATGTTCATTCTTAAATCTAGTGAAGCATTTCTTGTTGAACAATTTAGCAGCTACTAAGTTCTTATACTGTTTAAAATGTTTTTTGCTTGGCTTAAAGAATTTAATTTAATAAAAATTTTTAAATGATGCTACAATAACGAATAAAATGGTTATTTAATTCAAAGGGGAAAGGTTCACTGATTCTTCAAAAATCTTCAAAATCCATGTAAACCAACAAAATGATGAAATATCATAAAGGGGCTTGCGAGTATACACCCAATAATATCATTTGCTCGAATGAGGTGGCCATGGCAACTGACAATTCTCATTGTTTAAAAGTAGCGTGTTTTCGTATTAAAAACGGATTTTCCGGGAAATTCGGAATGTAATTGAATTTCCACGGTAACCAAAATGAACTTCTTTCTTTTTCCAATACAACCGTTTAGGTCCCGACTTCGTATCTTGATTCTAACTAATTTTAAAATGCGATTTTATAATGCCTGAAACTGATTCCAATGCTTTTCTTATGGAGTGCAGGTGTGTAGGAAAATCCCCTTAAAAAAGAAAGTACACTGGGCCCATGATTTACGATGGTTGGATTTATGCCGATTTGAATATCCGCCGGTTTGAAAATTTTCTAGTAATTTCCTTAGTTTTCCCCCAAAAATTCTGGAAAATTCTATTGTGCTGCTGCTATTATTATTGTAATATTATTCAAGGTTATCCTACTTATAACAAGCTTAATTTCATTTTTATCACCCTTTTTTCTGCCATAATTGCGTGTTCATAATTGTGAAAGTTAATACAGCGGTACACATTTTTTATGATTTTAAGACATTTATACAGGTAATTTTTATATTTTTCTTGTTCCAGTATGTAAACACAAAAGATATATCTCATAAATAAATAAATAAACACATTAATATAGTTTTTTAAGGGAGGGGTATTTGATTAAAAGAAATTCCGCTTTTAAAATTTCCTTAACGAGAGTTTATACATTTATGACTAATAGTGTTATTTTGCCAGTAAACACTTAGACATCTGCCAATTTACCTTTTGAAATGTCAGTACTTTAATCTCTATCTTGATTTTATCAGTATTCAGCATGGGAGATGTTATTTCTAGTTTATATCTGGTGTTAGCCTATATGCAAGGCATAGTAATTCTGGCATTCTTGCCTTGCTATTCGGAAACAAATGAATGTTCAATTTGCAAAGTTCGTCAGTTGCTAACTGCATAGACACTAGCACCAGGTTGATCTCTAGTGTACTACATGTATGTATTAACTCTATGCTCTCTACTTATTAGGTGAATTTATTTTAAAACTCGATTTGTGAAGTTGAATACTATAATAATAATTATCTGTGCTACATTATAGGGGTTTATTGTGTACATTAATATTGAGCCTTAGAATTTTTTATAAATCTGTTCTTTAAAATAAAAAATAAAAGTGAAACCATGTCTGGTCGTAAGAGAAGAGGTGCAACTGCCAGTGAAAACGTGGCTAAAAGTTCATGCAAATCTATAACATTAGAAGAAAAGATGGAAGTTGTTAGAAGAATCGAGGGTGGGCAATCACATCCTACTGTTTGTAGGGAGTTAAATATCGCCCCCTCCACTGTAACAATAATCATGAAAAATGCTGATAAAATTAAAAAGACAAGGGAAACTGCAAGAAGGAAAACTGCTACAACTCTTAGATACTCACACGGTCCTGTGATTGGAAAAATGGAACAGTTACTCTCATTGTGGGTTGATGAGTTAAACGAAAGAAACATTCCTCTCACACAAAGTGTTATTTGTAATAAAGCGAAGAGTTTGTTTGATGAGATAAAAAAAAGATGGCGATGAAACTTTCATGGCAAGCAAAGGCTGGTTCGCTAATTTCAAGCAACGAACTCAAATTTACAATATAAAATTAACAGGTGAGGCTGCCAGTGCCGATGAAGAGGCAGCAAGGGCATATCCTGAGCACTTCGAGAGACTTGTAGAGGAAGGTGAATATCCACCTGATCTTGTTTTCAAAGTGGATGAGACAGGCCTTTATTGGAAGAAGATGCCTTCGAGAACTTTCATCTCCTGTGAAGAGAAACATGCTCCTGGATTTAAACCTGCCAAGGACCATTTAACTCCATTTACACCATCTACTTTATTCTGGAATGGTAACGCTAAAAAAAATCTGTTCGTGCTATACGCGGGTATATATAAAAATCATAGATTACGAGGCTGAAAACCTCCCTGCACGTTATACGAGGGTGCGCATTATATGCGGGTATTTACGGTATATATATATATATATATATATATATATATATATATATGTATGTATGTATGTATATATATGTTAGGATTATTCGCGCTTTACCCTATGACACTCCTGCCCCCCTTCTCCGACACTGGGAACTAGCACATATCCATCTTCTCGACTCTTTCTCTCCGCCTGGCCTCAACCTCCGCTAACCCTATTAGCCCCCTTACAATGTCTCCTTGTTACTTTGTAACTATTCGCACTCTACCTCATCACACTCCCTCTTTATTGGCTATCCACCCCTCTTACTCCCCACCTCCTCCAATCATCAACCTTCCCACATCACCCTGTCATTCCCCGCCCAGTGTGTCACTTTACGTTACTCTTTCGCTGAAGAAGGGCATAGGCCCAATAAGCTTGCGTGTGTTTTTGTGTTCGTGTGTTATACGTGTCTCTTCGACGCCCCCAGCAGCCTGCCAGCTTGGTCCTCAACTTGGTGAGTGTCCGCTGGGCTTCCCTCAACACCTTGTTGCCACCCTCATCACTACCTTTTCTTTTCCTTTAGTTAATATATATATATATATATATATATATATATATATATATATATATATATATATATATATATATATATATATATATATATATATATATATATATATATATATATAACAACTTACGGAAAAGGAAAGGTAAAATAGATATATGGATGTCAACAAGGTGTTGGGATGAGGAAACCCAGTGAGCACTCACCAATCAGACGACTTCAGGTTGGCGAGGCCCCGGGGATGTCGAAGCGACACACGTAAAATAACACAAAAACACAGAAACATCACAAACGTAAAGCTTTCGGAACTACTCCTTCTTCAGCTACAGAGAGAGAACTGATGGCGGTGACACTGGGTGGAGGCATGGGGGTGGAAGGGTAGTGCGGAAAGGTCGAGGATTGGAGGAAACGGAGGGGGTTGGGGATGGGTAGGGTGTTGGAAGAAGACAGAAAGGGTGTGAAAAGCTATCGAAGGTTGAGGCCTGGGGGAGTGAAGGAGTTTAGGAGATGGATATGCGAAAGCTCCCACTGACGGAGTTGGGGAGCCGAAGCATTGTCGGGGAGAGCGCGAATGACTCTCACTGTGAAGCAGTTGTTGAACTTTAAATTATGTTTGTTCGCATGAACGGCCACCGGCAGCGGTCGTTTGAGAATGACGCTGTTGCGGTGGCCATTCATGCGGATGTTGAGGGGATTGCTGGTGAGGCCAACATAAAAGGCGGGACATTGGGTGCATCTCAGGAGGTAAATGATATTGCGGGTGGTGCAGTTGGTGGTGGAAGTTATGGGGTAGGTGATGTTGGTTGTGGGACTGGAGAAGGAGTTGCAGGGGGGGTTTATTGGGCATGTTAGACATCGGGGTCTACCGCAGGGGTAAGATCCGGCAGGGTGTAAAGGCGTGGGTGCTGGGGGTTCTTTCTTCCATAGAATATTTGCCAGATTAGGGGGACGGCGGAAGGAGAGCATCGGTGGTCTGGGAAATGGGATCTGGTGAGGGGAGGATGAGAGGATAAGGTGGGCGGCTTTCAGGATGTTTTTCAGAATGTCGTGGATGCCGGGGAAATACAGGGTGGTTAGGGTGAGTTGGAGGGTGGAATCGGTGGTGGTGTGGGTATTGAGGTGGGAGTTAGGGGTGGCGGGTGCGACTGCCTGCCGGATTTGGTCTCGGATCAGATCCGGCGGGTATCCGCGCTGTAAGAAGGCATGTTCGAGGGTGGAGCAGTACTCGGACAGGGAATCTTTGTCCGAGCAAATTCTCCGCCCTCGTCGGGCTAGGGCATAGGGAGTAGAGGTTTTGGTGTGGAGGGGATGGCAGCTGTTGAACTGGAGATATTGAAGGCGGTTGGAAGGCTTGAGGTGCACGCTGGTGTGGATTTTGTTTTCCCGGATGGAGAGATCGACATCCAGGAAGGTGATGTTGGAGGCAGAGAAGTGGTGGGTGAAGGAAAGCGTGGGGTGGGATGAGAGGCGTTGTAAAAAGTATGTGTGTTGGCCTCACCAGCAATCCCCTCAACATCCGCATGAATGGCCACCGCAACAGCGTCATTCTCAAATGACCGCTGCCGGTGGCCGTTCATGCGAACAAACATAATTTAAAGTTCAACAACTGCTTCACAGTGAGAGTCATTCGCGCTCTCCCCGACAATGCTTCAGCTCCCCAACTCCGTCAGTGGGAGCTTTCGCATATCCATCTCCTAAACTCCTTCACTCCCCCAGGCCTCAACCTTCGATAGCTTTTCACACCCTTTCTGTCTTCTTCCAACACCCTACCCATCCCCAACCCCCTCCGTTTCCTCCAATCCTCGACCTTTCCGCACTACCCTTCCACCCCCATGCCTCCACCCAGTGTCACCGCCATCAGTTCTCTCTCTGTAGCTGAAGAAGGAGTAGTTCCGAAAGCTTTACGTTTGTGATGTTTCTGTGTTTTTGTGTTATTTTACGTGTGTCGCTTCGACATCCCCGGGGCCTCGCCAACCTGAAGTCGTCTGATTGGTGAGTGCTCACTGGGTTTCCTCATCCCAACACCTTGTTGACATCCATATATATATATATATATATATATATATACACACCCTTCTCTGTAAGGAATGTCTATATATAATGATAACCCTCCTCTGTAAGAAGCATCTTTATATAATAGATATGTTAATAATGATGACATATCATAAGTACGAAGCATCAATATAGTATAGATATATAGGATATATCTTATAAAACCTAAGATACTTCTAGAAAAGCTACAGAGCTGATATTTGGAAGGTAGATAGGTCACTCGGCACAACCTCTGGAAAAAATCCGAAATTCCTGAAAATGTTATATTTAAGGGGTGTTTTTGACCCCAATATCCAATTTTAAACACCCATAAGAAAATCATTGAAAATGGTGCATGGATATATAAAATTGCCTATTTAAATTATTTAAAATTAAGATACAAAGTCGGAACATGCACCATACTGTTGAAAAAAAATGAAGTTTATTGTTCCTGAAGAGAGCATTCAAATCCATGCTGAATTTGTGTACAAATTTGATTTTAATCATAAAATTATGAAAAGTTTTTCAGTTTTCAACAATGAAAAATTTTAACAGCAATAGCAATGATCCCAATGACTTTCAATGGGAATGCATTTTCCATACTTGAAGAGCATTGATTTAATACTTATTTATATTGCATTATAATCCATTTGATTTTAGCCAACGACGTATAAATATTATGACGTGATAATTTTAAATTAATTTTTTATCTGGATACGTAATAAAAAGCATGGATGATGATGCCATAATCCTAACACAAAAAATATCCCAATTTTTACATCAATTTTAGTGTAACATATTGGCTAGTCTTAATGATGATTATATTTATTGCTGAAACAGCAATCCAAGCCATGAAACCTGAAATTCGAATACTTGGACACGAGGCGATTGCCAGAGAATTTAAGAATTCCGGATATATGACTTAATTTAGCAGAAAATGAAAATTGTCATATATTATTATGACATTGATTTTAAACTACAACGTAAACATAGGATGATGTCATTATACTAACACACGAAATTTATTAAAACGTACAAATTATTTTGTAGTTTTTCAAGTAATTTTAACACTTTTCAATTGTTAAATATAATGGCATCATACCTATTTTGCAATTTTTTAAATCCAAATAGGTGCTAAAGGCATGGATGATAATGCCATAATCTTATCACAAAATATCCTAATTTTTCTATAAATTTAGTCTTAATGAGTATTGCTCATACAGGGTGATCTGAGACATGAAACTTGAAATACGAAAACTTGGACAAGAGCCGATTGCCAGAAAATTTGAAATTACGAATAGTTGCCATAATTACGCGGAAAACTACAAATATTCTGCTAGAACTCCTGGAATTTATTATCTAATACATATAGGGTCCATGTGGCTGAAGTGCTGTTGCACAGGAGATCATGTTGGTTTATTTACAAGTTTAGATCTTGGTTTATGATGATTTTTTTTAAGCACTTGCAGTAAGCAAGCACCGACAACTCATATATATATATATATATATATATATATATATATATATATATATATATATATATATATATATATATATATATATATGTTTTGGATCCCGTCTATTCCGGAAAAGTGAAAGTGACATGGCAGGGAAGGAAAATACCATGGCCATTAAGTGCGACGTCTGTAAGAGGAGGCTCAAGAATGGGGCACAGTGTGGGAAATGTAAGGGCTGGTTCCATTTTAGTTGCAGTAAAAGTAAGATAGAGGAGTGTGTAAAGAACGATTGGGAGTGTACCAAGTGCAATAAGGGGAAGGTTTTAAATATATTGGAGGAAAAGGAATTGAAGATTGTTGCGCTGAAGAAGGAGCTGGAGGAGGCAAACGCCAAAATTAAAACTCTACAGTGAAAACGGGGAGCTAAAAACAAGGGCTGGAATAAACGGTGGAACGAGGAAAAGAAATATGAATGAAAATTCGTCGAACATTTATATGGTGAGGTTCAGTGGGGAGCAATGCATGTGACAGGGAGGTATCGTTGAGTGTTTATCGGGAATTAAAACGGAACAGTTGGAAAGAAGGATAGAAGGTATGAACGATGATCGACAGGAAAGTGTAGTGCTACTACATGTGGGAACCAATGATGTGAAAGGGGCTAGAAGTGAAGATCACGTCGTCGGTAATGTATGGGACTTGTGTTCAGCGGCAAAGAAGAAGTTCAAGAAAGCGAGAGTGATAATAAGTGGTATAGTGAGAAGGAGAGATGTGCCCAACTGGAAAATAGACTATATTAATGAGGGCATTGACTGGGTTTGCAACAAACAGGGTGTGTATTTTGTGGATCCATATTGTTGGTTGATGAAACATGATTTGGGGAGGGACAGATTACACTTGAATCGAAGGGGAAGTCAAAAGTTAGGTAAGCTCTTTTGTGATGCAATTCAATGGATCAGGGACCAGGGAAACTGAAGACGGCAGCAAGAGGTTAAATAAGGACAGAGGCAACGGTAAACGGATATTTGGGGGGGATTCAAATGGAAGATGGTGGTTAACTGTAGAAGTGTAAATAACAAGAGGGACGAGTTTCTAACGCTAGTTGATGCTTGCAATTCCGATGTAGTTATAGGGATTGAATCGTGGTTAAAAAATGATATAAACTCGAAAGAGATTTTTCCACCTGGTTTCACAGTATATAGAAGAGATCGCGAATCTAGAGGAGGGGGGATTTTCATTTGTGTCAAGGAATGCTTTGAATGCACACTCGAATGGGTAAGAAAGTATTGCGAGGCAATGTGTATAAAACTATGAAATCCTTCTTTAAAAAAGCAAATTGAAATTATAGCAGCATATAGGAAACTGGGAGAGGATTATTACTTGTTGGAAATGTTAGCGAACTTATACATCGAAAAGCCGTTAACTCAGGAAATATTGATTGCTGGAGACCTAAATTTACCTTCAGTTAAGTGGGAAGGGTCATCAGCAGGGGACGGGAGGGCTCAGGAATTGGTAAACAGCCTTATCTATGAAGGGGGATTCGAGCAGGTAGTAAGAAGGTCTACCAGGAGAGGTAACATTCTCGATGTCTTTCTTTTAAGGCCATATCAGTCACTTATTTGCTTGGGGTCAATGACAGATATTAGTGACCATGACGCTGTTTATTTAGAAATGGACTGGGATGTTACGACCCCAATGACGATGCAAAAAACTAAGGTATGGCAATATAGCAGAGGCAATAGCACTGGACTTCGGCAATATTTAAAGGAAAGATTTCCAAAGTGGGCAAGTGAAGGGGGAAGCATAGAAGATATGTGGGTAGCATTTAAGGATTTATTGTTGTTGCAACTACAAAAGTATGTGCCCATAAAGATTCTGAAGGACAATGTGGATCCTGAGTATTATAATAAAACTATTAGAGTACTGAAAAGAAAAGTTAGAAAATCGCATAAAATGAAACATTTAAGAAATTTCTATTCAAGTAAATGTATTAAATTAACGGACGATCTGAGCAAAGAAAAAAGGAGGGCTAAAGAAAAATATCTTATAAATATTTTAGATAAAAGTAACGGTAGCGATTTCTACAAATATCTTAGAAGGCGTAGAGAAAAAACAAAGAAATTAGCTACGATAAAGAATGTAGACGGTGAGATACTCGTAAGAGACGAAGATAAAGCAAACGAGTTCAATAGGTGGTATGCTAACGTGTTTAGGAAATCCGAAAATGTTGACACTTAAATGCAGAGAGCTAAAAATGGTATAGCGACGGAAACAGAGTTAAATAAAGACACGGCATTGATGGATGAGCCAAAAGACATTATTATTTGGGATGCGGAAATTATAAAAAAAGTGGCAAAGTTAAAAGATCGCAAATCTAGGGGACCAGATGATATTGCGGGAGAGGCATTGAAGTTGGGCTCAAGGGAAGTAGTACCGTATTTGCAAGTATTATTTACTGTCACTTTAAATAACTATAGTATACCGGCGGACTGGAAGAAGGCGATAGTAATACCTATTCACAAGGGAGGGAACAAAACCAACGTCGAAAGTTACAGGCTAATTAGTCTAACATCAGTAATCTGCAAGTTCATGGAAAAAATAATAGCAGATTACTTGCGCAATTATTTGGAGGTATGCAATTGGCTATGTAAAAATCAGCATGGATTTAGAAAAGAATACTAGTGTGATACACAGTTACTGGGACTCATCCAAGATATCGTAGACACGATTGATAAAGGGGAAGAAGTGGATGGGATTGTAATAGATTTTGCAAAAGCTTTTGACACTGTTTCTCACGACATTCTTTTAGCTAAGTTATATAACTTAAACACTGATAAGAGAGTGATCTCATGGATTAAAAATTTCCTTATTGGCAGGTCTCAGAGGGTTAGAGTGGGAACGAGCCTGTCGGATTTTGTAAATATAACATCAGGGGTGCCCCAAGGAAGTGTCATAGGCCCGTTACTATTTCTTATTTATGTCAATGATTTGCCGAATAACATTAATTCAAGAATACGTTTATTCGCGGATGATTGTATAATATACAGGCAAATAAAAAGTGAGGAAGACCGAGAAATTCTACAAGAGGATATCGACACTTTAGAATCTTGGATTAGAACAAATAAAATGAGCGTAAATATAAATAAAAGCAACCACGTCATGTTCTCAAACAAAAGATTAATAAGCGAGCGCAGATACAAGCTACATGGCGAAATGATACCAAAATTTGATTGCTGCAAGTATTTAGGCGTCCATGTAGCAAAAGACCTAGGGTGGGATAGGCTTATTGATAATATCATAGGAAAAGCTTACATTACGTGATGGGTAATCTTAAAGGAAGTAGTAGGGCTGCGAAGGAAAAGGCGTACAAAACAATAGTCAGACCAATATTAGAGTACACGACGAATGTATGGAATCCGCATGAGATAGGGCAAAAAAGGAAAATAGAGAAAGTTCAGAGGAAAGCTACAAGATATGTACTAGGTAGGTTTAAAAAGGAAGACAGCGTAACAGAAATGTTAAAAATTCTAGATTGGGAATCATTAGAAAGTAGGAGAAAAATTAACAGATTAGGCGGGATTTACCAGGCATATACTAATAATAAAGCTTGGGAAGACTTACGAAGTAGAATGGCCGCAGAAAACTAATACAGCAAAGTATTCTTTTCTAAACAGAGGAATCAGTGAGTGGAACAGTTTATCTGAAGTGCTCTTCAAACCATTACCTAAGGACGCAAAAAAATTTAAGTGTAGAATTAATGCATATATGCTGGGTAAAAGTTAGACGAACTTGGAAGAGGAATAACAGTAATCTATATATTCATGACTGTAATTGTACTTAAGTGCTGGAAAAGTAAGGGATTGCTTGGAAGGGTGAAGTACGGTGGGGACTTCGTGGGCCCCATGACCGCTACAATAGCCGCGAAGGCCTTCCATGAACTCCGAAAATCCGCACTTCAGGTGCAAAATTGAATTTTAATATTAAACATATTGTAGAAAGTGTATTTTTTTAAAATTGTGATTGTAAATATCATTATTTTTATAGATATATAGTATTAGTGGCATTTTTCATATTTATTTATTTTTTAAAATTTTCTTTTTAGTTGTTAATTTTTATAATTTCATTATTTTGACAACATTTATCACATTATTTGTACTATATAAACTTAGCTTTCCTTTTCTGTATTTATACTGTTGAAGTGAATATGAACAAATTACAAGCGTCCATAATAGCAATGAGATTAAACAAGCTATTGTCACTGTTTGTGGTGTAATAGAAGTCTCTTTATTTTAATGTGGATTTGTATTGATACAAGCATTCCTACATTTTTTGAAGGGATATTTCTGCTAATAATTATAAGTTTATATTTATCGTAATTATTATTGATAGTAATTTTTAATCTTAAAAAACTTTTTATAACAAATTTAAATAAAACATTTAAAAGTGTTTTGTTGTAGCTTAGCAATTCTTCAGATAACAATACTTATGCAGCGTTTTTATATGGATGATTGATGTGATGTTAGGAAAAGAACAATTTATTATTTTTGTCATTTAAGTTAGGCGACTAAAATATGAAATATTCAAGTTTCACTCCTACTAGTATCTGAAGCTGAATTACTCTGAACTAGCAGTATATTTTCGTTAATTTTAAGCAATATGAATGGATGTCAGTATTTTCATTAATGAAACAAAAGATACTATCAAACTTCTTACTACTTATATACCAAACATTCTTACGTTTGCCACTGAGTTCTCCATTTCTGTCTGGCATTCTCTCAACTGTAAAAGGATTAAAGGTTAAATAGAGAGACCCCCAACATCACTCAACAGCTGGTAGACACTTTTGCAACTATTAAGTATTAACTATATAAAAGTTGGTTATAAAAATTAATTTTTATTCACCCCAAATCAAACATTTGATTGAAAAATGACAGAAATCTTAAACATAACCACTTGCTTATTTTTTATGAACTCAATCCATTATCCTAAATGGTTCTGGTTCCGTCTATTTCGGATAATTGATCACCTACTGTATTACTAATGATTATTTTTAATTACCTTTCCACTATTTGGTGTTAAATTTTATTTAGCACTAGAGATGAAGCAAAATAACTAGTGCATCATAATTGAATTAATGACGTCAAAACTTAAGACCTTGGATGGTGATGGGCCAGCGCAAACAAAAACATGGTTAAAAAAATTGTAAAAGCAGATTCTAAAAGTGCTTTTATAGAATTTTAACGTAAAATTTCGGAATACTTAATGTTTATGCATTTTTCAACAAACTTCTGATTTAGTTATCAAACTGCATAATTATAATGCAATGTTCTTTTTTCATTAGAGCTAAGCATTTATAACATAACAAAATCCAAAATCAATTAAAAGTTATTAAAAATATACCTCACTGCAGTTAAGCAGTTTTAATACGATCTTTATCCATTTTCTAAACTAAACTGAAAGTATTTGCACTTCGCTTTTATTGTTGTATCAACGTAAACAAAATGAAACTTTGCCATAGTATGGCTCATAGATAGTTAAGGGTTTTCTTGAAATCCTGCAAAAAGCCAAACGCACTCCAAAAATCAACAGGGCTCATGTCTGTCACTATCTAAACTACCCTGAAAGTCTTAGGGTTTCTTGTTACATCAAAATTTTGCCCACAGATGGACGAACTGAAAACATTACCAATTTTTTTTAAAGCTCTGACAAAAATGGAACAAGTTTATTATTATGTAAATTTAACATACGACCAACAGCAAAATAACAGAAGAATATCGATTAAGAAGGTTAAAATTCAATCATGAACCCAACCTAAGCCACCTCAAAGCAAAAACCCACCCAAAGCGAATCTATCCCCAACCATTCCAACAGCAACATTAACAAGTGTAAAATTTCCAACGTTTGCATAACTGCAAAAGACTTGAGAATCACAGTAAACCAATGAAAAACAGTAAAAGTGAACAACTGAAATGTATATATTAACCCTTTAACTAAAATTGAGATGCCAATTGCGCTATATCAAAAACGCACTAAATGAACATGTGTTAAATGAGGCATGCTTGTAATTGTTTTATTTCTATTAGAGCATTTTTAGTTTGTTTTACAGCTTACATCCTGTCAGTCATTAATATCGTATTTACCCGAATCCAAGTAGACTGTCAAAACAGAGAGATTTTATGACTTAATTTCTCACTGAATGTATTTGGTGTACAGCCACTCCCCGACTTACATAAACTCGATCTTATGTCAACTTTTCCATAAGCCACAAACAGAAAAATTTAAAGTGCATACATATTATGTTACGCTCGGAACATAAAGAATGTACCGTATATACTCGAGTATTTTACGACCCTGCATAATTTACGATCCATTATTTTTTGCCTCAAAATCTTGTTTTCATCTTATGTGTCATTTAATGTGTGAGCTGGAATTTTGTAGTTCTGGGAGCGTGACCTTCAGTTCCCCTAAAATATAGTGTGTTTTCTTTAGTTTATTTCCATATGATTTCTATTTTCATGAAAGTAAAGAGAAAGCATTCAAATGTATACTTGTACTTCTAATTGAAAAAATACCTTTTAATTACCTGTATTTACATATTAATGAAGAGAAAATGAGTGAATAACTGTAATTATCACAGTTCGTACCTCATTAGTGATAAATGTTTTAAGAATGTTGTGTTGTGGGAACAGCTAAGAGCCAAACAAATGCCTACCTACTGGCACATCTTTAACTATCATACAATCGTAACACAATATTGTTGCCATAGATGGTTTCTACCTTGCTCCTGTCATTTCTCTTTAAAAATTCATTTACTCATGTTAAATGGTTAAAAAATTTACACTTGGCAACTCATAAAGGGAGCCCACGATAAAGTTTTGCGTGTTACTCTTATACATTTTGTATCACGCTCTACGACCGAGTCATGGTGGCTGAGTGGTTAGCGCATGTAATTTGCGAAGTAACTTTTTGCCAGCTCGAATTCTGGCTGTTAAATTTTTTCATTTTTGTTTTGCATTTTATTGTCATTTCTTTCTTAATATGATACTGATGATGTGAGAAATTCCTTTAAGAACATGAATGATGTTTGTTCTCCATCTTTTTGCAAATGTTTTTATGAAATGTACCATCCACACTTTTGTATACGCTTGAAAGCCAACACATAATTTGTACATATGCGAATAAAAGAATTTCTTTTACAAAGCAGGATTCCAAATATTCTTTCCTTCTTATTAATAGCCATGCATACCCTCCATATATGAAGAAAATGATTGAATGAAAAAAGTTTTCGTCCTTAAAACGGCACTGTCAAATTAGAAATAATAAGAAAATGCAAAAAAATTAATAAAAATCTGTGAGCCCTAATATAGCATCATCATATTAAGAAAGAAATGATAAGAAAATGCAAAACAAAAATGAAAAAATTTAACAGGCAGGATTCAAACCGGCAAAAAGTAACTTCGCAAATTACATGCGCTAACCACTCGGCCACCGTGACTCTGTTGTAGAGCGTGATACAAAATGTATAAGAGTAACATGCAAAACTTTATCCTCGATTTTCTCCGAAATGCATAAATATGAGGTCATACTGCTTTGGTATTTAACATAATTAGGGATGTTCTTTATCGTCACAAAATTTGAATGAAATTGGAGATGCCAAGGTCGTGGACTCCCCTTGTCAGTCTAATACCATAAATGTTAGAATGTGTTGTGGGAACAGCTGCCTGATTTTGCCGAGGTCTTTATATAAACATTAATTCTTACATTTATTTTATGAATTATTGGTACTTTTGTGGATATTTATTTTTCTTTTCATAATAGAGGTTGACAGATCAAATAAGGTTATATGAGAACTTCATTAAATCTTCATACATAATAATAAGTTACAAAAATTAGAAGTTAGTGAGGCAAGGCCTCACATCAAGGTTACAGGTAAGGCTATACTTAGAAATATGTTCAGAACAAGAGATGATTTCACTGTTTCAAAAACATACCTCATGTAATTACCAACCCCCTAATTTTTGGCTAAAAAATAGGTTTCAAAAAGTCGCAAATTACGTGAGTATATACGGTAGTTTGGTGTGTGCGAAGGAATACTGCGTATGGCGGCAAAGAGTCTGGGCAGCCGGCATCTCCCATAAATCTTAAATGCAACAATGTATTCAAGATCTATGGCATCTCCCACATTCTGCACTTCAGCCAACCTTACCGTTACCACTGTTTAGCACACCATCTAACATCCACCATTCCAACTACCTCTGCCTATCGGGAATATTGCCACCATTCACTGCTTGTAAGGCTGGAACTTTTTGCGGTTACTGTTTTCCGAGTGTGGGATAGCACAGGGTCTAAATAATTTCCTCAATTTCTATGATTAGAATGATTTTTTTCACAATAACTTATTTACTGCACTGAACTGTGTGGGTAGTTAGGCAAATTCCGACTTACGTATAATTCAGGTTACAAAAAGGTTTGCAGGATGGAACCCTTATGTAAGTTGGGGAGTGGAAGTATATTTCAAACACACATATTCAGTATAGGTATACTAGTTCATTTATTCATTGAAATGGTCTGTTACAAATTTTTGTCTGAAAAAAAGTTTTTTTAATGTATTTTTAAAATTAAGACTTTATTAATTGAATTCCGGGCTGTAAGTTTGCAATGAAAAATTTCAGTAGATACAATTATTTTATCTTATGTTTCATATGTTTAAAAAAAACATTGTTTAAATGTGTAGCCATACTTCTGATGGTTCTAAGACAATTTGTTGCGGTCAGTTCGTCACACATCAATTCAACACAAAAAATTCACCGCACGTCAATACATCACATGCCAAACTTATCATGTGTCAATTCATCTCTTGAAAAGTTTGTCATGAGACAAATGGGAAAGTGAGACACCATGACTGGTGAATGGCAGGGGGAGACACTTTTCCAAAAAAAAAATTTACTTTGTTTCGATAATACCAGAATGAATCACAATTCTCTTCGTGCATTATGTGACACACATTGGATGGTGTATGGCAGAGAGTGACTCCCAACCCAACAAGAGTATCTTCCTGCCGTACACCAGTCATAAGCCTCATACAAAATGTGTACCTCTCGCTAGATAGTGTGCTTGGCCTTGTAGGTAGCAAATTTCACCTTTCATGGAAACACCCAAAGTCTGTCCGAAATTGCACCATGCAAGATCCAAGCTGGAAGCGAAAGTTTATGAGCATAGCTAGAGGAAGAGCAGTCTTCTACTCTTCCTCACTCGGTTTCAACAAATATAAAAATCACTATAAAATATTCCGTTCATTTCAGGCATATAAAATTAAGTGATTCATAATACAAAGCCCAAGATGAAGCCAACAGTGTGTGCCGCATGTCTCACAGCCTTATAGTTGCAGAGATAACAGTTTCATAAATTGGATAAAATGTTGTAAACAAGTAAACCTATAAATTGACATCTTGCACACACAATAATAAGATTATGACTCATATCCTACTAAAATTTAACTGCAATTGGATGAACCATTTTGTAATTATGAACTGGCGAAGTGACACCTTCCGTCTCCAAGCTTTCTCATCTCAAAAACGTCTTCTTTGAAAAATCCAAAAAATTCAAAACTATCCTCATTCAATGCGGAATTAAACATGCTACATACTGATATGCCTCCTACTAAAATCCATGTAGCCATTTTTGAGATATTTAGCCTCAAACTTGGGTATACATATTTTGGTACCGATAGTAAGTGAACTTGAGCAGTCAAGGAGGTAAAGGGATCTTTCAAATGTAAATACGATAGTTGTGCATCTTCTTTTAAATATGACACATAATAAACTGTGAAGTTGTAAATTTAAATTATAGAACCAAAATTACCTTATAAAGTGTTGCATTTATTATAAATAAATGCATAAATTACTTATTGCAACTTAGTACTAAAATACTACCACATTTATCTCACGAATCTTTAACTATGAAATACTTAAATATAATAAATAGATACGTACACTACCTTTTTGAACTTTGTGAATAATTGGTTCCAGAAAACTCACACGAAATGCAAATTCGCAAAGTGCAAGTTTCCATAAGATGCAATGTTATTGTGGGAGTACGGTTTCCAGTCAACCTAAAAAATTCAGGTATTCTTGGGTTCTGCAACAAACATTTCCAAGCCACAAAAAACACTAGCATTAAAAAGTAAGTTCTTTTATCAATTACGTTAGAAATGCGTAACAGAAAATCAAAACCTAGTGTATGAAAGTGATAACATTTCTTTTAATCTTTCAAAATATGTCACAAAAAATAAAAACAAAGCATTAAAGTGGCAACATTTCTTTTAGTAATCGTGTTCAATATAGGTATGTCGCAGAAAACCTTACGTTACAAGATGATAGCAATTCTTCGATTTACATTAAAAATTCATAATAAAAAATGAAACTTAACTAAACAAAATAACATTTCTCTAAATTACATTCAAAATACAAAGATAATAGTAAATGAAAACCTTACCTTCCAAATGATGACAGTTCTTTAAATTTAAAACTAAAGTTTCACGTCGAAAATAGCAGTGTTGGCGGTGAAGTTCAAACTGAGCTACAAAACAATTAAGTTGAGAGTTATCACATTTGTTTACTTTGAAAACTGCTAATAATGATCATACTGAACTTCAAAACAAACAAGTAGAGGACATTCCGGTTGTTGGCATCGCAAACGGATGATGCGAAATGCAAATAATTGGCACAAAACAGAAGTAATGATCAAAAGATTTTGTTGCGAAGTGCAAATTCATGAACCACAAAGTTCAAATAGGTGGTGTATTTATTCTTCAGGGACAGATGATCCAACAATGAATTACATTAAGAATTGAAAAGACAAGATTCACCGGAAAACGAAATGTGGCCAAGGCAGCGTACGAGTAAGTACGGTTGGACGTTGTAAATTATTTATATTTTAAGGCATAGCGTGAAATCAAAACTTTAAAACATAACAATCACAAAATATATAGTGAAGGAAATTGTTCTTCATTATTTATATAATATTCGGCACAGTTCAGCAAAACTATTTGTCATTTACAATTAAACAAAATTCTTATAGACAATCAAGTCCAATAAAACCACTATCTCTTACCGAAAATGCTTTCTAAAATTCAGACGTGGACATCTAACGAATTGCAGCAGAAAAGTTCTTAGTCGGCTGTTTCAATACATGCCTCGAATTTGCCGAAGAAAAATATTCAGTCAAATTTAAACTAGAGTTGGTAATATATAAAACAATTTAAATCATACAATACATAATCACATTTTCATTCGCCAAGATATTAAAAGAATAATAATCAGTATGTGCACTTAAAGGTTTTCCAGAATTTTCATTCTATAATTACCAGATTCCTATTTTGACGCCTCCATACCTCCATTATAGCTAAGATTCTAGCAATGTGCATATTCCAACCATTAACCATAAGCATTACAATCTCAAGCTCCTCCATTACGCTGATAAACTTACTCCAAACCTGATACATTTAACGGCCGTTAATGTCGCCACTATCGTCAAGAGCAACCGAATCTGAAGTTCGTAGTCTGATCTCTAAGCAGACTATTTTCTACGTCATCATGATGTCATGTTCTAGCATGCTATCTTGAAATACACATTTCGGATGCGGTTACAGTGCCTCACCTTCCAATTTGTGTTGTGACAAATGTCTTGCGATGAATTGACGTGCAACAAGTTTGTCGTGTTACGAATTGATGCACGATCCATTGCTCACGATGTATTGACGGTATAAGACTTCGTACTCGAATTTAAGAGGACCCCCGATTTTCGCAAGGCAAAATTTAGGAAAAAACCTTGTTTTTGATTTGGGTAGATATGGTATTTAGTTCCAATTCATTTCTACAGTTAAATCTGTGAGTCACAAGCTGAAATTTTTAGTTTTTTCATTAAAATTAATTCATAATATACAGATGAGATCCAATAATTGTGCAATTGCTTTTAAATGTGAACTAATTAGGGTCTATGTCCAGACCCAGTTAACACATTTTAATATTGCTCCCATTAAATTTCATGTAACAACACATTTTCATGGAACCAGATAATGCTATTATGCAAAAGATGGCTATAGTGTTTCAATAGCTGAATAAGAAGCTACATGATGGATTATCATAAATTATTTAATGCCATTTACATGAAAGTCATTCAAATACAACATTTTTAATAAGGAAATTCATAAGAATTCATTCTAGTCTTATTTAAGAACAATATATTCCAGTGTTTCTTAAAATTTAGTAATCTGAGGACGCCTTTTCATGCAAATTTTTTTGCTGTGGGGACACCCTAGACTACTGCTACGGACCCCCGGAATCCATGAACCCGTTTAAAAACCACTCATGTCTACAATCACAGTGACTTCTACTGATAAGAATGATGAAAGGTTATACTTAATTCAGGTTTACCATTATCATTAAAATTTTAATATTTATACTGAAAAATACAGCTTTAATCATCAGTCAATAGAAAACTCCGAGATACTTACATTATCAGTAGAAATATTACACAAAATTCACAGTATAACAGGCATGTTCATTTTCAAAAGTAAAATACTGTTATACAGATTAACAAAATTACATCAACTGGAGATGTATAAAAAACTAGTAGTTGGTGCTTGCATTCTGCAAGCATATCATCTCACCTTGGAAAAGCTTTCATTTCTCATACAGATAATTCAACATTACAAATATTTTTTTAATTTAAAAAAATTCACCTCCACAGTGATTTTCGTTTTTCCCTTATGTAAAAATAAGAGATTAAAAATCCCCAAACTTTGCAATTTTAAGAATTTTATACTTTCTCCATTATGGGGTACTAATGCTACACATTTATGCCAAATTTTAAGGTTGTAGCACTTCTAGAAGTGAAAAAATATTTTTCTAATTCTTTAAACTTGAAACATTTTTAACGGCCGCCGCAATATATTTATGGAGAGATTAAAATGTTTATTTGTGCACATGCACTACTCTGTAAATAACTTGATAATTTCAGCTTCCTAACTCATCCAGTAGAACCAAAACCGGTATCTATTTGTTTAAATTTTAAGAATTTTTAACATCAAAACAAATCAAAATTTGTATAATCCCTATTTCGTTTTTTTACAAATACTACCTCTAAAAAAAATTTCAGCTCCGTAGCACTTTCGGAAATACATAAACCTTGAAAATTTGTTTTAACAATTGCGAATTTTTAGCGGCCGCATTGTTGCACTTTTTCAAGATTTTCGTTTTTTCTAGTCGGTTTTGCACAAAATCACACCTAAGGAAAAAATTTCGAATCTCAAGCTCATCTGGAAGTCCCTAAACATTAGTATCCTCCTCCTCCTCTGTAAGAAACGTCGATATATAATGATATGAATAAAACTATCAATTTTAGACTAAGTTACATGGAATCAGAAAAATATTAATTAACGCAATATTTAGAAGTGATAAACAAGAATAGAATGATGATACCTAATTAAAATGCAAATGATTCAAGTTTAACCAACTGATTTAAATTGCCTTAAAAATGAACACAATTGTAATTTACAGAATGAGAGGGAAATTCATCAATGAAAACAATATATATGTCACGGTAAATTTGCATAGTCCAGTAAATGTGTACATTTACCACCAAGTTCGGTAAATGTAAGTATAACATACTTTTACTGATTGTATTGGGGAAATGTGCACATTTATCTAGAGACAATGGTAAATGTGGAGAAACGTTGCAACAAAGGCCACAACATGGTGGCGTTGCAAACATCTGTCACAGTTTAGAAGTACGGTAAATGTGTGTTTTCCAGTAAATGTTTAAATTTCATGGTAAATGTGCACAACTAAACTAAATTTGAACATAAAGGCAAATTTTACTCGTCCCCACCGGGTTGGGTAGGTGGGTTAGTCAAAGTGTTTTTGGTTCCTCCTCACGTTCACTGTGTTCCCCCCTCGGGTTGGGAAGCATTCATCTTAATATATACCAGTGGAGCTGAACCCTCAATGATTTTTGTTATAAATTAACGTAATTATTAAAGTGTAGCATTTCTCATTCTTACTTATTTCCACATTTACCAAGGCACATCGGTCAAAGAGCACATTTACCGATAAATGTACGGATAAGACATATTTCTGGAAACTTAAACTTACAATTACCGAGCTTGGTGGTAAATGTGCACATTTCCCGATTACGTACTTTTACCGTAACATATAGATGCAATCAAATAAACCTACTCAGGAGGCAAAATTAAGAAAACCTAAACAAGTTTCAATGACAACCTCTGAAGCATGAGTGACTGCAGGGAAGGCAAGGCAGTCAGTTACCCCTCTCCCATCCCATCGAATGTCTGACAAAAATGTGAAAAAAATATCTGAAATAAAATAATAAATATAATACAATATTATTATCGAAATGAACAGTGTAAGTAGAAGAAGCAGGACTGGGTGCAGCTGCACCATTGCACATGTCTCAAGCCGACTCTGGTTTTTGGTGGACCTGGAAAAGTGTCTGTTGATGCTCTTGCTCTGTTTAATGATTTATATTTGATTCAACTCACTTGGCAATGACTGGAACAGATAGCAACTTGGCAATAATGGCAATCTCTCCATTTCTGTTGGGATGTTGAGGTCTTTCCTCCTTTGTTCGACCATGAATGGCAATTGCTGCAGCTCCACTAGATTCCAGCCGTTTGCAAAAATCAATTGTGTCCTCTATTGATTGGAGAAGGCGAATCTGCATAAACATAAGGAGTGCAAGAGAAATATAATAGCCTACTATATTATCTACAAAACCAATAGTTAACACATACTTTTCTCAAGGAGAAACTTGGCAGACACTAAAAATTGGTTTTCGTATAAACATGACTGCAATTAATATGTAATTTCAAAGCTGACAAGGAATAAAGAAGGCGAAGTAAATGTGGCACAACTATAGCACAACCTACAACTCTCCATTATAGTGCTTTGGTAGCCCGATCTTGCAAAACAAATGATCATAAAAGTAATGTAGTTATAAGAAATAAAAGATACTTGTTTAATCAAGATTATGAGAAAAATGTACATATTAGATTAATATCCAGACATAGTATAAATAAGAAAATAGCAGAAATTACATACAAGTACTAGTATACCTCCATACAATAAAACTGTAAGCGACTAATTAACAAAATATAATAAATTATTTAATTCTGACAATATTTTTAAATTATTCACAGTTAGGATGAACCTAATCTTGAAAAACAGTTGACCAAAATTTTCGATTTTAGAAAACATGTTCGATAAGAGCCTCATTTACTTTTTTGTTATGATAAATGGGGTAACATCAACAGCTGCATTCAAAATTTGTTTGGTTTGACGTCAGATCTAAATAAAGAAATACCTTGCATGTCACCGGAATGGAAAGGTTGGATGACAATGTGGAGATAATACTACAAGCAAGGTCGGGTTTTGATAAGAGAGCAGCGCCCATTCCACCTTTAATTGAAAACTCTTTTGGACAGCCCATATTGATATCGACGGCTGCAACATCTTGCTCCCTGGAAAATAAAGTTAGACAGAATCAATTACTCTACTGTAGCTACAAAACAAATGATTTTAAAATACAAAAACAATTTAAAATATACATAAAGCTATAATATACCCACACCTTCTTGGCAACAGTCAGTGCTCTTTCTGCACTACATGTCCCAATTTGCAGAACTACTCTATCCTTCTCTCGATTACATGTTCGAAAAACTACGGTCCCATCAGTTTGATCGATATAATCAACTGTTCCTAATACATCTGAAGGGAAAAAAACAATTATGTTATCTAATGGAAGAATAAGATTTAACTAGCGCCAGTAAGATAAAAATACTTATGGACCAACCATTAACCTTTCTTGTAGAGCGTACAAGTTTCCAGTCTATAAGTTCTTCACAGTACACGATATCTGCACCATAATCTAAAGCAAGAAGTCTTAGAGGCAGAGTTCCAGCTCTTACCATCGGCGCTAATATGACTTTATTTTTATAATCTAGTCGAGACATTCTTTTAAATTTACCCGTAATCATCCTCTGCACATGTCACATAGGCAGATGATTTGATTGGATAAATCATCAAGGAAATATGCTACAATATTAAAGTGGTTTCTTGACATTACGAGATTTTTATACGAAACTGTTTTGTACTTACACCATTTTGATAATCCAAAACGAAAAATAAGAACAAATACTAGTTCCCTAACGAATCAGAATGTCTGTGAAGTTATATACGACATAAGTGCCTCAAATACGATATCGAGATAAAAAAAAGCATCTAATGTTTTTCCAACCTTACGGATATTAACTTAAAAACGTTCTACTACACGAGGATAGGGATACGAAATCGAAACGAAAGAATCGATACCTTACTCATATGATGTATCGAATGAAAAGTATCGATACCACAAAAGTATCGGGCCGAAAGTGCCGATATGAGTAAGTATCCAATCGGAACAATTATAAATATTACATTAATTCAATATAAATAAAGGCACATACGTCTATGAGTAGTTATCGAATCAAAACGAGCAAAAAATTACATTTATTGAACATAAGGAAAAGCACATTCGTCTATGAGTAGGAATCAAATCAAAACAATTAAAAATATTATATTTATTGAAAAAATTAAGGCACATTCTTCAAAGTACAATAAAATCTACACCTCCCACTCCTCCTCTGTGCAATCTCCCAGAAACATGAGCTTTTCCAGGAGGCTTCCTGTTAACGGATTCCTGGCTTGCGTTACGGTTGCCCTCGCCTTAGAAAAGAGACGTTCTGCAGGCACCGATGTGGCAGGAATTGTCAGGTACGCTCCTGCGAGCTTGTAAAGATTGGGGAAAACACACTTCATATCTTCCCAGGTCTTAAAAGGATCAGAGGAGAGAGGAGGAACTGGATTTGATAAATACACAGACAGCTCATCTCTTTCCTCAAAGGTATTTGTTTTCTTTTTTTGCTTGCCATGGGCCTAAAAGGCATCGAAAACGAATAACACAAGATTAACGAAGTTATGTTGCAGAAAAAATGATCACACATTAATAGTAACTTCATCAATTCAATGAAATAGGTCATATTTTACTTACGCATACCAATGTTTCATCTTGCTTCTTCTTGCCAGGAGGTAAATGCATCGCCCTACCAAAATAAGTAAAACACAAATTTTCAAGCAACATGAATTTCAGATGGTTAAGTGCACGTATGCACGAAGCGAGCCATATTGTAATATTTATTAGTATAGGCATATAGCAAAAGCATCCATTGGCAGACACAGTGGGTGGTATGCATAAAAACGTAGCAAATGCTTTTCCTTCGGTTTTGTAGCAATTGCTACGATTCACATGCAAAAAGTTTCGCAGCAAAAGCTTTTCCTTTTGCTACTTTTTATGCATACCACCCTGCATGTCACATTATTCATTTAAACGTCGATTCAAAATGAATAAAGTTAAACGTATATATATAACGTAACTGTAAACTTACTTTTGTTGGTGCTTATTCAAATGTTTATTCATATTTGATGTATTTCCACAAGTTTTCAAAACTTTGAAACAAGTTTTACACGAAGCAGTGTCCTTGTTAATTCTATTGAAAATTTTCCAAATATTACTCTTTGGAGGAGCCATGGTAAACCTCGTGACGATTTGTACACTATACGAATAGTAGCGCCTAGAAGTGGACGATTTTACATCCCTCAAAATTGTGCCTCACTTTTGTTACTGCATGTACTCATTTGATTCGATACTGAGAAAAATAGACTAATATGAGTAGAGAATCGAAAGAAAAGAATCGAGTACAAAAGTACTTGGTATCGAAAGGAAATTATCGATGTGCAGCGGCGAACTTCTGCGTAGGGCCCCAACCTCGGCGGGGGGGGGGGGGGCGACCAGGGGCCGAAATGGTACACATTGAGGACACAGGACACGGAAAATAATGTCAATTTTTCCGAACGAAATAGAAAATAATTGACCATAGTTAATTTTTTGACAAGTCAAGTGGCAGCACTGTGTTTGTGTTCTTTCTCCGGATGCTGTTGTGTACACCAGGGTCAAACTGTTCGGCAGAACGGTCGTTTTCAACGCTTAAGAGGGTAAAGAATTATTTAAGATCTACCACAGAAGAGAACAGGCTTAATTCACTCTCTGTGCTGTACATAGAGTCAGAAATAACGCAGTCTGTGGACTATAGTGAGGTGATCCGTTCCTTTGCAGAGAAGAAAGTTCGTCGCGTGGCAATGTAATGTTGTAATTATATGTAAATGTAAAAATTATAATGTGTAAAAAAGTATAGTTGGTACTTGTCTATTTCATTTCTAAGTCTGCTTGTCTATTTTCTAAAGTCAAAGTACGTTAAATAAATAAAAAATAAAAGTAAAGTCTGTTTTTTGCTAAATTACCAAAAAGGGGGCCCGACTCTGTTAACTGCCTAGGGACCCTGGGTCTCTATGTCCGGGCCTGTCGATGTGAGTAAAGTATCGATACTTTTTTCGTATCCCAACACGAGTATAGTTTTATGGAAAAGGCGCTGTGGCAGACAGAACAGATAGGTATAGCAATTCAACAAATTTTAATGTTTAAAATGTATAACAAATAATGGGAAATATAGGCGATTGAAAGACGTAAAAGACATCGGGTAATTAAAATATATCGTAATTTATCATAATCAGTTATCTGATGGACATATTATGATGCAGATGCGTAGGAAAAAAATTAATTATACTTTTATCCCTATTCCTCATCAACCAAGACCTGAGAAAGGAACAATACATATTAATAAACTATAGAGTGTTTAATATTCGCAATGAAAGGTAATACCCAGCAGATTTTTTAATGTTTATGTGCGTCACCACTGCCTTCCAGTTGTCAAATGTTTGTTGTTTTAACATATCCTATGAGTTATGACCAACATCGATTAAGTTAATTATATTTAGTTATGATCTTTGAAGTAATGGAAGTAGATAGCCTACTAGGAGTAATAGCTGTGATTATCCATCTATTCCTAATTCTTCTGATATGTAATTGTAAAGTTATCCGATTTAAAATATCCAATATGTTGGTGTCAACATCAGAACAGCGAAAAATCGAGACCAATCATCGTAGTTAATGCACGTAAACGAAAAAACTACCAAAGGAAAGAGATCAAGATTAATAAAAGTGATTATGGACTATTTTCGACGGCTGTTGAGTTGCATGCCTAGGCTTGCGGGTGCCTAGGGTGCTGACCGCACAACTGCGCACCGGTGGTGGCACCTAAGCGGTGGTTGAAGGGGTGAGGGAATGCTCACTAGTGAGCGTTTGGGCCTTATTTGGCCCTATTTCCTTCTCTTGTTCGGGGGGAGGTCCTCGTCTGCGACCGTGGAGGAGCCAGGGGTGCGGAGTTGCATCTGCAATCTGGCGTAGATGATCCGTCTCCTTGCCAGCTGTTTTTCCCCAAAACCGGAAGGCCTGAAGTTTCATGGATTCCCGCAATGTCGGGAGGGAAAGCAACTCGTAGATGTCCTTTAGTACCCTTCCTCTCCTCGTGATAGTACGCAAACAGGCGCGTTCTGCTGTGTTAAGGTGGTAGTGGCCGACAGAGTTAAGGCGTCCACTCCAGGCTGGGTGGCGTAGGTCAGGGTAGGAAAAATAATGGCCCTGAGGATGAGAAGTCTCCTGCGCAGCGGGATGTTATCATTCCAAAGCAGCGGTGAAAGCCCAATTTCCGAGCTGAGGGTTCTATCCGCTACCGGTCATGCATGCTTCTCGAAGGAAAGCCTTCTGTCGAGTGTCACCCCCAAATAGGTGACGTCCTCCATCCACTCCGCCTGTTGATCACCAATAAGAATACCATCCGGGTCCGGCGGCGGTGAAACGGAGAATATTATGGTTTGGGTTTTCCTCTGGTTGTCCTCTAGCTTGGCAGCCTGGAACCAATCCAGAAGGGTATCTGTGGAGCGCTGTAGATACTCCGCAACCTTGGCCATGCTCCAGGATTTGCAGAGAAGCGCCGCGTCATCGGCATACAGGGCCACGATTGTGTTCCATCCGAGGTCCACTGGAAGATCCGCAGTGTAGATGTTATACAGGCTGGGGCCGAGAACCGAGCCCTGCGGTACGCCGGAGGAGATGGCGTGTGGCTGCGATTCCGTCCCGTGCCATCGCACAGAGAGGGTCCTGCCTCTGAGGTAACTGCCAATAATTCTCTGCTGACAGGATGGAAAGCCAAAGGTTCACAGTTTCCGAAATAGTCCCGCATGCCACATCCTTTCGAAAGCCTTAGTAATGTCAAATAGGGCGGCCGCCTCATGCTGTTTGTTGTTAAAGGCTTCTGTAATGAAGTTGCAAACTCTCACCAGCTGGTGAGTGGTGGCGTGCTCTTCCCTGAAGCCAAATTGCTAGGCAGGAAGGGTGTTGTTGTCCCGTAGAAAATGGCGAATGTATGGAAGCAGCAAACGCTAGAAGAGTTTCCCCATTCCATCCAAAAGGGAAATAGGGCGGTACTTCATGGGATCTCGGGACGCCTTTCCCTTCGGGATGCAGACCATGTTGCCTTTCTTCCAGATTAATGGAAAGTGGCCAAGACGAAGGCAGGTGGTAAATAAGAGGGCTCGCGGCATTTGTCGCAGGACCTCGTTCCGTATCCCATCCGGGGCCTTCTTCGGTCCAAGTCTTGTGCTCCTCCAACGCCCGCGGATGTAATAGTCGGGGAGGAGACGTCGTCAGCAGCAGTGTTGACAGGCGCAGGATCGACGTCCGCTGCAGCCCTCTGGAAAACCGTCTAAAGATACGGGGCCATGAGCTCCGCTTGACCGCATACTGAGGTTTTAAGAGTGCAAATAGGAGGGATAAGTGAATATTTCATGGAAATGCGATTTCTTTTCAATGATAACAAGGGCAGCGAGGTGATTTGGTCGAACGACTCGTCGAAACAATCGTCCGCAATCGCTATTTATATTGCCCATCATATAGTATAGAACAGGGATCTAGGAACTTTTTTACACGTGTGCCACTTGGTCAATAAATATCAAGTATCAACATAAAAACCCTTTTTAAAATACAGACGTATAATATACAAATGTAGGCTATTTTCGTATTAAAATGAGGTTTTGTGAATTGGGCAATTTACTAATTTCGTACATATTACAGACTCGAGGGCCACATTAAATGAGGCCATAGTTTGGAGAGCTCTGGTAGGTATAGAAAGTTATTCATTCCGACTCGGTAACATGCTTGTTCAGCCTTTCTAGCAGTGTGTGGTAGCAGAGGTCCATCCAATATGCATTCCATTAGTCCACGAATGCCCTCGCCGAACTCCTATTTAAGGGAATTGCTTTACCTTTTTTATCGCAACTTTTCTTATTTGCAGCCTTAGTGACGGTAGCCCACTGGCGCGTTATGGCTTTTGGGGGCAATATAAATTTGGGGGTCCCAAAAATTGTTTTTAGCTTTTTTTAACGTAGCTGGTGATAGCTACAACATCTATAATTAAAAATCTGATGTGGCCACCATATGAATTTCACCATATCTGTAATATTTCTTAAAATTCCAAATAGGTTAAATAATAATAAATATTTTAAGAACCTGCGAGAAAATTTTAGACTTACAAGGAACAGAAATAAACTCAAACCATAGCCTTCTGATATTGGATATAGCCACACAAAGCTCCAACAATTAAGAAAAGAAAAAGGAACGTTACTAAGTAAGACGTAACCAAAGACTAGTACCCCTACTAAGCGTCAATTGTTAACAATACTCGGTAGGTGGCGTTGTGGTGGCAGCTGTAAATACAAGATATCTCTTAAACAATGCATTATATGAGAAAATGTTTCAAACAAAGGTTGTAGACAATTAAATTTTCTATTGTTTTTATTCTGATACATTTTTACATTTATCAAATATTAAGGCAAATATTTCAAAATAACGGATAAGTGACAAGAGTAAACACCCACTTCCGGTTGACCATTTTTTACCAAAACCTAACCAGTTTTTGTGAAGGTCATAAAAATTTTAAATATAAAATTTCGCGTTCACTTGATTAATAGTTTTTGAGTTAGAGCACCCACAAAAAGCTATCACATAACACACAGACATCGATAAAATGGTCAAAACGTGTTCAGCGGACCTTAAAACGTGTATTTCCGTTGAAATCTCGAAGTCGATTTTTTTCATGAGTACAATACTTTCCCCTATACTACGTATATAGAGAAAGTAAAAAAGTCACAATTATTATCAGATACAATATATTCATATTTAAAAAATGTATGTACATTAACAGATTTAAAATGTGACATTTTACATACAGTTCATTAACATATATTAACCTTCCGTGCCTTGTGTGCTGAAAAGCTATCTATTATATTATCATAATTAATTTCTTTTGTTATCGCATTTTCAATACATAATATTGCTAAATTGCTTAACCTTTCTTGTACAATTGAATTTTTCACTCTTTTCAACGCGGAAAATGCCCTTTCCGCAGATGCATTCGCGATCGGCATTGACAAAAATATTTTGAAAATTATGTCAACATTTGGGAAGGTTGAAACTAATCCTCCCTGAATTTCTATCGGTGTGACTAATTTTTGGATAATTGCAAATTGAAGAAATTGGGCTACTTCATCTTCAAACATAATTCCATGAATATCGTCTTCATAATTATGAATTAAATTTGCAATACAATCATCATGTTCATTTGGTGAAGTAGCGCGTAAATTTAAATTTATAGATATTGCGAATTTCTTTAACACGTCTTAGTACATCTCAATGCGTCTTTTAATTTCTGATAGTAGACTATCGCATATCACATTAATGCAACTCACAATAAATAAATTTTTACAAGTTAATATTGCTTCATTATCTCTTTTTTTCCCTGAACTGTAGTTTTCTTGTTTTGGTTCTTCTTCTATTGGATTTGTATTCTTTATAACCTGACAATAAATGTGCTTCCGTTTCCATGCTTTCAAACATGTTGCTGTTTAGAACATTTAAAATAAATGCGGACAATGATTTTAGAAGACTTTTCTTGGAAGGTTTTTATTAGTGGCACTTATTCGTTGTAGAAGTGTATTCCATAAAATCAGCAAAAGTGTTGTTACATAATCTTCAAAGCAGTTGTATAGTTTTTTGCTTCTAATTTCGTTATAGGTTTTTCATTTGATTCATTAGAAAGTTCAAATAATGATTTTTTTACTGCCACAAAATTTACCTTAGCGGCTAATATTGCACCCGCCCTTGCATCATCTGGTATCACTGATTCGTTTTAATGTAATATTTGATTTTGTGTTTGCCTTAATTACAAGATCCCACCTGTTTGTTGAGGACGAAAAGAAGACGAATAAATTCTGAATGAAATAAAAAAAATGAATGACCATGGAACAAGGATCTGCAGCTGAATTTCCAATTAGGATTAACGAATGAGCTGCACATGGTATAAAAACTACATTTTTACTGTTTATTATCTTTGCCTGTAATCCATTGTAAATATAAACCCGACATATTTGCCGCATTATCGTAAGTTGGCTTTCTTAGAAGGTATCAGGAATGGCCGTGTACGAGAGGCGGTACTAATGCGTGCACCGCGGGATCTTAGGAGTGCCCTGGTTGCTGCTGTAGAAGTCGAGGGTATCCAGTCGATCGCGCAGATGGTAGCTGAGCCACGGTTGAGGGAAGTGATACTGTAGGACCTCGGAGTGGATGAACTGTGCGAACGTGTAGCCAGACTGGAGAAGGGAGGTGTCAGACAACAGATGTTTTGCCTGTGGAGAGGTAGGCTACTTCAAGCGTAATTGTAGCAAGCGGCGAGCTAGCAGTGATGGTGGTGGGCCCACAACTACCTTGGACCAGAGACAGAGCTCAAGCCAGCAAGGAAACGGGCAGTAGCCAGCTTCAAGGGGCGCGGGCTGGCTTGGAGACGAGTGGCCCCCAGGTTTATCCATGTATACTTGGTACGGCGGCAACCAGGTACGCTGGTGGTGGACGGATGCATTGGGCAGCGATGAGCGACGTTCACCATCGACACTAGCGCATCAGCATCCATCGTGAGGCCAGATGTAACGGGGACAGCACAACTCTGGAACCTGCGGGAGCTCTGCCACCTGAAGACAGCCACAGAAGAGCAAGTGGTCGTACATGGTGAGGTAGTCCTACAACTGCAGCTTGGAAGGAAGCAGTTCGTGCATCGAGCGCTCGTAGCGGACTACATGGACGAGTTGATATTCGGCCTGGATATTATGCACGATTGCAACTTCGTTCTGGACCTGCCTCAGAGTATATTGCACTCGGAGGGGGAAGTATTGCTCCTCACAACGGCCGGCGGATGAACCCATGTCAACAGTGTCCACATTCCAGGCGTCACGGAATAGTTAGTAATGGCCAGGGTGGAGAACCCTGGGGACTACTGTCTTGGTCTGTTGGAGCCGGTCCAGAAGAATGAAAATGTTCTGACCGCCCGGAGGGTCGTCTAACTGGGCCAAGAGATCCCAGTGCGTTTGGCGAACTTCTGCGAGGAAGCAGTTGATCTGGCAGAGGGCACAGTTGTGGCAAAGTGCTCTCCGGTTGCATGGGTGCCTGCGGGAGATGAGCGCCAGGTGGCGCCGCTTCCAAGGAAAGATATGCCACCGGGGCTTGAGGAACTCATCCAGGATACCAAGAAGAACCTCTCCAGCCAAGAAGCGGGCGCTGTACGCCAATTCCTGGCCAACTAGCAAGACATATTTGCTGTGGAAGGCAAAAAGCTGGGATGCAGCACCGCATCGACACGGGGGATGCCAGGCCAGTTCGTCAGCCGCCTCGCCGCCTCCTAGCCAAGCAGGCCGAGGTGGCGAAAATGGTGAATGAAATGGGAGAGGATGAGGTCATCGAGCCATCAGTTAGCCCATGGGCGTCGCCAGTTGTCCTGGTCGGCAAGAAGGATGCTAGCCTGCGGTTATGCGTGGATTATCGGCGACTGAACGACGTCACGCGAAAGGACAGCTACCCCCTGCTGTGTATCGACGACACACTCGACACGCTTGCTGGGTCCCAGTGGCTTACCACGCTCGATTTGAAAAGTGGCTATTGGTAGGTCGGCATGCATTCAGCCGACAAGGAGAAGACAGCATATACCACAAGGAATGGCCTGTACCACTTTATGGTCATAGCATGAATTCATTATCGTTATTGAGATGGGAAGACTCAGACTAAGAAGCAGTCTTGGGGGTTTTACATCCCCCTGGGCAAGGGCAGCAGCTTGCACAGTACCTCTGTAGGTGGTGATTATGTGGATCTGAACAGCTACAGATGGGTAATCACTCTGTGAAACTGCGATGAGGAAAGCAAGGGGAAACTACCTCATTATATATCCCATGATAGGCTGAAAAACTGCAAATACCTCTATGGATCTCTCTGGGGTAAAATATTTCGGAGGTAAAATAGTCCCCCAATTGGATCTCCGGGTGGGGACTACCCTAGGGGATGCACAGAGGAAATGTAACATTAACCTCTCAAGCGAGACTTTAATCTATGGCATTTAAATCGCTCAGAGTGACTTTTTTTCGCAAGCACAAAATACTAAAATGCATGCATTCACTTTAATATTTTTTGTACTTTAATTATCATTTCAAAAATTTCCAAAAAATTATGTCGTATTTAAAATTGTTCATTTTATATAATAAAAAATAAATACATACATTTATTTCAATCCAATTTCTACTATGTGCTGCTCCTCCGACGTTTAGTAGTTCAGCTTCGTCTGGTACACATACTTCTTTACCCGGTATATAAATTTTATGGAATTTATTTTTCAAATAATCACTGATAGGTAGAATTTTATACAATAGGATCTCTATTTACAATGTCTTTATCGGTATAATCTACAAAATGCAAAAATTTGCTCAACAAATAAATTCTTTCTTCACTCATTGCATTTGGAATAAATGACATTTCTAATATATGTTTTCTACTAAAATACATTCTGAGAGTTGGTTTTTAATTATTCCCATCAACATTAGCAAAGCAAACCACTTTTGATAGCGCGATTTTTTAAAGACGTGATCTTATTTTTCTCGCGGGTAAGGAATTGTTCCACGTAACGATTAGTTTCAACCACTATGAGGGCAATTAGATCATTAAAAAATAACTCAAAATATCTAAAGGGATAATCTGTTGATAAAACCTGCACTATTTGTTTTCCAACTAAATCACACGCAAAAGGCCGAGGAGGGTTAGCACTGTCGACATCTCCCCAAATATTCTCTTGAATATTCACAGTTGAGTGAGTTATTTCTTCCAATTCCTCTTCGGAACTGGAATCAATAGAGAATCCGTTCGAATCTTCAGAATATATATCTACACTACTTTCACTATATTTCTCCAAAACACTTCCCAATCCGCCAACTCACGAGAGCTACAAGCCATAGTGAACTAAATAGGGGGTTCGGCTAAAGGACAGACCCAAGATGAAAAAAAAAAATAAAAAAAATGCCCGACGCAAACGCAGGCACTAAGAAACCTCGACCATCAGCTCGAAGCATCGTAAACAAGAGCCAGGAAGATGAGAGCTCTTTTGAAAGTCTGAGACGCAACGCACGAAAGATAAGAGGCCTGAAGAGCCTTAGTAAGCACTGCTACGGCCAGGTCCGAGATAGAAAAAAAATAAAAAAAATACTAGCACGTAAACAAATACACAATGTAGACTGAAGAGCATTAAGAGAAACATAAGAGTTAACAAGAAATGGAACTTAGAGGAACTCCTTAAAAACAAGGAGGCTATCATGACTGAGCTGGAGGAAAGGTTGGGGGAGAGAGCTGAAGAAAATAGGAAGAATGTAGATGAGGAGTGGAGATACATCCATAGCAACATTAAAGATGTAATGGAAAAGAAGGTAGGAAAGGTAACGGGTGAAAGAATCAAAAAACCCTGGATCACAGCAGCCATGCTGCAAAAAATGGAAGAGCGGAGAAAGTGGAAGAACATAAACACTGAAGAAGGCCAAAGAAAGTACAAGGAGTTAAATAATGCTTTAAGAAGGGAAACAGATAAAGCCAGAGAACAGTGGATAAATGAGAAATGCGAGGAGATTGTCGAGTGTGAAAGAATTTGTAGAACAGACCTCATGTATAGCAAAGCAAGGGAACTATTCAAGAAAAAAGCGAGAAAGATAGAACGTAAAGGAATCATGAACAAAAGTGGTATAATAGTATCGGAGCCAGACAATGTAAAGAATGTCTGGAAAGAATACATTGAGGTTCTGTATGACAAAGAAGGAAAGCCAAGAAATATTGAATTAAATGAAAAAGAGGATGTGGAAGAAGATCAGCTAGGACCAAGTATTCTCGAGTCTGAAGTTAAAAGAGCAATTGATGACATGAAAAGAAGAAAAGCTGTTGGGAGTGATGATATACCAGTGGACGTTCTTAAGGTTTTGGGGTCGAAAGCAGTTAAGCAACTAACAAAATTTTTTAACCAAGTATATGATACTGGCATATGGCCTGAAGATTTTCTAGATGTTGTTATGGTACCACTGGAGAAAAAGAACAATGCAAAATGTTGTAAGGATTACAGAACAATTAGTTTAATTTCTCATACAGCTAAAGTTCTAACTAGAATAATAACCAAAAGAATTGAATGTAAAATAGAAAAGGAGCTGCAAGATAATCAGTTTGGTTTCAGAAGAGGAAGAGGGACTAGAGATGCTATAGGATGTATGAGGATGATGATAGAAAGAGCGCTAGAAGTCAATAAAGATATGTATTTTTGTTTTGTAGATTGGGAGAAAGCTTTTGACCGAGTGGAATGGGATAAGATGCTGGGTATTTTAAACAAAATAGGAATAGATTGGAAAGATAAAAGACTGCTTAAAAACCTTTACTTTGATCAAAGGATTAGAGTCAGGGTTGAAGGAGAAGAAACAGAAAGTACTTCAATAGGGAGGGGAGTGAGACAGGGATGTCCTATTTCACCAGCGATATTTAATATTTATGCAGGAACAATAACAGAAGAAGCGTTGATGGAAGAGAAAGGATTTAAGATAGGAGGTGAAAGTATTACCACCATTAAATATGCAGATGATCAGGGATTAATAGCAGAAGACGAGAAAGAGCTTCAGAGGATGACAGACAGACTAGTGGAGGTTGGCCAACAATATGGAATGAAGATCAATGCTGAATAAACGAAAGTCATGGTGGTTTCAAAGGAACATAAAGAATTAAATATAATGGTAAATGGACAAAAATTGGAACAAGTATATAGTTTCAAATATCTCGGCAGTATTTTAGCGCAGGATGGAAGTAGTACACAGGACATCAGAAGTAGGATTGCAATGGCAAAAGCAGCATTTAACGAGAAGAAGGAGCTTCTCACAAGCAAGAAAATAAATTTAGAAACAAGGAAGAAATTAGCAAAATGCTACATATGGAGCATAGCTCTTTATGGTGCAGAGACGTGGACGGTAAGGAGAAAGGAGGAAAAATACATAGAAAGTTTTGAGATGTGGGTATGGAGGAGAATGATGAAAGTGAAATGGACAGAGAGGAAGAGAAATGAAGAAGTATTATAAATGGTGGGAGAAGAAAGGATGCTAATAAAAACAATCAGGAAAAGAAAAGTAAATTGGATAGGGCACATATTGAGAAGACAGTGTATACAAAGGAAGATCTTAGAAGGAAAAATTAGTGGAAGAAGAGGAAGAGGGAGAAAAAGAATAGGAATATTAGATAATATAAAGCAGGGATATAATACTTATAGAGATATAAAAGAGGCTTCTAGGGAGAGAGAGAAATGGAGGCAGCGATTCAGTTAAAACCTGTCTTCGGACAGAATCATGATGAATGAAATGAATGAATTGAGATACGCTTGAAAATCCACTATACATTTACTCAATCGTAGCACATGTAATGGAGTGCGGTTTACGGGAGTTTTACTTCCATCGCCAGGGACCGACTCCATATATCACACTCATGGTTTGCGAGGTAATTAAACCCAACGCCAGGGACCGAATCAACCACATACACACAGAGATGAGCAGTTAACACGGTTTTAACCCGATGCCAGTGACTGTCACCTCTTTCACATTAATCCGAGATATTTATCAGATAGCGAGCAATGTAAGGGAATTTCAAGTCTCAAACGTTCGTAGTCGAGTTTGCTCCCCTCAGGCTTTTCCAAGTTATCGACGTTTTCGATACCGATAACACCTGCATCTTCAATAAACTGTTCGTAAAAATAATCTACGTTTATCTGTTCGTTGTCTAGATTGTTAAAATCCAGTGCTATACATTTCACACATAGTAACAAATTATTCCATTCCTCAGCATTCAAGGCCACCGTGCATTGATCACTTTTAATCAGCACATGTTTTTTCCAAAATAATTCACTAAACTCACGGGAGATTTGAGCAGAATATTTTTTTGCCTCAAATAAAAATAATCAGATATTAATTTCCTTTGACTAACAAATTCACACCAATCGGTATAATTTAGTTCAACCGATCCCTTGTTCACTTGAGTTAACTGTACTATCACTTCACAGAATCTCTCGGGATCGAAACCGATGCTGACAATTTTTGTTTTAGCAGAGTTCAAGAAAAACACAGTTTGTAGTAGCAACTGGGTGGCATCACACACTTTCTTCTTCTTCTGCATAGTTTTCGAATGCCTGGTAGATTTTGAAGTTGGTGGTGTTGGCAGACAGGATGGTTATGTTGGCTGCTGAGATTGTAGAGTGGATTTCAGCGTTGGATCAGGCGATGACGATTGCAGACCAGATGGCGCTGATGTTGGGGTAATCCGCCTCCGTTTAGGAAGGAGAACCGCTGACTCTACACTCGTAGACATCTGCGTGTCGAATGCAGCGTTCATCATTTATATACCAAGTATAAAACTTAAGAGGAGGAGGAAGGGAGAAGGGGAAATTCAGGATTGGTCGAACAAGGATCTACATTGACCTTCAAGATTTGGAATTTCAGCCAAAGAGATAAGCAATGCGCATTTCTTAATGCGCAATCACTTTTGCGTAAGCGGTGGCAAGTATTCAAGCAAGAGATGGAGGGGAAGGAAAGGTCATCTGGTGAAGGACAATCTAAATCTTTTCTCATGCTGATGAAAGTGCATCCGGGGAGGTTGGAGAGAAAGGTGCATTTTTCGTCGTCGAAGGTGTAGAGGGCGGTGGTGTCCTTGATGATAGTTTCCAGGCAAGGGAGCAACTCGGTGTAAGGAATGAATCCGTTAGCGAACGAAGTCTCGTTACACAGGAGAACGTTGCTCGATTTCGCCTTCCTGCTTCCACCGATCCATTTATTCGGACTTTGGAAGCTGCACCAAAAATCTCTGCCGGAATACACCTCCACCGCAGCCAATTCTTTCACTTTTCGGTCCGAACTCCACTCGAAGTTGATGATGAGACGCATCTTGTCAGTTTCGAGTCAGAATCTCGAATGATGAATATCGCGGGTAGCGATGCTATTTATTCTCGAACAGTAACTCTGCGACCGAGGATGGCTATGTCTTCCTTTTCTGGTCCTCCCAAACTCTAGGTAAAAGAGTTGAGCGAGCATTCCTTGAATTGTGGGAGGAAAAATAGGTTGAGGTATTGGGTTAGGGTTTTACCAGTGGACTTGTACAGTGCATAGAGACAACAGAATTCCCCGCAAATGTCCGAACGAAAGCTCTGAAGTTGAACTAAATTTCGAGCGAGAGAGATAGGTTCTATAAATTTTGATATCGAATGGACGAGTGGTGGATAACCATACGAATCGAAATATTCTGCCTATTGCTTATTTAAAATGTGCACCGCGATCCAATGGCTTCCCGGTCGAGTAGAAGCGTCTAAATTTATCACGTAGATTCCAGGCGAGGGTGAGGGTAAACTATCTGAAGGAAACACCCCACGAAACACTTTTCTCGTGCGTAGATCGCGATTAAGTAAGTTGTATATATCTAACGTGTTCATCGCTTATGCAAAATTCGTGATGATGTTTCCACTTTTACCTATTTCCAAAGAGGCCTCATATTCCGCGGAAACGATGCACGTTATGGTTTTTTCGAGCGGGTTTTCGAAGCCAGCTTCGATTCTCACGGTACCCCTATCCATCAAACCGACATATTCTTCGTTACCCGAACCGTCAGGTGTTAGATCGAAAGCTAAAATGAAATATCCATGTGCGAACATGTCCAAGGTTATTTGATTACCTTTATCACCATGATGCACGCTGATTCCCGAAAACATGGAACGGTATGCTTGCGTCCAGCATTTTTAATTGGTGAAATTTGTGGAAATGCCTTGCGGGGGCATTCGCTCACCGTTGACGATGAGAAAGAAACTAGCCAAAGAATAATGAGAGAACGCGAACGGATTTTTGTCCCTCCTTCTAACGTACGCATCGTTATCGACCATGCTGAAAACTATTTTGTTCGGAAGCTGTCCTGTTATGACGTTATCTACAGAAATCGTTTGATTTCCTCGAGGGACGGTGAGCGTCTTAACTTCCACTCGCTTGAAAGGATATATCGCGTTGCTTTGCTCCAACGCTCTGGAATGAGCCAACAAAATTGAGGGGTTTGTATCGTTATGCTCGACGAATAAAGTAGCATCAAGGATTTTCAGCACGGAAGTACCCGCAGCATCCTCCATGATGTAGAAACTCGGTTTTGCGAGCGATAATTTAACTACTACGTCGACTCCATTAATTAAGAGACCCTCTTGTTTAAATACGTCAACATGCAATTTTCCGTAGAGCTCCACGACCCTACTGTTAGCAAATTTAGGTTTTCTCGTAACAAATCCTACATTTGTTTCATCTTGTTTATTGATATCCTCACCGCTATCGAGCAACCACCCATCGCAAGCCAAATGAGTCTTCGCCGCATCTGCGCCATAACTAAGGAGATATTCTAAAGTGGTACGAAAGTGATAATTACCTTCCGAGGATGTAGCTTGCTTTCCGCTTAAATAGACGTTGCATTGCTCGACCATCGAATGCAAGACATTATTCACTACCCCGGGTTGATTTTTGTCCCCTGGCCCATAGTCTGATCCATCAGCTTTGACAAATCTCACCCTGATTTGGAAATGAAAACTGTTCAAATTTTAGTACGATTCTCCCAAATCTTTCACTACGAATTCGATGGTCGATTGATTGTCTAAAGAAGAGATCGGTTTGTACGGAATGAGGCGCTTGCCTAAAATATTCGTTTGCAAAGCTGGCCGACTAAATATGTCGAGCGAGGATAGCATGTGTTCCATCTCGGTTATGAAGAAAATATGTCCGTATTGACGCGACGTCTCTTTCTCCTCGAATGAAGTTTTTTGCGTTTGATGTTCCTTTTTATTAACTTTGGTCTTTTACCTATGCGTAAACCCGATCCACTCATCTTTTTAATTTTTTCTTCCGCCTTTCTCTTCAAATTCGCTCCAGCCTCACCCAATCGATTACGCAATATTTCCTTAATTGGTCTCGTTCCCAAATCCAAGAGAATTCCGACCCCGTACTGGCCGCCTCCTTACCTACCGCTTTAAGACCGCTTTGTATAAGTGGTTTAGCGAAACGATAAAGACCCGAGAGAAAGCTTCCTAATCCTCTACCTCTCTGCACACGATAACTGGCGCGGTAGACGGGACCTATTTCTCCTCCGCATTGATTGCCATAATACGTCGTATATCGATCCACGTCCTTTAACATCTCGAACGATAATGATTGCTTTTTTGGTTATTGCAACACTTTTATACAGTGTAAAACTAAAAGAGAAGGTGTAGCTCCACCGAAGAAAGGATATGGTTTGCCGTCTTTTCCTGTGAGTAGTATTTCGACGTTCTCGATTTCTTTTTTCTCTACGGGAAAGTAGTAAACTGGATTGAAAAAATTGTGTCTTTCTTCGTTTACGCTGACAATTCGCAAACATCTGCTGAGAGAATCACCAACCAATTGCGGTTTGATTAAATCCGTATAAACGAAAATATATCGCGTGTCAGTACTGCGTGCGATGTCCCGCTTTTTCCTATATTCTCCTCCTTTGGTGACATCTATCGAATAATTTGGATTTTCAAATATGACATAGTTTATTTTCTCCACCATTTCTCTTGCAGTGTCTTTCGCTTCGCTAACCAAAAAATCCTTTATTTCACGGACCTCATATAATACTCGCAAAAATTCCTCCAGAGACCTGTAAGATCCTGGGGGATAATCCACACCCAAGCCATTCGGTAATATTTCGACGTGGAAACTTACGAGTTTATCCATAGCTTTTATCATCCTTTCACCGAAATCGATTTCACCCGATTTCTTCGATTCTAAAACCGAAGATATTAATTCATCAGCAGACCCGTAAGTGCCAGGAGATGATCTAATCGGTGAATTCTCTGGTATTTCGATACGTACATCAGCAAATTTTTCTAAATTTTTCACATCTTCAGGTATGTCGACGCATTTGTAGAGAAAATAGACGAGTTGCAAAATAATATCGTCAGAACGAGCATTCAAATCTTGGGAATTCATACTGATGATATATTGCAACAAAGATTCGTATTTTCCGCAGGAGGTGCAATAAGCAATAAATCTGGTGGAATTTCAACATAGACGCCAATTAATTTATCCATCTCCTTAATCACCTTCGTTCCTAAAGACATCCTTGCATTTAATTCAACATTCATCATTCATTTTGATTCTAAGACTAAATCCAATAACTTATACGAGTCATTTTCATCACATTTAAGCAAATTTCTTTTCTCATCAGCCGATAGTGATCGTAACATATCCTCTAACGAGTTGTAAGTTCCGGGATGGATCGTAACTGGTAAATCACCGGGAATCTCAATATGAACTTTATCTTTAGGACAAGCCATATGTTCCTTCACTACATCCAAAGCGCGTTTTCTTTTCTCAGTGGGTAACGAGTCTAGCATATGTTTCATAGATTTATAAGTTCCTGGAGCTAACGTGATCGGTGTACTATCTGCCATTTCGATATTGACCTGTCGTATATCCCTATTCATCTCCTCCCTATGGATCCTGTTATCACGAATCATTGGATGCGAAAATTTGGCCAAACCCACTCTCCATTCTCCGCTTCCTAAATCCACTCGTTGAGATAATTTCGTCCAAAAATGAGCTATTGTATTATCTTCGAAATACTCGCGAGAGCTATCGCTAAGGAGGGTGAGATAAACTCGTTCATTTTAAACATTTTACCGTCGAAGCCTTAATCCAAGAATTAAAGGAATCCGAATATCCTTTCCACTTGACGAAATATTCGAGACTGCGACCTTTTTCTCTACGCCCCAATATTTTATCTATTTTAAACTCGATGGCGTCGGATACGATTGTTCTCTTTAGTTCTGGTTCGTAAAAGTATCCCTCGATACTCTCTCCGTTCATATCTTCCAACTCGTAGGAACGATGTTCCCCGTAACGATGGATTTAATTTTAAATACTTCAGTCGTGTAGTTTGGCGTATATCCTTTAGCGAACGGCATTCTCTCTTTGCTGATTCTTACGTAATCTCCCGCGGTAAATCTCGGCTTTCTCTTTTTTCCCTCTCTCCGAGACGTGTCTCGACAATTCTTTTTCCCACCTCGAATCATTCGAGTCGTTTACTCGGGAAGCAGCTATTCCGATGGTAGAATGAACGCCATCGTTATATCCCTTCATAAGTTTCGGTAAGACGCTCACAAAATCGTAAGTGGAATATTTGGTGAAATATTTGTACATCTTAGTCTTGAGCGTTCTATTGAATCTTTCTACGACCGAAGCTTTAACATCTGGATAGTGAGTGAATAGCACATGCGCACTCGTGTCGAGAATATGAATGTTGTAAAGTTGAAGGATAGGTTGTCTGCACTGTAACAAATGCCGACCGCAGTGCATTACTAAATATTAAATTAGGTGGCACCATTGTTGTTGAGAATATTTAACGACTGAAATACGAAAAGAGCACCTTTTCTAAATCGAGGTCCGATTAGCTCAGTTGGTAGAGCTATGACATTGAGAGTCAAAGGTCCAGGGTTCGAATCCCTGTTTGGACCCTTTTTTTGGGTTATACCAGAAAAGTGTTTCAGCGTATACTAACTCGAAATAAAATGTGACATGCAAGGGTTGAAATAAAAACAAAGATATAGGTTAACACGTTTTTTATTTGTCGACGTTTATTACTAAACATTCATTCTTTTTTAACAAACTGAACTTTTCTTGACCAGCATTATATTCTGGTATCTCCTCGTCGGAGATATCATTATATCATCTGGGAAGATATACTTTCGCCCTCCAAGATGGGTTCTTCCTATTCGTAATTTCGGCAATCAATGCCGGTCCGTATCTCGTTGTCGTTTTTTAAATCATAGAATGGTGTACATTTCCCCCACATTTAAATCTCCCACCTTTACAAATGGCTGCTGCTGCTGCAACGAAGATAACCTCTTCTTCAAAGATTCCATCTAAAAAGAGAGTGGAAGAATTAGGGCTTGAGTGAAAAAAAATGCTAAATTAATAACCAATAAATTCCAACCTTATGTGGTGACAGTGACGGTAGCGATGACGGCGGTAGTCGCGGAGACGGCAGTGGTAGTAGCGGAGATGAAGGTATTCTAAAGAAAATAGACCATCCGCGAGATAAATATCAAAGTCTTCTCAGAGTGAGAAGTGATTAAAAAGTTATAAAAGAAATGTATGTTATGATTACCGAATATCTGCTGCTGCTGGTGCTCTTACTTGTAGTCGAAGAAGAATGATTTTCTACGATTATCGCGCTGCTTATATACGGAAATTGTTAGTGTATACAATGCATATAGATGCGATTACTTTGTCGAGTGGAAGGGAAATCCTTGGCAAAAGTTTAAGGACAGGCGACTTGCACCGAGTGCATAGTTACGTGTATAGGAAATGGGTAAACTATTTGCCGAGCCACACCTTATTGCCCGGGATAGCGAGTTTTTTCCTAGCTAAATATCAAGGGTGAAAACGCTCATGCGACAACGCCCAGACCCCGCGACTTGCACCCAGTGCATAGTTATAGATGTCTTAAAAGCTTACTGCGGTGAGATGCGCGAACTGTCACGTGACATGGAGGGGAATGGTCAGGGAGTGGGAAGCTTAAGGGGAAAGTGAGCTAAATGGTGTTGCCGCCTCCCAGTGTAGCCAACCTAAGAAAGTAATACTAAGTAATATCCGGTCGTTTATCAACAATAGGTTGTGGTAATACGATTTTGCTCTTATTCATATCGTATGATACCCGCAATTTAATGGAAAGTCAGCTACGATAGAGGAAAGGATTTCCAAAAGAAAAGTAAATATTTCAAAGAAAGGTTTTATTATACACATTCACATCGATACATTTTCATCAATAATATTTTATTCAGATGAATCTGTATCTCCGGATTCTGAATCCGATGTTATGATAACCTCATTCACAATATCATCCATTATCATCTCGTTTTTTATATATTCAGCTTCAGTTTTTTTACACGTTCGCATACATTCTGCCACTCTGCTTTCCCGATATCTGCACATTTTTCTTCCGCTAATATCTTCACCTCATTTAGTTTAAAACTTGTTTCTTGACCCTACCCAATTCTTTAATATACCCCAAATATTTTCGATTGGGTTGAATTCAGGATGATACGGAGGCAGCCTAAGCGTCGAATGTCCATGCTCGGCTAATATTTTATCCACAGCAAAAATTTTATGAGCTGTCTTAATTTTCTTTATTTTATCGTACAACTCAAGTTTAGTTTCAGCCGTTAAGTACTGCATTCCCCTTGTATCCAGCCATGCCTTCATTACATCTTTCCTGGAACTGCTGCACGGCGGGCGGTCAAGCTCCACGTTGTGGTAGGACGCATTGTCCATCACAAGGACGGAGTTCTGGGGTAAATTGGGGAGTAACTTGTTTTTCACCCATTTTTCAGTTTGCACTATTCATGTCTCCATGGCAATCTCCTGTTTTCAGACCCGATTTAAAAATTAGAAATGACTGCGGCACAAATCCAAATTCTCCACCTTAAAAAAATGAACGTATATCCTATCTGTTGTCAATGGAAATCATATAATTACTTTCACATGTACATTAATATAATAAATAACTCATACCTGCATGAATAATAATGAGTCGCTGGCCCTTAGATACAGGAACTTTTAATCCCGTGTCATCCCCGCTCGACCATTGATATGGAGCAGAGTGGGTGGAATGAATATAACTTTCGTCAGTATAAGCAATTGACCGTCCTTCCTCTCTATATCTCCTTATTGCTCTTAAATATGCGATTCGCTTCAAACGAATATCACTCCGTTCGCATAAAATGCGCTTATTGGAAGCAGTTTTCCTCCACCTGGGATGATATAATTTTATTGTGAGATGTGGTTATTACAAAATTTCTACAGTAATAATTGATATGTCGTCAATACACTTACCTGAATCCAATGTTTTTAAGAAGGATTCTAAGTGAACCGACTTTCCCTTTGAAGCCTGTGTTCGCTTTGATCGCCGGTAGCATAGCACCAAGAGTCAGGTGTTTTCTTTCCTGTGTATGGAATTGATGCACTATTCTTCGGATCACCTGGATATCAAATTCTTCCACCGTTGATTTAGGAGATAGCTGCGGTTTTTGTTTCCGGGGAGACGAAAAGGAGGCTCTGCAGCCTTGAGCAATCTCTTCTCCTTCCTTCGAGATACGCTGTAGGGTGCGAATTGAAACGCCGGTGGCTGCTTCTACTCGGTCATATATCTTATGAAGAGGAATACTAATTCCTTCAGAAGCTTCCTTCTTCATGAACTTCATCACGTTGTGAAGTATCTCCCGTGCCTGGCTGTGAATGACTCTCTTATTCCCTAGCTTGGAGGTTGATGGAGGGGTATCCATGTTGGCAGTAAACGAGTTTAACAAAACTAAGCAATGAAAACGAAATAACGAAAACGAATTAAAGAAAAAGGTATAACAAAAACGAAATAACAAAAACAAAATAACAAAAACGAAATAACAAAAACGAAATAACAAAAACGAAATAACAATAACGAAATAAAAAAACTATATAATAAAGACTCAAAAACCAAATAATAAAAACGGCGATGAAAAATAACGATAGCAAAAATATAAAAGTAAAAAGTATAAAGCACAGAAGTTGGTACAAGGACTTGACCGCGTGGAGCTAACCCAAGCTAACCTCAGGAGAGAGTGAAAGGTTTTTCTCAACGCGAATGCTACCCTCACCCCCGTGGTTGTGACGTTTCACTAATGGACTCGTCCGGACTCATTTTCGACTTCTGCGCAGCCGCCACAAGCTTTTGAAAGAGCTATACGTGCATAGGAAATGGGTAAACTATTTGCCGAGCCACACCCTATTGCCCGGGATAGCGAGTTTTTTCTAGCTAAATATCAGGGGTGAAAACTCTCATGCGACAACGCCCAAACCCCTATAAATACGGAGCTGAGAATCCGAGGAGTCACCAGTTCTTGGTCCAACGTGGGAGATGAACTTCACTACGCTGCTTTCACCAAGAGGTCAACGTCGAAATGTTAAAGATGACGGCAGCTTTTTTGATTCTGGTAAGTTGAAATAATTTTAATGTTAACAATAAATCGAAGAATACTAGTCGCAAAGATTGCCTCTGCGACACTTGCCAAAATATTCTAATGGGATGTTTCATATGGAAACCCACTTAAAAAATTAACGGATTCGGTTTAAATTCATAATATTTGAAAAACCTTAAATAATGGTACATTTTACCGAATCTCATCAAAATCCGCCGGAAAAATACCCCAAAAGAGGTCCTGTAATGCTTGAATATTACACGGCGTTCATAAGCTTCAAAGAGGAACTCCTCGGGCTTCTTAGCTCCACCCACCCCCCACCACATCATAACCTAGTAAATCCACCCCTCCATTTTGTAGGAGGAGCATGTTAACCCCGCCCACTATGCAGGATCGTCATTTCATACGAGCATGTTAACTCTGCCTAATCCTTGTGAAACAAGGTCACATACAAGTCGAGGCGTCAAAGAGGATGAAATAAAAACATCGCGATTGTGTTGCGGGTAACCAAATCTTCCAGGGGCAATTTTTCTAATTAGGCCATTACACCTTTAGGACGATTCTTTGGGCGCTCTCCTCATAGGAGGGCGTTTTTCGGGTTATTTTCATCGTAGGACCCAAAGTTTTCGAGATTTTGATATGGAATTGATATTGGAATGGTGTAAATGCAAAGTTTGTTCATATTACAATTATGCTTCCTATAAAAGAAAGTGCTTATTTAAAAAGTTGAAAATTTTTGAGATATTTTAGACAAACTCCTTAATATATTGTCAAGTCGCCAATTATTGGTGACTTATCAATCAACGTGAAGACGCTGCTTTTAAGAAACGTTTTACCGAGACTATAGTGTAGCATTTTCTGGAAATATTATATTGAAATATAGAGGACAAATATTTCAATGTCTATATGTAATTTGTACTATAGCGATGGTTATTGTCATATCAATAAATTAATTTTTGAATTACAGCACAGTTTCAAATGCATGAGAAATTCAAATTATTTCAGATACAACGTGATTCATATTTATATCTATAAATCCTTTTCAGATCTACTTTTATTTTTATTCACAAATGAACTTTTGAAGTAAGTAAGAGATTCTGTGAAGTGATCGTACAGTTAACTCAAGTGAACAAGGGATCGGTTGAACTAAATTATACCGATTGGTGTGAATTTGTTAGTCAAAGGAAATTAATATCTGATTATTTTTATTTGAGGCAAAAAAATATTCTGCTCAAATCTCCCGTGAGTTTAGTGAATTATTTTGGAAAAAACATGTGCTGATTAAAAGTGATCAATGCACGGTGGCCTTGAATGCTGAGGAATGGAATAATTTGTTACTATGTGTGAAATGTATAGCACTGGATTTTAACAATCTAGACAACGAACAGATAAACGTAGATTATTTTTACGAACAGTTTATTGAAGATGCAGGTGTTATCGGTATCGAAAACGTCGATAACTTGGAAAAGCCTGAGGGGAGCAAACTCGACTACGAACGTTTGAGACTTGAAATTCCCTTACATTGCTCGCTATCTGATAAATATCTCGGATTAATGTGAAAGAGGTGACAGTCACTGGCATCGGGTTAAAACCGTGTTAACTGCTCATCTCTGTGTGTATGTGGTTGATTCGGTCCCTGGCGTTGGGTTTAATTACCTCGCAAACCATGAGTGTGAATTATGGAGTCGGTCCCTGGCGATGGAAGTAAAACTCCCGTAAACCGCACTCCATTACATGTGCTACGATTGAGTAAATGTATAGTGGATTTTCAAGCGTATCTCAATAACGATAATGAATTCATAGTCAGAGAATTCGCAATATGTGACATCGATCGCAATTGCTTTCAATCGTGGGTTTTTGATTGCCCAACGGATTTATCATTCAAACGAGAAAACCCTTGGTTAGCTCATAATCATCACAGAATTGCTTTAGATGATGGAGAAGTTCATCATGAGGACTTCCAAAGAGTTTTAAACAAATATATTTCAAATATCATTTAATCTTTGTAAAGGGTTCACAAAAAGTTAAATTCCTTTCCTCACTTTTGGGAGACCGAGTCATCGATCTACAAGTTTTCGAATGCCCCTCGATTAAACAACTACCATCAATGGGTAGATATTGCATGTTACCTCAACATAAAAATGGTGATGTCATTTTTGCAACAATTACTAAGGAAATGGTTTCAGAGCAATGTTAATTTAGATAGGAAACATGATAGATTTATAACGTTTAACGATTTTCCCAAAAAAGGATATTTTTAAATATTACCAAAATGGCTAATATTGGATTTATTTTTACTGGTTATGAGGACGTCACCATATGCTGTAAATGTGGTGTGAGCATATATTCATGGGAAAAAGGTGACTATCCTAAAGAAGAGTACGACAAATTTTCGAGAGGGTGTCCATTATTTAAAAGGACAGAATGTGATTTAAAATTGTAAATAAATGAAAATAATACTTGTTAACCTATACCTTCGTTTTTTTTTTCATTTCAACCCTTGCATGCCACATTTTATTTTCTTTTACGCTAAAACACATTTCGGGTATAACCCGAAAAAAGTGTCCGAACAATGATTCATAGCTCTACCAACTGAGCTATTCGGATCTCGATATAAAAAGGTGCTCTTTTCGTATTTCAATCGTTAAATAATCTCAACAACAATGGTGTGCTATTCATTTGTTTTTTGCAACACCGCATTCGATATATCGAAACTCACTTGACAACACTGCTTTTCGAGCGGCATTTGTTTTTAGTTCCCTCGCTTATTCAATTAAGCAAACGAGAAATTATAACTCGATTTCAATCAGCCGCCTTGGAAGCTACCAACCGAGAAATTTTAAAATACCTTCGGCGCTACCAACCCAACATTGCACATTACGAGCTTCTACTGAAATTTTAACTCGATTTGAATCAGCCGCCTCGGAAGCTCCAGATTGCTCATTACGATGTTCTTGTTTAGATATATCGATTTGGCAACACCGCATTCGATATATCGATCTTCACTTGACAACACTGTTTTTCGAACGGCATTTGTTCTTAGTTCCAACATTCTCCGAGCTGTGGCGCCACAGGTCAGTCACGTGACCGGATGTGACGTCATAAATCCACGATAACGGCTGAAATCCAAGATGCCGGACTGTGCCAGAACCCGCTTTTCCCTCCTACTGGAGCGAGAGAGCTTTTCAGGTACTAAAAGAGGCCCTGTGCTCCAGCCCAATACTGGCCTACCTTCTTCTCCAAGGGCGATTTGTGTTGGACACAGACGCTTGCAACATCGTGCTTGGGGCGGTCCAGGATGGACAGGAACGCGTCATCGCCTACTACAGCAATGTACTTAGCCGGCAAGAACGGAATTACTGTGGTACATGGCGGGAATTCCTGGCAGTAGTGAAGGCACTGGAACACTTTCATAAATATCTGTATGGAAGAGAAATCCTGCTACGTACTGACCATAGCGCGCTCAAATGGCTACCAAATTCCCGGAATCCAGAAGGCCAGCTGGCGCGGTGGTTGGATAAATTGCAGACTTACCACTCCACTGTCGAGCATCGGCGGGGCCGCCTACATAGTAACGCCGACGCACTGTCCCGGAGGCCATGCTCAGACAACTTCGGGCATTGCACACGCAAGGAGGATCAGGAGAAAGTGGCAGCCGTGAACCTAATCTCCCATGGAGCAAGAGACAGATGGACAGCAGCGAGACTGCGGCAGGAGCACCTGAACGACGCCGACATAGGCCCACTTTTACGGGCAAAGGAGGGGGCGGGCGACCGGCCCTCGTGGGAGGAGATGGCAGCGAAGTCTGTAAGGCATACTGGGCGCAGTGGAATTCGCTTAACATTGAGAACGGCCTGCTTAAGCGGCGTTTGGAGTCCTGACGGGCGCAACGTGGTGCCGCAACTGATTCTACCAGTGGCCATGGTGGCGGAGGTTCTTCGTGAGGTCCACTGCGGCCAGTCGGGTGGACATCTGGGCGTCAATAAGACAAACGTCAAGCTCCGGGAACGCTACTACTGGCTACATATGCGACGCGACGTGGAGCGGTGGTGCCGGCAGTGTCAGCGCTGTGGAGCTGTCAAAGGGCCTCAGCAGCGGACACGCGGGGCGATGCGGCAGTATAACGTCGAGGCTCCATTCGAGCGGATTGCCATGTACATTATGAGGCCGTTTTCTGCATCAGAGCGGGGCCACCGCTATGTACTGGTGGTCGTCGACTACTTCAGTAAGTGGCCAGAAGTATACTCCATCCCTGTCCAGGAGGCGAACACTGTGGCCAGGGTGTTCGTGGACAACAGGCTGTGCCGCTATGGGGTCCCTATGGAGCTGCACTCTGACCAGGGCCGGAATTTCGAGGCGGCAGTGTTTCAGGAAGTCTGTGACCTTCTGGAAGTTCACAAGACCCGTACCACACCATTACATCCACAGTCGAATGGCATGGCTGAGCGTTTCAACCGAACGCTCACCCAGTACCTAGCCAAGGTTGTAGCTGATGACCAGAGGGACTGGGACCGCCACATACTGCTCTTCCTGCTGGCTTATCGATCTTCCCGGCACGAAAGCTCACAGCATACGTCCGCTGAAATCCTACTGGTAAGAAGACTACGCTTGCCTTGCGACTTGGCTTTCGGCTCCCCAGAAACATCTCAGTGGGAGCTGGGAAACTACGTGCGGGAATTAGAAGACACCATGCGGCAAATCCAAGCGCACGTACGGCGAGACCTGGGAATGGCCAGTCGGCGGATGAAGACCAGGTACGGCCGGAGGGCCAATGCAGCAGGTTTTGAAGAGGGTGACCACGAGTGGCTATACAATTCAAAACGTCGGAAGGGGCACTCTCCCAAACTCCTGCCATCATGGGGGGGCCCTATACCATCGTCACCCGGCTGAACGATGTGGTGTACCGGATCCGGCGGTGCGACCGTTCCCGGCCAAAGGTAGTTCACATCGATCGTCTTGCACGGCACTATGGCACCAAAGAGCTAGTGGAGGCTGCGGATGGAGACTAGCAGGAGATGCAGGAGAACGAATGCCTACCTTGAATTAGGAAACAGCCCAGTCGGGGACCTCCTGGACTTAAGTAGGGGGTAGTGATACGCGGAATTTTATGCTCAACTCACCCTCCCATTTGACTGCCACTTCAAGGCTGTTTACTCCCTTGCCTTCCTCTTGCATGAAGGCAGAGTCTAGGCAAGGAGGAGTGAGAGGGGTCGTGTGTGGAGGGGAGAAAGGGGCGTTGTAAGTGGCGGTGGAAGGAGTCCGTGGGGAGGAGTCTAGTTCGCCGGAGGTTTTAGGCCGGGAAGAGTTCTAATGAGAGGGAGTTCCCTCGTGGACTGCGGCGAGAGACGATTCGAAGTGAAGCGTAACAATATTTATGTCCTTTCGAGTCATCGTGTCTTTTTAAGATTTCTCCAATATTTTTTCCAGTTACAACATCCTGAAATTAGGATGTTAGATTTTGTTGAAAATAATTTACAGATAAAACAATATGCTGATTTCATCGTTTCGGAAAATATTAGCCATTCTCTTTTTTCCTTAGTTCCATTAGCCCTAATTAAATAGAAATGAGATTCATTTACTCTTCTGGAGATCCTTTGGCCACCTTCAATAAAATTCGATTTCGAATTTTATGTATCGCCTACATTTTATGGTTTGTCACGAATATATATTTCAAACAAAACGTTTGGGATTGTTTTTGGCCACAAAGCAACATCTTTAGCATAGTCTTCTGGTGTAGTGGTCTGGGTCGCATCATCAACAAGGTTGTCTTTTGGTGTTGTGACCGCTGCATCAACAGCGATGACCTTTGCTAAAGTGACCGCTTCATCAACAGTGTTGCCTTTTGGTGTTGTGACCGCTTCATCAACAGCGTTGTCTTTTGGTGTTGTGACCGCTTCATCAACTGCGTTGTCTTTTGGTGCTGTGACCGCTTCAGCAACAGCGTTGTCTTTGTGACTGCTTCATCAACAGCGTTGCCTTTTGGTGCTGTGACCGCTTCAGCAACAGCGTTGTCTTTTGGTGTTGTGACCGCTTCATCAACAGCGGGATAGTGTGGAATAATTTGTTGGGTTTATAATGCATACTTATATTTTATATTATATTTTAATCACTTTAAAAATTGAAACAAAATTAAAAAAAAAATTTTGGGCCCCCCTGGAATGGGAGGCCCTAGGCAAATTTCTTTTTTGCCTATGGTATAAAACGCCGCTGCGGTAGCCTGACTTGAGTTTCTGATGTTGTGTCGTAGTTTTTCGCCGGACGAAGCTACGTATTTCAATATCGTACGTAAGCACAACGAGAAACTATATTCGCCTCAAGTTTTGGATTTCTTCAGTTTTTTTGAACGCGCGGAGAATTTTGACAGTGATCGAACACAGCAGGTATCTGCATCCCATCGAAGCAGGAAAAACCGCTCGCATGAGAAATGATGATGTCCAAGCGTTGATAGGATTAATTTGGATACAGGTTTTACATTTTATCTGATCAGTGCCTACTTTCAAGGAACGGCGTCATTGCCCAAACTGAAAAAAAAATTGAATGTCGTAAATGGGCAGTCTACACTTCGATATTTTTCCTTTCTTAATTCGATTGTCATTTACTCGTGGGTGAAATTTAAAACTAAAAATTGGCCAAGCTCGTTGTGGCATGAAAATTACATTTTTCCACCGGAAAATGTTGAACTTGATTATAACATTGAAGTAAGTACTTGAGAAACTACTCGATTCTAATTTCCATTTCCTTATAATGGTATATTTCTGTTTGTTTCAGGTGTTGCTTATTTTACATAAATATTAAAGGGAGAGCATTAAAGAAGAAGATAAACTGGGATAGTTTGGAGAATATGCCTACTGCAACTAACACATTATTAGTCATTACCGATTAACCTTTTTCCCAGTATAAATTGCGAAAAATATATTTTTACTGATAATTTTCCATAAGTTGCAGGCCGCTATGCAAAAAACGAAGCGCGGAATAGAATGGTTCATCACGAGACAAAATGTTCCACGCCAAAGGATCACGTGACTGGGGAGATACATAAAAATTACGGAGGATTGGATTGGAGCCAAATGAACATTTCGCAAGGTTTGATGACCTATTCTTAAGGTCCAATGCATTTTTTTGCTCGAATGCGTAATATGAAACTCCAGGAAATTTTACATCCGCGTCCTTCTTCTTTCGCCCATTTCAAATCCCGATCTAACTATTTGTCCTCGTCCTGTCACGCAATTTCGATTTGTGTGTGCATCCAACTTGACGCCAGCCTGAAATTAATATGAATGCGAAAGATATGTTTTACCTTGTTTCCTATTGTTCATGCTGCGATCCAATTTTTATACTTATCGCATACTATGTTCATTTATGTCGATACACTTGTGGTCTTTTTGTTGTCCCTTATACAAGGTGTATTTTCTACGATCAATCCACCGGGAAAGCACCAGATCCTACTTCAAGGTGTATTGAAAATCGTGCGTCATGGTGCACCATTCGACGCGTTTTTTATGATATATGTAATATTTGCCCCATTTACCTGTGTGCTGTCCTTTGTGTTTGTCTGTCCCATCGACCCGAATAATTGCCCGGCCGTGACTTAGAGAGCTCGCAGATATTTCGTCCCCCCCTCCCCGTCCTCTCCCTAAAGTTTTCTTCCATGTCCACACACACAATCCGAAACTGCAATTCACCTTTAGATGCGTATTTGACACACTTGCGAATATTCTATATTATTTTTGTTTATTTGGGGTTTATACATGCTAAATCGAATTTAAAAGTCTACTGCCGATTTATTTTCCTATTAAACAGAAATCTTCGACAGGGGCAGCTGGAGTTCGAATTTGTTTTCCTTTCTGAATAGCACATAGGACAATTATTTTTTTGCCAAGAAGGAAAACGCATAGCGGACAACATTCTTCATTCTCGAGTGTCTTTCGATGCGCTTGCATTCGAATTTGGGCCGTTCTTCCGACTGATTGATATTTTATTTTGCAGAGCATTAACTGTTTTCCAATACAGGATGGCGCCTGCGTATGTGGTCTCCGTCCAAGGTACCAGGTCTATTCACCTTGTTCTCCGTATGGAGGTAATTAGCGGAGTTGTGGCGGAGTGAAGACAGGACGAATACATAGCGGAATGTTTGGCCAAACTTGGAACTGTCATATTCTTTTCAGGTATGCCATGCTAGTGATCAATACTAGGGTAAGTCTGTAAAGGTCTTGCAAATTTTGAGATAATTAACTTGCACCTAGAGTGCAAAAGAGTTCCTTATTACTGTTATTATATTATTCAGCATTAATTTAAGGATCGAGAATTTGTAACGATTGGAAAGATTGCTTTATTTCGATTTCAAGCCAAGACATTATTTCAGAAGAATAATAAAAATAAGTTATAAATATAATGCCTTTGTAATTCCGTTAAGAGCAATAATTAATTGTAAATTAATGCTTCTTTGTGGTAGCTTTGGATGAGACTTTAATTCTCCGCAGTAAGGAAAGTGTTGTCTTATAAAATGGGATTTTATGTTCGAAAACCTTACTGTGTTAGATAATAATTGAAAATTTAATGATATTTGTTTTTTTTTTCTAATTTGCCTTCCCAAAAATTGGGGTGCGTGTTTTATTCGGGTGCGGGCGGTGCTTGGATAAACACAGTATTTGGAAATTTAACAGTGAAAATATTTCTTCAGGAAATCGTTTTATTTGTAAAATTTCTGATGCCTTAAATAAGATTGATATGAAAAATTGTTGGTCATGTTCCTATTTCTGTATTTCTGAGTTTTAATACGCAAACGAAGGGAATGAGCTAGAGTTTCACCATCTAATCGTGCATGTAACTCCTGTAGCAATTTTAATTTCAGCATACATAAAATTTGCACTTTCATCCTGTAGATTCCATGTGGTATTTTATTTCTAGAATCATTGTACTCGGTTCTATTGCTTCAGAATTACCTATCATCATGCAAGCAGTGCACTCGCGAAAATACAAAAGTTGAGAATTTTATATAGATGTACTAAATATTCAGATTCCTGAAAGTATCATGCAAATTATTTTTGCAGAATGGCCACAGCTATGCAAGTGAAAAAACTGAAGAAAAGGAGATTCGTGTGACACTGTGTGCGACGTTAATGCGCGTTTGTCAGTGATTGTGCCGGCGACTGAGCCGGTGATGCACGCTTGCCAGTTAAAAACGCGAGGGATGTGATGAATGCATATGGACTGCAAGCTTAGAAGCTTCGACCTTAGGAAAGTATTAGAATTAGGAGAGTAGTTTTGGTAGATATGAGTGTGGTTATGTGTTGAATGTTTGTGTGTGAAGGAGAGATTGCGATGGGATTGTTTGGATGCGCGCGCGCGATTATATGGGTGAAGGGTGTCTGAATGAGATGTAGAATTAGGGTTGCATGCGTGTGTGGTGGCAGAGGTATGTAGTGTAGTGGATGAATGAATGACAGAATTCTTCATGTAGAATAAGGGGCAGTCCTTATGGACTTATGCTTAGCCTTTAGGATATAAAAATCATTCGCACTTCTACAGCTATCAGACGCAAATAGAGTTCTAGCAGTGTTCCAGTTTTGGATTATTAAGTGATAGCCGAGTCTTTAGCTTCACAAGTTGTGTTGAATTTTACTGTTGAAATCTAATTGAACTTTGTATATCTATAATTAATTGTGATTTCTCTGCTATGAAGAAATGTAGCACCAATAGTGTAATGCTGCCAGTGACATTGTTTAACATTTGAAGATATTATGCCTAAAGAAAAATTTGGGACAACTCTTCCAAATATTGCTGTTTATGCTCCAGCAGTTTATGGTTCCTGTGGCTTATTACCACGTTCTCAAGAAATTTGTCTTACTCTCACTTCTCAATTATTGGATTCTTTGGATTGGTGCTTGTGGATGTGTATCATATTGTGAATGCCAGTGTTGCGCTTCATGTTTCTGTGTGAAATATGTATTTACTGTGAACTACTCCATGGTGGCTAATTATATTTTGTCATTTATTATCGGTAGCTCAAATAACTCGCTCACTTGCTCTGTCTTATCATGTCCATTCATTCGTTGTATTATTCCTAATTTGTTATATTCTCTCATATTTCATTTTGATCTGTGTTTGTCTCAATCTTAGCTTCATTTTGGATTGGTGCTCATGAATGTATATCTGTGCAACATATTGTGAAGGCCAGTGTGGCACTTATATCACACTGAAAAAAGCAAAAATGTGTATTTGCTGTTTTTCACTTCTAAAAGGATTCTAATTATAATTTAGGTGAATAAGGACAGTTTGCACTTAATCGGATGATGTGGAACTTTCACAAACTGCAAACTGTCCTTATTCTCCTTGGAGTTCCACCACATGAAGGCTTCTTCAGTTGAATTTAATTATATTTTGTCATTTATTGTCATTAATTTTGCAATAACTTTACAGTATGCTCACTTGCACTGTTATTTTCTTTTGGTATCTGTTTATTCATTGCATTATTCTCATTGGTTAAATTGCCTCATATTTTGTTGTGGTCTGTGCTATTGCATGTGTACTATCATACTGTGAATGCCAGTATGGCACTTTTTCTTTTCTCACCATGATATTTATATTTACTCTTCTTGACTGCTCGAAGGAGATCATTTATAAGGAGAATAAGGACAGTTTGCACTTTGTTAAAGTTCTACTTTATTGAATGAAGTTGAACTTTGTAAAAGTGCAAACTGTCCTTTTCTCCTTGAATATCGAGTTCGACAGCATGAAGGCTTCTTCAATTGTATTTTATCATTCATTGTTAATGCTGCAACAACATTATTTTATGATCTCTTGTGCTGTTATTATCTTATTGTATTATATATTTTCTTGCCCTCTTAATATTTGTGTGCTCCATCTTGCTTGTAATATACTCTACTTCTCAAGAAATCTACTGTGTGTATTGACAAGTTTATGCATCACTTCAGACCCCAACTTTTATAAGGAAGTGACATTATCCCAGAAGAGTCCAATGTCCTAACCTCCCCATGAACCTGTGATGGAATTGCCATCTTGCAGCAGAAACGTGTTTCTTGATTTTCCCAGACTCCTCTGGTAGCCTCAAGTTTTTATTGTACAAGTGTGTTTTTGGAATCGAAAAATTCCATTCACCATTTAATGGATATTCGGCTTTAACGGATGACCCTTCCTCCCTATTAGTCCATCAAATCAAGGATATACTGTATTATCTTATCAATTCCCAGCCTTAAGTCCCAAGTATATTGATAAGGTAGTAGGTAGGTGTCGCTATGAAGAGGGCAACTAACAACAGGGAGGAGAGGGAAGTACTGTATCTCCCCGAATATAAGCCAATGTTTTTTGTCAAAATCTAGCATGAATAAATCATCCCTGAGCTTAAATGAAAGCTCGAGAAAAAATTTGGGGTTAAGTCTCATAGTCATCCATAGATACAATGTTATTTAAACTTCTGTGGTTGAAATGTGTCTTTGTTAAAAATAGACAAATCCGTTTGCTTTAGTTTTTGTATTTAATTTTAATAACGCCACATTTAATTCATGTTGTGGAATTCCACTAAGTCTTGGCATCGTCTATCAATTTTATTTAAATTTCTGTTATCATTTTACCAAGTGTTATATTTATTTTAAAACTGTTATATTTATTTTAAAACTGTTATCACTGTTGTTTTTATTAACTTAAGGCTGTCTACAGAAGGTTTTTGCCGGGTTTACCTTCGGTCTTGGGCAGTGTTTGGTAACCTTTCATAGTAAAAGAGCCATTATTTGTTTTTTATCTAATTCCAAAATATTTGGGAGCCGCATATTGAAAGCCTGTACAACATTTTTTAAAGAAATTAGAGCTTAGCCACAGGTTGCCAACCCCCGGTTTAGGACGAATGCCAGACAATTGCCATCCCCGGACGAAAAGAGGAAAGAAAAATGTACTGCGTATTTGCCAGAACAGGCATGAATAAGTAACAAAGAAACATGAAGATCCAATTGTAGAAAATGAAATGTATGAATGCCAAGGCAAATAAAGTACATTTAAAAATGAAAAACGATAGTTTAATCATATTGTTTCAATTTTTTGATCAATATAAATTATTTACATATTAAAGTCAAGTGAGCTTAAATAAGAAGTTTTGCAATGCAGGTACAAGATTTATTTCACCATAAGAATAATCAAGTAGCATAATTGACAAACAAAAAGCAAATGAAATTGCAATGGTATCCCAGTTATGGAATTAAAAAATAGTTTGTATTGCAGCAGGTTCAGTGGATTTGGTGATAAAAATTCTGAAACCATAACTTTCCCTTTCTCTTTTTGAAATTTGTTCTGAACATATCTATACTATAATATCTGATGTGGCCACCACATGGCTTTCTCCATACATGTAATATTTCTAAAAATTTCAAATGCATAAAATGATAATGATTATGTCAAGGAACTGCGATAAAAATTTTGACTTTATAAAGAACAGAAATAGACTCATACCGTAGCCTTCTGATATTGGATATAGCCAGGAATCTCCAACAATTAAGAAAATAAAAAGGAGCCCTACTAAGACGTAACTGTTAATTGTTAACCATAGTTGCCCGTAGGTGGTGGCAGCTAAAAAATTAGTTTGTAAAATATCTCTTAAACAATGCATTATTTGGGAAAATGTTTCCAACAAAAGTTATAGAAAATTAAATTTCCTACATTTATTCCAATATTTTTTTACATTAATTAAATATTAAAGCAAATATTTTTTTAAAATCTGACGTGCCCACCACATGACTTTCTTCATACCTGTAATATTTCTAAAAATTCTAAATAGGGTACATAATAACAAATATTTTAAGAAACAATTTTAGACTTTACAAAGAACAGAAATAAACTCAAACCACAGCCTTCTGATATTGGATATAGCCACAAAGCTCCAACAATTAAGAAAGTAAAAAGGAGCATTACTAAGATGTAACTAAGCATCAATTGCTAACAATAGTTGTCGGTAGGTGGTGTGGTGGTGGCAGCTAAAAATATAACATATCTCTTAAATAATTATATGGGGAAATGTTTCAAACAAAGGTTGTAGAAAATTAAATTCCCTACAACTTTTATTCTAGTATATTTTTACATATATGAAATATTAAAGCAAATATTTCAAAATAACAGATAAGTGACAAGAGTAAACACCCACTTATGTTTGACCGATTTTTACCAAAAACTAATCAGTACTTGTGACTTTTATAAAAATGTTAAATATAAAATTTTTCATTGACCTGATTAATAGTTTTTCAGTTAGAGCACCCACAAAAAAGCTGTCACATACACACATACATCAAGAAAATGGTCAAAACGTGTTCCGAGGATGTCAAAACGTGTAGTTCTGTTGAAATCTTGAAATCGATTTTTTACATGAAAACAATACTTTCCCCTATACTACATATGGAGAAAGTAAAAACATAAGTGGCAAGAGTAAACACCCACTTCTGGTTTACCGATATTTACCAAAAACTAATAAGTTCTTGTGACTGTCATAAAAATGTTAAATTAAAATTTTGCGTTGACCTGATTAAAGTTTTTGAGTTCGAGCACGCACAAAAAAACGTACACACACACAAACATCATTGAGAAAATGGTCAAAATATGTTCAGGGGACCTCAAAACGTGTATTTCCGTTGAAATCTCGAAATTGATTTTTTTCATAAAAACAATATTCCCTTATACTACATATGGAGCAAGTATAAAGATGTTAACAGTTTCATATCTTATTGCGAATAATTTTTTAGAAAAGAAGTTGATAAAAGTAGAATGTTTACATATTTCGCATGCCTATTTTTCAATCTTAAGTGTCATGTTACTTTAATTAAGGTGACCAGATTTTTTTACCACAAGGAAGGGCAAATGCAGTTATTTTAAAAAAATGAAAAATTTGATGATGAATAAAACCTATTTATAGGGCTTATTTCATATTTTTTAAATAAAATAACAGTATAAACAAGTCCAGGCACCAAATAAGGCCTAACACTATTCAATATTGTTCATTTAATAAAATACTGTATGCTGGAAATAAAAAAATTAATACCTCTGTATAATTTCAGAGATGATTTTTTCACAGTAACACGAGACATCCAGATTTGCATTAAGATAAATCATCTTATTTATCTATAAAAGTGTTTGTATGTATGTATGTGTGTGATTCTGCAACTTGAGAACCACAGAACATAGAAGCAAGAGAAAGGTAACATTTTAATCGCAGTGCATAGAAAGGTGGGGTGGTAGGGTTTTTAAACTGATTTGATTGACCCTTTTAATTTTTTTAAATATTTTCTCTTCTAATTTTTCCCATTTGAATAACATGGGAATGAGTATTAACTAATTTTAATTTGGACTTTAAAATTACTGATAACCCAAGTATGAGTTCCAGACGTGAACCCAGGAATGCATAAAAGGAGGAAACTTTGTTTTCCTGCTGTCAAATTTCAAATACAGACCAAAGATTTCCTAAATTACACTTTTAACAGCAAAATTTCAACATTTTTTAATCAAAAACTTATGGTTGTCGTGTATATCCATTTGTTGCCAACTTCTTGAACTAGGAAAACCGGGTATGTGAGTTTGTTATTTTTATCATGGTAATGTAAATAAACAAACTTCTGTCAATGGTATTGTTGATATTGTGAGATAAAGATTAGCACAAGCTATATGTGAAATCGACTTCATAAATGCAAGAGACATATTTTTAAGGTGTATAGTGCAAAAATTGTGGAAGTCTTATGTCTGTGATGGGTCTTCGCTGGTGTTGAAATCATGAGCTGAAATTCTTCAATGGGAAATTCCCCTGGCCCAAGCATATACCCTTAATTACTTAATCACATTGTGCCAGTGAAGACAACTTTACTTAAATTTGCAAGAAAATGTGATGTATTATCCAAATAAAGCCCACCCAGACCTTCATGGAGAAATTCCTGTTTTTCACTGTCATAATTTGAAGCTTTTTTGTTAAAAGAATCTTTGCTAAATTTCATATATTGTATTAATACAGGACTGTTATGTAATAGAAGGTTAAATGATTAACACACAAATATAATTTTCTTATCAATATTGAATCAGAAACCCAAACAATGTTGAATTGAGTCAAATAACTTGCAACTTTTTTGTACTTAAAGCATTTCTGTATACTCTGTATTGATTATTTGTTCTTAACCTAAAACCCGAGCAATGTCCGGGTAGTTATGCTAGTATCACATAGATTTCAAGTACTACAGTTCAAAAGTGAATTGAAAAAAAACTTTCAATGTTACCATTCATTAATTACAATTATGTAAGACATTTGAGAGAATTCAATCACAACATTGACAAGTTAAAACAAAGTAAAAGCAATTAAGATTTGACAAAATATCCTCAATGTAATAATTCCAGTTTTTATTTTAAGTTGAATATTTAGACCATTGATTCCATTCTTACATATAAGCCAGTATGGAGAACACAAACATCCATACCCTCAGTAGGATTTGATCTACCAGGGCTTGCCAAAATATTGCTAATTCTACATAGAACTGTTAAAATTGGTTGAAAACTATTATTTCTTAGCCAAAATTTATTCAAACCATATATATTTATTGAAATAGAAAGCTTCTCAAGAGGCTGAAATTTGTAGAATGACTGAAAATTGATTTCAATTTTTACTCATGAATATAAAGTATAAAATGAAACCTATTCATTCCAGAAGACAAAGTATCCTTTATCGCTTAGAAAACCATATCAGAGAGCTGAAAAATCTTTTAACAAGCAGCATGCCAGATGGTTTAGCATGCCAAGAACCGAGCCTACGGTGAAAGATGCCGAATCACAGGAAGAACTCACCAGCCTATGCTGCAGCAAATGGTACTACAATGTAACTAGCATACACAGAGACAACCAACCTACTAAAATTACATGAGACTGGTTAGTTTAGATAAAGGGAAGGACAAAACAGAAAACTGTTCCAAAGGGAGGACATAGAAGGACAAAAAGTTCCAAAAGGAGGACATGGAATATCCCAGTATTTTCTCAAAAAATATAAATTTGTCCTAGACCTTTCCCTTTTAAGATTATATAATCTTTGCTTGGAAACTCGGACATTTCCTGATCTTTGGAAAGTTAGTTACTGCAGGGCCAGATTAAGCGGTATGCAAAACACAAAAGTGCATGGGGCCCAGAGGAGAGGAGGGCCACAGTGGGCTGACCATGTCTCATCTCTCATTATAATAAGTGTTTTATTTCTATTATGGAATCTTTCCACAAAGTGGAGCCTTCTGACGTGGATTTTCTTTTCTTGCTTCATCAATAATAAGAAATAATTCACTTTGTGCAAGGCCACCTACAGGGTATGGCAGATGCAGGATTTGCCATAGGCACTTAATTGCTGACACATTGTTGCAAGCTTACTATGGAAAATGTAGATTTCTCAGAAAACTTGTTCTACTCTCCTAGTAAACATTTTTTATAAAATGTTAGATACTTTGATAATATGTCTCAAACAACCAAATGAAAATGATAAAAACACAATGTATTTGCATTCCTGTGGGATAAACAAGCTTCAATAGTTGAGTTTATTGAAATTTCTGGGAAGAATGTAGTTGAAAATTGTTTGAGAGAAGAATTGGTGCAGTTTAATTAATACAGGGATATATTGTTTGAAGATGATAAATTGGACTTGATTGCATTGTTAGTTAATCTCAAAGAAATAACAATTTCCAAATATTGAGATTGAATTAACAATCTTTTTATGTTTAGCAATCTCTAATGCGAAAGGAGAAATATCGTCGTCCAGGCCGCATTAAAGCAAAGAATTGCAGGGATTGGTGTTATAGAAGGGCCGCAGTTGTTTAATACGAGCCAGAGCTGGAACGATAGACTTTCGCTAGAAGATTGGACACCAGTTTTTCAATTAAATACAGTAATTTATAAAATGCATTCTATTGTAATTCGGTAACTATGAAAAAATATCGTCTTCTTTTCGCTAAAATAAAGCATTTATATGAAATCCCACACGATTCACTTGAGACCGAAATTAGCTATCGGGCCGCAGTAAGGCACAGAAAGGGCCGCATGCTTCCTGCGGGCCGCCTGTTTGACATGCCTGTTTTAGAAGAATGACCACCCAACCCTCAACACTTGGTAAGTCTCTAGATGTGCCTCTAAAGAATGGAGCAGGATCCGAACACGTGACAAAACATGCTAGTGTATCAAAGAGAGAATAATCTCGAGTCGAAGATATTAAATGGAGAAGAACGAATGGGTCGTACGCAGTTTTATGGATAGCGTGCCGCATTTAAATGGAAATCACCATATCACTAAGCTGCGACAGCAATTACCTATGCTATTTTATCATGGATCACTAAAATCATCCAGAAAACAAGGCGAAGAAGACCTATTTTCAGAAAGAAGAAAATGGGTCATCGTATGCTAGAATATAACAAAACAGTAAGAGAGACGTCAGTGAATCGAGATGGGTATACGGCACTAGAAGAGGCTGACTGATTTCAGAGAACATCAGGCGCAGGAGGCAAAAGCCATCAAGCAAGTCTTACAACGGCTAAAATATTCTCCATGGGTCTATCCCAGTGGTTTCCAACCATCGGCCATTCATACGTGGCGAATTGATGCTCACAGTCTATTGTCTACTATTCTTTAATAGTTTATTAAATGTACTATCTGGTTGAAGTAGGATCTGGTGCTTTCCCGGTGGATTGATTGTAGAAATTTTTCTCGGGTACGCAACCGGGTCAAAGTTTGATCTAGGATCAACGTTCCGATGGCTGACTCTGCCATCTTCATCTGGTTGTGTACATTTTCGCAACATAATACAAAATTTTATTTTTTATAAATAGAACTTGACACTAAAACAAGGCTACAGTGATGCGCAATAATGATTGGCGCCTTCTCACGTACTCTCACCCCCCTCACTCCTTATCCTCGCCCCCCCCCTCCGCCCGGCTGCAGCTGCTACTTAGTGTGGATTTTGTCAAATTTCAGTGCACTACTTGGGAAAATGAACTGTCAAGTATCAGATTAAAATTTTAGTGTTTGAATTTAATTATTAATTTGATTGATAAATAATTTAAATCATTACTGTGTATCACAATTAAGTTCTACTTATAATATTTATATTTTTTGTTATGTGGCAAAAAGGCTGATCCGTTCGCCAGTACCGTAATTAGGGTATGGCGAAGGTGGCATTTGCCGTAGGCGCCGCCCGCAAAAGATGCCAAAAAATTATTTTACCATAAGTAAGTATTAATAAAATACTTAAAATTTTAATGTACTTTTAACAAAATGCTACTATTCTCTATTAAAATGCAGAAAAATAATATTCTACATAACAAAGGTATTTTCTTAAATTTTGCCATATCTCTCAGTTCCGTCTCTGCCGTTCGCCATAGGTATGGCGAACCTGAAAATTCTGTTGACACCACTGATCTATCCCTATCGATGAATATGAGATCACGATCAATCCATCGATAATGACTGAAATTCCAGGGTAAAATGTTTTCTTTTAAGTAATTCCCAATCGAGATGACCAATCAATGACCGAAATCGCGAAATTGAAGCCGGCGCCTCGGTATTGCGCCACTTCGCGAATTTTATCGCTACTTGTTACTCCGCGAACGCTAACGAACAGATTCCTCTGAGGCAATAATTTTTTTCTTTTCTTCCTTATCCGAAGTTAAATAGAGTTTTAACACATTTTCCGCGGAAAAATAAATTGACTTTACTACCGCCTCATCTTCCTGCAGCTGCGGAAGTTAAATTGCTGCACTAACCGTGTGTGTTTCGCGATAACTGCTACTTGGCGTTTCCTGAACACGAGAATGGTGGCAGGTTTGTTTTATGGATCCTCAGGGCCGCGCATTTCTCCTCCGCCCCTCATGTGCGTGCTTGTGTGCGTGAGTGAATGTGTGGGCTCCACCGCGTATCTATGCTTGCTTTGAATGCAAAATCTGAAAAAATTCCATAGGTAGATTTTCATGTTTAACGATTTAATTCTCATTTAATAACGATGCTACCTCATGTCTTTCACTTTCCATATTTGGGCGTTGAAAAAAATCTTTCTGTCAGCTCATTTAAATTTACAAAGAAAACAACAATGGCGATAATTCCTCTTCCTCCCAAAATGCTGCAAAAAATGTTTCATTTACACAGATGACGTTATTGCAGAAATACTGTTTCATTCATTCAACATCATTCCGTCAGCGGACAGGGTTCGTGATTGCACTTACGTTAAACCGCGTTCTCCATATTCTCTCATTCTTCACAACCCCCTTCAATTATTGGTAACCCTCTGTTCTTTTCAAGTCGTCCGTCAGCTGAAATCTTTCCCTTCCTCTTTTGCGAGGTCCCCAGATACGCGAGGTCCCCAGATACGCGAGGTCCCCAGATACGCGAGGTCCTCAGACACGCGAGATCCCCAGACACGCGAGGTCTCCAGACACGCGAGGTCCCGAGATACGCGAGGTCCCCAGACACGTGGTCTCCAGACACGGGAGGTACCCAGACGCGCTAGGTTCCCAGACGCGCGAGGTTCCCAGACGCGCGAGGTCTCCAGACACGCGAGATCCTCAGACACGCGAGGTCCCCAGACGCGCGAGGTCCCCAGACGCGCGAGGTCTCCAGACACGCGAGGTCCCCAGACACGCGAGGTCTCCAGACACGCGAGGTCCTCAGACGCGAGGTCTCCAGACGCGCGAGGTCCCCAGACGCGCTAGGTTCCCAGACGCGCGAGGTTCCCAGACGCGTGAGGTCTCCAGACTCGCGAGGTCCCCAGACGCGCGAGGTCCCCAGATGCGCGAGGTCTCCAGATACGCGAGGTCCCCAGATACGCGAGGCCCCCAGATACGCGAGGTCCCCAGACACGCGAGGCCTCCAGACACGCGAGATCCTCAGACACGCGAGGTCCCCAGACTCGCGAGGTCCCCAGACACGCAAGGTCTCCAGGCACGCGAGGTGTCCAGACACGCGAAGTCCCCGGACGCGCGACGTCTCCGGACACGCGAGGTCTCCAGTCACGCGAGATCCTCAGACACGCGAGGTCCCCAGATACGCGAGGTCCTTAGACTCGCGAGGTCCCCAGATGCGCGAGGTCCCCAGATGCGCGATCCCCTATGCCAGACCTGAACAAGCCGTGGCTCGCAAATCACATATGGCTCTCTCCATAACTTTTTGTGGATCTCGTGTTCTTTCTATTTCCCCATATAATGCGGCTCATTTGATTTAAATTTTTAAAAATCTAAAATCATATATCTAAAAATAAACTAAAATTATGAACAAGCAACAGTAATAGTAATGACAAAGAATTAATGAAAAGATGAGCCAAAGGCGGTAGGACGTCAGTACAATTAAATACACTGCATTACGGTAGCTGAAACACTTTCCAATGCTTCCACCTCTCCTTACGCTCTTTAATACGAGCATAATTCCCTTCACTTCGTTTACCAGCTTTCCAACTATTTGGAGGAATTTCTGTATACGATAAACTTATTTCACAAGCCCATTTTAAATTGGTGCCAGTTCCGTTCCTGAAGAATATCAAGTGGACTTAATAGATTTTCAAAGCAATAATTAGTTGCTGAACATTTATTTCGGCAAATGAAGATAAAATTGAGTTTTATGACACATTCATAACAACTGGAGAATGTCCTATTATAAAATAACATGCTTTAAAAACTCTTTTTGGATGCACATATCGATGTGAAGCTTATTTTTAATTAAAATTTGCAGAGCTTCTCGACTTACGTACTTACTATGTGGAACTCCATAATAAAATAAGAGGAGAAATACAAGTGGTGGAATTATTTTACAGAGTTTTTTTCTTCTTTCCATTTATTGAAGAGCTTCGACAACTTATGCAAATTTGGATAATCAATTAATAATTGCGACATCCAAGGTTGATGCCGACCTGGAATATCTCAACAGAAGTATGGAAGACCAAATTTCTCATTAGCAAATCCATGTATTTCTTTTTTAATATTTTTTTCTGTGGCTCCTTAAAAAATATTTATTTTTCAAGTGTCTCTTCACTTGGTTACAGTTGGCCAGCCCTGTTCTAGGCGTTCTCCTATATCGCTTGGCCCTATATCCGTCCCTGCCCACAGAGCACATCCTCATTATCCTCATCGAAGAAAACAGTTTTTTTCGGCTAAGATTTATATATCTTAGCTTTAAATCCGATAGAAGAGATTGATGAAAGAGACTTAGAATTATTTTCGGTCGATTCGCAATAAACTACTGGTTTTTTAACACTATATTTACACAAAAATACATACAACATACGTATTCGCAGCAGAGTGAATACCTGATTCGGGGCCACTTATTTCAGAGGCTCCATTTTAACGCGCATAATTTCACAACCGCTGCGCCGTAGCGTCAACTGTTCAGCGGCGGCATATATCATTTTCCTCTCGCGCCGTCTTATAACTCTTCCTCAAGCAATCCATAAATCCATTCGTGGTCTCCACCTGTGACGCGACGATGAGTTGGTGAAAAATTCTTGGCTATGTACACCACAACGAGAAAATTTCACTTTCCCTCCTCCCCTACATTCTCTCTTTCCCTCTCCCTCTCTCACCCCTCTCTCTCTCCCCCCTCCCTCCCTCTCTCCCCCTTCCCTCTCCCCCTTCCCTCTCCCCCCTCCCCCTCCCTCCCTCTCTCCCCCTCTCTCTCTTCCTTCCATCTCCCACTTCCCTTCCCCCTCTCTCTTCCCCCTCTCCCTCTTTCTCCACCCTCTCCTCCCCCCTTTCCTCTACCCCTTCCCCCCTCTATCCCACTTCCCTCCCCCCTCTCCCCCCCTCCCCCTCTCTCTCGCGCGCTCTCTCCCTCCCCTCTCCCCCCCCTCTCTCTACCAAAATCTTTGTCCTCGCGTCGTGTCACCAAATTAAACATGTCAGCGCTCGAATTTCGGACGGCTGAAGAGGAATCTCAGAGGGCATTGTTCGTTCAGCGATCACGGATAGGTCTTCTTATCGAATGCCGCGAGATAACGCCAGAATTGACAAATCACCGCGGTGCTTGCGTTGCGCATCCAGTAGGGTCTAGGACGAGGATAGGAAGGGCAAGGGAAGGAGAAGGGCAGATAAAAGGGACGATACCAATTCTTTTTTACTCGCTAATGGAAGCAAACGGCCAACAAAGCGCTTCACTAGCCTCACTCGCCATTTGCGTAATACCCACGCCCTCCTGTAAGGTTGTATCCTCTCCTCCTTTCCTCCCCCCCCCCCCTCCCTCTCTCCCTCCTCCCGTTTCATCTCTTTAACATCCGTTCCATCCGCGGGAAGTCGTTGCATTGTCTCGAAATCGCGAACGCCGACAATCGTTCGTCGATAATTGAACGGTTTGCTTGCAACAATTGATGCGTTTCACAAGAGAGTGCTCTAAAGCATTCCATTCCAACGTGAGAGGGCAGACAAGAGAATTCGGTCGCCAGTTGTCGGCGCTGGACGGTTAAAGAGATCCTGGACCGAATCTCTCGTCGTTCACGTCTGGAAATAGGGTGGGCCGCACCCTTGGAGAGGGCCAGTCGCCCCTCCTTCGAATAATGATTGCGGCTGCAGACGAGCGGCTGATGAGCGATTTCATCAATGGGATTCGATTCCCTCGATATCGAACAAATATTCGCAATAATTGCGGGAATCGCTTGATAGATTTTTCCTCTGAAAGGAGTCTTGAAGAGTTAAATTTCAAATGAGCAAAAATGCGCATCCAATTATTCATATTGCAACATTCGGTTTCGATCGAAGTTCACTAACTAACCGTTGCATGCTGATAATAATGTTTTAAGAGCGCAGAATGTAGACCACAATTTCGGAGAACTTACCATTGCCGATTTTATTCGCCACGACACTTAGTCGCATGCATTGCGCACTCGTTTCATCTAATTGTAAGCAGGCACAGCGAGAGTTGGGTTGAAACGACAAGTTAATTGGGCTGCTTTGGCTTCATCCACTCATTATGATCGCAGTCGAAGGCGCTTTTGCCTGATTGACGTTTTTCTAAAAGATACTTTTAAAATTTCATTCAAATGTAAGTTGGTTCATTCGCATCCAGACGTATCGAAAGCAGTGAACGAGGATTAAAAAAATGTATAAAGCGTGAAGATTAATAGTGAAATCTCCGAAACAAATTATAATGAATAAAAATTTGATAATGAATTGACGTCAATATAATTCGGGAAACCTCAAGAAAAATTTTAATGCCCATCATTTTTTATAACAATCGAAGGTATTTTACGTAATAATACGTAATTCGCTCGTCAATAACACCAAAAACGTTTCCAAACGATATTGAAGACTAGCGACTGAAGTACTGTATTTGTATTGAAAACTTAAGTAAATTTAATTAGAAAACAACTGCATAAATAAATATCTGTAAAGACTTGAATAAAATAAATTTTCAATTCAGTTTTCAGATCAAAAAACAATACTTTTTACCTTAAAAATGTGAACGCTTATGCAGTCGTACTCAGTGTATATAGATCGAGTCATCGGACTGCCGATATCGATGTCTTTCATAAATTACACTATCAAAAATGCGGTCGAAGTCAATCTTTCGGCGGAGCCAGCGTCATTAAAACAAGTTAAATTGAGCTTGCTTCATTTTTAAGACATTATTCATTCTGTAGAGTTTCGACAGATAATAATGCTGCTCTCTTTCTGCAAGAAAAAAGTCGCGGAATATTCCATTGGCGAAATAACAATGAAAAAACTCCAATTAGGTCTCACAATTTATTTCCATATTTACGCTCATCCATCGCCATAAAACAATTCCTGATTCACTCGCTTCTTTTTCTCTTTAATTTTGCGCTGTCGTAAATAATAGGTCTTTATGCACACAAAAGCACGCATGCGTATTGCCTCTCTCAGAGACGTACATATTTCCTTAATATACAGAATGACTATAAAGAGTGTCTAGTTCAAATGTAAATGTGATCCAAATATATCCAATATGCTCCAAAATTTTTGCTATTTCTATAAATGTAGAGTATTTACGGACGATGAAAATAACTTCAGGACGATGAAAATATCTTCAGAATCCGTTAGATACATGCGTTAAGTCAGTTTCGAACGGCACAGCTTCAACAATCTGAATCCCTTCCAAGCCATTCGAGACAGATGCAATTAAAAGCCACGAGGAACGCATCAGCTCATAGTCTGTTATTACAAGAACTCGCACACTAAAACCACAATAAAAAGCAGACCATTCCTATTTGTGGGGGAGAAGTATGAAAGAATTCTTTAAAAATCGACCGTAATCATGAAACTTGTTAGAATAATTCATCTAGACTCTTCATAAAAGTTTCCCTCAAATGTATTATATAATTATACCTACGCCATAAAAACAAATGGTCGAAGAAAATGTTTTATAAATTGCATTAATTTTATTCCTTAATGTGCAGCACCCGGTTAGAAATATTTTTCAGCGTTTACTCATTAATGTCAAGATATCTGATAAAATCTCAATCATTTACGGAACAAATGGTTGCGTTTTCAGTGAACGAAAACCCTTGGGTGTTTTAAAGCTCGTAAATAAAACTTGGGCATATGAATTTTTAAACTTCATTATGTAGCTATTATAAACGTAGAAGAATCGAAGTAGCACTTCCATTTACATAAACATTGAAGCCGAGTATAAAAACCAGATTTGAGTAAAATTTTAAACGTCATTGGTGTGCTTTTTTAAGATAACTTCCGGCGTCGATGATATGATTTCGAAAATCTTGCGAAGATCGAGTTTCACAACATAGTCCTATTAAATAAGTAAATAGAGCTGCGACTGGCCAACAATAAACAATAACCCGTGATAACGGCAGGTGCCTCGTGACGTCGTTGCACCACCGCAGGGCAGCCCCCTAGTTTTTTCGTTGAAGTACAAATCGCCAAAAGGTGCGTAACCATAACGAAAAACTATGAAAAAGTTGCGGAAGGCTCATCCTCAGCGGGTTACGACAGATCGAAAGCATTTTTTTACATTCCAACAATGTGCATCATTCGTAGAGTAGCGCTTAGGAAAGAACTCTAGGGATACGTAGGGAAGCAAAGCACCCTTATTGGCCGATCCTCAGGCAGAGGAGCTCCCGATCATCCGTGGCTGTTCTTCTTCTATCCCTCCCTCCCTATCTCCCTCTCTCCCATCTGCCACACGCGGCAATTAGAGCATGGGAGGGTGGCTCGGGTGCAGGTCGCTCTAGTCAAGCCGAAGACGCAGAGAAAGGAAGCAGACGACACACCAGGGAGAAGATGAGGACATTCGACGGACAGAGCACTAAAGGCATTTGGATAATACTGTGTTGAGGCGAGGGTGCGGCGGAAGTGAAAATACGGCAAATGAGCACTGCATTTAACATCTGTGAGATTTATTATAGTGTGTACACGTTTCATTTCTATCAATCTGGCGACGCAGTTGCGTACTATTCTTTTAAAAGCTGGGGCGCTCGTTTTCAAATCGTGTGATTTGGGGATGCATAACATTAAGGATAAGAAATTAATGTCGCTTGAGAATTCACAAAGACTCTCACTGACCAACTATGACGTCATGAAAAATAGAAATAGTGTTAACTACCAATAAAGATCTTTATTAAAGTAATGCTTCTTATTCCTGTTTTAAAAAATCCTGTGGTTTAACCATAGAGCAGCATTTCTCAACTTGTGGGATCCAAAGTTATCTAGGCGAGACACGAAGTTTGGAAAATAATTGTTATAAAACCTTTTCTCAACAAAATTACTGCAATATTTAAGGTCCTTAATAATTTCTGTGAATGCGTTGGACTTAAGTACCCATTTCTAGGAAAAGATGGGGTTTGGTTTTTATCATAGTGGGATTTTGACAAAATGGTTGGTGGGATGCAAGACGTAAAAGGTTGAGAACCGCAGTCATATTGGATTAGGCATTTGAAGGCATCTAATGAGAAATAGGACATGATGAGTTTTTGTCTTGTATGATGATTATGGTATGATATAATACGATATTTTACGCTGTTATTCTATTCATTCATTTCCTGTGTAAATTCCAATGTTTACAATATTTTATGGCGAACAGCTAAATTCTAAGAAATTTTTATGTAGAATAGAAACTGAAAATTGTTGAAATGCACATTTTCCCACTGAATTAATAGTTATATTTTCTCAATAAATGCATTCAAGAACTGATGGAGAGAGGGATCAAACCTCCAAGCCAATATAGTCATTGTTCCTCTTCTTTTATCCAGATATCATCCAGTCCTAAATTATTCAAATAATTGTCTTCAATGGCATATAAACGGAAAATTTGTTGTGAAGGACATCCAATATTATTCCTTCTAATATAATTGAGCTATACTACTCTATTTCATTTAAATTATTGGACATCCAAAATTGAAATGTCTTACAATCTTAAAAAAATAAGTTTTGCTTACAATTTTGTTCAACTAAGCAAAACAAAGTTTAGTACAAAATGAGTTTGGTAGGAAAACTTGAAATTGAAATAATTGTCAACTTTTATATATTAGCCAAATTATGAAAAATAAAAGCCAAAATAAAGTTTTTAAATATGTATATATTATTTCTGAACTCATATTATTCTAGTTAAATTTGATGTAAATGAAAACTTTCTTATTTTCAGAAACTATAATCATAACACTCCATAGTGCAAAAATACTTCAAGATGACAGAAGGAACAAGAGAGGGATTGCAAATCTTATATGATGACACTCTGTCAACATCAAAACCAAATGATCATTTGCAACCTATCATATCAACAACAATAACAAAACACTTCAACTGGCTGGATTATGCAGTATTTTCAACAATGCTCATGCTTTCAGCATTTATTGGTATCTATTTTGCTTTTTTTGCAAAACACAAGCAAAATACCACATCTCAGTATTTAATGGGAGGACGGTCAATGGGAATTCTACCCATTTCTATGTCACTCATTGCAAGGTAAATAAATATAATTACTCTCAGATTTGCAGTGTATGACAGTTTAAATGATTTTTGGATAAGAGAAAAATAAGTTTACTTTTATTATATCAATGATAATTATTTATATAAAATATATGCATATGACATTTAAGACAAAAAATTATTTCCAAAGCCATATTTTTTGGTGATAGAAGTTTTCATGATAAATATCTGAAAAATCAAATACACCTTTTGTTTGTATCATAATTTAAAATGAAGTAAAATATACAACTCTACTCAATTATACGATTATGAAATTAAAACTAGATATTTTATGTGCAATTAAAGCTAATATTAGTATACTTCACAGAGCACTTTAATTGAAAATCCATGATTGTATACTTAACTAATGAGTGAAAAATCAAAATAATTTCCAATATACATTTTTGTAAATTCTCCAATAAATTTATTAGCCAATTGTTTATATCCTAATGACTTCACAGTTACATTTCAGGGATAGCTCTGCTTGGACTGCCTGCAGAGATTTACACTTTTGGGACACAATACTGGGTTATCATTTTTTCAGAGTTGTTTGTGAGCATTACAATGGTAGTTGCTTTCATTCCAGTATTTTATGAATTAAAAATCACCTCATCATATGAGGTAAGCATAATGAGAAACCCATAATTTTATGCTCATTTATGTCATGTATCAATAGATGTGGACCATTTCAATTTTTTATAATAGGAAACTTTTATTTCAGCATTGCCATATTATCAAGCATCTATGTTGCTAATAGATTATGCAGCAAGAGACTACATACTGCTTATTGAAATTACATTAAGCTACACAAATCATTTGATCGATTTGTTGATAGAAGACGAATTATAATATGTCCTGGATGCTTATCTATTAAATGTAATCTCACTTGCAAATCAATTTGAACTACATTTAGAAATCTTAATTTCCTAATGATTGAGGTAACAATATTCTGCATCAGCTGTCAGCAAATGCATATATTACATCAAGATTAACAAATGTCTGATTAAATAAACTTCTTAAATTTATTGAGGATTATCATATAACCCAGAGAATAAGTTGTCCTTTAAAGCAAAAAAAATCTTTAAAAAACTAGAGTTGACTTGTAAGTAGAGTGAAATATGCAAACCTTGAATTCTGGGTGAATGATGTAGAATAGTGCTTGAATGAGGCTAATCCTCTGGTGCAGGTGATCGCCATATTGAATAGCTGTTGCGGTGTTTAGAATTTATTTAGCAGACTCTGAAATTCTCTCAAGGCAGAACAGTTCTTGGATGTTTTAGTAAATTCTATGACTTTTAACTTAAAACCAGCTTCATATTTCATCCTTTCCTCAGGTGAAGCCATGACGAGCATGCTTATTTGTGCTCAGTAACACAAGGCGATGTAACACATGTCATATGAACACTGGGGATTACCCACATATTTTCCAATGAACAAATAACTGAGATGTTAATATTTGTGTTTTAATCAAAGATTTGAGTGCATGAGATCTGGATTTTGTCTGAAAAATGTTTTTAAATAATTATAAAATGAAAGACAAAGATTGACTTATATGGCAAGTACCTATACACCTGGTGATGTTATTCTTTTAGGAGACTTCAATCTCTCTATTGAATGATCATCACCAGTCAATGGCATTTGCTTAAATAATAACAGCGAATTCTTTTCTCAACATTTCATCAATGGTCTCGGTCTTGGACAGTATAATACTCACAAAACCAGACAGTTGGCCACCCTGGACCATGTTTTTTCTTCCATTCCCATTGAAACCCTTTCACCTGGCCAAAATATCTTCTCTTCCAACCATGAGTCCTTTGAGTTAGAGGTATGTCTCAGCTGGAGGGCACTTCCTAGAATGAAAGCTCCAACTTCACCCCCTAGGTTCCCACCAAACTGGAAAAAGACAGATTGGACAGCGGTTAATCATCCCCTCTCCCTACTCCCCTCTGTTAGAGTCTGGAACCATCAATGAGTCCCTCTCCTTATTTTACAACTGGGGTTTGGTTGCAGTGAAGGATTTGTTCCACATTATTTCCTAAGTTCTCACAAATTCCCTTTATGGGTCAAGGGTGACACTGTGCTTGGCATCAAGAATAAACATAGTGCATGGTCTCTGTATAAAATGTTTCCAAACCTGCACACAATGAATGTGCTCAAAATCCTGAGACGACATGTTAAATTCTTACTAAAAAGAGACTACAAGAGCCATATAGAGGCAATTTCCTCAGAGTCCGCAACAAACCTAAAACATTTCTGGACATTGATGAACTCTTGCTGCATAATTGGAAATTTACCAGAAATAGTGACTTTTGAAACAAAGGTCGCCTGTGGACAGCTCAGAGCGAAACTTTTCCGTGATTTCTTTCAATCTGCATTTTCTGTTCCTAATGCTTCTTGTGACCCCTCTGTAAACATCAGCTGTGTGTGTCCTTTTTCTCTTGCATCTATTTCCACTACTTGCAATGAATGTTTTTATTTCTTAAATTCTCTTTCTCCTCACCGTGCTACAGGTTTTGACAGAGTTGGTGCTATATACTTAAAAAACACTACCCAATCCTTAGGCAAACCATTATCAATCATCTAAAACAGATGCTACTCAGCTGGTTATTTCCCCTCGCTTTGGAAATTGGCAAATGTTCTCCCTCTATAAATCCGGTGACAGAAATTCTGTTAAGTCCTACCATCTACTCCCTGATCTTACAATGATTTGTTAGCACATCATATCTTTTTAGACTTGCAGACTTCACCATACCCTATCTTTTTTGACCCAGCATGGTTTTCTGCCATACTGCTATTGCCTCACTTCACTTCAGCACCATGCTATAGTTGCAATAAAGAGAAGTTCTCAGCTAGATATTTGCTTTTTAAACCTTGCAAAAGCATTTGATTCCCTCAAGCACAGACTACTACTTCATAAACTCCAGAACTGTTACAGCCACCATGGTCATTTCCTTTCCCTCGTTCAAAACTTTCTTTCAAACAGAACTCAAAGAATCATCCTATCTGGTTACTCCTCTTCTTGGTCTCTTGTTCTCTCTGGTGTCCCACACAGAAGTGCTCTTAGACCTTATCTATTTACTTTATACATGGACGATCTTTCCAAAACTATCTCTAACGACTGCCAGTTGCTACTTTTTGCTGACGACTGCAAAATATTTAAGTGCATTGACTCCTCCCAGAACTGCTTAAATTTACAATTAGCATTAGACAGTGCGTCTCACTGGTGTTCCTTATGGAGACTAAAGCCAAATCTGGAGAAGTGCAATGTAATCTCCATTTCCCTAAAAAAGTATGCAATTAACAATGAATACAATATCATAGGACTTCCCATTCAGAGAGTTGAATGTGAAAAGGACTGACGTGTTTTCATTGATTCCAAGTAAAACTTTAGGCAGCACATCAACGCTGTTAGAAATAAGGCCATAATGCGCTTAGGGATGCTGCACAGATTTACTGATATCAAAGATCCCATTCCTCTCCGCACCTATTTTTGTAGCTAAGTGCTCCAGCTCCTGATGTACTGCTCACCAATTTGGACCATCAAATCTTTCTCTCCTTGACCATGTTCTCAACTTTTTCACACAAATTGTTAAAATTCATGTCCCTGCTCTTCACAACTCCTCTAAAATGCAAATTTTAGCCTCTCTTAATCTTCATACTCTTCATTTTCTATGAACTTTTTCCGATATTACCTTCATCTATAATCTTTTGAATGACAAAATTGATTGTCCTTTACTGCTTTCTTTACTTAATTTCAGATTGCCATCTAGAATAGCCCACCTTTCTGTCCCCTTTTCTGTAAACACTACACATCTGTCTCTCATAAAACATTCCCTTTTCTTCCATGTTCCACTCTTACTATACTCTTTCCACCAACAACAATATTGACCCCTTTCATATGCTTCTCAGAACTGTTCTCAACATTACCTCAAGTTCCGAATAAAGGTAGTATCTACCTATTCACTATTTCTCATAAACTTTCCTCCTGTTTAGTTTATTGGCATTTCTTCTGCTCTGTTATTATTATTTCACTGTTGTTTTTGTCTTTGTAGCTTCATTATATTATTGTGCTTTGTTAATATTCTTATTGTGTTATTTTATTTATTCAACATTAATTGCTCAACTGTAATTGGCCTCGTACTGTAAGCTGATTGCTTATTAATAAATAAATAAACATGCATTTTCCAGCCACAAAACCAAGGTCGACTAAAATGTTGTGATATATGGTACTTATGCCTCCTTTAAAGATTTTGCTTAAAAACAACACTTATCTCATAGGGAATACGAAAAAGTCTTTTTATGAGCTACCTAAATAAATAATAATTTAAAAAAATATCATTGATTTGATTTGACAATTACAAAAGTTGTTTATTATATAAGAGGAGATAGTACTTCAGTTTTTTTGTTCTTTTGTTGCATTTCATGGTATAATAGCCAAGGGGTTATGCAAACCTGATTGAGTTTAGTGCTTACAGTTGAGATCTAGGAAGGGCTTGCGATGTCTTTAACAAAACTACTGAATCATTTGATGCAGAAAAGACCTTATCTATGATTTAAAGGAGTTAATTAGTTGATTTGTGTAATGGTGAGAATACATAGATCCTTTCATTTGATAAATAATATGTTATAGTCATTAATTAAAGAATTATAATAATTTAAACAAGAATTTTTTTTATTGATTTAAGTTTTTAGAAGAATTAGAAGGTTAAAAAAATACAAGAATTACATAGTCATAACACATTTCAAATAATTACATCTTTGAGATTTATGGTGATAAATCTTTAATTGAAAATTGGTTTGATTTGAATGTTATTTTTTAATTAGATTTATATTAAATGAAAAATAATAATGCCACATTTTCATGTCTGCTCCACTAAAAGTAAATTTGAATTTCCCGAAATATTTATAAAATTAAAATAAATAAAATTTAAATTAAAAGAGTATACTTATCTCCAAATACCCTTTCATTTCAGTATCTGAAATGGCGTTTCAACACAAGTGTTCGACTGCTTGGTTCAGCAATTTTCATCACCAAAATGGTAAATACCTTCAGGAACTTTTGGGTCACACCTTATAGCACTCTAAAATACTCATATAAGGCAAAGCTCAGAAATGCACATCAAGCAACAAATTAATGCATTAACTATGAAGCATGCACTAATGAAACATAGAAATATGATATTTCACTGCCATGATTATTATTATTATTATTATTTATTTTTAATTCCATAAAAATTGCATACACAAAGCATGTACAATCATCAGGAGCCGTCATAAAAGACATTCACAACACATATATACTATGAAAGTTACATATCAAAACCAAACATGCAAAATATAGAATATAAGTACATAGTTACATATGCTACAATTTCTTCCTGTTGCAGATAATGTGTAAAAAGCACTGTCTATGTTTCATATTATATCATCATGCAAGTAACCTTCATCAGAAATAGTTCTAATAGTTCATATATATTTGAAAGGAAGCAAACATATTAAAACTACAATCTCAAAATACAGCAATATTTAAATATAAAACAAATAAATTACATGTTAGAGTTTCTTCCTGTTACATGTTTTTGGAGTAGCATACATCAATAAATTCTTCCACTGAGTAAAAAGCATTCTCCAGTAGAAATTTGTACATTTTGTTCTTAAAGTCTTTTTCTGATCTGCTAGACTTAAGGTTGGGAGGTAAAATATTGAACCATTGAATACCTTTATATTTGGGTAGGCTTTCATACAATTTTAGTCTATGTTGGATAAGACGGTAAAAAGAATTGCCTCTAGTGAAGTGTTCATGGACATCTTTATTAGATATTATATCATCCAAAGTAGTTAAATATAGCAATGTCCTATATATTACAATGGAGGGGAGTGTCAGTAGTTTAAGGTCAACAAAAGCCTGCCTACATGTTTGTTTCAGGGGTAAGTTTGCTATATAGCATATTGCTTTCTTTTGTAAAATGAAAAGCTTCTGTAAATTTGTTTTACTAGTGTGCCCCCATAATTCAATTCCATAGACAAGGTATGGGTAAATCAGTCCAAAATAAGCAGTTTTCATAACTCCTTGTGTACAGCGATATTTTAGGTTCCTTAAGATGTAAAGATTTCTGCTAATTTTATGCAATATTTCATCTATATGGTAATTCCAGCTTAGTTTTTCATCAATAATTAAACCAAGAAATTTTGTGCAGTGGTTTTTCATTATCATGATATCTCCTACAAAGTAGCTATTTTCTGAGTCATATAAGCATGGGGAGAATTCTATAAAGCATGATTTTTCAGTGTTTATTGTGAGAAGGTTTTCATTATAATATTGTGCAATGCTGTTTAAGACAACATTTCCCTTTATTTCCAGTTGAGAGTACAGCTTATCAGCTATTGTGATAGAAGTATCATCCGCATACAAAATTATAGTCCCATCATTAATAACAGATTGGATGTCATGTCTGTAGTTTTCTTACCTGCATTCGGTTTGTTAAGTAAGATTTGATGAGACTATGGGGTTGACCTCTTATTCCAAAATTTTCTAGTTTTTCAAGTAGTATGTCAAAATTTATGCAGTCAAAAGCTTTTGATAGATCCAAGAAGATACCAGTGGAGTTATTTCCTTGATCAATATTGCTGATAATTTTTTCCAGAAAGGTGATTGCCGCAGTAGTGGTAGATTTGCCCTTTATGAATCCATGTTGGGTGTTACGGATTATGTTATGCCGTTTGAGGAAAGGTGTGAGTCTATTCAGCAGTATTTTTTCAAATATTTTGGAAAAACATGATATCAGAGATATGGGCCTGTAGTTCGCTACATCCCTTTTGTCACCCTTTTTATAAATTGGATGAATTACAGATATTTTGAGAGCATTTGGAAAGATTCCTTCCTCAAAGGCTTTGTTAATGGTGTTAGATAAAGGAGAGGCAATGGATGATGCACATGCTTTTATGGCAGTAATAGGAATACCATCATATCCTGCAGAATTTTTTGCTTTCATGTTTTTAATTATGCTTTTGACCTCTGTGTCATTAGTTGGGAAGAGGTAGATACTTTGAGCAACTCTATTATTCAAAAAATGTTTATCCCTTGAAGTGTTAGGTAGTTTTTTGGATATTTTTGCAGCCATTGTGTTGAAAAAACTATTGAAATAATTTGCAATTTCCATTGGATCTTTGATGGTGGCTTTATTGATACATATTTCAGTGAGGGAGGAAGTTGGTGTTTCCTTTCCTCTGGCCTGGTTAATAATATTCCATGTACTTTTACTAATATTATTCGAGTTTAGGATATAGGCATCATTGTATTTCTTTGTAGTTGTTAACACTAAATTATCATAAAACTTTTTGTAATTTGAAAATTCATGTTTACTATTAATGTCTCTATTTGATAAATATATTTGTTCAAGATGGCAAAGCTCTGCCCTGGCTTTTCTGATTGAAGCATCAATCCAGTTACTTTTTTTGTTATTTTATTCCATTTTTTTACAGTTGTGATGGGGCAACTGAGGTTGAACCAGTAGGAGAAGGTTTCAATGAGGTTATTATATTTGTCATCTGCTGTATTATTGAGTGTCACACCAGACCATTCTTCATTCATTGTTAAATTTTGAAGGCGCATTAGGTTTTCTTTCTTACAGTTATGCACTTTAAATGGTATGTAATGTGGTGGGCTTACTAAATTTTGATATAAGTTTATGCTAATTTTTATAGCTAAATGATCAGATAGTGAGGAATGAATTACTAGAGAGGTGAATGCAGAAGGATTTAGATCAGTTAAAATATTATCTATACAGGTAGTTGTGGTATTTGTTATCCTTGTAGGTGAAGATATGGTATGTTTTAAGCCCAATAGTTCAATAAATGAGATAAATTTTTTACTGTTTCTTGTATTTTCCAATATATTCACATTAAAGTCACCAATAATAATCAATTTACTCTTTAATTTTGGCTGCATGTTTTCGATTATTTGTGTTACTTGGTTCAGGCAGAGATCAATATTACCACTAGGGGGGCGATATATTCCTAGGATATACATTGTATTATTATTTCTTGGGGTGAGTTTTATGCCTGTAATTTCAATGTTTTCCTGGTCTGAAAATCTATCCAGTTCTAAGTTGTCTATATGAATTTGCAATTTACTATTGACAAGTATTATAACACCTCCACCTTTTTTTCCTTTTCTGCAGCTGACTGCACCTAATTTCATTTTGGACAATATGTTACGATGTGTTTGTTCTAGTTTTAACCCATGTTCACTGAGTACCAAAATATCAGGGGTTTCTTCTTCAATAAAAACCTCGAGCTGATCAATTTTATTGCCCATACCTTGGATGTTTTGATGTATTACATTTAGTCACTTTGATTTGGCTTTGGAGATCCCATCCATGCTTCTTGTTGTGATTCCTGTTGAGGGTTGGGCTGGGATCAATACACCAGCTTGGCCTCGAGTAATCGTTTTAGGAGCCTGATTACAGGTGGGATTGTGGCTGGGATTAGGTGGCAAAATTGGAAGAGGATTTTTATCGGAACTTTCACTTGGGTTGCTATCACAATAAATAGCACTGGCTGAAGAATCATAATGAGCACTTGCTGTATTCTGACAGGGGACACACAATGGTGAGGGTGGGTCACTTAGTTCAGATTTGCTAATTTCACTCTTCCTCCAACTGGTGAAGGAAAACCTACTAACACATGCACCTTCTGGCCAGTTTTCACTTTTATTCAGATCTGATAAGAGAGAGAGATCAGCACTGATTTTAAAGGAAGCACTCTGACTGCTGTATATGTCAAGTTTTTCGCATGTAAAATTATCGTTATTATATCTCTTTGAAAGAAAGTTTATAATATTATCACATGTAACATTCACATTAACTCGTCCCAGATAGAGCCAGGCACGTTTAGGGATTGCTGTAAAACTGTTTTTTTCCTTGCTGGAGCCGAATATTAAGTGTTTTACTTGCTTACCTCGTTTTGCTATGCCAGGACCGCGTTTCGATAAACTCGTACTCTCCTTAATGGAGACTTCTGATGGACATTCGTGATGAGAGTTTTCATGTAGGCTGTCGGCATATTTACTTATGGTTTTGTTCCTTTTTTGTAGCTCACCTTTATAAAACCATCGTCACTATGAGAAATATTTTTGTCGGAATTCTCTGTCGCATTTAGGGTATCAGTTGGAAATTTTGACGGTTGCAGGTTAGTTCCACCAGAGAACACAATGGCATACTTAGCAGATGGGTTGGGGGCTGATTCCGCATTAATATCTGCCGTGACTACATTACTTGGGATAACTTCTCATTCAATGAGCGCATTGCTCAATTTGTTTTTAATTGAATTACTACATACTTGCTTGGACTCCACAAGCGCCAGTCTTTCTTCCAGGCAGAGTAAGTTCCTGATAATAAAATAAAAAACGGCCGGAGAGGAATTTTCGATGCCAGGTCGCGCGGTGTTTAGGTTCACTGATGAGCAACAGGTTTCACACATCCAGAAAATCGATTTATGACCCTGGATTACGTTAGATTCTATTTCTGTAAGATTGGAGCACTTTAGGTGGTAATATCCCATGCATCTACCGGCACATGGTAATATAAACTCGTCTTGAAGAGGATTTTTGCACGAGCGACATGACGTCGTGTTTACTATTTCCGCCATCTTGAAACAAAATTCATGATATCTCCTACAAAGTAACTATTTTCTGAGTCATATAAACATGGGGAGAATTCTATAAAGCATTATTTTTCAGTGTTTATTGTGAGAAAGTTTTCATTATAATGTTGTGCAATGCTGTTTAACACTCTCCCAGCCTAAACGTTTGAAAGCGTTGGAGATCAAATGACCACTTCTGCTCGAAAGCATCCGTCTTTTTTTTATTCCTATTACCCTCTGTAGGTGTGCTTCATTACTGCAGGTAACATGAAGTGATGCACATAATATGTAATTTTGTAAAATAATCGGGTCAAAATTGGCTGATCGAGGTATTTAAATTAGGCCGGGAAAGGGTTAAGACAACATTTCCCATTATTTCCAGTTGAGAGTACAGCTTTTCAGCTATTCTGATAGAAGTATCATCAGCATACAAAATTATTGTCCCATCATTGATAACAGATTGAATGTTGTTTATATGTAATAAGGAGGAAGGGTCCAAGAATTGAACCTTGAGGAACTCCATTGGTAGCAGTGAGATTAGATGACATAATATGTCCCTGGGGTGTCTGTAGCTTTACTACATGCATTTGGTTTTTTAAGTAAGATTTAATAAGACTATGGGGCTTGACCACTTCTTCCAAAATTTTCTATTTTGTCAAGGAGTATGTCAAAATTTATGCAGTCAAAAGCTTTTGACAGATTCAGGAAGATACCAATGGAATTGTTTCCTTGGTCAATATTGCTGATGATTTTTTCCAGAAAGGTGATTGCTTCAGTAGTGGTAGATTTGCCCATTATGAATCCATGTTGGGTGTTACAGATTATGTTATGGCATTTGAGGAAGGATGTGAGTCTATTCAGCAGTATTATTTCAAATATCAATAGATGAGCAATCCAGTTTTTATGATTTATGTATGGGTTAGCAATTTAAATTTGTACATTATGCTAACAGCTCCTAGATCCATGCTAAAACTATTTTAGAAAAATGTTAACTTATAACTTAGTTACAAAGTTACCTTATTACCCTTTTAACATGGCAATAGTTATTATATAGCAGATGTAAGTATTGATAGTTTTGTGAAACATTTTTGTTATAGGCCCAGGACATCTTTATTTTCTTTTTCTTCTACTTATGGAATTCTAAAAAGTATCAAATTCTTCAGTTTATTACATTTATACAATGCTTTGCACAAAATGCAATTGAATCATAAACAGTGAGTAAGTAATTTTGCATTATGACACCTGAGAGCAATGGCCACTCTTTCTAGCTCTTACAATGACACTAATTAAGCCAAATCTGTTCTTATGCATGTTTTATAACTGCAGTACATTGTTATCTTTAGCCTGTAAAATGGATGTCAGTTTTAGGCAACTTTTTCACAGAAAAATGCAGTCTTATGTGTACAAAAGAATGTACTGTGTACCACCCTAAATGACAATGCAAAATCTTTTTATACTTATTTATTACTATATATATATATATATATATATATATATATATATATATATATATATATTAAATGTAAGTCACAAGCCATAAAACTGGAAATGAAAGTCAAGTTATGGTGTTCTGCTTACTTTAAATTAGAAAAATGTTAGCATTGTGGTCAGTAACATTGTTTTTGCTGTAAAATGAAAATTTTTGTTTGACTTAAAACCTGTAGCACTTTCATAAAATTTAATGTTACTTAATAATTAATAATCATAAAAAATTGTATTATAAATATTTCTACCAAATTTTTCATTTGTATTTTTATAAATTTCAGATGCTGTACATACCAATTGTTATTTATGTTCCAGCCTTAGCTTTCAGCCAAGGTAATTGACATGAAATACTAAACCACAGTAATAATAGCTGTTCATGTAGACAAAATTTAAATAAAGCATAAAAGGAAATAATCACCTTTAAAATTTAAGGATCCAGAATAACTTTAAACTATCTATAATATGCTAAACTTATATTATTACATTTCACTTGGTGGAATAATTTTGAATCTGATATACGAAAATTTGTCACTTGAGTAGCAAGGAAATATCATGCCTTTTGTCTTATCATTACAGTAACAGGATTTAATCTACACCTCATCACTCCCATTGTTTGTGTTGTATGCATATTCTATACTACATTGGTGAGTTGTGGCGCTACTTTTGAATTTGTGGAATAACATGGCAGACAACATTTTTCCTCAAATATTCACATTGAAATGACTCATAATTTTTCTACTATTACTCTTTTACAGTTATGTTTATCATTGGTAATCATGTTAATAAGCTATTTTTTAAAGGGAGGTCTTAAGGCGGTTGTATGGACAGATACACTGCAAACATTTGTTATGTTTGGTGGAGTGATCACAATACTTGTGATTGGAACAGTGAATGTAGGAGGGGTAAAAGAGGTCTGGCAAAGAAATATGGACAGTGAGAGGATTGAATTTTTCAAGTAAGTTAAAGTTAACAAGAGAAAATGTACAATTCAATTAAAACAGCATGTTTTTATTAGGATAAATTTAGAGATTGTTTCTTCATAACAAGAAAAACTATTACCTTCTATTAAAAATATGTTTAAAATATTTCCTGTCTAAAATTTTAATTTCATATAATACAGCAGGGAATGGATGAGAGATATTTTCAGGGAAATACTTGATCGGCCAAGGCATTTCATTCTAAATGGCCCTAGCATCTGACTGAATCAGCTGGCCCAATCAGCCAACTGGGCAATTGCCCAGTCTTTCTCTGGTTATTTTTCTATATTATTGAAAATGACTAAATTAGCAAGAATAGTTATATTAATATTTTCCAGCTTCTATTTAGCTATTCTCATAAAACTTTTATTTTGCTTTGAAGAGAAAAAAACATGAATTTCAAAAGAAATTTATCATGAGGTCATGTCATTGAGTAGGATTTTATAGCCAATGATCAATGTTTGTCCAAGTCTATAAAATAGTAGGCTCACAACATGTGGGCCATGCTAGTAATTAAACAAGATTGGAAAGGTGTACTCCATGTCAGAGTACACAGAGTTTCCAAATGCGTTCTTTGAGATTTCACGTTCTGAATATTTTTGCTCAGGTGAGTATTTAACAAGAAGCTAGCAAGGTATGTTATAAAATACATGTAAGTCTTTATGTAAAGTTGTCATTATTATTTTGCGATTTTAAACAAAATTGGAATCGGTTGACAAATTTTAGTAAAACTCCCCAATAGCAAATTTCAACAAAATACGTCCAGCGGTTCCCAAGTTGAAAGGGGAACATTGTAAACATGTAGGTCTTCATGTAAAGTAGTCATAATTGTTATCTGATTTAAATTAAAATTGGAATTGATCGACCAATTTTACTCAAACTCCCCAATACCAAATTTCATCTAAATACCTCCTGCGGTTCCAAGAGTTGAAACAAAGGAGCATTGTAGGTCTTTATGTAAAGGGGTCATAATTATCATCTGATTTTAAACAAAATTGGAATTGGTCGAAAAATGTCAGCAAAACTACCAAATATCAAATTTCATCAAAATACGTCCAGCGGTTCCAGACTTGAAACAAAGGAACATTGTAAACCACATGTAGGTCTTCATGTAAAGTGATCGTAATTGTTGTCCGATTTTAACCAAGATTGGAATCGATTGACCAATTTTAGCAAAACTCCCCAATACCAAAGTTCATTTAAATACATCCAGCAGTTCCCGAGTTTTAAGATGTGGACGGACGGACGGAAACAACCTACCCAATTTGCATTCACTTTGTGCAAAGAACGCATAAAAAAGTTTAAAACTAGAAGTAACTATTTCCCATGATAGGCTGAAAAGCTGAAAATATCTCTATGGATCTTTCTGGGGTAAAATATTCCGGAGGTAAAATAGTCCCCCAATCGGATCTCCGGGTGGGGACAACCCTAGGGGATGCACAGAGGAAATTTAACATTAATAGGAAAGCAAGTGGTGAGAAATTAAGAATAGGCACATGGAATGTTAGGACTATGAATTCAGGGGGTAAACTAGAGAACTTAAAAAGGGAAATGAGAAGGAATAATGTAGGTATAGTAGGTCTTAGTGAAGTTCGGTGGGAAGGAGAAGGCGAGATAAATTCAGACGAATTTAAGATTATTTACTCGGGAGGGGAGAAAAAGGAAAGGGGAGTGGGGATTATAATGAGAAAAGAGATAGCTGAAAGAATTAGCAAGGTAGTGACAGTTAATGATAGATTAATAGCCGTAAAACTTCAGATGGAGCCAGTGGAAATGCTTATAATTCAAGTGTATATGCCAACGACTAATGCTGGCGACGACGAAGTAGATGAAATGTATGAACAGATTATGGAGATATTGGAGGAGGAGGCAAAAGGAAGTATCACCACCATAGTAATGGGAGACTGGAACAGTGTAGTCGGAGAGGGACAGGAAGATAACATAGTGGGAAAATATGGACTAGGGAAGAGAAATGAAAGAGGGGATAAACTTGTGGAATTCTGCCATAGAAATAGATTAATTGTAACTAATACATGGTTTAAGCATCACCAGCGGAGACTTTACACATGGAGAAGCCCAGGAGACGAGAGACGATACCAGATAGATTACATACTAGTCAATGAAAGATTTAGAAATAGCATTAAAAATGTGAAAACACTACCAGGGGCAGATATCGATTCTGACCACAACCTTTTGGTGGCAAATATACAATGTAGACTGAAGAGCGTTAAGAGAAACATAAGAGTTAACAAGAAATGGAACTTAGAGGAACTCCTTAAAAACAAGGAGGCTATCATGACTGAGCTGGAGGAAAGGTTGGGGGAGAGAGCTGAAGAAAATAGGAAGAATGTAGATGAGGAGTGGAGATACATCCATAGCAACATTAAAGATGTAATGGAAAAGAAGGTAGGAAAGATAACGGGTGAAAGAAACAAAAAACCCTGGATCACAGCAGCCATGCTGCAAAAAATGGAAGAGTGGAGAAAGTGGAAGAACATAAACACTGAAGAAGGCCAAAGAAAGTACAAGGAGTTAAATAATGCTTTAAGAAGGGAAACAGATAAAGCCAGAGAACAGTGGATAAATGAGAAATGCGAGGAGATTGTCGAGTGTGAAAGAATTTGTAGAACAGACCTCATGTATAGCAAAGCAAGAGAACTATTCAAGAAAAAAGCAAGAAAGATAGGACGTAAAGGAATCATGAACAAAAGTGGTAAAATAGTATCGGAGCCAGACAATGTAAAGAATGTCTGGAAAGAATACATTGAGGTTCTGTATGACAAAGAAGGAAAGCCAAGAAATATTGAATTAAATGAAAAAGAGGATGTGGAAGAAGATCAGCTAGGACCAAGTATTCTCGAGTATGAAGTTAAAAGAGTAATTGATGACATGAAAAGAAGAAAGGCTGTTGGGAGTGATGATATACCCGTGGACGTTCTTAAGGTTTTGGGGTCTAAAGCAGTTAAGCAACTCACAAAATTTTTTAACCAAGTATATGATACTGGCATATGGCCTGAAGATTTTTTAGATGTTGTGATGGTACCACTGGAGAAAAAGAACAATGCAAAATGTTGTAAGGATTACAGAACTATTAGTTTAATTTCTCATACAGCTAAAGTTCTAACCAGAATAATAACCAAAAGAATTGAATGTAAAATAGAAAAGGAGCTGCAAGATAATCAGTTTGGTTTTAGAAGAGGAAGGGGGACTAGAGATGCTATAGGATGTATGAGGATCATGATAGAAAGAGCGCTAGAAGTCAATAAAGATATGTATTTTTGTTTTGTAGATTGGGAGAAAGCTTTTGACCGAGTGAAATGGGATAAGATGCTGGGTATTTTAAACAAAATAGGAATAGATTGGAAAGATAAAAGACTGCTTAAAAACCTTTACTTTGATCAAAAGATTAGAGTCAGGGTTGAAGGAGAAGAAACAGAAAGTACTTCAATAGGGAGGGGAGTGAGGCAGGGTTGTCCTATTTCACCAGCGATATTTAATATTTATGCAGAAACAATAACAGAAGAAGCGTTGATGGAAGAGAAAGGATTTAAGATAGGAGATGAAAGTATTACCACCATTAAATACGCAGATGATCAGGGCCTAATAGCAGAAGGCGAGAAAGAGCTTCAGAGGATGACAGACAGACTAGTTGAGGTTGGCCAACAATATGGAATGAAGATCAATACAGAAAAAACGAAAGTCATGGTGGTTTCAAAGGAACATAAAGAATTAAATATAATGGTAAATGGCCAAAAATTGGAACAAGTAAGTAGTTTCAAATATCTCGGCAGTATTTTAGCACAGGATGGAAGTAGTACACAGGACATCAAAAGTAGGATTGCAATGGCAAAAGCAGCATTTAACGAGAAGAAGGAGCTTCTCACAAGCAAGAAAATAAATTTAGAAACAAGGAAGAAATTAGCAAAATGCTATATATGGAGCATAGCTCTTTATGGTGCAGAGACGTGGACGGTAAGGAGAAAGGAGGAAAAATACATAGAAAGTTTTGAGATGTGGGTATGGAGAAGAATGATGAAAGTGAAATGGACAGAGAGGAAGAGAAACGAAGAAGTATTAGAAATGGTGGGAGAAGAAAGGATGCTGATAAAAACAATCAGGAAAAGAAAAGCAAATTGGATAGGGCACATATTGAGAAGACAGTGTTTACAAAGGACGATCTTAGAAGGAAAAATTAGTGGAAAAAGAGGAAGAGGGAGAAAAAGAATAGGAATATTAGATAATATAAAGCAGGGATATACTACTTATAGAGGTATAAAAGAGGCTTCTAGGGAGAGAGAGAAATGGAGGCAGCGATTCAGTTAAAACCTGTCTTCGGACAGAAGCATGATGATGATGATGATTGTCTTTTTATATCAGGTCACTGAGTTCTTTTGGTATCTCAGTGAAAAATTCAACTTTTTTAATTGGAACTCAACTGTGCTTGTCAATATGAGTCATTTATATATTTATGCTCTCATTTTCAAGTTCAAAAGTTAAAAATTGAACAGCTGATAAATAAGCGCACCAGGTTGTTAACAAGCATAAAAATGAGTGTTTTTGGAACATTATTCTTTCTAGCATGGATATGGATCCAAGGGTACGCCATACTTTCTGGTCAGTAACATTTGGAAACTACATCAGCTGGTTAGCTGCATGTGCAGTCAACCAATCAATGCTTCAGAGGTGTCTGGCAATGTCTTCACTAAGAAGAGCAACAATGTAAGTAAAGCCAATTTAGCATTTGTAATAGTCATTCTTTGGAATGAACTGATATACCCCAATATGACATATCAGTACTTCTCCCTTCCTAATAATTCTCCTAAAAATCTGATGTGGCCACCACATGACTTTCTCCATACCTGTAATATTTCTAAAAATTCCAAGTAGGTTGCATAATAATAAATATTTTAAGAAACTGTGAAAAAAATTTAGACTTCACAAAGAACAGAAATAAACTCAAACCATAGCCTTCTGATATTGGATATAGCCACAAAGCTCCAACAATTAAGAAAATAAAAAGGAGCATTACTAAGACAACTAAGTGTAAGATGTTTACAATAGTCGCCGGTAGGTGGTGTGGTTGTGGCTGCTAAAAAAATATAATTTTTTAAATATCTCTTAAACAATGCATTATATGAGAAAATGTTTCAAACAAAGGTTGTAGAAAATTAAATTTCCTACAACTTTTATTCCAATATGCTTTTACATCTATCAAATATTAAAGCAAATAAAACAGATAAGTGACAAAAGTAAACACCCACTTCCGGTTGACCAAAAACTAATCAACTCTTGTGACTTTCATAAAAATGTTAAATATAATATTATGCACTAACCTGATTAATAGTTTTTGAGTTAGAGCATCCACAAAAATACTGTCACATACATACACACATAGACATCATTGAGAAAATGGTCAAAACATATTCAGGGGATGTCAGAATTTGTATTTCCGTTGAAATCTCGAAATCGATTTTTTTCATAAAAACAATATACATACTACGTATGGAGAAAGTAATAATTTCAGAGGTGAAAACACTCATTTTATTTCATTTGTGTTTTACCATTGTTTATACCATATTCTTTTGGTCCTGTTGATTTTCTTACTATTCTAGTGCACTGAATTTTCACAAAAAGCAGTGACATTTTTCTCTTCAATTTTTAACATCTGCAACATTTAAACCAATTTCCAAGAAAAATTTAAAAGCAAGTTTATTTTTGTAATAATTTGACCAAATATTTAGTAAGAAAATAATTCCCAATCAACTTTGTATAAGTTTTTTGGTTGCAACATTTTAATATCCACATTTTCTCAAGATGTTTCCTCCAGCTACAGTTTAAAATGGTTCCAATGCAATGTCTCTTTTCAGTGTCACCATGATATTAGCCCTGGGCATTATAGCAATTGTCAGCCTCTGCTGTTACACTGGTCTTGTTATCTATGCAAATTTTCATGACTGTGATCCTATTCTAAGAGGGGTAAATATGAAAATATTCACTCATTTCCTCTTTCAATTTATCAAAGTGCTATTATTAACACAATACAATTTCCATCACTGAGGATCATTCTGAACAATCAATTCTTATGAAATGTTTCAATAATATTGTTTCAGGCAATAAAAAAGCCAGACCAAGTCCTTCCCTTCCTGGTTATGGAAATGTCAGCAACAACTCCAGGTCTGCCTGGTGTTTTCATATCTGGTGTATTTAGTGCAGCCCTAAGGTAATATTTATTAGTTACATAATCACCATAATAACCATCAGCACCTTTGAATTAAACAGCAAATATTTTACTATAAAGCCATATTTTACTAGCATTTCCTATTTTAAATTACCTGATAAAAAATTTATAGGTATGTATTATAATTATTGAAGTTACTTTTGCAAGCAATTTTCCGAGAATGGATATCATTGAAGTTTCAATAATGAGATTTTCCAATTAATAACTCTTATCAAAAGTAAAAGCTATGGTTTCACATGAGTTCACCATCTCAGAATGAATTTAATTAGACAAACATAATAATTTTTAATTTCAATGTGATTTCCTTTCATGTCATTCATCAGTATAGGATATCATTAATTGCATATAAAAGGAGTGAGAATTAAAATACTTATTCATCACTTAAATGTGTGTAAAGCCAAAAAAGAGGTTTATTTCTGCAGCCAAAAATGTCTCTAACCAGCCCAAAAAAGGCTTGAATTCAAGAAATGACAATTATTCACATCTTTAAAAATTAAGATTTAATTTTTTGCTATTTATAACACTGTCCCCAAATTTTATAAAAATGTCAGTATCTTAAAGTTATTTCAATGATGGGTAAAATTAAAGTGACGATCCCACACAAAGAAAAATCAATCATATTCTATGCTCCTTAATTTGTATCATGAAATTTTGAATAATAATAATAAGGGGCAATGGGCATAGTATGCATGACAATGAAACAAACTGCATTCAGTTTATTAAAACTTTGTACATACTATTTTCACATAAAAACAATGAACAATCGGTTTCGATGAGTGATTGTGATCATCAGGTGATAACGATCATTTATAAAGATGATGATCACTCATCAAAACCAGTTCTGCTTGTTTTTATGTTGAAATAGTACAAGGTTTTAATAAACAAAGTACAATTTGTTTCATTTTCATACAAATTACACCCATTCCCCTATTGTGGAGATTTGCCAATTATTGGCCCCATCAGTGAATTAATAACAATAAGTATTTATATTAACTGAATTCACTAATAATATTGATTAAATTATTTATGAAGGCACAATCAAATTTATACTATCCAGGCAATTTATTTTCCAAGTGCAATTTATAAAACTTACATTTATACAATTGTATTAGGCACAGCATATGAATGCAATTTTTCTGACTAAAACCTAGACTGAATATTTTTCTAGCTCTCCAGGGCTTGTGAAATGAGTCAGGACTAAAAATGTACTTTATTTCATCAACAGGAAAGGGTTTTTTAAAAACTAATTTTAAGTGAAAGGAATACATACTAATGTACATAAGCTACACCCTAAAGAAAATATTGAGATTGGAGATGAAAATGCTAAGAATATTCCTAAATGATGAGTCAAGGAATTAAGAAAATATATTTGCCATGAGATTAATTATTATAAATAGAATAATTGCTCTATGAGGTCCTTATATGTTCCATTTCAATCTCTTCCAGCACAATGTCCACAGGACTCAACTCTATGACAGGAGTGTTGTATGAAGACTTTGTGAAGCCTAGAGCAAGGTGGAACCATACAGAGAAAAAAGCAAGCCTTCTTCTCAAGGTTGCAGTGGTGATTATTGGAGCTATATGTGTTGGAATGGTGTTTCTGGTAGAAAAGCTTGGAACGCTAATACAGGCAGGAAGAGTTTTTTTTTCTATATATGCATTGATATTGACTTGGTGTCATTAAAACAATATTCCATAAAAAACTAAATCAAAATCTGCATTTTAAAAAACAAAATATATACATGATTACACACTGATATTTCTTTAAAAATATTTGAATGAAAATAGTGCTCTAATTTTAATTTTACTTTTGATAGGCTTCCAAAAGCATGGCAGCCATAACTGCTGGCCCTCTTCTTGGAATATTTTCCCTGGGATTATTTTTTCCATGTGCAAATTCTAAGGTATGAATGAAATTGTACAGTAAGACACGATTATTCTGATATTCAAGTGATTGTCAGGAACGTAAAGTAAATTTAAGCCAAATCAAATCCCCAAATATTAAACTTAATTAATTATATTTTAAAGTCTAAAGTTAAAAAAAGAACAGAACACAACATGAAGCTTATGTAAATACATGACACAAAATACATTTTGCACAATAATTTAATAACAGCATCAAGATATAAAATCAATTCCCCATTTAAAAGAATTTAAACTCGGCAACAATGTATTAATGCCTCTTTTTATAGAAATGGAAAATTAGGAAAATTCTTAATTTCCAATTATTTGGAATGGTTTTTAGTTCCCTTATCAGTAAAAGCAATTTTTTCTTGTAGTCACAATTAATTTCCAAAATATAGTATGCAATGCTCAAACCTTTTATAAATAAAAATTAAATACATTCTACACTCATTCTCATGATAATAAAATACAAAATGGAAGCACTCCTTCATATTACAGTACAGTATTTATTTTTTATTTTATTTTTTAATAAAAAAATGTCCCCGGATGCCAATTGCGCTATATCAAAATTGCACTAAACAAACATGCTAAACAGGGCATGACTGTACAGTCGAACAATTAATTATCAAATCAAGTTCATATGGAAAATAAAATTAAATATGAAAATATGTTATTTTATATATTTACCAACATTTATTCTTCTTTGTTTACAAATCTCACATAGTTTTCCTGTTACGTCTGGTCGGTCTGTGTGAGACGCCTCGATTTTTCTAGGTGCAAGGTTTATTTCCTTTATTCATTAAAATACGTAAATATGGACCGAATTTATCCGTTTTTGCTTTATTCGACGGCGAAAACTACAAAATATCTTATTCTTGCGCTGCTGAGATGTTACACGGAAGAATTTGACAGAAATATTCATATCTTTCCGAAATTTTGTGACCTTTTGGTACTCTTTCCGGATGTCGCCAAGGCGACCCGCATTGTTGTCACCGACTGAATTGGCATCTATTAAGCCTTCAAATAGACGAAAGAATTACGGTATTCGCTTCGCGGTTTTATGAAGCATCGAATTTATAGTTGTAACAACGTCAAACTTAATAGATTGCAACGTTAATAAGTGCAGATAATAATTATGTAATTATTCAGTAAACTGCGTGTGAATTGTAGGCATTTTAAATGATCGACCAAAAGAAAAAAATCTTCTTTTATTTTAATGCTGGAATATTACCTTTTTCGTAAGGGAGAAGCAATTAAAATTGCACATATAAATTATAAAAATAAACATGAAATTGAAAAATGGAAGAAATTTTACATGCAATGTAGTTTATAAGGAATTTTTAAAAAATAAACATAATAAGAATATTTACGGTGTTATTTAGTTATTGTTGTTTAAAATTTGTTTACATAATATATGTGCGTGATTAGATTTGAAGTAGGTATCTTTAAAATTAGCTATTTCATTGAAGGAAAGATAAGCGAAATTACTTTGCCATAAAACTTGATTTAATGGAAAAATACAATAATTATAATCGATTTTGAGCCGAAATATTGTATTATTTTATACTTACTCCCGTCATATTTGACGGACAAATTGGCTAGTTTAAATATAGCCTGTGTGATGACATTTTACTTTAGGTCATCGGAAATCGAGTTCCTGGTGAATAGATTTTTGATAGAGGAAGATTTTTTTACATAACTTTCATTGTTTTTGCTAAATTCAAGTGAATTTGTTTTCTACAACTCGCATGGAATTTGTAAATGGAATATTATATGTTCAGTTTTTGGACAATTCCAATTCAAGGAAAGCAGGTTTTATTTATTTATTTGGAAAATCCCAAAAACAACACAAGGCCAATTACATTGGACACATAACAACGAGGTAACAAGAATAAAACAAAAATAAAACTATCAAACAAAATAACTAAAACTCGAGCAATGAATACACAGAAGACATACATAGTACATCAGTCACACGAAATCAGGGTAAGGAGCGAATAGAAAGACAAATAAATCGGGAGAAAGGGGAAGGAAAATAGGCAACAAAACAAATCAAATATTAGGTTTAAATTGGAAGTTAGGAGACTTAGTGAAGGGCTCACAGTCAGTGAAGCGCTTCAGCAAACTATTACAAAGATCAGAAAGGCGATACAGAAAGGAGCATTTAGTGATTGAGAGGCGAGGGGTAGGGCCAGAGTTGCCAACTAAAATTTTTGAAAAGCACTAGCTGTACAGCCAAAATGCGCTAAATACGATTTAGAAAGCACCAAGAAAAGCATGGAATAATCATCAAGTAATCGGTTAAGAAAAGTAAAATAATTACACACATTAAATGTTATTTTTAATTAAAAAACAAAAAGTAATTTTTACATTGAAATAATTTAATCAACCATTTCCAAAACTTCACAATCAATTTCTTCTGATGTAGATGCTTCATCTTCAGGTGCTTTATAAGTATCCATTGATTCAATTTTCCTTAAAATATCATTTGGCATCTTGTAATTGTAACATTTAAGTCCATACTTAAACTTAATACTAAAACCTCTCTTAAGCTCTTTCTACTTAAGCGATTGCGCAATTTTGACTTTACGATATTCATGTGGCTAAAAACTCTTTCCACATCAGCATTTGAATGTGGTAAAGTCAGTACTGTTAATGCTAATTGGGATAGATGTTCAAAAGGGTTTTCTCCAATAGAATCCCTATATGATGCAACTTCAATCCAGAAGGAAATTGTATCTATCCATTGTATATTTCTTAAATTCTTCCATTGGAAATCAATGCGGGTCAGGCTTTCTGCATCCTCATTAAAAATCTTTGCAAGCTCTAAAATTTCAGTTTTAATTGGTTTCAGGCATTCATTTACGCTAAAACAGTTCATTGATCGCAGCACACGAAAATTATTAGGAAGATGCTGTCTAATTTGCTTTATTAGTTCCTCAACAAATGTTATGCATCTGGCTCTAATCTCTCTCTCTTCTAATTCAGAAAACTTACATTCTGAGACTTCCTTCTCAAACTGATAACCAAGGTATGGCTTTGGATCTAAAAAATCTTTAACTGAATCACTCTCATGTAGTTTCTTTCCAGGTATTACAATGATCGAGCTGAGTGAATGAATAAGATGCTGAAGATCATTCAATAACTTAGTGGGGTCTTGTGTTTCTGCTTCAAATTTTTTGTTTACTCTTTGCACTTCCACAAGGATTTGCTTTAAAAATACAAGAAGAACATAGTTTTTCTTATCACAAAACATTAAATAAAGAATTTCAGATGTATAGCACTGTTCTTCATTTCTTGCAATGTCAAAATGGGTTTTCAGCTCCTCCCACTGTTGCAGAATCCTCACTACAGCAAATTCAATTGACATCCATCTTGTTCTGCTAGGCTGGATGAGCTTTAAAGGTTGATTTCCTTCATTTATAGCGGCAAAAACTTGTTTATATTTAGCCCGACGAACCAATGAATGGGAAAACCAACTGTACGTATCCTTGATCATGAAATCCAAATTCCTGGGCAAATACTCAGCTGCAGAATGTGATACAGCAAGTTGAAGTGAATGACAAATACATCTTATAAGTATCAGATGTGGAACTTCTTTCTGTAATGTTGCATATACTCCAGTGTTTATACCTGTCATAACTGAGGCATTCTGTTCCTAGAGCAACCAGATTTGCAAATCAAGACCATGTTTTTTTAAGCATTCCTTAATTGCATGGCATATTGCAACAGCAGTGCAGTCATCCAATTCAATCATATCTAAATAAGTTACAACAATCTTCTTTATAATCTCTGAATAATATCTAATGACAAATCCCAGTAACTTTATGACAGAAATATCATTAGATTCAACAATTATTAAACTATACTTGTTATTTGCCAAGTCATTTTTTAACTCTCTCTAAAATATGGTCCAAGAACATTTGTAATAATTCCAGTACACTTTGTTCGCTTAAGTTTTAGATTTTTGTTTCCTTGCAATCATTAAAGCATCCTTTAAAGTTCACTTAAATGATCCACAACTCTTAATGAACAGTGCTCAGCAATAAACAGACATACTTCCTTCTGTTTGTTTAACACTTACATCAGTGCTAATTGCAAATGGCAACTGCATTTGTCTCTGGCAACTAAATGGTTCCTCAGCTTTTTTGTGTTTAGTAGTTTTACTATGTCGCTCTATGCCACTTATTCTGACAGCTATGAAACATTTACAGTAATTACAAATACACTTACTGTCATCACCTTCCACTCTTCTAAGCCAATTTTTGTACTTTGATTCCTTCATCCATTCATTTCTAAAATGTTGTGTATACTTTTTACTCATCTTTACGGTTTATATAAATTTTTAAATTGTGTATACATAATTTGGAAACACCCTGTATATGTGTTTATATGACTAGATTTTACCACATTCAATATTAAACTGATTACAATCAATCAACTTAGTCTAATCACTCGCCACTGAGCAAGAAAACTTGCAAGTTTCTCTTTATTTCTCAACACTGATTATAGTGTTAAAACGCAGATGCGTCTGCCACTCTGACTTCTGCAACTGGTTGTAACACAATGTAACAGAATGTGAAAAAAATCAAGGAATTCAAACCGGGGAAAAACCGTGCGTAACATGTCCCCTACTTTCCCATTCCATCGTTTTTTCCCCTCTGGTTCTTTTGGAGAACGGTACAGATTGGCGGTACCAAGCTTTTGATTTCTAATTGATTTATTGCCTTTTTATTAATAACTTTTATTACAACTTACCTATTTTTATTTATTTATTACCTTTTTATTTTTGTTGTGTATCTGTTTCGAAAAGCACTAAATTTAGCACTAATGTAAGTCAAAAAACACTAAAATAACGCGACAGCGTCAAGCGCAGAATTTTCACACCAACACAAATGAAAAAGCACTAAATTGGCAACTCTGGGTAGGGCAGTGAAAAAGCTCATTCAAGCGAGTAGAACGAGCTGGGACCCGGAGTGGAAATAAAGAAAGAAGCTCATGCGACCTAAAATTGCCATTAATAATTTTTGAAAATACTTTAATGTCAGTGTGTGCGTCGATCGGTAAGGGATGGAATCCCTAGGGAGGTTCGTATGGCACTGAGGGAAGAGTTATGGAGAGGAGGGTGACGAAAACGAATTACAGATAGAAAGAAATTCATGGGTCGGTCATGGATCTTGAGAGTAGAAGGCGACGCAGTGCACCAAATTGGGGAGCAGTAATTAAGAATGGGGAGAACGCAGCTAAAGAAAAAGGTACGAAGAGCAGAAATGTCAGTTATTTCTGTATAACGATAAATTAAACCAACTAACGACATAGCACGGGAGGAAATACTTTTAATATGGTCTTGGAAAAGAAGCTTAGAGTCGAAGATTACTCCCAAGTCCTTTTGGTTAGTGACAGAGGGGATTACTTGACTAGAGAGCCAGTATGGAGAGTTAAGAGGAGATCTGCAGAGTGTGTATGACAGTACTGTGGATTTAGACGTGTTAATTCGAAGCCGCCAGTGATTGGACCACGAAAGGAGTGCATCAAGAATGGGAGCAACTGAAGATGAAAAGCCGTCAGGCACTACGCGTTGTTGTCTATTTGTTAAGAATGAAGCCAAAAGGGAAAGGAAATTGCCGTGTATATTGTATCTGTTAGCCAATTTAAAGATTAGAAGTTGATGATTTATGGAGTCGAAGGCTTTGGCAAAGTCAATATAGCATACATCCAACTGTGAGGAACATTCGAAGGAATCGGTGATATGTGCATGCAAGACTAAAAGGTTACTTAAAGTTGAGGAGCCTGGTAGGAAACCATGCTGCTCACTGGAAATGAAAGGGAGAGTGAAAGAAAGGAGACGCTGATGGATGATGCATTCGCAAACAGTTGAGAGTACAGGAAGAAGGGAAATTGGGCGATAAGAATCGACGGAAGACCTTTTACCAGACTTGAAAAGAGGAAAAATATTTCCCATTTTCCAACTCGTGGGGAAGTAACCCACCATGAAGCATCTGTTAAAAAGCAGAGAGACAGGTATGGCTAATGAAGGCGCTGCATGCTTCAAAAACATTGCACCAACCTGATCAGAGCCGGTAGCATGATTAACTGAAAGAGAACTTAGAAGTTTGAGGCATTCCTCAGGCGTTGTGAAAATTGAAGAAAGGGACTGAGAGGAAACGCTTTCGCAAAGGAAGTTGGAAGTGTTAAGGGATGAGTTTGGAGTGTAAGTCGATAAAAAAACTTGCTGAAGAGATCAGCACGTGATGGACCGGCAGCTATTTCATTGCCGTGAGAGATTTCTGAAGGAATGGAGCTGTTGTTGCAGCGGGAGTTTATCATCGACCAAAAGCGCTTGGGATTGGAAACACACTCCGAGGAGACAGAAGAAACATAATCGTTAAAATCCACTTTAACCAAAAAATTTGTATGTTGGCGAAGGTCACTAAAGGTTTTTGAAGTATGCGGATTCGGGAAGCGTTTGTAAAGGCACCAAGCACTGTGCTTGTTTTTCAATACAAAAATAGTTTCACTTCTCGACCATAAGGGAAATTTTCTTGAGTGGGGCTTACGATGAGGGACACAGTCCTTCACAACTGCGGCAAGCCATTCATAAAATAGTTCTAGAGCATCGTCGAAGGTGCCCTTCTCAAGGAGACACCACGGTAGGCAGTTAATGGTGTCATTAACATGACCCCAGTTAGTCTTCTTCCAGATGGGGAAGCCCGGGTGGTGGGAAGGAGTAGAGTAGGACCAAGGAGTTGAGGGAGAACACCCGCTGAGTTCTACAGAAAGGGCAAGGGACGAGTGGTTCGAGGAGAAAATATCGCAACCGGGGGAAACGCTTACTTGCACGGACGAAAGAACATAATCAAGGGTTGCCAAATTTCTAGTTTTGAGCATGCTGTACTGCCTGAGTCCAAGTCCACTAATGAAGTGATGAATGAAAAAATCATCATGTCTATTGGAGCCTATACCATCGGATGGAGATGACCAGTCAATGCTCAAATTAAAGTCACCAACCACAATAATATCCCCTAGACTTCAAACATGTGACACACAATTAAAACAATCCTCCAAAACTGATGTCACTCGAAGGAGGACGATAAAAAGTGCCAATAAATAATTTCTTCCGATGCTATTGAGTTGAATTTAAGGAAGCAGTTACTTCAACCCATACCATTTCGGGACAAGTTTCTAAGTCGTTGCGACGTTTGGCGGGTAAAGAAGAGTCAACCGCCAGAAGCACTCCACCGCCGCGTTTTAGTTCACGATCGCGTCTGAAGATTTGATGTGTTTTTGTCAACGACAGTTCACCATCACAAACACTACTATTGAGCCATGTCTCGGTGAAAGCGACAAGTTCAAATGTACGTAGCTCATGAAAATATGAGTCTAGGGTGCCAAGTTTGTTTTTTAAACTACGGATATTCTGATAGTAAATATTTAGCGAAGAACACACTTGGGGGCCAGGATTTAAATGCACATCACCGGAGAGCAACAAAAGACAGAAGAAGACGAAAACACTGCGCAGGAGGGCAGTCGTAACCCGGCGAGGAAGCAGGGCACGCCGCACGACGAAGGCTTCCCGGAGGAAATCCACACGAGGAGAAGGCAGAAATACAAAAACTCCTGTAACTGAACAATTGCACGTCCAAATTGTTCATCGACATAGCTCCATTGAAGGAACATGAAACTGGATGCAACCGAGAACTGAAGTTAATAAACAAGAGAAGAAAAACTGCACAAAACACAGAAAACACCGGAGCGCGTAAATCTCGTGATTCCCCTACGGCGGCCATATTGCCATTTTATTTAGAATTTTATACAGTACTGCATTGTTATAAGTTATATCACAGGTGCGTAGAATAAATTATTACAGTTGATCAAACGCAATTCAAGTGGATTGAGTCCACATAGGAAGAGAAATACTAAAAATGGGATTTTTTAAAAATTGGAGATAACCCCAGAACAGGGGTCTCAAACTCGCATCGTTGCGCGGGCCACATGAAGGTCCTCCACCGAATCTGCAGGCCACATTAAGGCACCCTGCCAAGTCTGCGAGCCGCTTACTTTTCCAGTCCTCACACCGTTTCATATTCTTTGGACCTTCACTCTTTCCTTCCGCACCCCTTCGATGCGGTTTCAAACCCATTCATTCCAAAAATAGTAATAGATTCGTCGTCGAGGGTTAGGGTCTTTGGACATGCATAAAACGCGCTTGCAGCAGGAAGAATATACCCACCTGCGCATAATTTTTATAAATCGGTATGAGAAATAAACTACGTATATTTTTAAAGTGCTGATTTAACATACTTCTTAAATTTCTTAGATTTACGTGAAATAATTTATAAGAAATACGTTTGACTTTAACCGTTTAGTGTACACAAGCTTACTTCATGGGCCACAGAAATGTGCCACATGGGCCGCGAGTTTGAGATTTCTGCCCTAGAATATGAAGCAAAATTATTTTGGCAATAAAATTTAGCAGGGTTGGACTGGCCCGGCGGGACACCGGGACATTTCCCGGTGGGCCGGAGCAAAAATGGGCTGGTGGGGCCGGGCCGTTCGGCTGTTAAGACCGTAATTTAATTATTTTTTCATCCGTGAATTCAGAAATATGGAGGAATGGATTTTATATCCATTTTAAAGTAAGCTTCCTCAAAGTTATCTTTCCAAATCTTTTACGTCTCTCACTTTTTTCATCATTGCCTCTCACTATCTCAATCCTTCTATCCCCTATTGCAGCGTTTCTCAACCGGTGGTTCGCGTACCCCTAGGGGTTCGCGAAAAAAATTTGGTAATGGCGTTTATTTCACCTTCTTGGTTCTACAATTCTTGCCAATATTTTAATTTCATTCAAATTAGTTGCATGGTTTTATTTGAAATTTTTTCTTATGCTTCAATAATTATACTTGAATTCTACAGGGTACTAACTAGAAACTGATGACAATATAAGAGATTCTGATTTTATTGTGGACGTTTACATACTATGTACTGTATAAACTTTTTATTTTTCATGAATTAAACGCGTTCAAAAAGATGTTTTTGCAAAATTTACTCTCCAATATAAGGGGTTGGCCCCCAAAACTGTTACAGCTGAAGGGGTTCGCGAAAATAAAAGGTTAATCCGAGGGGTTCGCGACGAGAAATAGGTTAGCTCAAGGGGTTCGCGAAATGAAAAAGGTTGTGAACCGCTGCCCTATTGTGTACTTATAGTCAAGTCCAGAGATTTCTCCGCAAGTCAGCATCTTTCCCCTCTCCGCTCCGAGTAAGTTGTGATGGATCACAATCAGGGGCGTCGAGAGCTAACGCGGGCCCCGGTGCCAAGTGTATGGCGGGCCCCCTTGTGTGTATACGTTTTTGTGTGTGCGTCCGCATGTAGATTTCTGAAAAATTTACTATATTCATTGAAAAAAGAACGCGTTAATCTTAAATAGCCAAAATAATTTAATGAATATAACAAAAATAAAACAAATATAACGAGTACACGAGTAAATATGGTATTTAACTCGAGTAATCATCAATTAAAATATTATTGCTTAAGTAAATATAACAGTATATAAATAAATAGCTAGCGATTACTTACCTTTATTGTTAATCCCAATTAAAACGTCTTGAAAATATAAGCCCATACAATTAATGTTGGTTGCACTAAAATATTGAATACATACATAGTACATATTTATACCGCATAAATGACCGTGATAAATGGAGATTAACTCGAGGAATACTAGAAAACCACTGAGATTCACTTTGTCAACAATACAAGTACGTATACAACATACCGGTATACTCGGACGGGTCCCTTGAAGAGTTGCGGGCCTGGGTACTGTAGACCCCCTCTCTCGTCGGGCCTATCCACAATCATAAATTTTCATACAAATTTGCAAAACTTTAAAAGATATGTCAAGATTCAGCATTTCCATTACAAACTCATTTCACTGCATACAATCTTAAAGAAAATCTATTTAAATACGAAATCATATTAACTGCTCATGTTTATTGAAAATTATTTTCAAGTACAAGTCTTTCGAAATATTTGCAAACTAATAACTAATAAATAACTTTTGCTATGGTTCGTGCAACTGTGAAACAATATCAGATGATATTAATAAATTTACAGAAATAAAAATATTGAGTGATAAATTCGTCACATTTATAAATGAAGAACTCTTCAGGTAACTCGTAACAAAAACAAATATAAAAAGTATTGAAGAAATTTATTCGGAAAATCTTAAAAATTTCGAAGAAAAGGTTTTCAAACGTAATTTCAGACTTTCGTAAACGATTTTAAATAATAATGATTCGATAAAGGAATTTAATTTTTTTTAATACTATGTTTTTCAAGAATGATGCTAAAAAAACAGTTTTTGTTAATAATTAATGAAAAAATATCAAGTATTTTATTTATTTTGCGCAAAAATGGATCTTTAAAAAAATGTTCCTGATATTTATGTCACTTCAGAAGTTCATGAAGAAAATGCACTTGAAGATAATTTTGATGACATTTTAGAGTTTGTAAATGATGATAAAATAACAATGTAAATCTTGTAAAAATGTTTATTTGTTGTTTCAAAGTAATTATTAAATGAATATAACTCATACAGTTCTGCTTATAACAATATTTATAGCGCATCTATAAAAGTAAACATTTTTACAAGGCATTTGAGAGAAATAAAAAAATTTGCATTGTCTTGAAATTTTCCAATATTTTTTAAGTTGCACAATATTAAGCGAAAATAGAAATAATATGTATTACAGTAAATTTACAATTTATCGTCAAACTCCTTACTATTTTCGCATAATTTTTTATTATTTGATCGTTTTCTAGTTTGACCATAATATCTCTGTTCGCCGACATAGTGTTAAAAGAATCAACATTTTGATCTAGTCTATTTCGTAATTTATTTTTTATTTAACTTAAAATGTTGAAACCTCTCGCAATAAATAATTAATTATTAAAAGGAATTAAATTTTTGTAACGAATACCTAAATGTTTACAGAATGTGAATTTCATATTATCTACCTGTAAGTTATACTTGATTGAATGAACATATATAGTTTCGTTCCCTTTCATAAATTTCTTATTTATTACGAAAATGTCATGGCCAATACAACACAAAAATCCAGGGGGAAAGGGAGAGGAGAGGAGATTGGTGGATTTGGGGGGGGGGGGGGGGGCTGAGGCCGCTGATCTCGATTTCACGGTATGAAATTGCTTCCCAGTTCAACCTTGGAATTTAGAATATTTATTTTTACACCCGATTTTATTAAAGTCATAAAAGAAATGTATCTAGAGACCCAAAGGTCAAAATCAAAACCAATGGAGATATCAGTTAGATCTATACATACGTTAAAGCAGGGCGCACACTGGATCAACTCGGAACGGGACAGTTTGGTTCGGAATGGACCAACGCGTGCGCACCGGATCGATTCCGATCAGCCTCCTTCAGCCATTTGCTTCAGCCCCGTTTCTTGCTGGCTCTCAGTCCAAACACATATGATTGCTGTGGCTTGTCATGAGATAAAAAAACAATTGTCGAGGTTCTGGATTCATGACATAAATCTGAAAAGGACTATGTATGGAGAGTTCTATCATCTATTTCCCGATTTGCTGAGGGATGAACAGAAGTTTTTCAAATATTTTAGAATGTCTAGTGACAAATTTTTTGATCTAGTCAATTGGAATGTTGGCTGTAAGGAAGAAGCTTCAAATCCTTGTTTCAGTTGCATAGGGGGATGTTGCGCTATTAAATTATTCAATTCATATTCTGTGACCAAAGTTGATATATTCACTTTGATTTCAATTTGGAGCTGAGGTTGAAATGTTCGTACGGTTTCTTCCATGGCATCAAAAAATCTTTTCAAGTGATCTGGCTCCTCTGGCAATTTTGAACCTTGCTTTTGTTCAAAACAGTTTTTTAGTACTTTCACCAAAGGGGGAAGTGGTTGTTGATGACCTTTTGAACCAGAAGTTGAACACAACTTGGTAAAAGACTACTTTCTGGAGAACTGGACATTCCACCAAATAAAGTTTTACCAGGAACACATATGGTATTGCCTCATGTAATTGTGGGAGTCAAGGCATTACCCTTACTACTGAATCTGATGAGGCTGTACCCAGGTGCACAGATGGCAAACAATGAGGCTAAAAAAATTCATAATTATCGGCACAGCAGTGCCAGGCGTGTAAGCGAAAATGCCTTTGGAATCCTAATGAAGTTTCATATTTTTCTTAAAAAATTTAATCTCTCACCTAACCATCTTGATATAATTGTGCTGGCCGCAACTGCTTTACACAACTTTCTCAGAAATGATGTTTGTGCTTGGCAGCCTGGAGAACTCGAGTATGAGGAGGTGCCTCAAAGTCTTGGAGTGGTAATTTCCAAAGAGATGCCTTAGAAATCAGAGACATATTTAAACAATACTTTGCCTCGCCTCAAGGAAGTGTACCCTGGCAATGCAAACGAATTTATACAAGAAGAAATCATAACTAACATGTAAGCAACTGAAGTTAAGCTGTCGTGTCAGTCACAGCCTATGTAATAATATTAGCAATCTACTTAAACATACATAGCATTTAATATCAATAAAGTACTTATTCTATATTTTAATTTATTTTATAATTCCTACTTACTAGAACATTGTAGCGTTGTAGATATTTCATCCCAGGCATTGCCTTTCTGTACACCATCATGATAGTACTTATCTGACAGATCGTACCAATATGGGTTGTTGTGGATTGTTTCAATCAATGGTTCATTTAAAACAATACCGAACTGGAGTGACTCGATACACACCACTCAACTGGCCTGTATTTCCTCACGCACTGATCGGACCATCAGAATGTTTTGCCCTCTCTCGCATTCAAAGACAGAACTGATCCGAATGGATGGTGCCGAGCTGAACCAATGCAGTGCATGGGTTTTGACTTGTTTGTGTATTTATGTTTGCCGATTGTACCGTTCAGAGCAGAGTCGATCCAGTGTGTGCCCTGCTTAACAGTGGCAAAATGGAGAAAGAGGCCAACTAAAAAAAAAAACACAAACATATTACGCATTACCTTCAATTGGTGATTGTATTTTTAAAAGCTCTCTATTATGTTAAACAAGGATGAGGGTAGCACATTGTGTACCTCTGGTATGTCTTTGAATCTTAAGGGGAAGTAATAAAAAATAAAAACTACATACCTACTTATTCTAATTATGAACTATCTCAACAATTGAATAAAAACTACTCCATTGCAGGGAGCCTTAGCTGGAGGCTTGACCAGTATGTTAATTGTTGGTTGGATTTCCTTGGGAACACAAACTGCCATGGCAGCAGGAAAAATAACATTCCCTAAAAAAATTACTACAACCGTTGGCTGCCCAATCTCATCACTCAATGAAACAAATCTTTATGGCCACAGAGAGATAGTTAATGAAACAAGCTTCCTCCAAAGCCCAACTGCCGAATACCATCAGATACATGTAAACAACAAGTGAGTTAGACTTTAATTATTTCTAAAATGTAATAATTGGTTTTGATATTTATTGTTGTTTTGCTAACTAAATTTATTAAAATGTTTAGATATACTACAATAACTTTTCACAGAAAAACATGCTTTAATCTACGCAATCGCTACTTATATTTTTTTAAATGGATGTTTATAAGTATTTCATCTTTGGAATTAAATGTCAAACATAATCATAATCTCTTACTTCATCAGGGAAGCCCCATTCTTCCTTTATTCCATATCCTACCTGTGGTACACAACAATTGGAGTGCTGGTTGTCTTCATTGTTGGCCTGATTGTATCATGGGCAACGGGGTTCAACAAACCTGAAGACATAGATTCAAGACTCATTTCACCATTGGTGAGAAGGTTCTTCCCCAACTTAAAATCTGTGACAAAGGAAAGAAGCAATGGTTTGGAAAAAGAGGGAGTCACAGCTAATTTGCTGTCACTTGATGACATTCCAATGAAAGAGAAAGACTTGAATATTACATCAAAAGAGAAAAACTTACTGGTCACATAATAATAATTAACACTATTTGTTATGGAGAATTCAATCAGAACTTTTAGAAAATATCAAATGTGAAAAGGAAGGAAGGTTTATGTACAAAGCAATGAGTTATTTACAAATAGTTATTTATTTGTTCAAAGGACTTCATAGGAGTAAAACATCTGAAATAACAAAAATATATTACAAGAACAATATTTGCAGCATTAATATGTTACTATATTCTTTTAATGGTAGTATAGACACTTTTTTTAAGAGGCAAGTTAACAAGGTGATAAGAGCGGATACATTTAAGCATGACTCTTTTATCTAGTGAAAAGACTAAGAAAACATTGGATGCAATGGGAATATTGGTTGTTTTGTAATACATGAGCAACTACCTAAGTGTAGCATCATCCATTGCCTTTCATTAAAGCATGTTTGATAGCATACACTGTTTTGTTTTGCTTGTCTACTGTATAACCTTGAGTAAGTGGTGGCATATAATATTTAAATAGATTGCTAAAATAGTAGTCTGAAAACTCTATGACATTTTACCATTTAGACCTCTCATTTTTTCCCTAAGAATGAGGGTCATTCATGATGGATCCATCATGGAGGAATCAAGCCATAGCACACCACACTAGCCCAGGTTGTGGGTTGGTATGGATTCTGTAATGATCATACCAAGATTATGTAAAATGCCAAAGTCAATATCCCACAGTATTCCATTAAAGAAAGAACTCCCAAGACATCAAAACTGTTTTGCAAAACTAACAATATGGATTTGTTACAAAATAACCACTTTCAAGAAGAAATGATCACTTTGTAAGTTTTCTAAAGCTATTTTGGTATTGCTCCGGGAGTTATAAGCAGAGCCGGTCCACAAGTGCCAAATATTGGAGACGCTAACCTGATCATCTTTGCATACATTATTAACAATACCAATTGATATCTTGGAACAGGTGTTAATCTAGGTGACATTCCTTTTACTTTTTCATTAACAATTATTTTAGAGAGCAATGATTAAATTAACAAGTTCTTTTGAAAATATCTTAAAAAGATTTACGAACAGAGTGGCTTGCCTCCATTGTTTGGTAATTTACAAATCACAATAATTTTTAGACTAATCAATATTACAGCACATCAATTTAGGAAACAATTCATGACATAATGAAGAATTAATTCAAATGTGCCAGAAATAGAAAATTTCAATCCACCAAGATCTTTAGAGCAGTGGCATCTCAGCATCAAGTTGTACAAATATTTTGCCTCCACAAGCTCCTACTCTACTATGTTCAATTCAAGGCTCTTGAAAGCTGGAAGCATCTACTCTAAATCAATACCAAAGTATGATGATAAATTAGTTTAATTATGCTTAAGTTAAAAATTCCTGTTTATGCACAAATATAATACATAAATGATTTAATAGTGAACATATAAATATACAACAATTTGCCACACAAATATTTATCAAATGTATAATAAAAAGCAGAATACTGAAAACAACATATTATATACATTTTTATTTATATGTACTGTAAAACTCCATCATACATAGTGTATTTTTGTAATAATCACATAAGACTAAATGACTTACTAGTTTGAGTTTAACTTTACGGCTACAAAAATGTACATATTTTCAATTTTTTACCTGGCACTTAAAATCTGAAACTCATTTTCAAAACAATCAACAACCTTGTCTACAATTTCAAAAATATTTCTTAAGTATGGAAAAATTGTATACATTACTAATCACAATTTCATGAATAACACTGCGGCGATCAACTTGTTTTTCAATTCTCATTCAGATAATTTTTAAAGCCATATTGGTTTTGAATTGCAAGGGATCCTTTACTTCATCAACACCTTCCTTAAGAAAAATTTTATGGCACATTTTCTCCAGTTACAAGAAATGTTACAAAATCCTTCGAGGAGATGCTTTCAGAAATTTACGATTGCTATCTTGACATACTGCAATAACATAAGGTTACTTATATATTATATTTTAATTTTAAAGTAATCTTCAGTTTAACAATTTAATTTACGAGCCGGGGATGATGCAAAGGCTTCTACTTACTATAAATCCCAATAAAAAATTTCTAATTTAAATTCACAGTTCAGACCAGACAATGAACATAACACATTAAATCAATTCAAAGATTTTCAATTTAATAATTCTGTTCCCTCTAAATACTCAAGTGATTCAAATGCAAGAATATTCAAATTTCATAAAATTTTAAGTATTTATGGAAGATAAAACATAAGTTGCTTAATCAGTTCAACATGGTATGCCTGTCATAAATGTGCCTTCGCTGCTCTCTCACTTGTCGTTTCCATTTGTCTTGCTGATGACCAACTCGGTTGAGAACATTACCACGAACCCTCATAGGATGAGACTGCCCAGCTGAAGTTCCTGCTGGGGCTGCGCCTGGAGCAGGTCCTCCGGTTCTACCGCCAGAACTTTCTTCCACCACTCCAGTAACCTCATCCTCTTCGTTAGCCTGTTCTTGATAACTTCCTTTGACACGCTTATTGAGAAGTGGATCCAAGCATATAAGAAATAGCATGTATATAACAAGCACCGATATAATCCAAATCACAATGATTACAACCACTTTTATAGTAGTTGTATTCCTGCTTTCATATAAACATTCACATCTAGGGCAAAACTCCTGTTCTTTACCCTTTATATCATCAGCAACTTTTGGTAAAACCACATTGTCGCAGTTACACTTATTAGGAGGAACGTTACCTATGTAATGCTTTCTATTCGACTGTGTTCCATTGACAACTGACGGATTTGGACAGACACATTTGCATCGAGCATCTTCATATTGACAATCGACAAAAACGAATTGAAGAAACAGAAAAGCAGAAAGCACGACAAATGCTTTCATAAACATGATTTTTATGAAGATTAATATTTTCTTTGCGAAATATGACTTGATATATTAATTGCATTAGTCATAAAAACTAATAATATCAAAAATCAGAACAATCGCCGTGACGAGTTTACGTAATTACCAACCGAATCACAAAGATACGTTTGCGACGCACAGACGTTTGCTCGTAGAGCTCGTATGTCATGTAAAATATCGATGCAGACGATTTCGACTCAAATGGACTCAACCTAAAGATCGAACTCATCGAATGATTATTATCATTGTATTATTTTCATTATTATTATCGAAAGTCAAGCCTTTATGTTGTTATGAGAAGGGGAGTAGGGAATGGTGGAGGAACTATGTGCAATGGGTAATTAATTCATATAGGACAATTGTGAATCGAGTTTAGGTAGCAGGGAAATCAAATTCGGTAGACTTGCTCCATTATTTCAAACGTTCCGTAATGTGGAACTAGAAAAATAGAACCGTACATATTGGGTCGAGTGAATAAAAAAAAGCAAATGCTTATGCTTAAGATTTCCCTCACTTTTTAAGCAAATGCTTAATTTGGGGTGAATAAAAAAAATAGCATTTGCTTTTGCTAGAAAGAATAAGCATTTGCTTATTTTTAGGAATTTTCTTAAGCATTTGCTTAAAATTGTGTGAATAAAACCGAGCTTTTGCTTAATGCTTTAAGCATATGCTTAAACTTTTTTAAGTGAGGTAAAGGGTTTGCTAAAATATTTCCAGGTACTCTATTTTCATGATAATTGATCCTAAATATAAATATGGTAATTTATGGTGACACGAAAGGTTAAAAAATACGAGAAAAGTTTCAACAACCAACGGTTATAAAAATTTATATCGTTTTTCTGAAGAAAATGTTAAGAACCTATATTTCAAATCTGTTACTCGGAGAATATCAAGAGAGGCGTGGCGGGGTACTGTCTTCCAAACAGAAGATAGAAATATTTTTAAGGTACTTAAGTGATGTAAGATAGAAATATTTGTGGCGTCCAAAATCACTATAAAGGCAAATGACTGGATAATATTACTAGAACTAATTAAATAAAAATACAGCCATGATTTGTGATATTATCGAATTCAGTTATAAAAGAAATAGTTTTAAAAAATTATTAATTAACTTTTTAAAAAATATTACCTAATATATTTATGTTTTTAGTTTGAAATTCAACTATGTAAAACTTTAAATGTAAACAAAAACAAGTGAAGGAAGAGTTGCAAAGAGCTTTCTTCCGTAAAATTTAAGCATTTGCTTAAAACCGAGTAGCAAATGCTTATAAGCAAAAGCAAACTTTTATTCACTGAATATGAAGCAAATGCTTTTAGCATTTGCTTATGCTTTTAGCAAATGCTTATGCTTTAAGCATTTGCTTAGTTTTTATTCACTCGACCCATTATCTTAAGTCTTAAAAAGTATTTTGTTTATAACATGCCATTTATAAAATTTAACATAACAACGAAGGCGTAAAAAGGCAATTCCGGCGAGGATCTTCGGCCCTTAGGTCATGAGTAGCTGTGACTTTTTCTTAAAGAATGCAGTGGAGTAAGATATTTCAGTTGGTGTGAAGATTGTTGTCTCCTATACGGGACGTTTTTTCTCATGACTCGGTTACATTAACCGTTCAACTTTAATTAATTTTTAGTCGCTCTAACTTAAGCAGCTAACTATTGAGTTAAATGGATTATGAGAAATTTTTCTCGGGTTACTGCCCGGGTCATGTCGTCATCCAAGACCAACGTTTCGGCGTTTGACTTCGACGCCATCGTCAGGGTTACTGATGATTTATGTTAAATGTATCCAAAATATTTAATCTTGCCGCACAGAAGTCAATTCTGGATCAAGATACGTTCGTAAATCTTCAGATAAATTATTGCATTGTAGTAGCTTGTCGAATTTTATTGTGGCATTTAAAAAATACCTAAGAAATAAATTTTAAAATGTGGACGAAACGTCATAAATACAATTTCAGTAATTTGTCCATAACTCCACGTTGACGTTTTATATCTTGCTGTGGTATTTACTTTCTCTGCCACCAGACTTTTGCGCTGAAATTATATATACCCTGTTTTAACCTAGAATTCTTATTTAATGGGCCTATAAAATTGGTGTTAAGATGAAATATATATTTATAAACTTATTTAGATTTATTTTGAGGAGAAAATTATTACATGAAATTATTTTTTTGATTTGTCCTGTATTTGTATCAAATCTGCATCAATAAATATTATTGATTTAGGCAAAAATTCAAAATTAATGTTTATAATCTGTTATGAGCACAATATGGCAGATATGCCAGTTATCGCTGTTGGAGGGAATGGGAGATGGATTCAAATTTTACGAGCAATAGGTTAGCATTCTAGGTGCACATGGTTACTTGGAGATCGGAAGGTCTTTATTGGGTAGTTTTTTCGGAAATTTTACGAGTACTAATTGATAGATATAAAATAATGTTCTTTCAATATAATTGAGATTTAGAACTACTTAAGTACTGAATTAATGTATTTTAACGATTACTTGTGAGCTCAAGTTCATAAAATATTTTATTAAGAAAATATACTCATTGAGTATTTACACAGGTACTGGAGCAAACAAAGTTCACAAGTGTGATGTTTACAGAGATCATTTTACCAGTCATTGATGGAAGAAGCTCAAAACCATATAAAGCGCTATAAAAATAAACATCCCAAGAGAGTTGGAAGACAAAAGCACTCCAAAGATGCAATCCAAACTGAATAGCCAGAATGTAAATAATATCACATTAGATACCCAACAGAAAGCAGTCTCTATGGATATAACTGAAACATTTTCAATTGCATAACAATACTGACTCAAATATGTAGTGAAAATGTATTGTTTCAATGTGTGTGCATTTCTGCAAACACTCAACAGTGATATGACTATATTGGATGATTTTTGCAAAGTTGACAATAAATAGTCTAGCTCTATAATAATATACATGATTTATGTTTGATAACACCTTTAAAAGTAAAAAACAAATTTAAAATAAACTGCTATAAAAAGGAAACTGCTTAGGGATGTATTTTTATAATAAATACTCTTATTAAAGTAAATACATTGTAGAAAATGTTGATATAAAAATTTCCTAAAAAATTCTCCCATTTAACATAAATGGCTGACAATATGTTAAATATATGATCTAATGAACCATGAGATAAAATGAATCACTCAATGGATTTCTTAACTTTTTTCAGCATATCAAAGTAACATAGTCTCAGAAGACTACCTCATTGAACAACAGTAAAAAAATACGGACTTCAAATTGTTTATGCCACTTATGCATTTTATAATCACCACAGGCAAAAATCATTCAAGTGAAAAAGAATGATATTCAGATAAGCAACACAATTTATTTACAGAACCCAATATGTACTGAAATATTTATTGATATTCTTCCCAAGGATAGCGAAATGTCAGTTGCATCCATTTCTTTGAAATCAAGTTGATAAGGCTAGATATTGCCTTTAATTCACTTTATATATTAAACTCAATTTTAACCAAAATCTTATGCTTTGCTTTGTTCTGTGTGCCATTCCAGGTAACTAATAGTAAAGCTCCCTTGAAGTCATGGAATTATCAATTGGAAGTATTTTTTTAGTGAATTAAAAAAAATCAAACCTCTCTGAATACAAAACTTCTGAGAAATAACCTAATTTGCTTACTTTCGTCAAACAAACAAGTTTAATGTCAATAAATCTTACAACTATCCTCAATGTGTAATCAATCAAAACTTTTAATGCTATCATCATCTTTCTGGAAGAGTTAATTTTGCTTGAATTAATTGTACCAGTAATCCTTGCACCCGAATAACTTTGAAATAACAAAGGGCTCCTGCATTTGTACAAAATTTTATTAAGTGTTACTGCATATTAAAATAGAAAATCTTCAGAAGCATGATTATTAACGGAAATTATAGATTACATTGTTTTATGTTCATGAATGATAAGGAAACCACTTATGTTCAGTAAAATGACTATGTACACTGAAAACTTTGATGGCAAGTTACATTTAAAGGTAATAAATACAAATGACATTCCACAAATGAACTCAATGCACTGGCCCATACAGATTCACATTCATGACATTTGTAGGACTATAAGATGCAGCCAATAAGTTAATGGAATGTTTTATGTATTATTAATGATAAATAAATGAGGTTATCAATATCAAGTGATACCTCCAGTCTTACTTCATAAAACTGAAGAGAACTTACACAGCAAAATTTTAAAGACAAAAACGAGAGAAAATGGCTTGACATCTTTACATAAATAAAACATTTAATCAGGTCATTAATGTAGCAACCAACTAATGTATTCAGTTATTTACTATATATATATGTACATACTTAAATGGTAGCTTTTATAGTAAAAGACATTTGTTAATGGTGAATATCACCATTTTCAATTGTAAAGATAGTATTCCATTTAAAATTTAAGAAGCAAATGGCATACTGATCTCTAGTACGCTTAATTATGGATTTTTTGATTGCCCTGAATTGTTTAGCAATTTAAAACAAAAAATTTTCATAGTAAAACTCACCATGAACATTTTAAAACAAATAAATAACTCTTTAATTATTATCTGGAGAAAGATATCTCCACAAATACGCTTGAGATATTGGGATTATTAGCTTTAAGATGAAAGTGTATTTTAAAATAACAATACCACAAACTTCTTGACTGCTTTCTGTAAGGTATTGCTCAAAAATCACAGAAAAAAGTCTCATAATCCTACAAAGACTATTTCATCAACAAACAACAATATGTACAAGTGGTGATTTTGTGCATGGTATAAAAAATGAATTTGAATGGATGGGGATAGACAACAAGGAATGAATTATGCCAAAACAATTATCATTTAGGTCAAAACTTGATACAGCTTCTTCCATCAAAGCAGAAAACTCGTATACAAAAGAAATAAATCAATATTTTACACTATTATGCTCTCATAAACAAAACAAAGTCATTAACTTCACGCACACCTTATAAGACCAAAAAAGTTTGCTTTGGCATCGACATAGCACTTACACTTTCACAAGGAAAGTCTCGGAAGAGCAGTCTTCACACAGGGCCCCAGTTTATAGAGGAAGGGTGTGGCCCCGCCTCCCACTCCGTCCCTTCCCTCCTCCCATGGAATCCCTCCAAGAACCCCTCCCCCCCTCTCCTCTGCCTCGGTGACCTCTCCCTCCATCCCAACCACCTCTGCTTCTCACTCTCCTGCCCCCACCACGATAGAAACCACGACGCGGTATCTGCTCCATCATCATGTTACACCTTCCTCTGGCATTCATGCCACCATAACTCTCCTGGTACATCATCATCCTCTCTTCATCGTCCTCATACTCCTCATACTCAGGAACGGGATCCATAAGTAGAGCTCCCCTCACACCGACCCCCCCACGATTCATCACCCCATGTCCCATATCCTCACTTACCATTCCCATGTGAGGAGGCATTTCGTTGCCTACCATCGCATTCACATTCATCGGCACCATGCCCATGTTTTCAACACCCTGACCTCCACTCATCATGTTAGAGGGATTGACATTAGGAATAAAAATGCCATGAGGTGAAGGAGAAACTGGAGGATGTTTGATTAGGGGAGAATCTGCCTGGATGGCTGTCCGTGACGCAAGCCTTGGATCAGGTGTGAAAGTGCTTGCAGTTGTCATTTCACTCATGATCTGATGGTTACGGGGATCTTTAGTTTGAACTAAGGGTTTTGGGGGTGATGTAGGATTGTTTGGGCGTGCCCGGCGTGGATCTACTCGTGGAACAGCAGGAGTCGGGATTACTGTTGGTGATCCTATTGGGACAGATGCTGTAGTGGTTGTGTTGGCAGGAACACTTTCCTCAGGTTCTTCATCCAACCTCAAAACTTTCCTTATTCTTGGGTCATTTTGCACCTAATTAAACAGCAAAATCAACATTACTTTCTAAGCTCATCATTAATTGAATTTCCTAATAAAGTATATATTAAATGAAAAATTACATTAATGTGATGAAATTTTGGTTCTCTTCAAAGAAATAATTGTAAAATTAACTTTAGAATAAAATTCCTCAACATCCATTCAAGCTTTTTACCATTCATTCTTAACTATGTTAACTTATAGCAATTAATTCAAAATCTTTTGTTAAAACTTTTAGAATGATAACAATATTCAATTTTTTTTATTTTTTCATATAATTACAGAAAAAATAAATTGTAATTAACTGCATCAATCCTTCAGGTGAAGTGAATTCTCAGGATATTAACATGTGGATCATAAATAATAACCTTAATAAGTCACCTTTAAGGTTTAACATCAGCAGAAGAATAGAAGCTGTTGATTTTTATATAAATTATGGAAATGAAAAAGAATAGGATTATGATGGCTACAAATGAGGAAAAAGATACGAATAGTGAGAATAGTTGCAAAATATGCAACTCTAACAAATATTAATGATTTGAATCAAAGATGCAATGTGCTAAATAAGAGGCATACCAAATTCCTCAAGATGATTTCATTCATTTGGATTTGAAACTGTTTTCAAGAAAAATTGATTGCATAAAGCATTCACACAAGTAGAAAATCTCACACATCTAAAAAGATTTGAACATTGATTTTGGCACCAGAAATAAGTAAAGGAATATAAGTCTCACCTGACCCATGTTGTCTGGTGTAGGTAGCAGACCCCTTGGAAGCTGCATGTAAAGTGATTCCCGACCACTGGAATCGTCTCTTGGAGAGACAGGGATGAGTCGAAAAGTGATAGGAGGATGCGAGTTAATGGAAGCATCTATTTCAGTGGCTGGTTCTGGTGGAGGAACTGGCCGGAAAGGTAAACTGGCCATTTCTCCTCCAGGTGGCATTCTTCTTAAGTCTGTATCACCAAACTGACGCCCACGAAGATCTGTGTCACGTTTGGCACTCACCACAGGCATTACAGCTCCCCTTCGGAGGTCTACATCTCCCTCGGGGAGCTGGCGCAAGTCAACATCGCCATGATCACTGAGAAGAGGTCCAGCTGCAAAAGGAATTTGGGGCACAGGCTGTGGGCGTGGAGAGAGCATTACAGGTTTGGTGCGAGGGTCCCGTGGTGGCTCAGGGACTGCACTGCGCTGGCGAGGGTCTCGGGGAACTACTCGACGAGGATCACGGACTGCAGACCTATAAGTTAAAACAAAAAGATAAAATATCCAATAAGGGATATTATTTCATAAATTATAACATGCATATAAACAAAGAATTGACAAAAATGAAAAATATATTAAAATAAAACAATGAATCATAAATGAATTTTAACATAAGTATTATTTAAGTCATTGCATAACAAAAACTCATGGCATAGATTTAAAACATTCAACATTTGAGAGTAGAAATAAATTATGGCTAAGAAAATTATAAATAAACTAGTATAAAAGCCTGTCAATATGATGGGAAGAAATATATTAATTATTATTTAAATTAAAATCTAGTACTTATTATTCATTAATTTATAAATCGATATCTGGTTCACGATAGTGCAACATATAATTGGCCATGAGCAAAAACTGGCTCATCCAGAAAAATGCCTATATGAGAAAAAGTTTGCTCTTGAGCCTTACCTATTGTCATACAAAAAGCTGGAATTATGGGAAATTGATGTCCTCTTACCCGCTTTCCCTCCTTATTTCCATGCATCTCATCTCCCTCACGTCTCTCTCTCCCTCTCTTTTCTCCCACCTCCCTCCTCTCCCATTCCCTCCTGTCCCAATCCATAGCTCTCCCTCTTTTTCTCCGTCTCCTTCTTTATCTCTTTCCAGCCATCCTTTTCTAATTCTATACCTCCCTTATTCTCCATATACCTTCCATTCTATATCCCCTCATTCCTATCTCTCTTCCCACATCCCCCTCTCTCTTACTCTACATCTATATAGTCGTTTAGATAAGCAAAAGAATCCAAACTAATCCCAAACCCATTAGGATTACATATTTTTGCAAAAAATCCTATGATAATTTAAGGCAAACTATGCACTCATATATATTACATGTATGCAGGTTGAGACAAAAATTGATTCTCCAAGTTTAACAATGATGTGGTCGGCAAGGCAACATGCCTTTCAGAAGCCAATATTTTCCCAAAATATGTGATTTAAATGTTTTATATGAGAGATTTCAAATGGTAGGCAGAAAAAGATGAATAGAATAAGAAACTTCATTAACTTTCCTAAAACAGTTTAAATTGAAGATCGTATGTAAATTTTTTCTAATTTTAATATCCAAAAGAATAAAAGCTTGCACTTAAAAAGTCGAATTTTATGTGTTATCTTACAGGAAATGGAAATCGCCCTTCTGGAGTCAAACCCAGGTATTTTTTCGTATATTTTTTGTCATTTAATTTTTATATCTGAATCAAAACATTCTTGTGAAATTTTAACCTTCCATCTAATCGGGAAGTTTGTTAAAACGCGTTAAAAAGTGCTATTGATGACATCAGCATTATACACAAACCCCACAATCTAGGCTTTTATTATAATAATAGATATAGATTAAACATGAATTAGAAATTACAAGTTAGGAAAGTTTCCTTAAATGTGAAACCCATTTTCAGATTTAGTGAAAATAGCCTAAAATACAGATGAGGATAAAAACTTTCTAACGGATATATAACTGATTATGGAAACTAACACATGCCAATATGGGTAAAAGTGGCAAAAAAGTCAAAAAATGTCTGGGTTGATGTATAAGTTCACCATAACTATAGTAACTTAACCAACAACTGATAAGGTGCTTGCCACTTGAACAGCAAAGATGGCTGTACAATCATGCCTTGCTTAGCACAAGAGACATCTGTGCGCTAACCAAATTTATGCTAAATGAATAGTTTTTAACATAGCACTTAACCCAATTGATTTTTATTTTTCAGAAATTTTACTATTTTTATCTTGCAAATTATATGATAGACCATTTTTATGTACTATTGTAAAGTCAAGAAAATGAAGTCCATGGCGATTATTTTTAAATAGTTATTCATTATGAACATATTGAGGTACAACAGCTTCAAAAGCACTAATTCTTTATGATGGAAAATCACAATTTTCTAATATCATTTGCTATGAAAAAACTTATTATAAAATAAATGAGATATACAAAATATCATAAATATTTCTGGTATATACTAGATAAAATATCAATATAGTGCATTACCTTGACATATTCCTGAAATTCTTCATGATTACGTAAGCTTAACCAACACGTTCCTTTACATCAAATGAAATCTGACAAAGCTAAACAGTTGAAGAACAGAAATGCTATATATAGCTCATGTAGCCACTAGATAGCAGCATGTAATGACATTTATACAGAAAAATAATAAACTGAAGGTCTTTGATGATGATTGGCCAGCACAAAATTAAATAAAAAACAGAATACGAGTTTTATTATGTTTCAGCAGTACCACCACAGCTTCAGACAAGTAACTGTAATACAGGTACCAACAGCAAAATAACATCAGAATAACAAATGAATAAAAATTGCAAAAGTTAAAGTTGTCATGAACCTAATCTGACCCAACACAAATACTTATCTACATTGAACCCAATGAAAGTTAAAATTCAGTCATGAACCTAATCTAACCCAATCAAGGGCAAAAACCAATCCAAAGCAAACCCATCCTTGCACATCTCAACAGTAATGTTAACAAGTTTAAAACTTCCAATGTTACCACTGCAGCAAGACTATGGAATTGCAGCAAACCAATGTAAAAACATAGTAAAAGTGAAGGAGTGAAATAGAAATAAAGCTAATAAACGAATAAATAACAAAAAAATTGTCTTTAATGAGAGTGGAATGACTATCACTGAACAGATGGTGAAGTATGAATGGAGGTGAGAAAAATGCTGGGACTGTAATAAAAGCCAGTAGCATTTAGGAACTTTATTTTATAAACTTTCAAAAATTAAAATTTTAGTCCCGAGATGTCAATTGTGCTATATAGAAAATGCGCTAAACGAACATGCACTAAACAAGACAAACCTGTACCTTTTTTCCAAATAAAATTTTACATAGGAAATAGTAATATAAAAAATGACCAATTTAAAATAATTTCATCAAAAAGATTTAATATAGGTTAAAAATGTATTCTTTACCTCGAGTCAGAATCTGATGAGCATATCAGGGGCGACTGGCTACCTGCTGTTGCCGACTTTTCTCTAATAGTTGAAAGCAGCTTGCTGATGTCAGGAGTGATGCTGATTTGTGACAGATCTCCAAGCGAAAGTGCTTCCAAAACTTTCCCACTGAGGCTGAATTTATTGTCACTTGGATCTGAACCATTTTCCAATTTTCCAGACGAACCAGGAACTGATTCCAATTTATCAGCTTGACCTGGAGGCTATGGAATTCAAAATAGTAATTATTAATATTTGTAAGTAAAGATGAGAAAAAATAATTATGGTAATGGCAGTTTTTTTTTAAGATGAACCGATTCAATTATGCAGTTCAGCAAAATATTTAGGTTAATATATATATCATTTCTTCTCAAAAAATATCTCCAGAATGTTCATATAATTAGCATATACTAGTAAATATCAAATGTTTTGAAGCAGGCATTTCATACTTCTAAATCCACACAAAATGATAACCTCTCACTAGCTGTTTAGTTCACCTCTGAAATAATTGAAGATTTGCCTTTTTGGTCAACACTGTGATCGCAAAAAAATCAATTGAAATATGCCCTTTTGCCAACATTTTGTGACAATATAATAAGGTTACAGATTCAAGATATACAACATTGCCTAAGGAACACGAAAATTCATAACTCCAACAAAATGTAAACATTATTTATGATGTATCACATTCCGATCATATGAAAAGTATATGGAGACTCGAGACTTTTTGCAAACCACAGGATTAGATCATTTAACAGACAATCAGATCAAAGCAGAGAAAACTTGCATTTTTCTCCCCTTTTACATCTTGTTCATACAAGCCATTTGGAGCCATATTTCATCAAAAAATTTTAGCCATCCTGAGAGAGTACACAAGATAAAGTGAGAGTATCCAAACGTAATCTAAATATGTTACATTATCTCCATGCAAAGGAAGTATTTCATTTCTTTGCACCAAAATTGGAGTGACTTAGAAAGAAAATCATGACAGCCATTATAAGATCACATTCTGCCACTCAATCACTCTTGCTCTCATGAGTTTATCCTCAAACTAGTCTTGTGTACATTATTTCAAAGTAATAGATGATGATGCTTTTGTATGTGACATTATAGGTTTTTGAGAGCTATGAACAATGATGTAGATAACTGTTTGAGCAACTTATTTAAACATCTACAATTCTGGAAATGCAAAAAGATTTTTAGGACAGAGATGGGAAAACATATTTAATGCTTTGTAATGATCTAGATAAGAAACTACACACGCAACTGCTGGAAATTATTTGACATTTTCAGTGTGTAAAACTCATATAATTAGAAACATTTCGACCTTAATCTCTGTGTATCATGAAAACGTAATGGTGATCATCATCATCCTCATCACGTGTAACGCTATGACACTACACCGTATAACTTTCAATCACATTTTAAAATTACTTAGAATCGTCGTACAAATATGGGATTTTAACCAAACAATGTCTAAAAGAATGAAAATTCAGTTTCCTACCATCAATTTTAAATACGTGTTGTTATCAGTCCACATTTTGAACATAAAATTTTCAAGTTTTTTTTTCAGGGTTATCTTTCGTCGTCAAGGAAAATCGCATTGTTGCTGACTTCAGCATACAGTGCACCACTTAAAGGTACCCCTCCTCTCTGCCCCCTCCCCCCCCCCCAGTGGTGTCTATCTCCATATTGTCAAATTTTCGAACTATTACAATTTTGTAATTAAATTGACATTGTTATAGTTGACTAGCAAATATACCTGACATTGCTCAGGGTTTTAAACCAAGATAAAATAATTTGAAGAAGATCTGAGAGTAAATGAAGTATTTAAACCAAATTAATTTTTATTGTAATGCTTGTTGGTATACAATATTTGTCTTCCCCATCTTTTTCTCAAACAAATAATTTTTTCCCACATCCTTCTCTAGACATAGCTATAATTGTATAATTGTCCATGAGCAAAGCAGTCATTTGATAATTCAACACCTGTAACTTGAAAAGACTGCCCTTGTCTAAGTCGTTGTGATCGAAGTCGAATTTGTTTTCATTCAGAAAACTTTGCTGCTCTTGCGCTATTCTATTATATTTTAATTTGTTGGGACCTGAGAATGACCTCCGTGGTCATTTTGGCATTATGCTAGTTTTAAAACCTTTGTTTAATTTCTTTGAAAATTATTTTCTTAAAATAAATCTATAAAAGTAACATAGTGTGTTAAAAATGGAAATTTTAAACCAATATTATGAATTTTTATCTAGATATAGGATTTTGGAAACAAAAGAAGTCTACCTGAAATCAAAATTTAAAATCTTGTAAACTTTGGTAGGCAAATGGTAATTAGGATTTTTTCTGCACAAACAAACAATTTTTAAAAAATATTTATAAAGAGAAGAAGCAGAGAAGATTACTGTGTTGTTATTACTGTATACCTTTTTAGATCCCAGAATGGTAAATAATATGTTGCTATTTACGGCTATTGCCGTTCAACATTTGTTAAGTAATCATTTGTGATGATAAATCCGGAGCCTCTGCCGCTGTTAAATTGGTTATTTTTACCGAAGCAAGGATTGAGTTAGAGCATAGTTATAAAAATACATTTAAGAGGCTCAAGTTGCTTTCTGTAAAAATCTGACTAAAACATTAATTTTTATTGCATCTACACGTGAAATGTTTTTTCAAACAAAATTCACGAATATAAACATTCCTATAATTATATATCACAGGACAATGTCATGAAAATACGTTTGATATAAGCTGAGATGGATTTTAGGTGATAACATTTAAATTACCTATATTGGTAACACTGATCTATTTTAATATAAATGTACTGGTAACTCTCGTTCAATGAACGTTCGTTGAACGAATGTTCGCTTTAATGAATGAATTGAATTTTATAGCTTTACTTTTTGCCAAAAATTCTGTTCACTTTAACGAACTAAATATGTAACATGTATCCAACTCAGATCGAAGAAATTCGGATGTTTACGAAAGCTCTTGGAGTCACAAAGACCGTCTTGTTTACCCATGGAATCTTCGTATTTCCAATTTATCGCACATTTTTCCTATCGCCAGCATTTCTTGAGAGACTTAATATGACATATGTATGTATTCTATAATTCAGTCTGTGGCTTGGATTGACTACGTTCAGTCACATTCACTTTCTCGCAGTTCATACCTAATCATTACATCACGAGAATTTGTTTTCAAGCCACTGCTGTGACCATGTTTACCGTACTTGCTTGTACTTTTCTCATAACTGTTCAACATTTTGTTAATTATTTTCCTGGAGATGTTTAAATCACGAAGAATTTTGAAATCTTTATTGATGGTGTTGGGAGGTTCTGTTTTTCATTCACAAGTTGAATGTTCTCGTATCATACAATAAATGACACTATACATACTTCTATGATTGATTGTTGTTGCTTTGGTTTTCTAGTTGATCCAATATTGTACTTGCTTTTACAGACATTTTAATAGCTAAGAATTATAAATTAAAGAATAAAAAATCTTTTGTCTGGAACGCATCTTGAGTTTTAATGGAATTAGAATTTTTAATACAATTTTGATATTTGAAAGATAAGAATAAATTATTTCTAAGAATAATAAGTGCGAGATTTTAAGTTAAATGATAAATAATATATTCCTTCCCGTCACATTGGCAGGCTTTTATATTAGTGATAGATATTTTCTTAATGATGAAACCACTTCAAACAATGTGACAATAGCCAAAATAAAGAATAATGGGTGATGCAAATGTAAACGAGTTTCAACTGTTCTTGACTGAGTTTTCAGGTTGTACCAATCAATCGACCATGTGCCTTTAAAACATGTTCTCTCTCAATATTATACTGTCGAAAGTCATCCCTCCTTTCTCACTCTCATACTGTACTGTATACTATACTGTAACAAGAAAATGCAAGACAAAAATGAAAAAATTTAACAGCCAGGATTCGAACCGGCAAAAGCTACATTGCAAAGCTACGTGCACTAACCACTCGGCCACCGTGACTCCATTCTATAGGGTGATACAAAATGCATAACTTTATCCTAGATTTTCTCTGAAATTTAGTAATATGGTGTTGTACTGCTTTGGTATTTAACATAATTAGGGATGTTCTTTATCATCACAAACTTTGAACGAAATCGGAGATGCCATGGTCATGGACTCCCCTTGTTAGTGAGGGATGAAGCGCCTAAGTCCCTGGAGCGAGTGGAGAGCGGGGTTGACATGTGTAGGGGCAGCACCCCTAGTATAGAATAAAAACATTTAATGCTATTTGAAAGCATAATATAAAATTAACATGACTAAATTTCATAATGCTCATCAGAACAGTTTTGTGAACCAAATTCAGCGAGACAATGAAATTAGATGATTCATTCCTGATATAATAACTATATGAGAGAGAAAGGCTATAATTTGAAGTTTTAAGCCTGATTTGATTAATAAATTATATTTTTGGATTACTTGTACTTCTTTCCCTCTCAGCAATATGAAAGTATACTATAGTATTATTACATTATTTAATATTAGTCACTTCAAACTTACCAGAAATGCAAAATGATGCAATTTTACAGAAATAAAGTTAGTTACCTAAGTATACTTGACTGAAAATACAAAATAAAATATATCATCACCTGTTTGGAGAGGTTCTTAAGAACATCAGTAAGACTACGATCTTCAGCTTCCTCATCACTTGAGTACCAGTTCTCCTCCTTTTCTCCTTCCTCTTCACCATCCTCATTTTCACCAGTTGGGTCCTAAACATAATGTAAATATTTATATATTAAAAAGCTAATCAATCCCTTCAGATTGTCTCATACATTAATATCACACAGATTTTAAAACCAAATTAACTCAATACATTTAATTTTCCTATAGTGCCTAATTTTTGATCTAGGAAATCGAAATTTGTAATGGGTTTTGAAAACAAATTGCAGTTTAAAACAAAAAAGTTTTATATGAGACAAAGCAATATTTATTTTTATAAAAAAAAAGTTTGAACAAAAAACGTTTTTATGAAAAAGAAAATAATTTTCAAAATTATATAACTTCATAACCTCAACATTTATCATAGATTTGCACATATATTATGAAATATTGCATTATGCACTCTAACATATCCAAATTTGACTCATTATTCCCTTTTTATTCATGACATATAAAACAATGTGAAAAAGTACATTTCACCATGTCAGCATTTGTGTTTGGCCAAACACTCCCCATGTAAGCCTTTGTTACATCTTATGCAAACAGTTCGGGATCTTTTTCTTCTATTCTTAGCGCTGCAAACACAACAATTAGCCTCTTTTTTTCATCAAGTTTTTGAACACCCACTTTAGCTGTCTTTTCCCTCATTGAAACCCACTCATTACCTAAATGCTCAATTATATTTACTACATATGTTAGCCTCGATTGCAGTTTCCCAGGTCCTTTGAAATTTTCTTTATATAGAATATAGCTATTCAAAACCATCTTTGAAATTATATTGAACGCAACTTTTTTCCAATATTTTACACTTTCTTTCATCCATGTAAGTATCAGAAGTGTCAATCCCTCCCATAAATTTATTGTAACTGCAAATTATTTCCTGTTTCAGCCTACTTTTTTCTTTCCCATTTATGGTAGACTTTATTTCCTTATCCAATGCAGTTGCTTTACTAGAGAGAAGCAGAACAGGTCCTTTTTGAGATCGTTTTTCCCGGATTCCACAATTTATATCAGCTCCAGGTAGCACAATTTATTGCACCGATAAAAAGTCTCTGAAGCACTCAAAAAGAAATTACTGACAACAGAATACGGGTTCACCAAATAAAATACACACGAGGAATACAACACGTCCTCTGGGTAACCATCTACACAACCAACTGAAAGAAATAGTCTCAACCGCAAGGGGGAATGAAGGAAAATGCATGAACAGAAAAAATTATGACAATGTGATAGTATATATCAAATGAACGTACGATGAAAAATACTCTACAAAGTTGCTCCGTGTCATATTACCAGTGAGCGAGACTCAAGAGACCTCCGACAAAGTTGAGCCGTAGGTTAGGTTACCAGAGAGCGAGATTGATAATCGAGAGAAAAAATAAAAGAAAAAATCCTCAGAAAATTTCGGTAAGCATTTCGTCTCATATGATATATCAGCTTTTGGATTATAACATTGTGATGAAAATGCAATGACAGGCACGCTTATGAAAGAACGGAGAAAGACAGCGTGTGTAATCTACGGCCGTGAAGGGCAAAAAATATTTTGGATGATGACTCACTGCGAATTAGCTGTGTCAGATGGATGGGAGAAAAGACAATTACTTTTGTTTATGTAAAATACTAAAATCGTCAAGAGGAATACCATTTCAAAAGAAAATATAAACATTTATATCATCTTCAGTTTGGTAGTAATTATAACTCAAAGTGCGATCTATAAAGATCTTTAAACGGGGTTAAAGCTCGAGTCGATATATCTGCACCTTGAGTGTTTTAAGGCAACCAGGGGAAGCCGATATATCGGCACCTTTGAGTGTCTAAGGGTTAATGAATGAAAGAAATAAACCTTGCACCTTGAAAATCGAAACTCCTGTGTAAACATGGAAAAATGTAATCATCTCCCGGAGTCGAATATGGGACACTTATGTAAACGAAAATAATTTTCCTGAGGTCTCCTAGTTGGCAGAAACAAAATGGCATTTACAGCATTTCACTACGACAAACTGTTCAAGAGACGGACAGACAGACATTGAGTATTAATATATAAAGATTTTTAATAGTTAATAAAAATAAAAATTTTAACTTTTGTTTTTATTACTGAATTTCAAAAATATAAACGATCTATTTACAATTACAGGAATGAAGAATAAGTAGAAATACATTCTGCCAATAGATGGCAATACAGTATATGACTGATCTTTCTTAAATTAAACAAATGATTTAGTAACTCAAAAATCGACACTGCATTTTTTTGGAAAGGTTACATTTAGGTTTTAAAAACCATAAAATTCCTCGTATTCTTCATTCAAAGTTTTTTATCAAGAAAGTTGGAGGTTGACTTATACGGCAAATAGTCAGAAAAATCGACGTCGACTTATACGCCGGCATATACAGTATATTTTTACATTAACAATATTTTTAATTAATTGTTATTAATTATTTAATTTTAATTTAATATTTATTACAGAAATGTAGCTCATTTATTTCTATTTATTATCAAAAATTTGCAAATACCTTATCATTTCTCTTGATTTTAGAGCTATAAAATTTTCAGAAAAACATGCTCATATGTGCCTTACCTGACTACTTTCTGCTTCTCTTTGCTGTTGTTGTATGCGCATGAATAGTTCCCTTTGTTTCTTGGGGAGATGAAGAGGTATATTTACAGGATCACTCACTTCAGCACCACATTCACCTAAGTCAAAAATAAAATAACTTCTGAGCTAATTTACTTCAGAATATTTGTAAATATATATAGATTGACCTCAGTGACTAAGTTAAGGATGAATCTTGCTAGAGATTGATTCATTATACCTCATCCAGGCATGAAATCCCAAACCATTGCTCCTCCATGTCTTTTGTCAAATGAATATCCATATCCAGTAGCATAGCTATCACAGGAAGCTAGAGCAAAGCCTAAGGGTCCACAAGAGATGGACAGTAAAGGCCTAGAAAAACCTAGCCGGGGGCTTATGCATTACTACCTACATGACTGTCGATCATGTCATGTGGGGTCAATATGACCCCACGCAAACTATTTTTATCAATATAATAAAAACTATAAGGTATATTCAGGCCGTATTTTTAGTAACTTCATTATTTAGCCTCCTGATTATAATTTAGCATTTTTGTTAATTTTGAAATCAATGATTCACGTAACCAAAGCAGAGGTGCCACAATTACAAAAAAAATTGATGTGTTCCATCTCGTAAAATATTGAGAGGATTTCCCTGAAATTCGGTGCACTGGACGTATGGCCAGAGAAAGTAACAAAATGGTATAAATGGTGCATGTAACCCAACAGGGGTGCCACTATTGCAAAAACTAAAATAACATTTTTCATATCTCTTAAAATATTGAGCGGATTTCCATGAAATTTGGTACTGGACATATTGCCAGAGAAAGTAAAATAATCGTATAAATGCTTCCCATAACCCAAACAGGGGTGCCACTATTACAAAAACAAAATAAATTATTTTCTTCTATATCCCGTATAATATTGCAGATCTTCATTATATTTGGTACATAGGACTTGCATACAAAGAAAGTACGAATATTTTTAAATATACAGTACGTATTTCTTGCTGTTTTGTTAGCGATGATTTTCTTCTCATCAGAACTCGAAATTTAACCATTATAGCAATAAACCGAAAGGCATTGAATTTGCAAACAATGTTAGTGAATAAAAGTTAAAATAAAATTTTGATTTATAAAATTCGTTTTTAATAAATACACCCACAAAATATCCTTATAAACTACGGTATTTTAATTTAAAATTTAATTTTCTATAGTAATAATAAAATAAAATGTAATTTTAGTGTTACTTTTCCAAAAAAAATTTTGAGGTCATATTGACCCCATGCAACTAATTAAGGAACTTTTTCTAGCATAACTAATTAAGAGTTAAGAGGTTGGCCAATGATGGGTCATTTGTGTATGAAAAATATTTGAACCAGTGGTGGATCCAAGGGGGTGATCGCCCACACCTTGGACGACCCCATTGCCCTCCACTGGGTGCATTCTTAAATTCATTCATTTGACAATTCCTCATTCCTTCCAAAAAAGATGAAAATATGGTCTATGAAAAATATTTTGATAAGAGAAAATACTGGCGATCAAACTTTAAAATGAGAAGTGTAGAAAATTTGGAATGGAACATAGCTGTCTGGTCAAGATATCACACTTTGTTTTTCTGTTTTGGTGATTTGGTGCTAAAATACTTAAGGGGTTGGCCAATGCTGGGTCATATGTGGGTGCATTCTTAAATTCATTCTGCACAACATTCCTTGTTTCTACACCAAAGATTAAGACTGTATGACAAGGGAAAGAAAGATTCTGATGGGGACAGGAATTTTCAAAATGTACGGTCGACAGCAGAGGTGAAATCAAGAGGGAGGAGAGGCTATTGGGGTGATCGCCCTCCCCCTTGGGATGTTTCTGGATCCTCCCCTGGTTTGCACCAATAGTTAAATCACTGGCTCAAAGCATCACTTAGTTTTTAGAGCTATGGCCCCAATCACCCTACTCCTCCACCAGCCTTAGTAATATGTACTGAACTCTACCTCCCTAATGGCTCTTAATTTTTATTTCAATCATCCTGATATGATGGACTAAAAACAGATTACCGAGTGCAACAAATTTATCATCAGTGTACTAAAGCTACAATAATTTTGGCTATCAAATAATGTTTAACAAAAAGACAACTGCAATAATTGCAATAATGACAAAAGAGAACAGTACAACTTCAAAAGATACTCACTCTGTTCCTTTTTTGATGCATCTTCTTCATTCTGTGAATCTGGGGATTTTTCTGAAGACTCCTCCACAGCAGCAGTCTTAATCTCTTCTTCCTCTTCTGCCTTCTCTTCATCGTTATCCTCCTCCTCCTCCTCCTCTTCACACACAATGGATAACTTCCCCCCCTCTTCCCCTCCCATCCCAAGTCCTTCTCTCCCATCCAAGTCTTCCTCTGCTTCCTCTCCACGCTCCTCCATCCCACTCCGCTTGCACTCCTCATTCTCTCTCCTCCTCCTGCGCCTCCTATCATCCTCACTTTTCCTCGAGTGCCCGTGGCGATGTCCCACCCTATCGTCCCTATCATCCTCCGTGGAGGAGCCTCTGTAGACGTGAGGAGGGTGCCTCTTCCCGCCCATCCCCCTCTCTTCCCTCTCCCTGCTCTCCTCTCCTTTGCTCCCCCCCTTTGACTCTGCAACGCCGACATCCTCTTCCAGCATCGCCACTTCCCCTGTCCTCCTCTGCCTCTCTTCTTTCCCTTTACCCTCCCCATTTTCAACTTCATCTGGCATTGGTATGTCTATTTCAAACAGAGAGGGGATTTTGTGTCCATTGGATCCCTTTCTGTTGTGGCCATTTCCTGAAGATTCTCCTGGCTGGCTTCCGGCTGACCTATCCTCCATTTCCCCTGATTGCTGCAACACCATAGCAGCTGCTCCCTCTCTGGTCAAACGAGGAAAGTCACCAAGGATTTCCTTGGGCGCTGTTTCCAAATGCTGCATTGATTGAGAAGAAAGTGGCTTGTAAATCAAACCATTTTCCTTCATGGCTGTCTTAAAATACTGAATTAAATGAGACAAGACTGACTTGTGAGAGAAAATTTTTACTTCAGAAATATATTGCGATCAATATCTACAAAAACATCCATGTTGTGTAAAATGCCCAGTTGATTAAGAAAAAAATGACTGCTACATTTTATTTCAATTTAGTGATTAAATCAGAACTATATTATAGCCTAATGAAACAATCCTTCATACCAACCAAAAATCAAAATCATCATATGACACAAGTTACCCAGCATCATTCTTAAATCTCTCATTATATTTGTGAGAAATGAGTTTTATGCAAAGGTGGGCATTACACTTGGAAAAATGTAACTGATAAACTAGATATATACCAATATTACACATTTCCCTCACCTATTGCAGGGATTATGTCACTGAAAAATATCATGCAACACAACTGTAAATGGATTATATTAATGAAAAATACTCCTTGACACACTACTTCATATGGTAATACTAAATATAACGCTTGGTTCCCTCATCCATAAGAATTACTTTCTTAACACAAATCAAGTAGATTTTGTGAAGAGCATAAAGAAATGATATAATATGCAGAAGAAGTCAATACTTAATAGATTTCCAGTAATGGGAGGAAAATAGAAGAAAGAAAATCAAAATTAATAAAAGATAAAGATGGTCACTTAATAAATGAGATGGACATCGCCCATTTTTAAAGCTTTTTCGGCATTGTCTCAAGAGTTATAACCACAACAAAACATTTTGCTCTTGAATCTCAAAGATAAACATATTTCCATGTATTTCCCACCTGATTCCCTAGTGGTGATGGTGGTGGAATATCAGATTTGTCGATGGACTGTTGGTTCATGAGTCGTAATTAATAATAATGTAATTTGTTGTGAGATGTGAGATTAGGGATTACATCAGGTTCTACAATGAATCAACTTCTTTGCTTTACTAGGTTATTTTAGTGCTTGTGTTAAAAACTTAGATGTGTATACAGGCAGTGAAAATTGTTTCTGAAAATTTTGTCTCAAAATCTAGGTTCATCATAGCACAGTTGGAAAATGTAGTGTAATGCATATTATCATTACAAAATGATTATACTATTAGGTTTCAAAATATGAAATTCTAAACTTATTATGTTACAGAAATGAAGGAATGTACAGGTATGTTCTTTAGAAAAAATATAGAATCTTGAAAGCATTGTTTTCATATTTCTACTACAAAAATCTTACCTATTCATTAAACCCAAGATAATCGGTAATAGATATTATATCCAAAGCTTATAAGAGAAAGCTTGTTTTATTTAGACAAGTTTCACAACAAACTTTTACTCATTTTACATGCTATTAATAGTTCATTTCAGCATGACTGGAATTCCCATCATGAGGGATGCTATCCCGTGACTCATGACTGGAATTCCCGTCATAGTACTACATATGGTTCTAACGGTTCAGGTGGGAGACCGTCATGTCTTAGCATCCTTTCTTTTGGCTTTAACCATCAGTTTGGTTCCAACCTCCATTTAGGTAACGTCAGTTTTAGTTGGCGATTTTTTTTCATCGGATATACATCGGATGTTGTTGGCGGTTAGTACTCACTCGTAATCATGTAATCATATTAAATCATAATCTTAATGTTTTATTATGTGTTTGATCACTTTCTTCATTTTTACGGGTTTATTTATGTATTTATAAGAGAAACCGAATTCCGTTATAGCAGGAAAAATTTTTTGGAAAAATACCAAAGGTTTTCTGCAAAACTAGTGTTTTTGTTCATACTTTTTAATTGTTTATTAAGCATTTAATATGTTTCTAAGCACTTATTTTTATTGTAGTATCAAAGATAAACTGTCCTGAACATCCTACTTTAAAGAAATACTGGAAAAATTACGAGTAATGTAACATAATGGAATGAAAAACATAGAGAATTCAATTCAGTCACCCGTAAGAAACTCTGGATTTTGGGGCTGAATTGAAAGGGATAAGACATGAAAAATAAACTTAATATGATAAAAGGTTCAGAAAATTATAAGAAGTAACTGCTGTATATGAATTTTTCAAGGTAAATATTTTTATCTTAGCTACATACTAACAATATATATTTGAAAATGTGCTTTACCTTAAGAAGAATAGCTTTGAGGCACTCGTTGAGGGGACCATGGGAAAATTTGCATTTATCTCCTGAGAAACATTTCATACCAGTATGATAGTATTTGCATGGAAAATCTTTATGCATATATAGGCATTTATCCTTCTTAGCACAACAATCCATTAAATAGAATTTACATAATTCTAACTTCCTTGGAGGAACAGCATCATGTGAATATGGGCAGTCATCTCCCTGAAAAAACAAAAAAGTAGTTTTGCTTTTTGAGTGGAGAGAAATATAAAAATAAACACACTGGCATGACTTTGACCACTAACCATCAATATTAAACAATAGTAAATTCCTATCTAAGCTAATAATACAAATTACTTAAACTTAAAATTTTTAATATCTCTGACAGTAAGAAATAAGCTAAAAGAATGAAATAGACCAAAAAACATTCAACAATATATTTGTGTTGCTCTAAAGTAAGAATAAAAATTAAACAGCAACCAATGTATATCAGAACAAATCTAAGGGCTTGTAAAAAGTCATTTCAAAAATAAATATATGTTGGCACTTAAAAAATTAGGTTTCCTTTCAGCATTATTTCAAAAGATTTTCAAGTATAAAACCGTTATCATAAATCAACAAAAAATTATAGATTTTTGATTAGATACTGGAAAGGATAAATTGATTTTCAGAATTTACAAAAGGTACAAAGTTGTATTTAATGCAATAAAAATTATGGGATGTGAGGCCTTAAAGATGAAATAAGAAGTATTTCTAAAATAAAAAAAATTGTGCTAATAAATTATCAGTGGAAATTCATAAAAAAATATTAATAAAATTCAATTTAAAAGAAAAAAATTGTCTCAGACAGTATTATTATAATTTTGGAGATGAAGCAGTATTTTTTTGGCTTTTGGCTTTCCACCTTGTAGGTACTGGTGGATGGGGAGTATTAACAAACTTATGTCAGAATTTGTAATTGGCTGGGAAGGAAATTTAATATATACATTATCAAAAATGGTTACACTAAGATTGCCGGCATTTTACATGCATCTTGTTACAATTTAAACATATTTGTCACTTTTTGATTGGTGTGCCAGTGGCAGACAGCAAGTACATCTGCAGTTTCAAGAGTATAACCTCTATGACAGCATGCAATTGGTACAAACTTTGCTAAGTTTCAACATGAAGTAAGAAATAGTTATCATTTTAGCAATTTTAAATAAGTTACCCCAAATCTTAGGACTGAAATGACAGATCATGTAGAGAAGAAAGGCACCTCTGTAAAAGGGAATATATTGCAAAGAATAAGACGAAGTTTTGATAAAAATTTTATGCTAATTGTGAGGCTGGAAGGAAATACAATGAGACTTGAAGGTGCTAACTCAACACGGAAATCATTTAACGAACCTTAACAAGGTCAGTTTCATGAATTAGAAGAAGAAACTGTAAAATCTGTGTGCACTAAAAGAGTTGACAGAAAACCAGTGTCAAGGGTAATTATTAAACTGAAAGCTCATGAGTTAGCATGATCACTAAACATACCATGACAAGAATTCAAGACTAGTAATGGATGGTGCGTACAGATGATGTGCCATAACAGTTTTTACCTGAAACGAAGAACTTCTTTTTGTCAATATCTACCTTCTGACTACATAGATAAACTTATTGTTCTGCAGAAGCATTTAATTGTGTTGTGGAAAATTCACAATTACCTTCCAAGACAAATGGGTAATGCAGACGAGACACCAATTTATTTTGACATTTGACACAACAAAAAAGGTGCAATAAACCTCATTATAAGAATTGCAGGGAATGAAAAAATGTGCATTACTGTAATGCTGGCATATTAGAGGATGGAACAAAGTTACCACCTTATGCTATTTTAAAATTTTTCCTGAATGGACCTTGTTTCTTATTGTGGTCATCATAAATTTGTGGTCTTCCTTTTGGGTTAACACGGTATTTACTTCAACATGAACAATTAAACTTGAAAATGAAACAGAAAAGAACAAATAACAAGATTAACGTTATTTAAATTTTGTCAGTATACAATTTTTTCTTAATGTTTCAAAAACCTGTCCATATTTCCACACAATTCCACCCACACAGAAATGCAAAATAACATTATAGTTAAATCATAAAAATCCAAAAAAGCAGCAACACACCTTTTGGCATTTCCCTTGCATGTAGAACATACATATGGAGCCAGACCTTTCAGGCCTTCTTGTCTTGGTCACCTCACCCCTTCCTCCTCCTCGCTTCTCTTTCCTCATCCTCTTGCCAGGGCCCACCCCTCTGCTGCTTCCTCGAGCTCCACTCTCGGGAACTACTCCTCTGCCCCTTCTTTTTCTTGTCCCAAGGCGATCCTCAATCCCTCGTCTTGATCCCACTTCCTCACCCCTCCCACCTCCTCGTCTGTAATGGGAGCTCTCCCGCTCATAATCACTTTCATACGATTCATAATGGTCATCGTACTGGCCTCCTGAAGATCAAGAAAAATTTATCTAGGAATGTAATTATCATCATTTCTATTACAAGATGTAGAAAACTAGATGAAAGTGACAAATTTTAATAGAAAGTGTCAAGTTACATCAATTTTATTAACCCAAGAGCCTCTGGCTATGTGCATGTATATTATCTCAATTAACTCCTTCCCAGGATTGTTTAAAAAATAACTGCATCATCTCAATATGATTGTTCAAAACCACTGAATATCCATATTCTTAGCTTTTAGCCAGTTCCCTCTTCTACCTTTATTTTACTGCCACTTACCCCTTCTACTTCTCCCAGCCCATACAATCTTCCTATCTCTTTTTATATCTCTATCTTTCTATTATCAGCAACAATTGTAGTCTTTTAATCCTGTTCCACTCTTGGTTGTGGAATGACTATCCACATCATCTCTGTACATTACATACAGTGTGTCCTAGATTAACATCGTTAATTCGTTCCATAAAATTGCGACATAGAGCGAAACAACATTAAATGAATCAACATTTCCCATAAGAACCCATGTTTTACGATATAATTGGTTCCAAAACTTTGGGTTCAAAATCTCTTAAATCACAAAAAGACGTTAAAGACTGTATTTTATGAGCTTTATCATACTACATATAATATGAATGATATTATAACATATATAAATCAATATAAAATTATTATTAATGTAGAAATGACATAAAATAAACATGATATGATTTCATTTCAACGCGCCCAAAATCGGAAAAAGCTATATTTCACAATAGTACATCTAGAGACTTGCTGGTCGCTAGAAATTTGCTAGAGAATAAACAATAACATCTGAGTTTCGTAAACTTGTTACATTAGGCCATAGATTGTTTCATAACTTAGGTTTAACACGAAACGTGCGGCAAAAATAAAATTTTGGGACTTTTGAAAATATGGCTGTTATCTTACGATAAAATCTTTTCCGAATATGATGTTAGGTCAATGTTGTTTCAGAAAATTTTATCCATAGAAATATAGTCGACATGCATATATAATGGAGTAAGTAATTCGTGCATTCCAACAAAAACTGTCTTCCCTGATTGATTAATTCCTACTTTATTTTGAATAATCGCTCTCTCTCTTCCTTTATCCTTATGACCAACAATACCACCATTCCCGTAAACGATATCCACTGTTCCAGTGTTGTAGTTAATAGATCAAATTGCAAAAAGAAAACAAAATAAAAAGTAAGAGACAACCGAAAACAATATTCTGATCATCTACGTTGTACTCTTTTTCATTATTCAATTTTCTTTTTTTATGTTTAATATGAACACAGATGTTGTAATTTTAGTCAATTGCTAGAATTAGCTAGATTATTAAATCAATTTGCTAGTTTTGTAAATGGTCGCTATAGTATTCGTTTAGGAGGTAGATCAAACCTAAAGTTGCCATATCAAGCTATCGATTCACTGGAATGACAATACTGGATATAGCTGCAATAAAATTGGGAGGCATTAAACTTAAGTTATCGTAAAAGTACCGAATAATTTCAAGTTTATAAATAGAGCACTCGGCATATTTTCCATTCTGCACAACACACAAAGCTTGTAATGTTTCATAGGGATTTAGACGATTTTAATGACTGCTGTGGGGACTTTGAGAAGGCCATTACCACCACTTACATTTAGATCCATTGCCACAAAATGTCACCATGCAAATTTAATAAAAATACGTCAATCCAAAACACACTTTCCACACAAATAATGCGATCTGCCACAACAGAGTCATCTACGCAACATTTTTTGGTCCTTTATTTAGCGCCGAGTCAGGACGATGTTAAGTCGAATCATGGACGACGTTAATTCGAATATGGGTAGTAATTTTTGAATGACGTTAAGTCAAATCAACGTTAATAGAAGCGACATTAAACCGAGGACATACTGTAGTTATTATTCAGTTTTAAGCAGACTACCATAATTAATCTAAATTTCTTACCAGTATCTCAAAATCTGCAAATTCAGAGATAAAGAATTTTTGGGCCTGCAGTCATTTTATATTTAGAGTGCATGACTGCAAAATAACATCCTTTCCAAGCGCATGATTCATTCAAGAATAAGCACTTAAAATCTAAAGATTAAAAAAGGACTTATCTCACGTATCTTGAATAGCCACAACAAGATTATGAAAAATCATAATAATCTTGTTATGGCCATTTGAGATACCTGAGATAAGTAATTTTTTAATCTTTTGATCTCAATTTTTTCAGCCATAAGATGAGCTTGATAATTCTCTATTGAACATGATTCATTATTGACTATAGAAAACAGCAAATGAACCTAGCTCTTGCAACTAAAATCACTGCATTAATTGATGCATAGATAGCATATGAATAAAAGGCCATATTAAATACATTTTAGTTTAACTTCACTATGTAATGTACATGGATAAATGGTTATGTATTCAAACCAATACATCAGCCAAACTAGGAGTAGGATCAACATTCAATTATGCCTGGTATACAGGTAACGCTCAATTTATGCCAATCTGATTTACACGCTTTCATTTTAATGCCATTTATAATGAACATACAAATAACATCCTATTTGCGCCACCTTGCTTGTTTCTACGCCTCGCCTACCTGTGAATGTTATACTGTGAAGTCTAATGCACATCCTATCGCTCGCCGAGAAATTATACTATACATACTGTTGCATTGTGAAGCCTCACGTTCATTTTCTTTCATCACAAAAGTATACATACGTAGGCATACGTATATAGTTGGCAGTTTAGCTGTCGTCTTTCGTAGTGCTAACATTTTCCATTTAGTTGTCGTTTACCTCTGTGATTTTAATTCTTAATATTCTTTAATATATCCCCTTGTGCTAAAATGAGCTTCAAAAGAGTTAGCAGTGATTCTAACATGGGAAGAATGGATGTGAAAAAAGCTGGAAAGTCTCTTTCCTTAGAAATTAAAATAGAGGTTCTTAAAAGGTTTGAACGTGGTGAGAGAAACATTGACATTTGGAAAGCATTGGGACTTTGTGATTCTACAATAAGAACAATTCGTGACTTTAAGTTTGGGAACGGTACTCCCTTAATTTATATGATTAGCACCAGCTGATATGCCTTTTAACTGGTGGGGACATTTTTCCATAATTTTGTGTACGCACGTGAGCATAATTTTGGAACCCCTAGACTACTATTTTGAATTTTTTCACAGGACAATCAACGTATAGAAAAGTTTTACAATATCGCTTGCATGATAAATTTATAACATGTTATTTGTATTGATAATATTCAAGGAATATTATTAAATAAAGGAATAAATTAATTACTGAATTTACATCATCATAAAGAAAGATGTTACTGAGGTTTAAAATGTTATGGTACGAATGAATCTCACTATTCCTTTTGGTAGGAGCTGCCACTGTACATGATCAAATACTGCCAGGAAATAACTTTCCATTTATGCCATAATCCTCGGAACATATCTATGGCATAAATCGAGCGTCGCCTGTACTGGTTAGTGGCATAGATTTTGAACATGAAGATTCAAGGTTAATAACTATTTCAAGAGAAATGTTATTATAAGACAACTTATTTTGTAAAATATTCATAAAAAACTAGAATTTTCTAATAACTTTCAAGAACTTTCAAGGAAAATTGATCACCTTGATGGTACTAAATTAATTGGAATTTTTTATAAAAGTTTCCAAAAAGGAACTTCTTTTTTTAGAATCTTATTTCTGTGAATGACCATTGAAGAGAGCTGCATTATAGCTGAAATGCTCACCTGGTTAGTCATAACCTTGTTATGCCTATTAGAGATAAGTAATTTTGATACTTAAGCACTATTTCTTATATTATCAAATTGTAATGAAATGTGATATACACCCACTCCCCGATTAATGCTCTTAATTGGTGCTAGGAAAATCGAGCGCTACCTGAAACAGCACTATTCAGAACACGTACTTCTATAAGAAATGATGTTATAAGATTTAATTCGTTCTCGAGATTCTATTAATGGAAATGAAAATAGGTAGTTTAACATAAATAATATACCAAAGTATTCTTTGTTTACTATATTACATAGCGTAGAATAGGTAGTCATTTGTATTGCAATTATATTTTTAATTAAACAGTAAAACTCTCCAGCTTTTAGTCGCTGTAAAATCTCTAATTTAACCTCAAGAGTAAAGTTTTTCCTCTTTTTCTCCTCTGACTGGCAGTTATATCACTCATGGTCATTTTATTTAAAGAAAAAATATAATTTCACTCTATATTTTGGCCTACAAAAGTGTACACAGGACCATCAAACAACTGCAAATATTGACGTCTTGTGTGTTGTAGATGCGCAGAGGCACTGCGCTGTGGACTTCGTAAATTACACCAGAAATTTTGAAGAGCATTAATGTGGAACGCATGAGCGCAATTCAGAAAAAGGTATTAAATTACTTTCAGCATTAATCGGAACAGCGTTAATCAGGGAACGTTATGTGGGGAGTGGGTGTATAGTACTTTCATAAAAATTTTTAAAAAGATGTAATTACAGAGATTTGATTACGTATCATTTATGAATTTAAAATTTTTAAGATAATTACAGTAAATTGCCAAATAAAAAAATAATTTAAATATAAATAATGAATTTTACTTTTTAATAACATTTAAGTTTTGCAAATAAAATTTAGAAAATAAATTACAAAATAAAAACATTTAATTGCACTAACAAGGAGAAATAAATTTTGTTAGTCACAAAAATGTTGGTTTCTTAATTTCAAGTATGCGCAAAATTTTACTGTCGCAAACATTTATCAGTTTAAAGTTGAATTTCCCAATATATTTACATTTAGATATTCTTGAAATTGAGGAGGCATTCCACTTTTAATTGACACATTTGTGCAACAATTAAATTTGGTACACTCTTGAATTTAAAGAACCATTCAAAATCTTTGCGACAGCAACGAAAATTTGTTCTCCTTTTTAGTGCAATCAAAAGTGGTTTTTAAAATTTTTTAAATATTTTATTTAATAACTAACCATCATGGCCAGCAGTAGGTGACCTTGACACCCTCCTGTATGGTCTACTGTGAGGAGACCTGCTACGACGGTGGGAACTTGAATGATGAGCTGAACGACTAGAATGCAAAGGTGAAGTGTCTCCATAATTTGCTGTATACTCAGATGGCGTTTGTAAAAGAGGAGATGACCTATGTCTATCTCGACTCTGCTTGCGTTCACGACGATGACTATGAGAGGATGAACTTGCATGAGAAGATCGGCCATGGCTTGGAGATGCACCTCTCACAAACATCATTTCCTCATCATCATCATCTTCTTCTCCTTCTCCTTTAGCATGTTTCATTACACGTTCTCCATTTTCTTCATCCTTTTTTCTGTGGTGACTTCTTTTTTGTCTCTATAATTAACAAAATTAAAAGAAAAATTACTTAAAACATTTATCGTATTACAATAAGTATTTAATAGTGAGAATTGAAGAAAAATATTTGATTTGTTTAATAATGAAACAAAAGTCATAAAGCCAATTACTTTGCAATTTTTTCACTAAATACCTTAAATATTTGCTCTCCAATGTCAAGATAGATTTTATATTTAATGTCATTCTACACATTCCAATATCAAAGTCATTTCAACATAATTTTTTTCTTTATAAGTCACAGTTACCATCACTAGCTAGAGGTCATACAGAAACGTTTCCATGAACAAATGGTGTATTTAAAAATAGAATTCACACCAGGAATTTCAATAAAATCCAGAACATCATGAACTCAGTTGTTTTACTTATTCATTTTACCTGGTAAATTGTCTAAAATATGTCCATTTCAAGACTGTGGCCATACTGTATTTCACGTAATAAAATCATATAGATTATCTGAGGCTTATTTCAATGAATAAGATGTACATAAAAAAACTTACATGATACTAATAAAAGTGGTAAAAATGATAACAATGAGCTCTTTTAACTCTAAATGTATAAACAAGAACATATTGAATTTGATTGTAAAATCGCGTTTTTTTAATACCACAAGGAAAATGGAGTATAAAATAAATATTCTTTCATATTTTTAAGGTTGGAAAAATTATAATCTTAATAAATATAACATTACTTAATAAATATATCTTAAAACTTTTAATCTTTTTGCAATATAGTAGGGTTAAGATTAGGGATTCAGAGAATTTAAGTTCAAACCAATGAATGTTAATGACACACTGAACTTTATTTTCAAAATTTTATGGCTTTTGGCAATGCCAGATTTATGATATTTCTGGATTTTATTCATTAAGGGTTTAAACCTACGGCATGTAAAAAAGAATTATGGGCCATAAAGTTACTGCAAATCAGATCATTTTTTAAAAGTTTGTAATGATGATCTCTTTTGTAGCAGACAAGTGTAGGGTGGTAAGTGAAAAAGTTCAGATTCATTTCCCACCAGTGAATTTAAATGAAAATAATTTTAACAGGAACATGGATATGACAGAAAAAATTATATTCATAAGTTATATGATTTTGAAATGCAAAATTTGTTGCATTTCCAGATTTTTCATAAACTATAAAAATATTTCTTTTCAAATGATCAACATAATTTAACACGTTTTGTCCACAATACCATTTTTATTTCTATTTAAGTTCTCAACTCAAAAATAGCACATTCAAAATTTCATAACAAAAATTAAAACTGCCATCAAAGATACTAATTTTCTTTTCATAAATATTATTTTGTTATATGCCATTAAGGATGTTGATGACTAGCAACAATGTATGAAAACTGCAGCTGATTTTAAATAAAAAACTTAATGAATTCATACTAAATGTGAAACACTAGAATGCAAAGTTAAGTAATATTGAATTAAAATTTTAGCAACCTAAATGGAATATAGAAATCAATTAAAAGAGCAAATATAAATTATAATCCACCTGAAAATTTTTATTAGGGCAATTAAAACCCAAATATGGGCCAACAGAACTATTCATTTTTTATTTATTTTATCGAGGTCTTATTACATTGATTATAAACTCATGAATTCATTTAAGATCTGATGTATTGAATTAATAAAAAATAAAGACAAATATTCTTTCATTTATCACTAAAATTAGTCCAGATTGGAAACAATGAGAAGCATGGTGTAATAATAACATAAAAGATTAATAAAGATAAAAAACGGCAAAAAATCTCCATTAATTTCTTATAAATAAAAATTATCATGTTATTGTCAAAATAGCTGTCTGATGACTCCAAACATTATTTTTGTGTTGTATAATTTGAAATATTTCATTTTAATAAGACTATTCCTCCATACAGCATTCCTCACCTTAGAGTCCTTTGATCTCTCATCTTCATCACTTTCTCTGTGCCTCTTCTTTTTCTTTTTCTTCTTCTTCCGTGCATCATCTTCAGAATGCAAATCTCCAGCTTCATTAGAATCCCGTCTTACCCCCTTCTCAATGCCCACAGTTGAAGGTACTTTGGAATCATCAGTTTGTGGTTTTTCTTTATCAATCGAGTTTGAAGCTGTGCATGTAACAATAGGGGTGATGCTATTCCCTTCAAATTTTGCCTTCTTTTCATCCTCCACTTCAGCAACAGTGCTTAAATTTGGTGGAACCTCATCTTCCTCATCTAGTATTTCTCCATCCTCCAAATCATCAGCCATGAAGCTGCGAAAAAATTAACCTGTCTTTATTTAAAGGAAAATTTGAATTGGAACTGAGAACGAATACTTTTGTCTTGAGCGAAGTTGTTTTAAAAATTTCTTATAAACCATACGGAACTGAATTTTAATTTCTATTTAGAATTATTTTCAATCATAAAATATTTTTTTCTGGCAAATATTTTCACCACATAATATTGATTTTCTATATCATCTATTATTCAATCCTAAAAGAACCTCCAGCAGTTTTTTCATTGTACTGCAATTTACATAATACAAAAAAGTTTAAAATTTTTATGGAATTATGCCAACAATTTTATCCATAATTCTGATTTATGATTGTCGTTAGTTGAAAAAAATTTCGCAAAGAAATAGAAGCACAAAAATTTTCAAATATTACCATTATCAGTATGTATCATGCTATTCATTGTATTTTAAACGTAATTTTGAATTTAAAATGGGACGTTTGCAAACTTTTATGCCATGCATTCCCCAATTATATTCAAAAGCGTTCTTGCAAATTCAGCGGATAACATGATTTGGCTTGCACATCATTGTGACATAATTCACCAGCCAAACAGTGACGAGCTCTCAAATGTTTGTATTATTTAGTCGTATCATGTTAATAATATAGTATATCTTTTCGTTTCTTCTTCGAGCCCCTAACATCGATCGACAATATATTTTGCCTTCGCTTCCGTATTATCGATTACATACTGCTTGACAACCGAGAACTGTTTACATAATCTCCCGTTTCGAAATTACGAAACAGCACGCCTGAATTGGATGTGGAGTTATGCAACCTTTTCAACAGCATAAATTACTCGCTGAAATATTAATGCATAACATTTTATAAGTATATATTTGACTTAAAAATTATAATCATTTTTGACGCGACAACCGATTAAGATTTACCGGGTCATATTTGACGGGAAAACATTGTCACGAGTTGACACTACGCCACTACGTGACTGATTGTTCTTGATTATCTTTCTTGCCCTAACATGGCCCAAACACTGACATTCCAAAGGCATCACAGGCTTTCGCTACTTAGTGACATAACGCAACCCAGACAACTGTAGGTATAACTGTCTTGCAAGCGCTCGCCTGAGGCTTACAAGGCAATGATAGCCTTTAAGGATTCGTCGACTTTGACACTGAAATTCTCCTCCAAGAGACGTAACGACCTCGACATTGTACGCGTAAACATTCAGATTGCGAAACTCGTTTCAACGTGATGCATAATTTATCGACTGAGGTAATCAGATTGTAAAGGCAAATAAAGAACCAAATATACTTAATTTTTGACTACGTGAAAATATTTCTTCATATTCTAAAGTTGCATATCAATTGGGTCTCGTATAATTACGCTATTATAGCATAACTTAAAAGTGTTCTGTATTGAACTCCCATCCCTATTTAGTATTTTTTCCTAACATTGATTCATTTACAATCGCCTAAACGCATGGCAAGTGTTGTCAGCCACGTGACGCAATATCCCCTCAGCCTGCCGGTCCCACTTCCCCTTCCCTCGCGTACATCACGGCTGTCGCCTCATCCTCCACCCTGTGGCCGATCGGCCTCCCCTACTTCCGACCCACAAACTCTCCCCTCCTACGATTCTACTATCAAGCGAATGCGCACAAACAACGAATGACGAAGGCCAAACCATTAAAAACCAGCAAAAGAAATTCAAAATGTCAAATAATTTAAGTGCATCGAATATAAAAAGAAAAATTTCGAACAACCCGTGGTAATTTTTGAATAAGGCGTAAAAATTAAATAAATATACCATCTCAGCGTTGTCATATTTTAAGTTTATTACGGTCTTCCAAGTTTTACGAAATACTTTTTCACTTCCACACAAAAAGTTACCCCATAAAGCTTTTCGTACCAGCCAGGGGGAAAACTAAACACCGGAAGCTATGGCAACGCTACCGACGTATGAGTAAGCTTACAACATAGCCACATCAACAGACGCCCCTACTACCTCATCCTCTTGATATGGTAGACCAGTTACGCTGATGCAAAGTAAAAATTCCCGTGTTAACCTAGAAAATTTACAATAATACAGCCTTTGTTAAATACCGAGGCTCCACATAACAATCGCTTTTCAACCGTTACAGGAAAGAATTGATGAAAATAGTTCCCTTCATTGTTCAATTTAATCACGGAAATACCCTGACCCCATTAAAAAAAGGCCATTGCAAGCAAAAAATCAAATTTAAATAAACTCATTCATTTTCAATAGAAATTAGCGAGAAAAAAGTCGACGATCAATACCCACATGCATTACTCGGCACAATTCGTATTCAGCGAATGGATTTTACGGAACTTCACTAGCCGCCATTTTGACCACGATAAGGAAGTAGTTCGTCTTCACACATATTACTACGCTATACGAGCAAATTATCCGTATTAAAATTAACCTACTAATCGTACGATATATTATGCTTAACAATCGAACTGCTTGAAATATAATATTGAATTCTTTGATAATTTCCTGACGGAAGCTGGTGAAAATAAGTACTCAACCTTTCATCATCTCCTTTCAGACTGACACTTTCGAGGGCCATTATAGCACACTTTAGCAGCTGTACCACTTGTTTTTCAGTCACAAATTTGTCTTAAGTCTCTCTTTCCTCCCCTTTTACCTCTCCCCCTTTTCTCTCTCCGTCAATATCAACCGGAGGGAGTGGTGGAGCATGACGGAGTAAAAGTGAAGGCGGTGGCAGAGGTAGGAAAATGACGGAAGTTAATCATTTCACTAGATGATATGAGTGCAGCAAGCAAGTGGGATTGATGTTTTGATGATCGCCCGCTGAAATTTCTCCTCTGAGTAACCCCGCCGTGGGTACGTCTACTATCACGACTTCAACTGAAATGCTGCTGCGAAGGACAAACGCGTCTCTGATATCCATCCGCGCTGAGAGTGACGTCATAAATTCCTGGGCGAAAAGGCGAACCTCGAACATGAGCGGAACGAAAAATCCTTTACAGATCTTTACTTTGCCCACGCTGCTCCTCCGTTTCGCTCGCTCTGAAATTAAATATTTCGCTCAGCATGTTCAGGTTTTATATGAACGCCTTTCACTTGACATTATCTAGATCTGGGTTCGAAGATTTCGGTTCAATAAAATTAAGCAATTTTTATACTCGTTAACGTGCAATCAGCCTCTACATAAAGAGCCAAATAGATTTATTTCGTTTATGAAATTGGCGCGTCCAGCCTATGTTTATTCTAATTGCCACCATAATACTCGAATATAAATTACAAGGCCAAATAACGAAAGAAGTGCACTTTAAAATATCAAAGTAAATACTAACAAGTACAAAGATGGCCATTAACATTCTTATGCCTTCGCAAATCTTCTAACAAATGAGCCATCCGCCAAGGTATGGAATTACTTAACATCGTATTCCTCTGTTGTTCAGCAAGTGAAATTTACATAGCTATATATGCAATTTGAAATGAGTATTACAATTGAAGTAATAGCAACTGAGTCGCCAATATTTTTCAGTGAGCCTATATTAAGATATCGATAGAAGCATCTACGGATATAACAACCTTCTACATTATTACACATCGTTTTAAACTGTTGTATTTAACCAAGGTTAATTATGCTATTGCTTTTAAATTGAGAATAATACAAACTTTTAAAGTGGTTTCATAATATTTCCTGAGTCATATTCAATGTCGTACATTTTCCCGTGCTTCTACGCCATATTCCTAATATTTGATATCTCATCTATTTTGCTATTTTGAGTTATATTTGTTTTTTGCCTGATACATTTTGCTACCTGCCTTTACTATAAACACTTGGGAATAATTTTCTTATTTATTGTTAGAATAACGGCTGTCTGGCAGTGCACCAATTACCATTGTTGCCAATTTTCTTTGGCTATCTCAAGGACGTCTTCGATCGAAAAGCATTGTGGAGAGAACTTTCATATTTCATTGGTCCGCATCCGCGGCTATCGCGTGATAATTCATTTTCTGCACGACAATCTTATAAGCGAATAATTCTATCAGTTTATTTATATGCATTTAAAATTATTCAACAGCTAAAATAATATTTTGTTAACAATCTTAAATTATGCTACTTTATTTCATTCATTTCATCGCCTCGATAAATGCCATACGAGAAAGTTGTTTCTTGCATTATTACTCAATACTTTTAAAAAAACCAGGCTACAGTATGAAAGACCTAAATATCTTGAAAGTTTTCTTTTTAATAATATTGCTGTCTTTTGGTCAGGTCATTGACACCGTTGGCTCGGTCAACTGATTGATCCTAGCAACCTATTTTCGCTCATTAGCGTGCAACTGTAAACGTTCACCCGAAGTTTCGCGTTGGAGATTGTAAGTAAATTCATAATCTCTGCTACATGTAATTCCTGCTATCACTTAGGCATATTTTAAAATCAATTTGCTCTCCGGTTAAATAGTAGAACTTTTTAATCATAGAAACAGGTTTTAGGTCTCCGAAACACTGAATTACATATTATATCGAGGAGACCTTTCCATGTGAACTGATGTAACACAACAATACATTTTAGAATTACTGAACGCTAGAAATAGATAAAAGGAAGACACATTGGCGGATCCGAAAGAGTCGACGGTGAGCATCGGGCATTTCTCATTGCCCTATATTGGATGCATTCTCAAACCCATTTCGCGCAAACTTCCTCTATTCTGCTACTGCTGATTACGCAAAGAAAGGGGGATTTTCTCGATAAACGGTCGTCGACAGAGTTGGATTCAAGAGGGAAGGAGAACTTGTGGCGATCGCCCCTCCCCCACCCCTTAGGAAGCTTCTAAATAGATCCGCCCCAGTGTACGCGTAGAGAATTTTGATAAGAAGAAAGGTCTATCGAAAGAATGCATGCAAAGCTTATCGACTTAATATTTTCGCAACTCGCGCTACGTTCTAATAAAATCCAATACATATGAATATTTTTACGCAAATGGAGATTTTCCTACCTTTATTGCATTTATTGAGTAAATTAAGTGAAGTGGAGCTCATCGAATCAAATTACATCTTTCCTTACAATAGGCCTGATTTAAATTTACTAGCGACCACTTCGGTCAGGAGTGGGCAAACCTTTTCGAGGCGTGCCACATTCGCAGTTGCGGAGGTTTAGACGAATGTGCCTCGGTGGGCCACGTTAGGGTTCACATCGGCAGTTGAGAGAATGCGAATGATCCTATTTGTGATAATCAATATTTTTTATATTTTAGCGTCATAGCTAATAATAGGTTTTCCGGACATCATTTGACCAACAGTTCTGAAATTATCTGCACTGCATTTCACGGTTCCCTGCCGTTAAGGGCATTGCGGGCCGCGTAAAATACTCTCGCGGGCCTGATGTGGCCCACGGACCGTAGTTTGCCCATCCTTGACGTAAGTGATGAAATAATTGTCTTACAGAAGGCGAGTTCCAAGGGGATTCAGCGATCTAAATGTTAAATTCATTCGCTTTAGTCTCATGGTGAAAACGCAAACACGGAAGAATCAATGTAAGACTCATATTAAGAATAATTTATGATAAAAGAGCATTTGCTTATTCATCTTTAGCAGAGACCACCAAACTTTTAACCAAATGGGGCCACATGAGGCCTTATGTACCACTGTGAGGGCCACATACGATCTCTCAAATGGCCGTGTGTACATTTCAAATCGAAATATTTATTGTTATAATGTGTCATACGCATATACCAAAAGTATATTGCATCCACGTACTCGAGAAAAGTATCGTTTGGATTTCATTAGTGATAGCAAATGACACCTCCTGCTGGAAAGCAGACAAATACGTATGTCTTTAAGAAATTGATGAGGGCGAAGTCACTGCGTGGGCCGGGCATTGCCCGCGGGCCGTAGCTTGGGGGCCCTTGGTCTAAAGCAAAACACATAAACTAAAATATTTTTCGAGCAGAGAGCCCAGCTAAAGCATTTACGGCAAACTAAGATGACATGAGGACGTCAGCAACGCTCTTCCTATTTTAAAACTTTTTAACGTGCAAAAAACAAACAGCCATAGGCGCATGGCAGATGGTGCTATTCTTTCCCCTCTCTCTAGGACAGTGTTTTTCAAACTGTGGGCCGCGTCCTCCCAGAGGGCCACAAAATTATTTCGGATGCAAGGTGAAACGCCAAAAAATAAAGTTTTCACGAATAATCAAATTTTATCAGGGAATTTTTGGAAAAATGATGTGATAAAAATATTTATACTTACATAAAATGAATAAATTTGCAATAAATTTTCTTATTTTTGCTGTTTTCAATTCAAAGGGGCCCGCGTGATATTGAAGGGGGCCGCGACAGTCGAATGTTTGAGATCACTGCTCTCCGTCCTATCCCTGCTCGCCCCACAGCTGCCTCTAAACCCCCTCTCTCTGCCCACCCCCTCTACCAGCCCCAGCCTCTGACGTCACAGCGCTCTTCTAGGATGAGCGTGAAGCACGCAGTCGTCTACTCCCAATGCTTGCGTACACGTTTTGTTTTTCTAGCTAAGTGGACAACGTTGCTTTGCGTGGAGTCCCCGTTCATTACCTTTTTCAGCGCAATTAACCAACTCCCCAATTGAGGTAATTTTACTTGTCTGTCCTTGAGGAAATTTTCCTTCCTTTTGGCCCACGTTACAGAGCGATCCACGCCAATCTGTTGAATTTTTCTTCCGATAAACTATCAACGATTCAACGTTGTTGTTCCCTTCCTTCAATCACTCCATGACACTTAATCTAAAGTGCGACCTCAGACATATTTCGTGAATGATTATAACCGTCCACCAGGATAGATCTTTTAAGTAAAATAAAGCAAAAATAGAGTGAACAAATAGAATGAAAAATACTGTATTTTCCACAACATCTAAAAATTCAGTACGATCCGGGTTTCGATGTGATACATCATCTTCAGAAGATTCAAAGTTTTTCATTTTATTTGTTCATCCACAAGATTGAGCTAAAAAATAATGGAAACTTTCGCTAGCCAATCTGAACGATTTGATTATTTTTTCGAATCGCTATTCAAATTAATTTCATTACCAAATTTCCCAAACCATCATACATATGTATGAGTATACAAACATAAACACATTTATATGCAACTATATATATCATTATATATAGACGTTCCTTACAGAGGACAATATAGCTATATATCATCATCATAGGTAGTCTGTCCGTAGACAGGTCCGTGATTATTCATGGTTAAACCTGGTTCTCCATATACTCCTATTTTCCGCTGTCCTCTTCATATCTTGATAACTCTCTTTCCTTTTCAAATCATCTATCAGCTGAAACCTTTTCCTACCTCTTTCCTTTTTCCCTCTAGTTTTCCTTCTAACACGTCTTTAATCATACGCTCTCTCTTCAGGTAATGTCCAACCCTGTTTGCCTTCCTCTTTCTAATAGTCTGTATAATCATTTGCTTCTTTCCTACTCTTCGTAGCACTTCATCGTTTTTCATCCTATCTGTCCATTTTATCTTCAGCATTCTCCTCCAAGTCCACATTTCAAAGCTTTCCAAGTATTTGATGTCATTTTTCCTTAGCGTCCATGTTTCTGCCCCGTAAAAAGCTATTAATTGACAGATTATAAGAGAGGAAACGATTCCAACTAGCCATGAAACAAATATACGGTACCATCCCTGTTGACAATTTGAAACCACAATGGCGAAGACTATCATTTCTTGGTAATATATCCCTTATAATTAACAGATTAATTCCCAAAAATAAAATTAGAGCCGCTTTTTACAATAGATCGAACTTATAAAATCTTTTATGCCTTACTAAAGACAAAATTAAAAATTTGGAAAAAAGTGGAATTTACAAATTACATTGAGGAGATTGTACTGCGGTTTATATAAGACAAACGGGACGAAAATTCAAAGAAAGAATCAAAGAACATCATTCCTGCTTCATAAACAGTAAAACAACCTCTCTCTTCGCCAAACATCTATTAGAACATGGACACAACAGCTACTTTATTCCCAAAATCCTGCATTATGAAAGAAAGGGACCTAGACTTGATATTCTGGAACAATTTGAAATTATACAAGAACTCTGAAGTTTTAAATGATATTTTATATCCTTTTCATTCTCCACTTTTTGACCTCCCACTAATGTAATTATTCCTACCAATTATCCCCATTGTCTTCTCATTATCCAACTTACTGGACATCACTAAGCTCAACCGTTTTCTCCCCCTCCCCTTCCCACGAACATACGCTCGCTCCTTTCCTCCAATGATGTTCGCTCCACAATTCCTTTCTTTATTCTCCCCAACTCACCCTACCCCACCCACCCATTGTACATATTACTATAAATTGCTACTGGCTTTGAATTTAGTTCACCTGACGATGTTGCAGTGCAACAAAACCTAGGTCGTTTTGAATAAAATTTATGTGGAATTACAACAAGTCTCTTTATTTTATATTATGAAGAAATTCCACCAAGTGACGCCTGAAACCATTCCTTCCTCCAAATTTGAAATATCCAGTGCCTTATAACGCTTCTTGCATTAGACTTTCTCCCTATATATTGAATAAGGTTGGCCCTTGTAATTGAGCACATTCTGACCGGCTGGGAACGTGGGTGTTACCACGAGGGACGGCCGATACATGTGGTAAAATAATTTACCAAACCAAAGAGAGAGAGAGATAGGCAGCAGCCCTGTCTTACTCCTCTATCGATATTTATCCCGCAGGTGTCCGCATCGTCCAACCTGGCCTGATTCACAAATAGATTTCTGATCAGTTTCCTGTAGTTCCAGTCTACACCTATATCCTTTAATATCTTCATCAACATTACTCAATTTACTCTATCAAAGGCCTTCTGCCAGTTTACGAAATATACGCAGATATCTTGACTGTACTCCATTGCCCTTTCTGATATGATTTTAAATACCCCTATAGCATCTTTAGTTCCTCGTCCTTTTCTGGAACCGAATTGATCTTTCCCTTTTCATCTGCCTCTTTTTCCAGCCTTTTATTAAGAATCCTCGTGATGATCTTCGAAGTGTGTGACAGAAGGCTTATCGTTCTGTAATATTTACACTGCATTGCCTTTGGCTATACACACACACACACATATATATATATATATATATATATATATATATATATATATATATATATATATATAGTGTGTGTGTGTGTGTGTGTGTGTGTGTGTGTGTGTATGGCAACAAGGTGTTGGGATGAGGAAACCCAGTGAACACTCACCAATCGGACGACTTCAGGTTGGCGAGGCCCCGGGGATGTCGAAGCGACACACGTAAAAGAAGTTCTCTCTCTGTAGCTGATGAAGGAGTAGTTCCGAAAGCTTTACGTTTGTGATGTTTCTGTGTTTTTGTGTTATTTTACGTGTGTCGCTTCGACATCCCCGGGGCCTCGCCAACCTGAAGTCGTCTGATTGGTGAGTGCTCACTGGGTTTCCTCATCCCAACACCTTGTTGACATCCATATATCTATTTTACCTTTCCTTTTCCGTAAGTTGTTATATATATATATATATATATATATATATATATATATATATATACACATACTAGTAGAAGGTGCTTGCATTCTCCAAGCATTTCATGTCACCTTGAAAAAAGATTCATTTTTTAGAGAGATATTTCAACATTGGAAATATTTTTTTAATTCAAAAGATTTCTCCTCTGCACCGATTTTCGTTGTCTCGTTATGGAGTAATAATGGAGTGAAACAATCACTGAAATTTGAAATTTCAAGAATACTATAATTTTCCACATTGGCTTTATAGTGCAACACATTTCTACCAAATTTTAAAGTTGTAGCACATTTAGAAGTGAAATAACATTTATCTAATTGTTAAAATCTTAAAACTTTTTAGTGGCCGCAATAACAATTTCGTTGGGATATTGAAATGATCATTCGTTCAATTATAATAAGCTCTAAATAACTTACGAATTTCAGCTTGCCCCGTAGTCTCTAAATAATTACCTATTTGTTTAAATTTTAAGAATTTTTAATTGCCAAACAAATTATAATATCAACATTTGTATATCCCTATTTCGTTTTTTTTACGAATCCTGCCTCTAAAAAAAATTTAAGTTTCGTAGCACATTCGGAAATACATAATCCTTGAAATTTTTTTTAAACAACTGAGAATTTTTAGCGGCCGCATTGTTGAACTTTTTCATGATTTTCGTTTTATCTAGTCGGTTTTGAACAAAAATTTCAGTTCCGTTGCACATTCGGAAATGTTTAGGCACTTTCAGATGAGCTGGAAATACGAAATTTTTTTCTTAGGTAGGATTTTGTGCAAAACCGACTAGAAAAAACGAAAATCTTGAAAAAGTGCAACAATGCGGACGCTAACAATTCACAATTGTTTAAACAAATTTTCAAGGTTTATGTGCTACGGATCTGAAATATTTTTATAGGTAAAATTTATAAAAAAATGAAATAGGGATTATACCAGTTTTGATATTTTAATTTTTTTGGCAGTTAAAAATTCTTAAAGTTTAAACAAATAGATAACTGTTTAGACATTACTGGATGAGCTAGGAAGCTGAACATTTCAAGTTATGTACAGAGTAGTGCATTTGCACAAATAAACATTTGAATCTCTCCAGAAACATATTGCGGCGGCCGTTAAAAATGTTTAAAATTTAAACAATTGGAAAAATATTATTTCACTTCTAGAAGTACTACAACTTTAAAATTTGGCAGAAATGTGTAGGATTAGTACCCCATAATGGAAAAAGTATAAAATTCTTAAAATTGCAAAGTTTTGGGATTGTTTTAATCTATTATTTTCACATAAGGGAAAAACGAAAATCGCTCCGGAGATGAAATATTTAGAATTAAAAAAATATTTGTAATGATGAAATATGAATGTGCTACGGAGCTGAAATTTTTTTAGAGGCAGGATTCGTAAAAAAACGAAATAGGGATTACACAAATTTTGATATTTTAATTTTTTTGGCAGTTAAAAATTCTTTAAATCTAAACAAATAGGTAAATGTTTAGATACTACGGGGCGAGTTAGAGAGTTAAAATTTTCAATTTAATTAAAGTTTAGTCTATTTAAACGAATAAACATTTCATTGTATCTATGAAATTCTTATTGCGGCCGTTAAAAATTATTTAAATTTAAACAATCAGATAAATGTTATTTCACTTCTAAATGTGCTACAAATTTAAAATTTGGCATAAATGTGTGGCATTATTAACCAAATGTGGAAAACGTATAATATTCATAAAATTGCAAAAATTAGCGATTGCTTTACTCCATTATTGTTCCATAAGGAAAAAAAGAAATTTGGTCCCTAGGAGAAATCTTTTGAATTAAAGAAATATTTCTCATGATGAAACATCTCTCTGAGAAATTAATATATTTTCAAGGTGAGATGAAATGCTTGCAGAATGCAAGCACCTTCTACTAGTATAACATATATATAGGATTTATAGATATATATGAGAATGCTGAAGATAAAATGGACAGATAGGAGGAAAAACGATGAAGTGCTACGAAGAGTAGGAGTGAAGCGAATGGTTGGTTATAAAGACTATTAGAAAGAGGAAGGCAAACTGGGTTGGACATTACCTGAGGAGAGAGAGTAAGATTAAAGACGTGTCAGAAGGAAAACTAGATGGAAAAAGGGAAAGAGGTAGGAAAAGGTTTCAGCTGATAGATGATTTGAAAGGGAAAGATATGAAGAGGACAGCGGAAAATAGGAGTATATGGAGAACCAGGTTTAACCATGAATAATCACGGACCTGTCTACTGACAGACTACCTATGATGATGGTATATATATATATATATATATATATATATATATATATATATATATATATATATAATATTTAAAATTCAGACTGTGTATATGTACTTTTCTATTGGTTCTCTGCTTTAACCGACCTTTTCGATTAACCGACTAACTGCCGTTCCCAACCGCGGCGGATAAGAGGGCTTCTACTGTAACTTAAAAATTTCAGCTTCATAGCTAGCCCCGTAGTAGCTAAACATTTACATATTTGTTTAAACAAATTGATATATGTTTAGGCGCTACGGGGCGAGCTAGGATGCTGAAATTTTAATACTATTTAGAGTATAGTGCATGTGCACAAATAAAAATTTGAAAATCTCCATGAAATTGTTATTGCGGCCGTTAAAAATATTTAAAATTTAAACAATTAGAATAATATTATTTCACTTCTAGATGTGCTATAACTTTAAAATTTGGCATAATGAGGACATAACATAAGTCCTCATCTGTGGCTTAATTCTTAGGCGCGGTTCGCTTCCACCTTGAGCGCCTACTAGCTCCGGTCTGTCCGTCCGTCCGTCCGTACGCATGTTGGTTCTTGGCTTCTATGGAACGGATTTTCATGGCCTTTGGTATATAGGACTTTTGGGCAAGGGCAGTAAGAAAATAATACAAATGGTTCACATAATCCAATCTGGAGTTCCTTCCACTAGAAACAAGAAATGAACTTTCCGTGATATTTCGTAAAATATTAGTTATACCAAAAACGTCTTCAAATAAAATGTGTAGAACTAGTTAAGCATAATATTTTTGCCTCATACATTTTTATCAATGGAGTAGCCGCTATCAAGAAAATAAAAAAAGAATGTCGTGATTCACTTTAAATTTAGAAAATTGCTTGCATGTTTTTTATTGTTGTCCATGAAAATCTTAGCAGCAATCGATATGAACAAGATCGGCTAAAATTATTTAAATACGTTTATCGAAGCACCAATTTAGGAGAAGGAAGAAATTTTTAGTAGATAGAGAGAGACAATCGGGCAGGGGTGAGCTTCCAATCTGGTAACAAGGGGCTCGCTATATGCAGGGGTATGATGGCAATCTGCTAACAATTGGCTCGTTACATTTTAACGGTAAAGGAATGAATTAGAAATAAACTTACATAAAAATACGATGTTTTATTTATCAATTTATATTTACAATTATTTATTGAAATTATAAATAAATAAGCAACAACATTTGGGTGTTTATCTCAATAATTGTATGGGGCCTATTCGTGCAAGAACTAGAAAAGCGGCATAGTTACCGGAAATAAGTTTATTGTACTACTGCAAAGTTCAAATTTTCCTATTTTTAGTACAATACTTAGATATGAGCTTATTGAGTAAACAATCTTGCAACACCCCACTTAATCGATGCTGTTATCATAGGGAGCGAACGATCGTCATGAAAGGAGGAAGCTAATAATGGGATCATTAAAGGAAGACCAGACTTGAAAGATAGATAGAATCTAATGATCGCTACTAGAATGACTAATTATTTCTTGCTTAAATGGATTTAAATGTAACCTATTTTATTGAAGATTTCAAATATTTTGTTTGACAATTAGAAGAGTAATGATTAGCGCAGTATGATCGGAGGTTTGTCGAAAGTGAAAATAGTGGTGCGAGTTCGGCATGGTTCGGCGAAGTATGAAGGAAGAGGTAGGATGACAGTTTTTAGTCATTTAAAGTGAATATTGAAACAATAACATTACATCGCGCAACTTGAGTGAAATTAGTTATGTGGATCAGCCTGCACTCTCCCTTTGAAAATTAGTGAACAAATTTGAAAATCCATTCTGTAGAAAAAGTGTTAATGTATAAGTATAATGCTGTCAAATGTCATCGGAATATCTAGAATCCTGCATTATTTTACCGTATTGCCTTCATATACATCTGTAATCTTTTATCTCCTCTGTTATATGTGTTACATTCCAATTTGGTGTAATTGTAAGTTATTCGTTATAAGATAATCTTTTTCGTCTCATTGTCAGATGCATATTGTTTCATGCAAACTCCTACAACAATACATTTTTTACTAAAATCATCCATCTGATGTATTTTTCCTTTTACCGTTGTAATCTAGAAATCATAAGCTAAAATATAATAGAAAAATTAAATAAGATGCATTTATTAGATGAAAAATTTTACTCATTTAAAAATCGGTTAACTTTAAATGTGTTTTCTGGCGTTTTTAACAGTTGTCGCTTGTCTAGTGTTCACACGGATAGCCTCAATTTACATCATACATTTGCAATTTAAAGAAGGTTCCATATCGCTTTTTGATTTCCTGTTGGTTGTACAACAACCTTGGGTCAAACTCTAGGATCATCAGCAAGACGATGTTTGCGTAGCACTGCACTGCATCCCAGTCTGTTAAAGATTTCCCCAATATTTTTATAATCATCAGATTGGACATATGGCTAATTGTATTTACTCCTTTCACATGTGGCTATACCTTCATTACACTAAAACCTCGTTCAGCTTCTGCGCTGCTGTTTGCAATTCTGTTAGAGATTTTCTTAGTTTTTGCAATAGTAGGCGGTCAAGAAACATGCAGTTTTTATTGAAGGTTTTATTTCACAAAATTCATTAAATCATTAATATAGATTTTAAATTTTAATAACCTATTTAGCTGCTGTAATTTCTTTTCCCCTTTTAGCCATGGAGAAAGTATTTCCTCAAATATCCAAGAGATCGGTTCCAACAAATCAAAGTATGCTAAAAGGTATTCGTATTGCTTATGATTATTTGAATTGTTCCCACATTCAATGTAATCTGGTTTGAAAAAAAGTGATTTGTCGATAAAAGTCTGGCTGTCAAATTATCAATTACACTTTGAATTAGTTGACCTCAAGGAAGAGAGTTTGTTATCTTCGATGTACTTCTTTGAAATGATATGCATTTATAAGTATCAGATTTAATTAACTGAAACCAATATTTTTCTTAAGAGATTTCATAGCTCTTATTGTGCCTCTTATAAGTTTGTCGGGTTTTTGTAAAGTTGTTGACCGTGATTGCAAAGCGTTTGATAACAAGGATATCTCTTCTAAATGATCTATCATGAGGAAATTTGCATTGGATATTCTTTTTGCCATTCCTTCAAACGTTGTGTTAGGTATGATCGTAAGTCTCTAAACAACACATGCATACATTAACAGAAAAAAAAAATTAAAAATCAATATCATGTAAAATAAAGAGGAAAAATCTGTTATTAAATTTCTGTAAATAAAACACCAATTCACGTACTGATAGTTAACTAAAATGACTGCGAGAGACCCGCGTTGATGGACGGGATAATATAAATCTTCACTTTCGGAATCTGAAGTTCGGAGAGGTAAACCACTAAGAAAAGGCCCTTATTAGCGCTGCAATACACTTGAAATCTCAAATACTACTTTAAACTTCAAAAGTTCACTCTTTGTGATTGACTCTTACTTCGAACTCGTGGATCAGTGGATCAGTGCTGCAAGTTGACACCCAAGGTTTGCGGAAAATACACCAAAGACAATTCATCGAAAGACAATTCATCGAAAACAATTCACCGAATACAATTCATCGAAAGAATAAGTCACCGAATATCAATCCATCGAATGAAAAATTTATCGAAAGACGCGAAAAACAATTTTTAATTGTTGTGAATTGTTTTTTGGGATATTGTTCTTTCGATGAATTGTTGATGTATGTGCATCCAAATCCAAAGTGAATTCACCTTGAGAAAAGAAAAGGCTAAATGGACGAAACTATATATCGTTACTATATATAGTACATACGTCCGATAAAGTTTAACAAAGGGTTCGCGCGAGCCCCACCGAACCCCCTCCAGCTCACCCCTGCAATCGGGCTGTGGTGTTTTGATCTTTTGGGGTCTGCGTTCGTTCAAACTATATAGTTTAGTTTCAAATATTCCATCACACGAAACGCGCCTACTTGCGATTCACTGTACACTTATCTAACCTGCGAGTATCTTTTTTGTAATTTCCATTAAAAAATATTTATATGGAAATTTTGGTTATTGGGCCAATTGTTGTCAGCGTATCACATAACTGTGATATTGAGAGAAGAATGTTTTTTTCCCTTCAGTCAACTAAAATACATGACTGAACCTAAGTAATACGAGTAGTTTCGTGACGTGTTAGTAGAAGCAATGCACAAATCCATAGCGTAATATAGTTTTCTTTAATTACTGGTCGCAACTCAGTAATGGGTCGCAAGGTTCGGAAGGAAACACTCAATTCGCAACAAGTTGAAATATCTCAACAGTGAAGAGGAACGAAATGCTTTTGCTAGATAAACGGTTTTTTTTAGTCCAATGCTTTTATATCGAGTTTGTAAATTTTAGTCGTATTTTCTTTCGTCGTCGCAAGACAAAATTTTTAAAAAATTTGCTCTAGCGCGTTGATCTTTCCTCAAGTCCTCTCAAATGCAAAATGTATCCTCGTTTGGAAAAACAAAGGAAAATAATAAATCTTTTTATCAGTTTTAATGGAAAAAATGTTGGTTTTCGTTTTTTCGCCAGCCTAACGAATCGCTATAAATTGAATAACTAAATTTCCAGAAAATGAACTTGCACCCGAAATAAAGGCGAACAAAATCTTCGGCCATCATTCAGAGTGGAATTAAAAAAAATTAAAAATATCTACTTTTGTAAATTACAGCGCAATTATTTCCTTGTTTGAAAAAGACGAAAGAATACTCTGAAATGTTCAAGGGAAAAGTTTAAGAACCCCTTACGCGGAGCATCAAGTCACTTTAATGGGAGAGCTTGAATATCCAGGATATTTTAAAGGATACTGCTAACATTGATAGGAAAACGGTCTCGAGCGTAAAACTCATTCGACATCTTACTCGCAAACATCATTTTCCATCCGAGAAGAATCGCATTCTGGCAAATGGCAAAAGGCGGTCAAGCGATTGGAGACGGAGAAAGCGGGAATAGGACGAGCGATGGGGCGTCGGCGGCGGCGTCGGGGAGAAGTGAAGGCGAAAGGCGTTCGAATAATGGGACAGCGCGTATTATGAGGTTGACGAGAGATAAGGCGAAGACGTTGACGAGTGGTTCGTAAAGCGACTGTGAGATAAAAGGAACGCGATAAAACAAAGGCATCTCGCGCCAACCCACACGTTTTGCTGTAAACAGAACAGCCGTGCGAGTTTGCACGAGTGTTTTGCGTGCTCTTTAAATGAACCATGAATGGAAAAAGGAAAGAGAGAGGCAATGAGAGACGTCACAGCGATAGAGAGATAATGAGATGAGGGGGAGTGATAATAGAGGGAGAGAGAGAGAGATGAGGGTGAGGGGGAGTGATAATAGAGGAAAGAGAGAGAGAGAGGTGCGGAAGAGTGATAGGGAAAAGTAGCCAATTATGGAATAATATTTTCTTTTTGAGTGACATATATTTATTTATTTCAATTAAAATACTTATGAATACTTGAATATACTTCAAATCTATTGCTCATAACGATACAATTTTTCAAAATAGAAAATAAAATCACTAGAAAAAATAAGACAATGCTAAATTAGAAAATACCTTCTTGAATGTGAACAAAAAGAGGTTCCTAATATGGAATACCCCTTACATGCATTTGCAATTAATTATTTACTTGCAAAAGTCGCAAACGTAGATGTCCTTCTTGGCCCCACTGCATGCCTCATGGCACCACCCTTGACAAGCAACACATTGCACCCACTTTTCACCTTTTACGTCTTCCGAAAACTTTTCGTTGCAAAACAAGCATTGTGCATCTTCGCTCCTTGGTGGTATTGGATCCTCAAAGTCAAAATCTTCCGAAGATACTACGTCATTCCTCACATTCATTCCCAATTCGGATATTTCTTCTTCATATTCTTGTGTTTTTTCTTAGATTTTGGTTTCAAGCCGCTACAAGATGCTTGAGAACCATTGGAAAGACATTTTTTGACTGGTCTGGTGCCTTTGCCTCTGCTTTTCTTTGGCTGAGACGTCTTGGAAGCTGGTCTCTCTTCCAACGACGCTTTGTAGGCTGACGCAATTATCACAGCAGCCTTTCCAGGCGTCTGTCCTCATTGTGGTCCTTTATTCCTCACGATAGAAGGAACGCGGGAAATTTCTTCATGGCTCACAAATGTATTAGCGGGACATGGTGCATTGTCTTCTGATATCTAGCATTGGGCCTCAGCCGCTATGAAATCGCTCTCCTCGAAGACGTTTCTGTAGGGAGGATAGATATCTGTAACTTCAAACCCCTTCACAGCAATCGCACCAGTTTGTACTTTAAGATAGGCTCTCCCGAAAAGTTCTGCAATGTCGAACCAAGTAGCTGGTTTCTCTGTACGTCTAATATGTGCTCTGATCTCCTCACTATAGTAGGCCTTTAAAGGGCTGATTAACGTCTTATCGAGTGGTTGCATTTTGTGTGTTGAATGTGGAGGCAAACACAAAATGCTTACGTAGTTTCTTCGTGCTAATGGGAGACTGTCAAATATCGGAAATTATCGAAAATTTTATGAAGTTGTATTGTATGGCTATTGTAATAGGCAAGTTGAAGCTTTTTCGTTAAATTTTTAACAGATATTTATAAAAAAGCAATTTAAAACGGACGAGTTAATGCCGAACCCGATCACATCCGATTGGTAGCCGAAGTTTGTTGAGTGTTTAGTGACGTCAGTACATGCCACAAGCATGTTAGCCGATGCTAGCCGTGCTAGAAGCCATTGTGCCGATATAGAAGTAGAAGCTTGAAAGACATAATTCTGTTGTTTTCCTCTATACGCCATTTTAGAAGAAATATTGGTAGGAGTACTGCACCTTTCTGTATTTATTTCGCTTTTTGTTTTGCAAAATGTCATATGAAGGGTTTTGTGTAGCCAGATCTGATAATTTGCCCAACGTTGATTCGTACATGTTTTTGCGGTACATTGGAAGTCGTAGGGAGCAATATTCAGATGTTGAAATGCGTAGAGTGAAGGTGGATAGGTTTGTATTACATTTAATTGATTAAAAAATTCGATGTAGCGCTTTTATTTTCAGTTATTGTAATAGTGCTATTATTTCGACTGAAACGTAAAAGATATGTAAAAGATAGATTGACGTCTTAAAACAGCTTTCCCATGTTAAATGAATAAAACAACTCTAGTTTTAACTAATATTATAGAATATTTATTTATCTATTGTTCCCCATGCTGTCCTAGTATCTAGTAAGTAAAATATAGTTAGATAAGTATAAGGCTGAGACTTCGTGGAATGCCACAATAAAATAACATGAACAATACTAGATATTATTTTTTATTTATATTAAACTTTTGCTAATTTCCACAAAATATATGAATTAAAACACGACTGGTTTCGGTGAATAATCACCATCGTCTGCCATTACAGAATCATCAGGACAAATATTGACAAATATACAAAATTAATGTGAATAAACTGAGTTTTCGTGTGTCATGTCTATAGGAAATGTGGTGAAGCTTGTTGTTTTAATTGTCCATCTGCCTTAGTTATTACCTATACTTTTGAAAAGAAAAGCTGTAGAAGTGTTTGTAAGAACTGCATATCCCTTTTGTATATATCACAAATTTCATCGTTGCTTTTATGGCCTTTCTCTCCCTTTGAGGTTAATGAGGAAAGGCTATGTTAGTAATGCTGTTGGATTTGTTAAACTGAAGCGAGAAGGAAAATTTGTATTGTTAAAGGCAAGATTTTCTCTGAACACAGAATAAGATAAAGAGGTTATGAAGTGAGTGTAGTTGTAGATGAAGAAGAAGATTTAGTCACATCTGTGGAGTGTCATGACTGCCCTTATTTAGCAAAACATGGCCCTTCAAAATACCACGCTGTCGTGGATATTATGTGAAGAAATTTATTAAAATATTTAAATTACAGAACTAACTTAATATGTAACATTTGTAAAAGTATTTGCTTAAAAACTTGGTACTTAAATATATGCACTGCAACAGTAATTATTTGCTTAATAAACCCATAGCCCAACGATTTCCGTAAGTTTGAGCTTACGTATTTAGAATAGGTATATTACATTATGGAGGTTTTGTTAAAATATATATGCTAATCTTTGAAATATAAAAATATAATTTATCCTTTTAACATCACTCTCCAGAAATATATGCGTCATGTCAATGTAATGCCGACATAAGTCATAAACTAAAATACGAAGCAATAAAATTACGTATATACATATAACTAGTACTTAGATTAAAATGATCTTCGCAGACAAATGCTGTTGTACGTTTCGATATATCAGATGCGTATCTCCTCTTGGCTTTCAACCACAATATTCTCCGCTTCTTATTTCTTCTCAAGGAGCTCGGTAGCGTAAAGAACAATTTACTCGGGGTTTTAAACATTGTATTTAAGCAGTGAGGTACCAGACAATACTTATAACTCTTCTTAAGTTCCATATTCTCCATTTTAGCTACGATATCAGGAAAAGCAACAGGACGAAGTATCAAAACCGCGTTCTTCCACTACGGTCGCACGTTTAAACGAGTGGCATGCGATGACGTCACGTACCCCTTACTACTCTCTCTCCAACCAGGATTCCGTTTTCGCGGGATGTTTAAAAGAGTTATTTTAAATATTTTTTGCATAATGAAGAAGATTTAACAAAAAAAATGTTCACAGTTAAGTCAATTACAAAGAATAAAAAAAAACATAATTAAATATTTTGACAGTGTAAGTTTACATAATAGCAGGTCGTGATCTACGCTATCGAAGGCTTTTTCAAAATCAAAATAAACAGCATCGCTCTGACTTACTTTATTGATAGAGGAGGCGACGTAATGAACGTGGGGGGCTAAATTAGAAATAGTTGAGCGGTTATGTATAAAACCGTGTTGCTTTTCCGAGAAAAAGGGCTGAAAATGACCAACTAGTTTGGTAAAAATGAGTTTCTCGAACACCTTAGAAAGTAGAGGTAAGAGGGAAATGGGTCAATAGTTTTTTACATTAGATTTGCAAACACTCTTATGAATTGGAGTTACTGCGGCCTGTTTCCATCTGGATGGATAAGACTGAAAAAGTAGAATTCTATTAAATAGACACTGTAAGGGGTGAGATAGCTTAGCTGCACCAGATTTAATTACATAAGAAGGAATAACATCGATTCCAAGGGAGGTATCAGATTTTAGGTTATTTAAAGCAGGCAGAACATCGTCAATAGAGAGAGAAATGGTGAGTAGGAGAGAGAAATGGAGGGGAGGGGATCGTTATCACAGAGAATAGAGTCAAAACAATACGACTGTTTAACAGGTTTTTTAAATACGGAAGAAAAATGATCAGAAAATAAGTTGGCGACTTTAAAAGGGTCACATGCAGTGCGATTATCAAAATATACAGATGAAGGAATTCGCCTGCCACCTCTCTTATTTCTTATGTATCTAACCTTTTGGGATTATCATTTAATAAGCAGTCAATGTTAGTTAAATGAGAAGAAAACTTAGCAAGCTGTAAGTTCTTGAAGGCCCTACGATGACATGAGAATTCTGTGTAATCGCAATGGAATTTAGTTTTTTTTTTCATTTACGAAGGACTCTACTTTTCGCCTTTAACAGGGAGATGAGATCAAGATCATACCATGGAGGATATTTGAGTGGTTCACCTTAAGTGTAGGCACACATTGCTGAATGCAACACTCGAGTAAATCGTAAAATAAATCACAGCACTCAGCAGATGAAGCAGTCGCGTCTAAAAGAGTCCAGGGGCAGTAGGAAATTAATTCTTTAAGCCTAGCAATATCTTTTCCAATTGAATATAATTTTATGAGTATTTTTAGACCGGGTAATGGAAGTCACTTTTACCTCGCATAAGATAGGAACATGGTCGGATGTAACAAGTAACTCGGGCGCCATTTTTGTCTCTGGGCACGAAAGAGAAGACGACTTTCCTTTATATGAGAAAATCAGATCAAGAAAATTGTTCAAATGCGTGGGAAAACTAACAAGTTGATCCATATGGAATTCACTCATCCACTCAGAAATGGTGTTGACCTATGTCTATGTTGAAAAAGGTGATAAGATGCCACAGACGTCATCAAAAAAACTAATGAAGTACGCGAAATTTCTTCACCAACAGCTTAAAGAACACTTTAAAAGCTTCATGTAGATGCCAAGATTGAAATAGGATTCAATAAGTAAACCTACAAAATAAAGCAATTAATACATACCTTTCAAAATCTTTGGAACGCATTGAATGAACTTCAATAAGCAACGAAAAAACACTATCAATGGCAGAATCCAACCAACTGGTCTCAGTACTAGAATGACTTGGCCGACCCTTTCCTTCAGTAAAGTCGGTGTTGCCACATACCAGACTTGAAATATTGGGGTATTCTACATTAGGAGACTATTCCATATTTGGCTACTTTCTCCTAATTGAAGGAAGAGAGAGAGATTGAGTGATTGATTGATTGAGTCTTTTATTAGGGGCGAGATTGAGACTGTGTGGTCCCCTCTTCCACCTAACCCCAGAGAGAGAGAGAGATGAGGGTGAGGGGGAGTGACAACAGAGGAAGAGAGCAACGTTAGACACGAAATACGCGAATCTCAAATGCAAGGAATTTTGCAGGCAAATTCAAATTTCAAAAGTAAATTTTCGCCGTATCCGGAGAAATACGTTTACTAAATGACACATTAGAGGTTTTCCGCTCTCCGCCTCTCTCTCACTCGCAAAGCATTTAATTATTTATGAATCTTTCGTTTGGAAAAGCGAAATGCAAAAAATATTTCCCGATTCAGAAGCAAGTGGAATTGCTGTTGCTTAAGCAATAATAAGGAATAAGCACCTCATCTATGAACTATACAGTAAGTTCTGATATTATTTTCTCTGATTTGCTTATCTAAAATTTCCAGGTGTATTTTCAGACAGACGTTCGTTTCTTGCCGCTTTCCATGGAATCGCTAGGGCCTACTGGACTCCCCTCCGGCATTCTTTGTCCAAATATTATCGCGAATTTCTGCACCGTCTAAAATCAGAACCTCTGTAGTATAAAAATCGAACTTTTTGGACTATTCCAACGGATTGTTATCCAACCTATTTAGCTGACGTAACATATTGCGCATTTTCGCGTATCACCTGGTGTAATTAAAAGTTGCGCGGATATAAAACGACGGAAATGAATAGTTGCATTAAAATTAATAACTGATGCCTGTGAATACAATCAAATGAAAAATGACTGTTTTAAATCTGAATTTACAAGACGACAAAAATCTGCGACCTCACGAGGACGATATTTTGATGGAAGACGCGAAAATATTAAAAATTACGCTATTTAGTCGGTATAAACGTTTCATAAGACTGTGCGTGGCAGTAGCATCACAAACTTTGATTCGGAAATCCTTCATTAATGCTGACACGAGGAGACAAATGTTTATTATTTATGCGTATCCATTAATAAGCATCGTTTGAATACTACTGTTCTAAATCTTGAGAATCAGTGGAGGATCAGGAATTTTTTAAGGGAAAGTTGGCGATCGCTCCTCGCCCTATTGAATCTTCAACTGCCGACGACCCTTTATTGTGAAAATCCCTACTCCTGTCAGAGTTTTTCTTTCCCTTGCCCCGTGGACCTAATCTGCGGAGCATATTTCTGGTTTTTACAGGCATCCCACCCGTTTCATGCCACACCTCTTACTTAGTGAAAAGAGTCCATACGATCACGTCCGTGTTTCGGGACGGAGAGGGCGGCCGCAAGCACATTGGCTCTCCGCCGAACCGTTTTGAACGTCGCGTGCTTCTGTCATATTCTCAACCGAAAGTTTATCGCGGACCATTGTATTAACCAAAAATTTGTCGTGGGCCGGTGTATTATCGGAATATTCCACCAAGGGCCGGTAAAATGAATTTTTAACCGCCAGCTATTTGGCAGTTTTACACTTTGACAAGTGAAAACACAATCGTATCATTAATCAGTGCCGCCCATTAAAGAACTTTTATGAGAAAATGAAATATCGAGGAGTGTATTAGAAACCTTCAGACGACATGCGGTGTACAGTTGATTTTTTTAAGTACTAATCACTACTGAAAATGAGATATAACTTCTTGTTTGTTATTATTACAAAAAATTCATTTGTTAAAAACGTTTTTGTACGTCGATAAGCTACAGAATTTTATTTATTTTTTGAACAAAACATGTCGATAAATTAAAACCTGTACGACTATTTACACAAGAATAAAACCACCTGGCTCAGCGAAGAGTGGTTGCGACCTCCTTCAAATCGTCTCGCGACCCACCGTTTGAGGAACTCTGCTCGTCTGCCGGTGCGCTCGAAATGGTGTGTAGAGGCATAGACGCAATGGGTGCTTAGAGGCGCAGCAACCCTCGGAAACGTCCTCGGATTCGCACATCTTATGACAGTCGCGAGAAACGAGATGGACCGTTATGCGAATACAAATTTAAGCGTTTCGGGACATTCTTCGATGAAGTGAAAAAACGCGCTAATTGACTCGATTAGCGCGGCGACCTTAACGAGTCGTATGCACTTGACTCTTTGAATACGTTCTTTCCGAAGTGATAGCGCCAAATTACATCGAGGTTGACAAAAGAGAGCCTTGGGGACGACTTTCTTTCCCAAATCATGTTCTATTCGAGTTTTCAAAAATATGAAATGTGCATTTCAGGTAAATATATACTCCGTAGTCAGGGCCGTTCCTACCACGGGTGCAATGTGTGCATTGCACTCGGGCGGCAGCCTCTAGGGGGCGGCAGCCTCTATGGGGCGGAAGTTTCTTGGAGGCGGCAATGAGAGTCTACTTTCATATTGGCTCCGTTGTCATACCCTTGTCCTCTGCAATGTTTCAAAGAAATTCCCATATCACCTAGTTCCTTTAGTACAGTTTGGCTAAGTCCTTTTCCTGTAATGTCTGCGACTTCGAGAAAACTTACGTGTTCAATTACTTATACATTTCTATCTGAAGAGGAGTGAGCGTTGTGCTATTATTTTTTCAAATTCCAAAATGTGACACTAGTTGTAGGAAAGGGCAGATTCTTCGGAAAACAGTTCCCCGAAAGTCAGTTCTTTGCGTCTTTGCGCAGTAATTTATGCTCTCTCCATCTGGACGTTGTGAAGGACCCAGAAGGGTGTTGTTTCAAGAGGAGAGAGAGAGAGACCCTGTAGCAGCCCTTCACTTGCTCTTTGGGCATGTCTTCCGGTCACCATTTCAAAAGGATTCAGGAAGGACATTTTCGGGATAGTCCGACTTATTGCTACAGCCTTTTAGCCATTCATGTACAATGCAACAATTTCTCAGAATTTTGAGTACCTAAACCTCGCCAAATAAACCCAAAACGTTAATTTTACCGCACTAGTTTTCCAGCCAGCTACGTAATTTCCTGCTAATTGAGCGAAGAGCCCGACAGATTCATTAAGTAAAAAATAACTGGCAACACTTTGCCTTACCATGTCCCTCAAACGGCCGGAACCAATGAACGAAACTTAGCATTGGTAAAAAAGTCCGTGAGGAAACAAAGAGGAACTGAAGGAGGGAGGGCCCAAGGCGTCACCCTTTGAGACAAGGAAAGCTTACCCTCTCGACATCCTCGGTGCATTTTATGAGGGTTTGAGTTTGAGTCATAGAAAAATTACCGAAAGTCCCCTTGGGTAAGGCGCGGGTCCCTGGCGTCTGCCCACCGATCCCCCCTTAAGACGGGCCTGAACTCTTATGCCGCATACTGCCCCTTCTGCATTTCCGCTTTCATTTCTCTTAAAATACGGATCACTTTTCTCTGTGCTTTCGTCGGAGAAGATTCGAACGAGATCCCTTTTCTCTGTGCTTTTGGTTGAAGGTGGATGTTTTCAGCAGTTTCCTTTGAGTTAGTGCCTCCTTGCGTAGAGAAATTCATTGATAGTGATAGTGATTCGTGTGAAATGTGCTATATTTCCTATTTTGTGCAGTGATTTAATTATGGCGGCATCAATGCAAGAGGTAGGTACTCATAGTAGATTCAACCAAATAATATTTCTGAAACTTCAAGAAGTTTAACTTTGTTTATTTTTGTCGTTCGTTTGGAAAGGAAAGCAAATTTTTTCCATCTTCCTTAAGAAAATTTCTTTGTTAATCATAAACTCACTAGCAGGCGTGTACATTGTTTTCGAAGGAATATTCTATTTAGATTGCGAGAATGGCACCTTAAATAATAGTTTGAGGATATTCTCTTTTCTGCTGTTGTTGAAAGGAAAGCGTATTTCATGCCGTCAGCTCAATTATAGGTATAAATTTTCCATTGGAAAAACAACTTTCATTTAATTAACATATATTATTTACGTATTATTTCATTTTTCAATTTGTTGTAGATGTCTTTAATTTTGTAAGATTTTAATTTATTTTTAGGTATTATTAACAATTAATCCCTGTTTTAGATGTCAGCTGTTAAAAGAAAACGATTATCTGGAGCTGAGTATAAGAAAAAGAGGATAGCAAAGCCTAAGGAAATACAGAGCAATTAATCTTCAATCACCAACTTTTTTCAAGCTAAAATCAACTCCTCGTCATCTTTAAGTGCAGTTTTAGAGGTGAACGTAGAGCATGAAATGGTTGAGACAAATTACAACCACATTATGCTCCAAATAACTGAAGAAAATACTAATGATACGCTGAAGATGAAATTCATCATAATGTTGATTCAGGATGCTTTCTTGGTAATCTTTCAGAAGATCCAGGTTTGAGGCCGGAATGCATACAAGACAAATACCGGCAAGCACTAATTGAAAATGGTCCTGTACAAGTTTTAATTTCTAGTTTTTCGAAAGAAACGAATGGGAGAAGTTTTTCAAATGCTTATTATTATAGAATTTTAGACAATGGTGAAAAGGTAGCAAGAAATTGGCTAATTTATTCTATGTATAGAAAAGCTGTTTATTGTTTTTGTTGTAAAATATTTGGAGTCAATTCAAATTATTCTAACTTCATTGGCTGTAATGACTGGAAACATCTATCACAAATTTTAAGTAGACATGAAAAAAGTGGTCAACATATGAAATCATACAGGGATTAGATTCAGTCGAATACAAAAGAGTAAAGCAGTTATGCCGCATTACCTTGGCAATGAAATTCAGAACGAAATCATCTCAATTATCTCAACAAAACTAAGAGAGAGAATAATTCATTTATTGAAACATTGTAAATATTACTCAATAATATTAGATTGTACTCCAGACAGGAGTCATACAGAACAAATAAGTATAATACAGACACACCCTGATGAATAACGAGTTAGGGGTAATAAACAGCGTTCTTTTTAAACTGACCTCCCCCCCTTTTTCTCCCATCACCTAGGTCATCTAGGTCCCCCCCCTTTTTTCTTCTCCCCCCCCCCCCTGCCCACCAACCAGGTATAAATACACAGACACAGCCCTGGACATCCACTTGAGAGCGTGCCACTGGTCTTGGTTTCGGTCGCCCTCTCTCAAGTCCCCCTTCCCCCCGTTTTTTAACCCCTGATGATGGTTACCTTGTAGCCGAAATACGTATTGGGTTTTTATCCTGTTTTTATCCGGGTTCATCTGTTTTTATCCGGCCTTTTAACCGGGTTTTATCAGTTTGACTGGCTTTGGAGAATTTCCTTCGCTTACATAATATTTCGCTTTGTCATGCTGAATATGGAAACAAAAAAAGTTGAAATTAGAGAGCACTTCTTAGGATTCTGCCCTATTTTTGATACAACAGGTTGTGGTTTAAGAGCTTTCTTTGTTCAGCTCATACTTTAAACCTTGTTGTGAATGATGCCGCTAAAGTCACAAATGAATCAATTAATTTCTTTAGTACAATTCAAGATTTGTATAACTTTTTCTCTTCTTCAACGCACCGATGGCAGGTTATGAAAAATCACGTAAATTTGACATTGAAACCGCTGTCAAACATTAGATGGGAAAGTAGGATTGAAGCTATTAAACCATTAAGATTAAACTTACGAGAAATTTATTTGAACTTTCTTTAGATCAAAATCGTGACCCTAAGACAAATCACTTGGCTTGAAAATTCAATCATACAAATTTATTTCTTCCATAGTTATTTTGTACAACATTTTATCAAGAGTTAGCGTAGTAAGTAAAGCCATGCAACAGCTAAGTTCAAATATTCTCCAATGCATTGATATGTTAAAAGATATCCAATATTTAATTAAGTTCAGATCCGATGAAGGATTTGAAGAAATTTTGATAACAGCAAGGGAAATTTCATAAAATGTCGACATTGAATCGAAATTTCCAGAAGTGGTATTCCTTAGACAACGAGTGAAGAAGAGAGATTTTAACTATAAATCACCTGATGAGAAACAACCCGATTCAAAGCAATATTTTAAAAGACATTTCTTTTTACAAATTTTAGATACCGCATTTGCATTTGTTAGAGAAAGATTTGCGCAGCTGGAAGATCATAACAAAACTTTCAACTTTTTATATGATATTCATAATTTTAATAAATTAAACAAAGAAAATTAAATTAAATTATGCATAGACTTAGAGATCAAACTGAGTAAAAAAACAGGAATTAATTTGATATTCGCGCGATAGATTTGTTGAATGGATTGGAAATATTGCAAACATTTTTGGCCCCTAATATGAATATAACAGGTTTTGGAGTACGTGCTCGAAAATAACCTAACTTCAGTATTTCCCAGCATCTCAGTGTCACTACGAATATTGCTGACCCTTCCTGTGACCGTTGCATCTGGAGAAAGAAAATTTTCAAAATTAAAAATCATAAAAAATTATTTACCGTCATCCATGATGGAAGAGAGGCTTTCATCTTTGTCTATTATTTCAATAGAACATGAGCTTTGTGGAAAATTAGATGTGGATGATGTGATAAAATGCTTTTCCAATCTGAAAGTTCGCATAGTAAATTTTTATTAAATTTATTACTCTATTATCTTTTCAATATAATTTAATTTATATCATTTCTTTAAATAAAATGTTATTTGTAAGTTTGTACCTGATTTATACAAACTATGTTACCTACAATGTAAATTTTATGACCAAACTGGAGGACTGTTATATTTTCAGTGTAATTTTATTTGCAGCAAATCATTATATAGAATACTAGTAGTTGGTGCTTGCATTCTGCAAGCATATCATCTCAACATAAAAAACATTCATTTTTCATATTTCATCATTACAAATATTTTTTTAATTCTAAATATTTCATCTCCGGAGCGATTTTCGTTTTTCCCTTATGTAAAAATAATAGATTAAAACAATCCAAAAACTTTGCAATTTTAAGAATCTTATACTTTCTCCATTATGGGGTACTAATGCTACATATTTCTGCCAAATTTTAAAGTTGTAGTGTTTCTAGAAGTGAAATAATATTTTTCCAATTGTTTAAATTTTAAACATTTTTAACGGCCGCCGCAATATGTTTCTGGAGAGATTCAAATGTTTATTTGTGCAAATGCACTAATCTGTACATAACTTGAAATGTTCAGCTTCCTAGCTCATCCCGTAATGTCTAAACAGTTATCTATTTGTTTAAACTTTAAGAATTTTTAACTGCCAAAAAAATTAAAATATCAAAATTTGTATAATCCCTATGTCTTTTTTTTACGAATTCTACTTGTAAAAAAATACAACTCCGTAGCACGTGCGGAAATACATAAACCATGAATATTTGTTTAAACAATTGCGAATTTTTAGCGGCCGCATTGTTGCACTTTTTCAAGATTTTCGTTTATTCTAGTCGGTTTTGCACAAAATCCTACTGAAGAAAAAATTTCGAATTTCCAGCTCATCTGGAAGTGCCTAAACATTAGTATCCTCCTATCATTATATATCGACGACTCTTACAGAGGAGGATATAACATATACTAGTAGTTGGTGCTTGCCTTCTGCAAGCATTTCATCTCACCTTGAAAAAACATTCATTTTTCAGACAGACATTTCATCATTACACATATTCTTTTAATTCTAAAGATTTCACCTCCGCAGCGATTTTCGTTTTTCCCACATGTTAAAATAATAGTTTAAAACAATCCCCAAATGTTGCAATTTTAAGAATTTTATACTTTCTCCATTATGGGGTACTAATGTTACACATTTCAGCCAAATTTTAAAGTTGTAACACTTCTAGAAGTAAAATAATATTTTTCTAATTGTTTAAAATTTTAACATTTTTAACGGTTGCCGCAATATATATATGGAGAGATTGAAATGTTTATTTGTGCAAATGCACTGTTCTGTAAATAATTTGAAAATTGCAGCTTCCTAGCTCATTCCGTAGTACCTAAATAATTATTAAACTTTGATGTTCAAATGGGGTTAAAATAACCCCAAAAAATTAACATATTTAAAATTTTCGATTTTCATAGTTGGTTATGAGAAATTTTCTATACTTCTGCAAAATATCAGCTTCCTAAACTTCATAGATTGGTCTAAACACTGGATTGCGTTTTCCCATGCTAACTTATGGGAGATATTCCGAGGTCTCTGGAGTCGAACCCAAGAAACTGTAAGCAAAAGTGACAATAATTCCTAATGGATATTGCGGCCATCTAGCAACACTGAAAACTTCATTTTCCTGGCTTACTGGAAAGTGCCCATAATTAATTTACAAAAATGGCGCAATGCTTTTCTTATGGGAAAAAACGCAACTTTCGAAATTTCTGGAGTCGAACTCATGTCACTTAGATAAGAAGTCTCATTTTATCTGATGGTTTTTCCATCATATCTACAAAAACTAAAACATTCAGCTCTCTAGCTGTTGTAGTTTGGGCTGGACATTAGTATCCTCCTATATCATTATATATCGACGACTCTTACAGAGGAGGAGGATATAACATACTAGTAGAAGGTGCTTGCAAACTGCGAGCATTTCATCTCACCTTGAAAAAACATTAATTTTTCAGACAGATATTTCATCATTACAAATATTCTATTAATTATTAAGATTTCACCTCCGCAGCGATTTTCGTTTTCCCCACATGTAAAAATAATGGTTTGAAACAATCCCCAAATGTTGCAATTTTAAACATTTTACACTTTATACATTATGGGGTACTAATGCTACACATTTGAGCCAAATTTTAAAGTTGTAGCACTTTTAGAAGTAAAATAATATTTTTCTAATTGTTAAAAATTTAAACATTTTTAACGGTTGCCGCAATATATATATGGAGAGATTGAAATGTTTATTTGTGCGAATGCACTGTTCTGTAAATAATTTGAAAATTGCAGCTTCTTAGCTCATCCCGTAGTACCTAAAATATTATTAAACTTTAATGTTCAAATGGGGTTAAAACAACCCCTAAAATTTACAATTTTAAAATTTTCGATTTTTATTGTTGGTTATGAGAAAAGTTCTATAATTTTACAAAATTTCAGCTTCCTAAACTTATAAGATTGGTCTACACACTGGATTGCGTTTTCCCATGCTAACTTATAGGAGATATTCCGGGGTCTCTGGAGTCGAACCCAAGACACTGTAAGGTAAAGTGACAATAATTCCTAATAGATATTGCAGCCATCTAGCAACACTGAAAATTTCATTTTTCTAGCTTACCGGCAAGTGCCCATAATTAATTTACAAAAATGGCGCAATGCTTTTCTTATGGGAAAAAACGCAAATTTCGGAATTTCTGGAGTCGAACTCATGTTACTTAGGTGAGAAGTCTCATTCGAAAATACATAAACCTTGAAAGTTTGTTTAAACAATTGCGAATTTTTAGCGGCCGCATTGTTGCACTTTTTCAAGATTTACGTTTTTTCTAGTCGGTTTTGCACAAAATCCTACCTAAGAAAAAAATTTCGAATCTCCAGCACATCTGGAAGTGCCTAAACATTAGTATCCTCCTGTTATCATTATATATCGACGACTCTTACAGAGGAGGATATAACACATAACATATGACATACTAGTAGTTGGTGCTTGCATACTGCAAGCATTTCATCTCACATTAAAAGAAAATTCATTTTTCAGACAGAAATTTCAACATTACAAATAGTCTTTTAATTCTAAAGTTTTCATTTCTGCAGCGATTTTCGTTTTTCCCACATGTAAGAATAATAGTTTAAAACAATCTCTAAATGTCGCAATTTTAAAAATTTTACACTTTCTTCATTATAAGGTTCTAATGCTACACATTTGAGCCAAATTTTTAAGTTGTAGCACTTCTAGAAATAAAAGAATATTTTTCTAATTGTTTAAATTTAAATAATTTTTAACGGCCGTCGCAATACATATATGGTAAAATTGAAATGTTTATTTGTGCAAATTTTGTATACTGTAAATAATTTGAAAATTTCAGCTTTCTAGCTCATCCCATAGTACCTAAACAGCTATCTATTTGTTTAAATTTTATGAATTTTTAACTGCCAAACAAATTAAAATATCAAAATTTGTATAATCCCTATTTCGTTTTTTTAAGAATTCTACTTATAAAAAAATTTCAACTCCGTGGCACATTCGGAAATATATAAACCATGAAAATTTGTTTAAACAATTGCGAATTTTTGGCGGCCGCATTGTTGCACTTTTTAAAGATTTTCGTTTTTTCTAGTCGTATATATGTTATCTATTATATATCGACGACTCTTACAGAGGAGATTATAACATATAACATATAGGATGATACTAATGTTTAGGCACTTCCAGATGAGCTGGAGATTCGAAATTTTTTTCATAGGTAGGATTTTGTGGAAAACCGAATACAAAAAACGAAAATCTGGAAAAAGTGCAACAATTATGTATTTCCGCATGTGCTACGGAGTTGAAATTTTTTTATAATTAGAACTCATAAAAAAAAACGAAATCGGGATTATACAAATTTTGATATTTTAATTTGTTTGGCAGTTAAAAATTCTTAAATTTTAAACAAATAGATAACTGTTTAGACATTACAGGATGAGCTATGGAGCTGAAATTTTCAAGTTATGTACAAAGTAGTAAACTAGCACAAAAAAAGATTTCAATTTTACCATACATGAATTTCGTCGGCCGTTAAAAATTATTTAAATTTAAACAATTAGAAAATGTTATTTGAATTCTAGAAGTGTTACAACTTTAAAATTTTGCTAAATTGTGTAGGATTAGTACCCCATAATGGAGAAAGTGTAAAAATATTTAAATTGCAACATTTGGGGATTGTTTAAAACTATTATTTTTATATTTGTGGAAAACGGTAATCGCTGCGGAGGTGAAATCTTTAGAATTAAAAGAACATTTGCCTGTCTGAAAAATGAATGTTTTTTCAAGGTGGTATGAAATGCTTGCAGTATGCAAGCACCAACTACTAGTATGTTATATCCTCCTCCTCTGTAAGGAACGTCTATATAGAATGATATCGATAGGAGGATACTAATGTTTAGGCACTTCCAGATGTGCTGGAGATTCGAAATTTTTTTCATTGGTAGTATTTTGTGCAAAACCGACTAGAAAAAACGAAAATCTTGAAAAAGTGCAACAATGCGGCCGCTAAAAATTCGCAATTGTTTAAACAAATATTCATGGTTTATGAATTTCCGCATGTGCTACAGGGTTGAAATTTTTTTGTAAGTAGAATTCATAAAAAAACGTAATAGGGATTATACAAATTTTGATATTTTAATTTGTTTGGCAGTTAAAAATTCTTAAATTTAAAACAAATAGATAACGGTTTAGGTACTACGGGATGAGCTAGGAAGCTGAAATTTTCAAATTATTTACAGAGTAGTGAATTTACACAAATAAACATTTCAATTTTACCATATATGAATTGCGACGGCCGTTAAAAATTATTTAAATTTAAACAATTAGAAAAATATTATTTTACTTCTAGAAATGCTACAACTTTAAAATTTGGCTAAAATGTGTAGCATTAGTATCCCATAATGAAGAAAATGTAAAATTTTTAAAATTGCAACATTTAAGGATTGTTTTAAACTATTATTTTTACATGTGGGAAAAACGAAAATCGCTGCGAAGGTGAAATATTTAAAATTAAAAGAATATTTGTAATGATGAAATGTCTGCCTGAAAAATGAATGTTTTTTCAAGGTGAGATGAAATGCTTGCAGTATGCAAGCACCAATTACTGGTATGTTATATCCTCCTCCTCTGTAAGAGTCGTCGATATATAATGATAGGAGGATACTAATGTCCAGCCCAAACTACTAGAGTTGGAGAGCTGATAGTTTTATTTTTTGTAGATATAATGAAAAAACCTACAGATAAAATGAGACTTCTTATCTAAGTGATATGAGTTCGACTCCAGAAATTTCGAAAGTTGCGTTTTTTCCCATAAGAAAAGCATTGCGCCATTTTTGTATATTAATTATGGGCACTTGCCGGTATGCTAGAAAGATGAAATTTTCAGTGTTGCTAGAGGGCCACAATATCTATTAGGAATTATTGTCACTTTTGCTTACAGTGTCTTGGGTTCGACTCCAGAGACCCCGGAATATTTCCCATAAGTTAGCATGAGAAAACGCAATCCAGTGTGTAGACCAATCTAATAAGTTTAGGAAGCTGAAATTTTGCAAGATTATATTGTTTTGGCACTTCCAGATGTGCTGGAGATTCGTAATTTTTTTCTTATGTAGGATTTTGTGTAAAACCGACTAGAAAAATAGAAAATCTTTAACAATTGCAACGATTCGGCAGCAATTCGCAATTGTTTAAACAGATTTTCAAGGTTTATATATTTCCAAATGTGCCTCGGAGTTGAAATTTTTTTTATAAGTAGAATTCTTAAAAAAACGAAATAGGGATTATACAAATTTTGATATTTCAATTTGTTTGGCAGTTAAAAATTCTTCAAGTTGAAACAAATAGATAGCTGTTTAGGTACTATGGGATGAGCTAGGAAGCTGAAATTTTTAAATTATTTACAGTATAGTAAATTTGGACAAATAAACATTTCAATTTTACCATATATGTATTTCGGCGGCCGTTAAAAATTAATTAAATTTAAACAATTAGAAAAATATTATTTTACTTCTAGGAGTGCTACAACTTTAAAATTTGGCTCAAATGTGTAGCATTAGTACCCCATAATGTAGAAAGTGTAAAATGTTTAAAATTGCAACATTTGGGGATTGTTTCAAACCATTATTTTTACATGTGGGGAAAACGAAAATCGCTGCGGAGGTGAAATCTTAATAATTAATAGAATATTTGTAATGATGAAATATCTGTCTGAAAAATGAATGTTTTTTCAAGGTGAGATGAAATGCTTGCAGTATGCAAGCACCAACTACTAGTATGTTATATCCTCCTCCTCCTCTGTAAGAAACGTCGATATATAATGATGTTGTGAGAGTGTGTTCTTACCTGATATCTATTATCAATTGAAATTTTCAAGAATATTTTTTAGTTCTAGGACTTAACTACCTCTAATGTCCAAAGCAGAAATCGTGTTTCAAATGCCTAATTTCTTTAAGTGTTTTTCTAGTGAAATTACCTTTTATCATTGCGTGTGATAATTGGATTGGGAATTCTCTGCGAATCATGTTAAATGTTGTTCAATCGTCGATTTATTTGTTTGTTTACTGACATTATTTAACTATACATTTTTTTAGTAATCATAACAACTCTGTAAACAAAGTGTCGTTTCACCTAGTGCAATATAATATAGATGCTGTATTATTTGTACTGTTTATTATAACATAATAACATTTTGTATAATGTTAAATTAAATTTTAGAATGCATAAATGTTGTTTTATTTTTCTCGCGCTTCAATATTTTTTGTTCATTGAGGCGGCGAATTCTACTTTGCACACGGGCGGAAAACACAGCCCTGTCCGTAGTATACTTTCGGAGAAGTAATTTCGGCCAATGAGCAATAGATGCGCTTTCGATTATTATTTTCTCAGAACGAGATGTTAAGTAGAAATTTTTTTGTTATCGTTCTCCAAACCTTTCGCCCCTTGACCTTTACCATAACCAATCTCTCTTCCTTCTCTCTCTCTCTCCTCACATTCTCTCTCTCCTCCCATTTTCTCTCTCTTGCCATTTTCTCTCCCCTCCCATTTTCTCTCTCTCCGCGTATTTCATCTTCCTTCTCTCTCTCTATCTTCCCTCCCATTCTCTCTTTCTCTAATCCTTATCTCCATATTTTCTCTCTTTCCTCCACTCCATTAGCGCTCTTTGCCGCCGTCAATAGGTTCGTACTAACGCCGTGGCCGAGTGAGGTTAATTTTTAAAACATTTTCTTCGTAGAGTCTAATATTGTTTTAATTTGAAAAACTCATCACCATATTCAGCAACGCTTAAAATGACGACATAACAAACGGCCCAAGAATTCACGATATGTCCCCGAAGTGTTACGGAACGAGAAATAAAACCCACTCGAATTAGAATAAATGCTTCGTCTCTCCGAAGCACGAAACACAAAATCAGATCGCCTTTCGGTCTTGGCCTACGCCGAAATTATCAATTCGGAAACTTTCCAATAAAGGGATCAGGAGTCATCAAGGTTTTATGACATTCATTGCACGCGATTGTCGATACATTAGATCCTGAGCAACAGAATTAGTTCTCGATTAAGGCGATCGAGTAGAAATATCCGCGTCTTTGAGGAACTCGTTATCACCGGGAAATTCTGTCTCGGTACTTCCCCTCTAACGTACGCTTTTCCTCGTTCTTCGTGTTAGCCCATATTATCGCGTCACTTGCGAGATTTTTGCGAATCGCTAAAGGTTTAAGAGTACTTTTGCGGTGCCTACGAAAGGACATGAAAAATCTATGCTCACGCATTCGACGACCGAACAGAATCTCGTTTTTATATTCGCGGAACTTAAAAGTTCTCCGTCCTTCGAACATAAATCGATAAACTGCTGTCCACTCGCGTTCTCGGTGCATTCGCCGAGTGTGTTTTTTATTCTTCGTTTTCTCCGGCATCCACGACCTTCGAGAGTTAGCGCCGCCAATGGAAAATTCGATCAGCAATTCAGCGGAAGGGGCTGAAATGCACACAGTGAGACGTTTATCGTTTAATAAATCAAATGACTAGCGAGATTAGTGCACACTAGAACGTTTCGTTTTTCCTTTGTTTACAGGGCATTTCGAATTCTGTCACCATAAGCAAGAGAATCGACTGTCAGGGCCGCCAAGAGCTGACACGAGTCCTGGGGAAGGGTTGGCATATGCCCCCCCCCCATTCCCTTCTCAGGGAAGATGGGGTTGGGGGGTCACGTGGCAGGAAAAAAACAAGCTAGCGAATAAAATTTATTAGTTGCAATTCAAATGATGCCTCACTGTAATAAGTAACATTTATTCATACTCACTACATACATACTGCATATTTGCATTTACATTAAACATTATGGGTGTTGGCAAGACGGCCGCAAATGATATTATCTATAAATTTATGTTTGTAATTTAAATTTTCTGTTACTCGATCAATTACTAAATAATTTTTGAATTTCGTCCCCTCCTTTCTGACCCCCAGGAGCCTGGCCACAGGGGATTTTGTCCTGGTAATCCCACCCCCTCGGCGAGCCTGTCGACAGTCCTTGGATGTCTACATTAATTCGGAGATTACAGGTGGATTTCGTAACGTAATTGACGGCCATCAAAAACCAATCGTTAAATATTTAAACTCGTTAGCGGCAAAAATTACAGAAAATATATTTTTTTAAATGTCGACCTTCATTCCTCCGATCTCGTGGAATTCCGACAAATGTTTTATCGTTAGGCCATTTCCTATCGTGCTGATAACCTGAGAGAAAGGTTTATCGTCGCCAACGAGATAACCATCGACGTCGAAACGCAGCTGATTGGAAAAGGCGATAAAGTGCGTAGTGTAATTTGAAATAGGAATGCAGATCTCCTCCCGAAATCATATTCCTTGGAGAGGCCGCCATTTTCAAAGGATTCTCGCTGTGAGCACCTATTTGTAGCGGTTATAGTCTAACGCTAACAAACAAAATGCGAGTATTTACGAGTTGGCAGCATATTGACAAAGTTTCATCTTCCTACGAGGGTCAAAATCACCTAAAATACATTTCGTTGGCTTAGCGTCAGCGTAAGGAGTAAAGAAAAAAAGATTTGGAACAATAGAGAAAAAATTACGCTTAATTCTTCGTATAGCATCTTCGTCTATTTTTAACTAGATAGGTCTAAAAACTGATTTAAATGCTTCAACGTCCTCTCAAAGCATTACATTCTCTATATTAAATTGTGCTTAACTAATTTATTTTATAGGTCGATTTATTTTTAAATGCAATATTCCTTATTATTGTAAATTATCCTCAAATTAAAAAATAGAATCATACGTATATTTTTATTATCTATCTATCTGTCTATCTATTAGTCAGTTACAATGAAAACCTATATTGTATAAAATTACTTCCTCTGAGAGTTTAGGTCGATTATTTTTCAATTTTTACATATTGAGAACGAAGCCAGTGAAACACGGTTGATTCAAACAAATTCCATCAATTTCTGTCCATCATTGCGACTGAACACGTCGTCAATCCTCAAATACCTCAACTGAATTATTTATTAAACAGGGTCGACGCGAAAAAGAACGCGAAACGCGCCGCAGAGGCGAAATTATTTCGACGGGGACGTAGAAATTTCAGTTGGGAAGCGAAACAGACGCAACGCAGACTAATATCATGTTGTTCGCAGCAGTCGATTGCGGGTTGGGCCAAGAAGAGGGAGCCGAAGATGATAACGAAAGGTTAGAGGTGAGAGGGAGTGAGAGAAAGAGAGAGAGAGAAGAGAGAGAGAGAGGCGTGAGCGAGAAGATAGAAAGAGGAGAGGGATAGACGAAAGGTGAAGAGAGAGCGGGGTCGGACAAAGTGAGCGGGGGCGGGTCCTGTTCACTAAGTTTATATATAACCGGTGGCGCAAAAAATGACGTTTTTTAAGGATAATGGTAGTTTTTTAATAAAATAATAGTTACTGTTAAAATTAATTTGTACTAGAAAATTTATTGTTTAACAAGATGATACAAACAAGTTATGATGCCTACTTTCCATTTAATCATTTATTTAATATAATACTTATATTGGCTTTAATAGCTTTAAAGTCCTCGCGGATATGTAGCTCTTTGTGTTCCCATATTTCATAATTTTGCGTTATAAAATACTACAAAGACATTCGAACGGAATATTAAATTGATCACGCGTATTTGTGCGGCAAAAATAAAAAATTCTCCAATAATATCAATGTTTTGATGAGATACATTTTCGAGCCTAAAATGGATCAAATCGGTCTACGGGGTCGAGGATCGTAATGTAGGGTCGATCCAAATTTCACGATTTCGAGGGGTTCCCATGGAACGGTGAGTCCAAATTTCGGCAATGTCCGTCTGCCTGTACGTATATATCAGGGAAGATTAGTTTTTGGTAAAAATCGGTCAACCGGAAGTGGATATTTACTCTTGTCATTTATCCGTTGTTTTAAAATATTTGCTTTAATATATGATAAATGTAAAAATGTATCGGAATAAAAGTTTTAGGAAATTTAATTCTCTAGAATCTTTCTTTGACACATTTCTCCATATGATGCATTGTTTAAGAGATATCTTATATTTTTAGCTGCCACTACCACGCCACCTACCGACGACTATTGTTAACAATTGACTCTTCGTTACGTCTTAGTAACGCTCCTTTTTCTTTTCTTAATTGTTGGAGCTTTATGACTATATCCAATATCAGAAGGCTATGGTTTGCGTTTCTGTTCTTTGTAAAGCCTTAAAATTGTTTCGCAGTTTCTTAAAATATTTATTAATTTGTAACCTATTTGGAATTTTTAGACATATTACAGATATGGAGAAAGTCATGTACTGGCCACATCAGAATTTTTCACATGCACGCTCGTTTTCTTTTGCAAAATTAAATTAGAAGTAATTGACCTGCGATCTTCGGATCTAGACCATTTTAAAGAAAAATAAATGATGTTTCTTATTATTATCCTCACATTTCATCTACGATTCTAAATCGCTCAAGTTATACGTTTCAATCACATTTATTGGAAAATTCAAGCTTTTTAAGAATATATTGCCTTGCCGACCGTGTCATTGTTAAATCTCGAGATTGTATTGTCGTCCTTATCTCTACCATAAATATTTTGAAGAATTTGTTTGTTTGTGCATTTATAACGCAACAACTACAGAACGTAGAAGCAAGATGAAGGTAACATTTTAACCGCAATAAAAAGATGAGCAAAATGGGCGGGCTTTTAAGCGATTTGAATTACATTTTATATTTTTAAAATGTTTTTCTCTTTTAATTTTTACCATGTAAATATCACGGGAATGAGCGTATTGTTGGATTAACAATCTACTTGACAACCCTTATAAAGAATACCTAATATATTAATTAAAGAATAATCATTATATATCGACGTTTCTTACAGAGGAGGATATAATATACTAGTAGTTGGTGCTTGCATACTGCAACCATTTCATCTCAACATAAAAAAACATTCATTATTCATCTTTCATCATTACACATATATTTTTAATTCTAAATATTTCACCTCCGCAGCGATTTTCGTTTTTCCCACATGTAAAAATAATATTTTAAAACAATCCTCAAATGTTGCAATTTTAAATATTTTATACTTTCTCCATTAAGTGGTACTAATGCTACACATTTTAGCCAAATTTTTAAGTTGTAGCACTTCTAGAAGTAAAATAATATTTTTCTAATTGTTTAAATTTAAATAATTTTTAACGGCCGCCGCAATTCATATATGGTAAAATTGAAATGTTTATTTGTGCAAATTTACTACTCTGTAAATAATTTGAAAATTTCAGCTTCCTCGCTCATACCGTAGTACCTACACAGTTATCTATTTGTTGAAACTTTAAGAATTTTTAACTGCCAAACAAATTAAAATATCAAAATTTTTATAATCCCTATTTCGTTTTTTGTATTAATTCTACTTATAAAAAAATTTTTAACTCCGTGGCACATTTGAAAATACATAAATTTTGAAAATTTGTTTAAACAATTGCGAATTTTTAGCGGCCGCATTGTTGCACTTTTTCAAGATTTTCGTTTTTTCTAATCGGTTTTGCACAAAATCCTACCTAAGAAAAAAATTTCGAATCTCCAGCACATCTGGAAGTGCCTAAACATTAGTATCCTCCTGTTATATCCTCTGTAAGAGTCGTCGATATATAATGATAGGAGGATACTAATGTTTATGCACTTCCAGATGTGCTGGAGATTCGAAATTTTTTTCATAGGTAGGATTTTGTGCAAAACCGACTAGAAAAAACGAAAATCATGAAAAAGTGCAACAATGCGGCCGCTAAAAATTCGCAATTGTTTAAACAAAATTTCAAGATTTATGTATTTCCGCAAATGCTACGGAGTTGAAATTTTTTTAAAAAGTAGAATTCCTAAAAAAACGAAATAGGGATTATATAAATTTTGATATTTTAATTTGTTTGGCAGTTAAAAATTCTTAAAGTTTAAAAAAATAGGTAGATGCCGCAAGTTAGGGAGCTGAAATTTTTAAATTGTTTAGAGGTTAATCTATTTAAACGAATAAACATTTTAATTTATCCATAAAGGCGATATTTTGGCCGTTATAAATTATTTAAATTTAAACAACTAGATAAATGTTATTTCACTTTTAATTGTACTATAAATTTAAAATTTGGCAGAAATGTGTGGCATTATTAACTCAATGTGGGAAAAGTATAATATGCCTAAAATTGCAAAAAAAGCGATAGTTTTACTCCATTATTCTTCCATAATGAAAAAACGAAAACCTTTCCAGAGGAGAAATCTTTAGAATTAAAGCAATATTTCTCATGATGAAATATCTGTGTGAAAAATGAATGAGATGAAATGCTTGCAGGATGCAAGCACCTTCTACTAGTATATACCTAATATAAACTAAAGTAGGAAAGAATGGAACACTAAGGTTATTCAAAGAAGGGCAATCCCAAAAAAAACTATAAATCTGGCTAATTATTTCAAAGGGTAAGTGAAAGTTTTACTCTGCAATTTTAAGTGCTTTCGTTCTGCAAAACTTTTTATGTATTTTGCATATTCTCTATACTTAGTTGACAGCGAAATATGTTTTTTATTAACATTGAAAATGAATCAAGTGATGTAAAGATATCTCAGGAGGTAAAATAAGAAAACTTATATAAGAATTCATTAATTTAGACCAAAATTTATAATCGTTAACACTTCCTCCCTTGAAAATTTATATGTACATTTTGCTTTCCTTTCAACTGAAAATTTGTATGCAATTATACTTATTAGATTATAATAACACTTTCCATGTCATACCAACACTTTTTATCGCCAAAATCGATTTCAAAGTCCGGGAACTCATTTTGTTTCGTAGGTTTGACTTTTAAATATGCACGTGACAAATTAGACCCACAAAATCAGCCTTTGCGTGGGATAACGTACGGTTAAGTTAAATTTGAATTTATCTTCAAACGTGTTTCCACCGGTTGCATCCCTAGACCTTGCAATTCCTGCCAGTTTTCCATGTTTTTGAGATTCATGACCACATAATATGGTGCAGTTTCTTCCACTGGAACTTTATTCGAGTGAAAGAACTATATTTTAAAAGGGATTCCATCGATTGCTTATTACGATTATTTGATAAAAATTCTGATGTGGCCAGCACATGACTTTCTCCATATCTGTAATATGTCTAAAAATTCCAAATAGGTTACAAATTAATAAATATTTTAAGAAACTGCGAAACAATTTTAAGGCTTTACAAAGAACAGAAACGCAAACCATAGCCTTCTGATATTGGATATAGTCATAAAGCTCCAACAATTAAGAAAAGAAAAAGGAGCGTTACTAAGACGTAACGAAGAGTCAATTGTTAACAATAGTCGTCGGTAGGTGGCGTGGTAGTGGCAGCTAAAAATATAAGATATCTCTTAAACAATGCATCATATGGAGAAATGTGTCAAAGAAAGATTCTAGAGAATTAAATTTCCTAAAACTTTTATTCCGATACATTTTTACATTTATCATATATTAAAGCAAATATTTTAAAACAACGGATAAATGACAAGAGTAAACATCCACTTCCGGTTGACCGATTTTTATTAGAAACTAATCGGTTCTTGTGACTTTTATAAAAATGTTAAATATAAAATTTCGCGTTGACCTGATTATTAGTTTTTGAGTTAGAACACCCACAAAAACGCTATAACATACACAGTCATCATCGAGAACATGATCAAAACGTGTTCAGGGAACATCAAAACGTGTATTTCCGTTGAAATTTCGAAGTCGATCTTTTTACCTTCTCCATACTTAATACAGACCGAAATTTCAACAGAAATACACGTTTTGAGGTCCCCTGACCATTTTCTCGATGATTTCTGTGTGTGTATGTGATAGCTTTTTTGTGGGTACTCTTAACTCAAAAACTATTAATCAAGTCAACGCGACATTTTATATTTAACATTTTTATGAAAGTCACAAGAACTGATTTGTTTTTTGTAAAAATTAGTCGAACGGAAGTGGGTGTGTACTCTTATCACTTATCGGTTATTTTGAAATATTTGCTTTAATATTTGATAGATGTAAAAATGTACTAGAATAAAAGTTGTAGAAAATTTAATTTTCTACAATTTCTGTTTTAAACATTTTCCTATATAATGCATTATTCAAGAGATACCTTATATTTTTAGCTTTCACCATCACGCCACCTTTCGACGACTATTGTTAGCAATTGACGCTTAGCTACATCTTATGTTAGTAACGCTCCTTTTTCTTTTCTTAATTGTTGGAGCTTTGTGGCTATATCCAATATCAGAAGGCTATGGTTTGCGTTTCTGTTCTTTGTAAAGCCTTAAAATCTTCTCGCAGTTTCTTAAAATATTTATTATTTTGTAACCTATTTGGAATTTTTAGAAATATTACAGATATGGGGAAAGTCATGTGGTGGCCACATCAGATTTTTTGTTTTGACTTAAGAGAGAGAAGGCGCCCGAATATTTTATAATTAAAATCGTGTTTTCATAAATTTCTTTTCAGTTAACTTCTCATTTAAGTTTTTGTAATTAACTATTTTAATAGTCATTGTTGCAGTGAATCTTATAATTTACCCAAGTTATAAATTTGAATCGCAAATACGTATGTCACACTCAGAAACCATTTCTTGAAATGCAGACCCTTTTCGTTTACATTTTCAAACGTTTCAAGGATGAGGTATTTAACTTAGTTATGCGAAGAGAAGAATTTAAATCTCATTCGTAAATCTCCAAAAATTACGTTTTAATACGAATTTTCACGTTTTCACGCATTTTATTATATTCGGTCACTGTTGTCCCAATTGTTGAATTCTGTTGTTGGCCTCATAATAAATGCACCAATTTAGTGCTTTAACACGGGTCAGACTTTTATACATGGGTATAACTTATTTACTGAATCTATTTAGTAATCAGAGGGAGGAAGGAAAAGAGAATGGGAATCAGCAGAAATTGAGAAAGAGGACATAGCATTTTTACAGGATTAAAAGGAGCTGCAGTACAAAAATAACAATAATAAATTATAGTTGACTATCTGAAATGCCCAGCTTCACTCGGAAAAGAGTGTGAATTGACTGTTCGTTCACATTTTATCCTGTTTTTTTTACGAATTAATAAGATTAAAATAACTCATTTATTAAGTTAAATTCAGTACGTTTTAAATAACTTATAATTTGTTCAAATATTTCAAGTAAATTTCAGTTACTTCTTTATGCATTGTATCTTATTATTTCGATTTTCCTCTTATTTTCAGAAAATATTTGTATAATCATTTTGCCTCTGCAAATAATTACTTAAACAATATAATTAAAACAAAAATAACTTACAAAAACAGTGACTTGATTGTGCATGAAAGCCAAACCAGATCATAACAAACATAACCGAATTTTTCATATCGAAATCAAATGTCTTTGGAATACGTTTAAGATGATTTCATTGGAGAGAGAGAGTGAGAAGGAGAGAGGAAAAAAGGAAGGAGAGAGACAAAAGGGGAGGGAGGGAGTAAGAGACAAAATTAAATGTCCCATAAATTAATAATTGCTTTGAGCAAATAAGAGTTGTATAGCGTAATGCACTGGTGCCCAAACCTTTCTAATGGCGTGCCACATTAGTGGTTGCGAATCCCTTGGCGGGCCGCATTGGAAGTTGCCAATTCTTCGGCGGTCCGGATTAGAGTTTAAATCGGAAGTTTTTCTATACATTCTGAGGTGCCATATAAGTGAAAAGATTTTCTTGGGTAACATTTTAAAATTTAAAGTTTTATGATCGAAATTTTCATTAAAATGTAAGAATTTGCGAGTTAAACTTTCGAATTGCTTTTTAGCCATAGCTTCGCGGGCCGCACAAAAACCCTTCGCGGGCCGCATTTGGCCCGCGGGCCGTAGTTTTGGCACCACTGGCGCAATGGATTTCTTTGCCGTACAATTTCTATTCGCCCAAAACTATTTTTACTCTCTGTAACACTCAATTATGTTAATTTTATATTTATTGTTCACTTTTTAGTGCTTATACAAGTTGGTTTCATTAATTTTTTATTTCAATTTAATACTTAATTCACGCATACCCGTCATATTTGACGGGCAATTACGATAGTAAATTAATATAACCAAAAATAATTACACATAACATGAACGACCAACTATCACAGATGTTTATAAAATCACAAAATCAAATAGTTTTATTAAATATACGGAAAAATATTTAAAAAATAAATTTTCTCGCTCTTTTTGCTGCAAAATCTTGACAGATATCATAAAATTTCTAAATCTATGCTATGTCATTTTCTATTGATAACATTGCAAGGGAAGTGAATCGCTCTCGACTTATTGCGAATCTTTTTTAATTAATTAATTTGTGATAATTCTAAGTTTCGAAAACGAGCATTCTGCGGATGTAACTATAACAGGTGTTGTGAGTAGTATTCTTAAAGCCATTGTTAAATTTTGGTAAATTTACATAAAAGGAACTTTGGAGTATTTTTTAATTTAAGAGAATTTATCAAATCGGAAAAAAGGACAAGCAAGTGGTTTTGCCGACGAACACAAGATCACGATGCTCGAATGGCAGAGAAAATTAAGTGAAAAATACGTTTGTGTTTTGAGAGAGCGTCAGAGAAGAGAAGGATAAGCATTCTCACGTATTGGGGTTTTGGTTCTGTTTATGCTTCGTCTTAATTTCACACGCAATGAGAATCTTACCCACTTTCGCAGTGGAAAGGGGGATTCGGGGATGAACCGGGAGGGAGAGAGAGAGAGAGAGAGACTGGCTGCTGCTACTGTTCTGAGATTGACAACACTCTACACCAGGGGTCCTAAACCTTTTGCAAACCATGAGCCATATTTAATATAAAAAGTATCTGGCGAGCCACCTTCGAAATATACGAAAGGTAGTACATTACAAATAATACAGTGGAACCCCAACATGCAAGCGTAAGTTGAATTGGTTTTTCCATTAGAGAAAGATAATTTTGTTAATCCGTTCCTGAATCATTATCAAAAATCAATTTCCACGTGAAAAGAGGGTAAAAAATTGCGCTATCAATACATGAGAATTGAGCATTTTGCGGGGCACCTAATAAAGCGCGGGGCCCATTTCCAGGGGACCGACTGAATGGGCCTCACGCCGGCGGTGGAAGAGAGGGAGCAATAAGAAGAGGTCTTCGCGTAGCCATCGCGAAAAAAGTGGACACGAGAAGGAAGGAGGGAAAGAAAAAACGGAGAAGGCGAGTGAGATCTCAGTGAGGCGGCGATGAAGAAAGTGGGAGGGAAAGGGGGGAGGAGGGGGGGAAAGGGGGGGAGGAGGAGGGAAAGGGGGGGGGGGTGGAAGTACCACAACAGGTACCGACCGCGGGGTTCGAGGAATCAATGGCCAATCGCATCTGCCTCCCAAACGCGCCCCCTCATTTCCCTCGCGCCTCTCGTCAGGCGAATGAGCGAAAAGGGTCGCGACCACGCGCTCTCTGATCGCTCGCAATTGATCGAGATTCCTATTCCGATTTCCACGTCTCGGTCCGTGTTTCACCGACTCTCGCGGTCACGCGACCGAAACTCCTAACTTTTTCGTCACACGCGAGCGTTAAGTCGCCGATAGCGAGGATAGTGATCTATATAACTCCGAGCAGCGAAGGGAAAAGAAGCAAACGGAGAAACATTCAAATAGGAAAGAAAATTTTTCCTCTTTCTCCATACATTTTTCTGGGAAACAGCGGATCGGCATAGAATGGAGGTTAACGATATCGACTCAATCGTGTTAATATACTAGGGAACATAAAGGCTAATTCGCCAAGGAATTAAGAGTAATAGTCGGTGTTAGCTGAATTTAATGAATAAGGATCTCTAGAAACAGACAATGATAAACGAATTTGAGAGCTGACCGTTTAAAATAAAGTTTTCTAGAAAATCCGAACAGAAGTTTAGGCCACGGATCGACAACCTAGGATACTGATGAACAACCGAATCGAGGTATGAAGGAAATTCTATCCGTAAAACATATTTTATAATTAGTTCGTAATATCTTTCTTTTTGAAAATATCACGCCCAATATAGATTTGTATTGATATGGTTTTCACATATATGAAACCGCAGATTCTCCTACGACTTATTCCGTCCGCCAAATGACTTTAAATGCGGTCCTCCAAGTAAAGAAACTGCCCTTTTCTCACGTCGAGAAAGTTTAGTTTAGACCAAGAGGAGCGGTCCTTATTAGCAAGGCAGAAAGAGGAAAAAATGAAGGAGGTTACTGCTCCAATTTCCGTCTTACTATAACCTTTAGGTTGGGATCGAGATCTTTTTCAGCGAGCCTCGCAATTCATATTCTCGCGGTCTCCTCCTCATCAGTCGCGAACTTTGCTCAAGTCTTATGCCTTTTTTTATCTTCAACCGATTGAAATTATTTAGCTTTTAAATAACTTTGCGATACATAAGTTGAATCAACTGATCGATATTTCTGCCGATGCGTACGTTATTAAAACGATACCTGAGTTCTACTTTTCGCACGACGGTTTAAAAAGCATTTCATCAGATAAGATTAAGTAATAGGAAGCTATTCCGGGAGACAAATATACGGCTCTCCCGCCGCATGTGACCCCTTGATCCGAAGTAAGTGTATTAAGGACGGCGTTTGGGAGAAATATGGCGCCGGCGTCTAGGGGCCTGCGTGGGATATGAAAATGGAAGGGAGTGAAGGTTGGAATGTTTACTTCGCTAGAGAGAGAGAGTGAGTGAGTTGGGTTATTTGTTCTTGGAAAAAGCGGGGAAATGCGTTAATATGGCCGTTGCTTGGAATTCTGCCGCCCGAAGCAAAAAGAGAAAATACAGCCACGACATAAACGTAGGTGAAGATATGCGACGAATAAGGACGTTCCTAGAGAAGTGCCGTATGAGGCGATCGCCTCTCGAACTCACCTCATGTGACGGCCCCGTGTGTTAACTCAAAGAGAGTGTGTGTCTAGTGGTGGAGGGGACGTCCGATTCTGGAATGGATCGCCGCTGCCGTTCGATCAAACGCAAGCGAATGACGAAGTAGCCGTTCACTTTTCAAATTTCCACACAATCGCCACATAACAACCTTCTCGGTTGAGGAGAATACCGCATTATTGAGTATTTTGACTGTATATCGGATCTACGCTCCTTTAATTTTAATATATGTCAGCAAATGGCTCAATTGGAAACTATTTTCGTGTCCTAAGAAATCAGTGCACAATAATATAATGACTTTATGTAGCTTTTTATTGGGACCAAGCCATTTTATTTACTACCTGTAGATTTGGAGTACGAATATTTTGTCAAAACTCCAAAAATTAGGTAGTTTTGTAAATAAATCAACGATTTGGTTGTGTTTACAGGTAACTAGGGCATTAATTTCATCTCTAATACATTGATTATTGTGTGATGCCAACAAATGGATATGTCCAAAGGCTTTAATACTTGTTTGTGAAAATATAAAAACGTTGCTTGAAGGCTGGGATGCCGCGAAATTCTGTTTGTCTTTGAAAGGGTGCCGCGCCTGCAAAAAGGTTGGGAACCACTGATCTAGACACATCTTTGGTATTTTGTATTGCATTAAAAGAATTGATTTGAAATATTGCGAAAAACGTGCAAAAGTTAAGAGAAATAAGAGATGGAATAAACAAAAGATCAATCCAGGAAAATGCACGCTCTGTGCGTCGCGTCAACAAGGAAAGATTCGTTTTATTTTTGAGATTTCGTGGTTTTCGTTTCGCTGGCAAAAGGAAAAAGGCCGAAGCGATGAATATTCAAAAATAAAAACGGATGAGTTCTGACAAGTTTGCTTTCCCGCGGCATACATTTAAGAACCCTCGTTACTCTCAGTTTTGAAATTTCATCGACAGACGTTCGCGTTTCGACTTTATTTTCGCGTGCTGCGAGTGCTTTGAAGAGGCGAAAGAGGCGTTCGGAGCGTCGCTTTCCCTTTCTGATTGCGATCCGTGACGCAGAGAGCGACTTTCTCTCGGAGGGATTCTTTTGGCGAACGAAGGGCGATTGCTTATTTTGGGAACATTTTTTCGGCGATCGATCCGAGCTGACCCGCTACCGGTGTTCGTTCCGTCCTCCCAGATTAATTCCTTGGTTTCCTCTTTCCCCCAGAAGGTTTTGCGAAACCTTCGAATTACCAGCTACGGGCGAAATAATATATTTTCCGTAAACTATTCTCAAAACATCTTTGGTTGTAATTATCCTCGGGTAAGAATTTAAGAAACTTCTATGTGCGAGAATATCGATAATTTCATCTTCACCTCCGTTTATCCATGAAATCTTCTTGGTAGAATTTTCTCGAGCGTAATATAATTTATAAATCAAATTTAAGTCAATACAGAGGCATTCAAATTGCAGGATACGGTTTTGAATAAATCCAACGCCTTTCCATTTTTATTTATTTTTTCAAATGTAGGACTTTGGGTATAAATTAGTACAAGACAGTTTTCTCATACTTATAATATTCAGTTTTTATTGATAAGTTAAAGATTGTCTTTTCTGACACCTTCATCCAGGGCTGCGCCAGAAATGTTGCTGCGTGAGGGGAGCTAAAATGTGACGCCTCTACTTATTTTACACATGTGCCCCAGTTGTCCAAGATAAAAACTTGAAGTAAAATGAAACTTATCTGAATTTTGAGAAAAAATAAACGGAGAGGAAGCAGGTGTAACGTATTTAAAGTTAATAAATAAATAAGCCGTCGAATCGTCCTTGCGACATTATATACAAGAATGTTTATTAGAAGAGCACTGTTCTAATTTGCGTGTGCACGCCGAGAAATTCCGGTACAATTATAGTACTGCGCAGCCCAAGGTCAATTCGGCATTATAAACACTTAAAAGACGGTTCTTTGTGACTCTTTTGAAAAAATATCTCAGGAATAAACAATATCGAAAAAATAGGAATGTGGTTCATCGTGGTCTTATTTCGGCGTCCTTTCCGAGAGGCGCTTAATGCGGTCGCCTCATCTATCGCCACGGCCCTGCTTTTATCACTCCGATATGAAAAATATTTAAAAATAAAGAGTTGAGGGATAAAAAGTATTTTCTCTCTGCAGAGACCGAAAACAACGCAATCGTAAAACACTGTAGGCTTATATTGATGTTACCACTACGAAGTCATCGAGAAGAATTTGATACGAACGACCTATCCTTGGAATCATTACTTGGAAAACTTGTTATGATTGGGGACAGGATAGACGTAGGCAATTCATTCAGTGCATGGAATCTGCCGAACGCCTTTTGGCTCCATCAAGACGGTCGTTATCTCAGCTCTTGCCCATATTGTGATGGGCTGATTGCTCATATTTGCCTAAAATGTTGTCACTAGAAATAGCAGACGAATATGCAAGTAAAGCGGTAAAAATCGATTTAAATTTGGTTTTGAAAGATCGTCCTTCTGTATAAGCTCTGAATTTCCAAACGTGCAAAGCCGATATTTCGCTCCTGGGCTGTAGCTTGGATTATTCGCAATATAAGATAGTTTTTCCTAAGAGCCGTATTTCTGTTTTACCTCACGCGATAAATATTTACTTGGAAACTGTAAATTTGTCTGAGAAATCTCATGCTAAAGGCCTTTGTGTGCCAAATGGAATCTATGCGGAGCGGCGGCGCCTTTTCTGGCTCTTATCAATCATTCGAGGTGTATAAAGGGACTATAAACACGGAGGTCGATAAGCGCTGGTCCACGGAACCCGATCCCAGAGACCGAATCTACTCCACAGTCTTAACAAATTAGAAAAGAACACTAATACATTATTCTAGTCATTGTGAATTAAAACTTACTTATCGTAAATAACTTTCAAAACAAAGGCCAAATGGCTTTATCTATCTACTGCTTTGGGAATTAGACGAAGAATTTAAAATATAAAAGATTAATCGAAAGAAAGAAAAGTTAGCTATTATTGTTTAAAATTATTTAAAAATTATTCTTTATGTCGGCAAAGATGCATAAAATCTAAGTATCAATGCTCTAAGCATGGGGTTGCATGGGAGAGTGAGGTAAGGATTGTCCTCCTCCCTTCGCTTTGCGATACAAAAACTCAAAAGCTGTCGAATTTTCATGGATAAGTGCTGAGATGTATCGTCTCTTTCCACGTTTTTCGCCTTTCGTCACAACTTCTTGCACCTCTCGAACACGAACAAGTTGTCCGCGTTCAGAAACGGGAGAAATTGTCTTCCGCGATAGTCCAGTAGTAAAATATCCGCCCGGCAAGTGGAAGACCCGGGTTTGATTTCCGGCCACGGCAGAATCTTCCCGCGCAAGTCAGCGCTCCGTCCTTCGTTAAGGGACGTTAAGCAGTTGGCCTCCTTGGTGCTCTTCGTTAAGAGCAGGCTGATGCCGGCACCGGGTTTCCCTCCTCCCTTGCCTGTGTGCGTGTTCGTTGTGGAAGAAGTTATGGCTATAATAATCCACGAGGTTGATTTGTCAGAAATACAAACCAACAACAACACCAGAATTTTCCTCCTGTTTCAAAACCCATTACCGCCTCTCCCCATCTTCTCCTTCGGATTATTCTCTCTCAATCGCGTGTTCGATAGGCTCCGATATTTCGCCTTCTCGTTGTCATTTCGAAGTCCCAAAATACGCTCTCGTCCGCTCCCTTTCGGTTGTCCGTCGCCTCTTTCGCGTTCCTCGAGTCGTAATCGCCGCCGCAACGGACTGCTCCTGCGCGCTATCGGATCGAGCGATTCGCTTACGCGAGGGGCTTACGGTATCTGGGAGCGGCACGGGCACCGCTCGTTGGCGAAGGTCGGCGCCATGGCGCCATCTCGCACGGTTGTTGGGTGATGCTCCGTTAAGCTCCTAATACATTTTGGTTCCTCGAGCCGCCGAGTGCGTTCACCGTTTGGCGTGCGTCAGGAGGAAAAGGATTTGGGCTATTTATATCCGCGCCGCCTTTACTTTTTTTGCGAATAACGTTGGCTCTTTTTCGTAGCTTTGGGGTTAGCTTCCGTATTAAGCGCGGTGGAACTTAAATTTTTGAACGTGTTTTGCCGAACGCGCGTTAGCTTTTAAGGCTTCCGATCCATTGATTCGATCGCAATTTGCGTCCATTCTCGCTACGGTAATAAGGTGTGGATCCATTTTGTCTTCCGCATGTCCTGACGCGGGCTTAGAAGTATAGAGATTCTTGGCTCTTTCTCGTGTATTTGGATTCCCTTCATTCTCTCAGACGTGATGTTGTCGTTGGCGCTGCGACTTGTGCTGCACACTAGCGGTCATTTGCAGAAGCGTCGCCCGACACCTTGCGAGCTAACAATGAGGTACGATTAATTCCATAACGGGCTGCATGCTCAAAAGAAGCGTGTCATCTATTAAAAATAAATGGCGACCTAACGCGCCAAGTTTTAAAATCAATATAATTTTATTTAATAAACCGATGAAAAAATTTAGCCGGAATCTTAAATTATTAAGGAAAAACATAGTAATCATATTCTTCACTACGCGGATTAGGATAGTAGCCTGTTCCGGTACTATTGGGCACAATGGCTATTAAAATGAATGATAAACCCCGACCTGAAGGAGCATTTCTTACGTTCACATACACACACACACACACACACACACACACACACGGACGAAAGAGGAAAACATGGTGCTGGCATTAACCTACTGGGGTGGCGGTGCCGGAGTGGTTAGAGCGTTGGCCTTCCACGCTAGCAGTCCCAGGTTCGAATCCGGCGGTCAGATTTTTTCAACCTGGGATCGTCCCGTCTCCTACTTGTATGGTTTGAGGAGACCGCGCAAGTCAGCGCTCGTCTTTCAAAAGGGACGTTAAGCATTTGGCCCCCTTGGTTCTCTTCGTTAAGAGTAGGCTAATGCCGACACCGGGTTTCCCTCCTCCCTTGTGATTGTGTTCGGTGTGGAAGGAGTTAGGGCTATAATAATTCAAGAGGTTGATTAGTCAGAAATACGCACAAACGATTAGCCTACTCATGCGAAAAATACCAAAGGGCCATGCTGTTTAACGTCCCTTCCGAAGGATGGAGTGCTGTTCTTGCCTGTCTCCTCAAGTCGGGGTGGGGAAAGCACAGGTTGGAAAAACCTGCCTCTCCCAAGATTCAAACTCAGGACCGCTATACGGAAAGCCGGCACTCAAGCCACTCCGCGCCCTCTAAACTTGATAAAAAATTTTGCCAATGCATAATTGTCGACCCGTAATATGAGGCATAGACACTGGGCTGGTTTTGGAAGTTCAAACCGCAACCGTCATTGTGATTTTAATGCCTTTAAAATTTTAAATATTATTATTGACCTAATTTCGATAACTGTGAGATTCAACGCCCACTTTAGGTTTCAAAATTTTAAAAGTTCTTACATTGCAGTGAAAAAAATTCGCCTCCAGCTGAGTGCCTGTCCATCTTAAGCAATATCGCCTCCGCCGCAAATTCCTGGGTACGCCGCCGTATCACGTGAAAACTTACGCAATTTAAAAAATGATTTCTTTAGTTTTTCTGATACCTCTCGCTTTATCCATAAAACAGAAGGTAAACACAACTTTAGGACAAAAATAAATATTAAATATCCTAGCAATCGTGTGTTTGAATTAACTTTTGCACCTTCGTGGAATAATAATTTCTCTGAGTAAAAAAAACAGGAGACCATAAAATACGTTGTCACAATGAATATTTAATGTTAATTGATCTGTTAATCTTTTAGTTTCGTAAGAGAAAATAAACATTATCGAACGCGAAACCATCTTCGTTGCCGTTATTCTGATATGCAGTATCTTAATAACGTCTAAATGTGTCTGCTGCATTTCGATCTCAATTCGAGGGTTAACGAGATCTGCGCTTTCTCTGATCTGCCGAACAGCTGAGAGAAGTGCAGTGACCTCATTTTGGCACAAGCGGTGTCCTTCATGCTATGCCGTAAATCCAGACAACTCTCTTAGTTCGCTAGAACTCCGATGCGCCGCGCTACCATCTGGAATGCAGAAATAAGCCTTTAATTCGCGATTAAACTCAAGAATAGACACCTTTATAGGAGTGGGGAAAAGAGGAGAAGGCATATAACGAAATGGAATGGCCTATATAAGGGAGCAAATTCGGATGAATGCTTTGAATAACATAAAGAGTTCTTTGGCAAAATTTAACCATCAGACGAAAACAAGGATAAAGGCGGTTTCCAGGTTGGGATGAAACTACTTCTTCACGGAAGTCAAGCGGAAGATGCTAGCATTTAATATTAATAATAATAACAAAAATGTATAATGTACTGCATTTTCCGATTATTTTACTTAATCAAATATCGCTCCAAAACATAAAGAACTGTACATATACATGCAGTGTAATAAATGAGTGTTCCAATGGCGCCCAGCATGTTTACATGCTTGTGGCCATCTCAAGGAAACGCTGGAATAACTTTACTTGTTTAAACGGAGGATTGGCCATTTCCAGAAACGCTTTATATTTGGAGATACACCTGTGCGTCTGACCATGGCGTTTTCCTCTCCACCGGTTGCCGCGTAACTGGAATCGGTATGCACTTGCATGGAGTCGTCAAGGGTGACAGTTATGAGAGTGACGCTGTCAGAGAAACGGTTTTGTGGCCTCGCGACAGCGGCAATGATGTTCTGTCGGAGAGGTTTTTAGATAACTAGCTGTACGTTTATTAGGAAATATTTCCTGTATTGCTCTAGGTCAGGGGTTCTTAACCTTAGGGATCCGTGACTGGATTCTAGGGGGTCCGTGTACATAACTTAAAAATTCGAATTTTATTTTCACTAAAATCTTTTGTGAAATTATTCACTAAATATTTTTGTTGTTGTGGCACTAAAAGGTTCTTATAAACGGAATTAATACTTAATTTTTAATTTATATGATTTTTAAATATTTAATTTTATTCGGAGAATTATCATAAATTTTTGCATTTAAAGAAATAAATTGTTTTTACAGATTGTTTTTATAATTTTGTATGACTATATGTAAGCTTAACGATTTTTCTTTTTAATAAAACGTATTATTTATATGTAAAATTTTTAATTATGCGTTTATGTACATTTCTTCTAAGAAGGGGTCCATAGCCTTCACCGGACAATCAAAGGGGTCCATGGCACGAAAAAGGTTAAGGACCCCTGTTCTAGATGATTATGCGGACGGCACAGTACGACATAAATTATAGGAAATTATGCATTAAAATAGCTAAAGTTATATGAAAATATTTTTCAATTCATTGCACATAATTTTCAGTCGAAAAAGTGAATGTTAGTAAAATTACTAAAAATTAAAATTAAAGTAGCCCTTTTAATCTTCAATTAGTAGATACTTGGACAGTAAAAATATAATTATAATAATAAATTACCAAAGAATACGATTAACTCGATAGAGGTAAATGGCGACCCTCTTAACCACTGAGTTTCTAATAAAATCTCCCACTCTTTAATACAGTCTGTCAAATTCCAACACATGTAAACGAATGAACAAATTTGCAGTTCAAGAATTTGGGTGTCTAATGCATATAGTCGTTAAATACATGTAACAAACCTATTTTAATTCTTTCTTTTATATGAATAGGAAACATTTGTTAAAACAATTACTAGTCATTTGCTGTCAGAACTAAAAATAGAATAAATTTAACATCGTCTAAGGCCAAATATAAGCAAAATGCGCTGCATTTCTTCAACTTTTTAAGAATCAGGTGGTCTTTAAAAGATACTCGATAATATATCGATTGAGCTTCTGTTTGCATAGTGAGTTTTCTTCTCGCGTTTAAATTTAAGGATTTTTCTTGAAAGAAATCTAATAAATAATTCTTATAATAAAGGTTGAACCTTGCCAACTACAATTTTTATCTTTGAATATCTATAATGCATTTTTTAAATGCTACTCACAATACAAATTTAGGCACCTTTAATGAATAAATGAAATCTTTTGTGATTAATACATTATAAATTCAAAATGTACAGCTCCTTGTAAATGCGATTTCTGTAATATTTTACTCGATATTGCGGATAGATCAATCAATACTGATTGCATTGTTATTATAATTTTTCCACAGATCTCTTGCCAAGGAAAAGAGATTTGCTCGATCCTGGCCCAATAATCCAATGCTAAAACCCAATCCAATCGTTACTAGGGATGAGAACAGCCTTAGTATCCAATATATTGTTATAACTAATCATTATAACAGGTCTTCATTGTTGTATTAAAATATTTTGAGATTACATTCATATGTCACATAAAAAAACAAGAAGCAGAAGTCGTCCGTGTATAAAGGTCTGATCATTTATTCAATGCATAATTTTAATTTAAACCCAAATTTCCATATTATTTCTGTAAAGACGTTAACTATCTCATTTTATAACGGTAAAATCTTATATGCACTTTGGCGCCTTGATTTCATAAGATTATAATATAACCCGTTTCTTGAAGGCGCTGTAGTAGTCCATGTCTTTACGTAATTTGAAAAAACGTAATAGATGACTCTGTTATAGATGCATTCGAACTGCGCTTATGGATTATTAAGTCTAAATAAATGATTACTTTATTTAATTACGATTCTATGTATTACTCCTCAATTTTGATATTATTTTATTGCCCTATAATGAAGTATTTAATACTTCAAGAGGAAAATACTACACAGCTTTCAAGTATTTTTCATCAAGTTTATTGCACAGTTGTGTAGGTGGCGACATAGTACGGAAGTGTAATACATATGTATTTTAGCGATATCTTCGGTCATGTTATACTATTATATGCTGTAGCAATTACGGGCTATTGATCTAATAAAAATTTGTAACGGGTTTATTGCGATAGAAATTTCACATTTCTGCATATGAATATATAGTATTTTCTGATAACAAATTGTTTATATGAGGTAATTTTGTTATATGATAACACTATCTTAAATAGTTGGCACAACTGTTTTGTGTAAGGCTCCAGAAGGCAAGTACGGAAAGCGTTTACTATAAACTCGTCATTATTGCAAAAATTAAGTAATATCAATGCAATATATTATTCAAGTGCCTTCTTTATGCGTGACCATTAGATAATTTATTGTAGATAGCGGTTGAATCGTAATTGTTCACCTGTAGTACGGCTTGTCTCTTTCTTGGGAAATGAATGTCTAAAACAACTGCTGCTTACCTTATTAGCCGCTGCGTATGGTTTACCTTGAGAAGGGTTTACGATGTTTTAAAATATCTGCATTCCAGGATGTCAATATGGCAGTGGTGTATTTTGTAACATTAGAGTGAACACCTAGCAATTACAAGTCTTTGTATCATTCGTTTAGTAAAGACTGAAGAAGCGATTGTTAGGCACTACGACTGACGGACATGTACGACTCACCAGTTTCATTGCAAGAAGCTTGTGTGGATTTTATTTGCGACAATTTAGAAGCTGTATGTGAAACAACTTATCAGTATCATCAAAGTGAATCTGCTCCTGGGCAGCTGGAAGATGATGTTGAAGGAACTACTAAAGAGGAAAATGTGTTAAGAACAGGATTTCAAGATAGGGAAGAGGGTGACAATGCAGAAGCTGGAACTGCTATTGCAAGGATCGGTCTTGGGATGGGATTCCCATCCGAAGCAGCCTATGGAACTTTTAGAGTAGCAAGGTTTGTGCTAGCGTTTAAACTAGCATCTTAAAACAAATTTTGTTCATGTTTGCGATTCAACTGTTAACATGTTTTGTGTTATATAAAATTAGTTTAAATTTGTCCTGTAGTAATTTCTTATTCCTATTCGGTTGTTTTTGCACAACAAATCTAACAAGTAGTGTGTATGAAAAGCAGTTTTCATTTGATTGAGTTGAAATCAAGGTTCCAAGTCTCTATTTTTAGTATGAAGTTTTTTATTTCACATTTATATTTTACTCTAATTGGAATAGTTTTAATCTAATGGTTTCATATGATCTTAGACTTAAATGGTTGTGTAGCTTTTTCCGTGCAATTTACTCATTATTTCTCTCCATATATACATTTTTCATATCGCCCTGATCTGGATATTTGTTACTTTTTAGTAGACACTAGGATTAAATATTTCCTTGCCATTATTGACCGGATAAATAATAGTTGACATTTTTTGTAATAATTTAGTTTAATGGATGATCTATGAGTTATATGTACAGGTGTATGTACTTTCAGGAAAAGTTTCCGCTCTCACTGATTGATAGTTGATTGCATTCATTGAAATGTTGAAGAATTTAATTGCACACCAATGTAACATTTTAATTTTTATCAAATCTTTTATGTTGTGAATGGTGGCTATTTTTAATCAATAAGTTCTTTTTAAGTTGTTAAGTATTATTGCTATTCTGATTTATTAACTCCTTATTAATATTGTCAATGCAAGTAAATAGTTCTTTGCCTTGTAAAATCTAGCACAATGGGGTGTTGTTATCGAGAGATTTGGAGCAGGAGAAATGTTAGTAAAATTGAACGAATGATGTTCTCTTACACTAAATTAAAATTCACCAACTATGTGGCAACTTACTGAAACAGGATGTGATTATCCTATTCACAGAAGAGCTGCTGCCCTCTCAAGCGTGTCATCTCATCCTCCTAGACTTCCATCAAAGCCTCGTCTTGTGTTCCGTGATCGAGATGCCTTTCTCCCATCTGAAATCTCAGAAAGACTACTATCAGGGCTGTGTGAGCGAGGCAGGCTAACTGACGAAACCCTTTCTCTTTTCTCTGGGAGGCAAACGAGGCTTAGGACAGTGCGAATGAGGAATGCACCGCCAGGGATCACAGCCCGTGGACTCCGTTTCTTACGAAACCACAAGGTATGCTCCTGTCAGTTTATCCAGAAGTTTATTGATTATGCTTTTTAAAATTTACAAAATCCATATTCTCTTTAAGATTTAACTCCTTGTTCACATTTAAATGTATACCTAATTGAAGTAGAATGACAAAATGGAATCATTTTATTCATATCCTTGCAGATTGTACACTTGGAGGCAACAGGCTTACGATCAGCAACTGTGTCAGATGTAGTGTCAGCTCTTGGGGAGTGGTCTGTACATAACCTTCGATCATTAGGGGTGTCCCGGACACCTTTTGCCGATGGATCTCCTCCGCCTTCTGATTCAGCATGCCGAGCTGCGATGGTTCGCGAGTGCTCAATAGCTACCGAGCAGTTCCTTTCGTCTCCTGGAACATCACCTGCAAGTCGTTGCTGTGTTGTTGTCTCCCTCTCCCGGCTGAGACATTTGCGGCATCTTGGTGAGAATATCTTTTTGTTTTGCAGTCTCTTTTTATCTGCAATCATTTTTTTCTTTATTATTGCTATTGTTTTGATATCTTTGGCATTGGCAAAATTAAAGAAAGCATCAGATTGGTAATGTTTTATTCTTTAACTGAAGGCTTGTGAAGAATAATTAATATTTAAAATTCCTGAAAAGTCAATTCTGAAATGTTTATGTAATATTAATGTTGAAAAATGCCCTTGATGACTACAATACCTCCAGCTTAAATTTCTGGGCGTAATTACAAAACTAATAATATTCCATTAAAGTTTTAAATATATTGGTATGTTGATTGGAGGCTTGGTTCTTATGGCTACTAACTAAAGGTATAAATCACTCCTTCAGCCATAAAATTTATTGGAAGGGCCAATGCATTTCACCCACTATGTGGGCATCCTCAGGCCGAACCTGCTTCGGCAGTGACACGAGGCCTCTTGTCACTGTCGAAGCAGGTTTGCCCTGAGGATGCCCACATAGTGGGTGAAATGCATTGGCCCTTCCAATAAATTTTATGGCTGAAGGAGTGATTTATACCTTTATATTGGTATGTTATATTAATTAAAACTTGAATTTTAAAGCATCTTCTTTTTTATCTAGATGTGTCTGGAACAGAATTTAATCGTCACGGTTTGGAAGTTGTTTGTGAAGATCTTCCTTTCCTCGAGAGCTTAGACATTTCTAGCACGCTGGTCAATGATGTCTCTCCCCTTCGGCGCCGCAAGGGGACACTTCATTCCCTTGCAATGTATAACTTACGTGTATGTTTGTTTTTATGAAATCTGAAACTTATTGTTTGTAAGAGATTCTGTATTTGCTCACATATTAGCTGTACTCTTGTTTTTTGAGGCTGAATCTAGAGAAAGAAAAGGCCCTGAATATAAGTCACACCACAGAAATTACAATTAGATCTAAAACATTATGGCAAACTAAAATTACAATTAAATACCTTAAATATACGTAAATATTTATAAATATTATATATATCATGGGATACAAAGGACAATACAGTTGAAAGACATGCATACATCATAGGACGTGCAGTTTATTATTCAAACATGCTACATGCCTAATACCATGAGAAATAAAAAAGATTCCATTCTGAAAGCACCACAAAAGTGTCTCTCCTGATGGAATTATCCATACTGTGGTGATGGCTTGGCATCCAACAGACTATGGAACTTCTCCGATTTTTTCCCTTGCGCATTAGCCGCGTTGTCAATCTTAAAGTAAAAAAGTTTGAAAAAAATACAGCTTATGTGAGTAAATATGGCCTATATAAAAATATTCCCTATGAAATGATGTTTTGAAGTAAGTCACTGACGATAATGATTATTTTTCGTTTTATTTGATTGTCATTTAATCTAGTGACAGTTTGACTCCAGTATTTAGTTTGTTTTGCATAGACATGTTATTATGTATAATGTTAGAGTGCACTGACCTTGAAAGGTTATTTTTCATTTTACTCCATTGTTTGTCATCTACTGATGATAAGAGCTTTGCTCTAGAAATGCATATTTGGAATAACTTCCTTTATTTTTTAAAGGATTGCATGTGTGTGTTTGGTCCCTGTTGTTGTCGGGAGACATAAACCATCAGACATTTGTATGATATATCAAGTCCCTGGAGAGAATTAATTTTCCACAAACTTGATATGTTTGACTGTTTATCTCTAAAAAAAATTTTGAATTGCACGGGTTAGGAATTGATTTTAAAATATTTTAAATTTCAGTTTTCACCTTAGTGTCCTTTCTGTCTTATATTTGCCATCTAATCAAATGAAGACCTAAAAATTTCATTTTTTGCATAGGTATGCAATCCAGGTGGCGCTGCTATAGTCATCTCCGAACTTCATCAGTTACGTCACCTCGACCTCTCTGATGAACAAGACAATCACCCTTTTGAAGTGTTTGCAGCGGCTGCTGCAGCGGCGGCAGCAGCTGCAGCTGCAGCCAATGGGAGGCAGCCACTTGGAGGAGCCAATGGTGCAGGAGGCGAGAACAATGCATCAGTCGGAGGTCCCATCAGAAGGTTGGCAGGAGAAATTCTGTCCAATCCAGACGCATTGCCTCTCCTTGAGAGCTTAGATGTTTCTGGAAGGGAGGAGGTAAGAGATACCCCATGTTCCCATTTGTGTTTGATATTAATAATTTCTTTGCATGTCAGTACTCTAAATTTTCTTATAAATGATATTTATTAAAACATTATATTTGAATGAAATTGATAGTCTTAAGCGTAACTTTGTGGAATGATTCCATAATTATAAATCATGGAAATGGAAAAACAATGTGGATGTGGATCAATATGTTGTGTTCTTCCATTTCTCTGATTTATCATTATATTTTAAATGATTTTAATTTTGAAAATAAGGTTTTCGTATAATTTCTGACTTGCAGCCATTATTAACAGAGTGATTTTTATAAGGAAATATTAGGCTGCAGCCATTCTTATGTTTTTATTTTATTCTGCTTGGTCTGTGTGCTAAATATTCATTAATTTTAAGTTCATGTAGAACATGAGTCTGCAACCCACTAAATGCAGGCTATGTTTAACCCTGTAGATCATTTTCGGTGACCTGTAAAGCTTTAATGAAAAGTGATCCTTGATATTTAATACAGGCAGTTTTATATTTTTTGTTAAAATTATGATACTAAAACCTATAGTTTCAATGCTTACAGTTGTTTCGACTTTCTCTTTGCTCTTATTATAACAATATCTTAAGCCAATTTTGATCTAAACTCTCATCTAGCCCTCCAAAGGATTTCTTATTATCCCCACCAAAGCAATTGAAACAATGAAAGTGGCCCGTCACGTAAAAAAGTTTCACATTACTAATGTAAATAGTGTTGTAATGCTTATCTGATGATCCTATCCTGTATCTTATGCAACCCTATCAACATAACACCTCAAGTCTTGTTTGTCAAAACAATTCTGTGGAAGAATCTTGTTGCCTGCTGTGGTACAAATCAAGGACTGGAACGGAGGAGTGTTTAACCCCTCAATCCCAGAAGAGATTAATTAAATCTCACCCACACGGTCGGATGAGGTTTTTCAATTTTCACGATTGCATTGCGAATTTGTGTGAAAATATTTAAAAATTCATAACTTGAGAAGTTTTCTCTTGATTTTTCTGAGTTTTTTGTGGATTTAAATAAAGCATAAAATTTGTAAATAATATATTTTTACCTTTAAAGCCGGATTTAAATGTCCCTTAGTAGACTTGTTGCCAGATTTAATTTTGTCCATTTAAAGTTTTCTTGCATTTGATCAGAAATTATCATGTATTTCTTGAACTATTAGTAATAAAACGTTCTAATAAAAACATTATTTAATCAGTTGTTTTGGGAATAACGGTATTACATCTTATATAATAAAAGAAAACAAGAATGCAAATCTGGCATCATTAAAATGAATAAATACTGAATTAATTCTTTTTATATCTAATTAATGTGTTTATAGAATTAGTTAATAAATTTTAACTAATATCTATCTTACTTTTCATAAAAATCACCAATAAAATTATGAGGATACCCGGGCAGTAATTAATGTGCCAAAATTGTGGAAATGTGGGGTCAAATGAAAATAGGAAGATTATGTACCCTCGCATAACACGCATCCTAATTTTTAACTGAAATATTTCGAAAAAAAGTGCATTATATGCGGGTATTTACGGTAATCAGAAAAAAATGTAAATTTTTAATCTTTTCAACAATGGAAATCTTTAAATACTATGGCAATGACATCAATGCTTTTAAAAGGATCTGATATTATAAGCTACAATTGCATTGATTTAATACTCGTAATTTTAATGGAAATTAGTGTCATAACGAACTTCTATAACTCGAATCTCAAGGGAAAGTAAAAATTATTAGAGTATTAGAAAACTCAAGTTATGGAAATATATTTTTAAATATTTGTATATATATAGTGAAACTTCTATAAATCAAATCTCAAATTATTCAAGTTATAGAAAATTCGAGTTATGGAAATATACTTTTCATTTTTCTTTAATCGAATTAACATCAACTAACTTATTTTAATTTTCAATATTATTCATATTATGAAAACATCTCACCAATATATTCTTCCAGTAATATGTAAGATTTTACTCTATCCAATACACTAATTGCATCATGCGCTGTGATTGAGGGTATCATAGATAATTGTAATTATCACATACTACTGAAAGCATGAACACGATGATTAAATTTGGGATATTGACGGTAGGACAGAGCGAATAGGTTTGTTACTTACAATATACTGGGAGTTGTATTCAGCGTACAGTCTTTGACATTTGATTCTGTGCTTAAAAATTTACCTTGGTGTGGTAATTTTTAAAGCATTCCTCTAAACACAGGCCCACATCACAGTCAGGGCACCAGTATATGGTGTCCTTTCTTTTCCCTTTAGCCGAGCACACTGCATCTTCTTTGTGGCTTTGCTTTTTTCCCTGTCGGCGGTAGTTTTTCTACGAAGTGCCTTTTGAGTAAACGGCGTGGTGACAGATTTACGGGGGGTCGTCTGGCGCTTGGTGACTCGGAAATAGTCCCATATTTTTCTAGAATCTGATTTATTCAGAAGGCGAAAGCTGAGATGGTTCATCTTATTTTGAGAACTATTGAAGGTTACCAGTGCGTTGTGTACTGAAACATTTAACAATCATCTGAATAATTTAATGTACCATTTATTGTTTTTTTTGGTATGAAAGGTCGAAATGAATGTCACCGGCTTTTTATCTCTCCACTTCATGATCATAACATTATTGCTTACTTTGGAAATGTTCCCCTTTCTTCAATTTTTTAGATTTTATCTCTTTTGGGACATTTTTTCTATTTAAATGTAATGTTCCAGCAATGTTAGTACCTCAGTTTGTTAAAAATTTTGCCAAATCAGGTGAGTTATAGTAGCTATCCATGCATAAATTATAAGGTTCCAATAATTTAATTACTATTGCTGATGTTTTGAGTCCATCTGGAGTATCAGAAACAGAAATTGTAGAATCGGCCCCAGAGTAAACAAAATTCCATAAATACCCAGTGTCCAATTCACAAAGCTCGAAAGTCTTTATTCCAAATTTAGAAGACTTCAAAGGAATATATTGCTTGAATGACAGATGTCCCTTCCAAAGTGTTAGAGATTCATCCACAACAATATTTTCTTTTGGTAAATAAATACTTTGAAATTTACATTGTAGATAATCGATGATAGGTTGAATTTTGAACAATTTTTTGTTTCCAGTATAACTATTAATTTTTGAATTATCAACAAAATGAAAAAATTTTCAAATACTTTCAAACCTATCTAGAGACATTGTTTCGGGGAATATTGGAGTTTCCCAAAGTGGTTTTCTTGAAAAATAAGAACGTAGTGTAGGCTTTTGTACAATACCCATTAACATGATGATTCCCAAATATACATATATTTCCGCTAGATCAACAGGTTTCCATTTGTTAAATCGAGATCGGGAGGAAAGAACAACATTTTAAAAATAATTTTCGGCATACCTGTTAGTTTCCAAAACAATTGTCTCAACTAGGGTGGTATCAAAAAAATTTGTAAAAGACTCAAGAACATTAGTAATAGAAGTAGTTGGACCAAACTCACCAATAAATGGAATTTTTCTTGGAACATTTCGTCCGTCAAAATCAACCCAAACCCATGCATTGTGAAAATCGTCAGCCCTACCTGATGAACCACCATCATTTTCGTCTTCGTTTTCAGACTCTTGAGGTACACTTAATGCAGAGAAATCAACCTCTTCTTCTCTAGAATTATCACTGCCGGAATCCACGTGTAATTCACTGTCTTCTATTTCATCCTCAAGTAATCTTTCAATTTCATCTCTCGAAAACGAACCACTACTACTGCTCTCCATCTTCGAACACGGGTGTCTCAACTTCCTTTCACAAAAGTAATCTCTCGACTGAGAACTAGGAAGCAATATAAGATGAGATGCTTGACTCAGGAGTAAGACTAACCAGATACCGTGCTAATATACACAAAAGGAGAGTGAAACAGACCCTCGAAATGCTTACGAAGCAGGCCTGCTCGGACCATCCAGACGAGAGATAAAAAATATTTTTGAGGATTTTGTTTTAGCTTTCTGAGTGTCTATTCATGTATCCTAGTTCTAAATTTAATTGATTGCTTCTGTTATGCCCATCGGATTGTGTTTTTTAGGATTTATTATTGAGTATATTTTATTGGGATTTAAAATGAATAAAAAGAAGGTTGATAATGTGGAAATAAGCTTCTCGAAAAGAGATCATGCATGGAAAGGTATGAGGCAGAGTTATGATGCTAGTTTTAAAATTGGGATTGTGAGGGAGGCAGAAGCTTCAAACAATAGTAAAGCTGCCAATAACTATGGTATTACTGAAAACAATTAAGGCATTGGAGAGGTCATAAGCAGTCTTTATTAAATGCTCATTATCATCTTAAATCTTTTTGTGGGAAGTTGGACGATTTGATGAAATTGAAAAACATGCTGTCAAGTTTGTAGTTGAGGAACGAACTGTAGGGATGCCAGTCACATGAGAAATAATTCAATTGAAATGCTGAGAAATCAGTAAATCCTTAATTATACCATCTGATCAGTTCAAAGCTAGCCTAGGGTGGTGCAAACGGATGATGTGCAGGAACAGCAAAACTCTGCGACAAAAAACTTATCTAGCACAGGGAGAGAAAGGGTGAGATAAGACTAATGATGACGAGAAGAAAGAAGATGAGGAAGATGATGGAGAGAAGGAAGAAGAAGAGGATGATGATGAGCCAAATTTTGTGGCTAGGTTCAACAATTGACAATAAAGAATATAGAAAAAGAAGTAAAATAAAAATGTTATTTTTACCTTTTTCCAGTTTTTATGCAAATTTCTAATTTTATTACTTAGAGCAGTCATCATTAGCAGATTATAATGAAAAGTTCTGTAAGCTAAAGCATTAACTGGAGTTTTGGGTTCCCGGTGATATTTCGTTTCCTGGGAAACAGGAATTAGATTTTCAAATATCCCGGGAATAAAAAAGATTTCGCATTTTTAATATTTAATAAACCATTTTTCAATTAAACATGATACTTACTATTGATACAATGTAAATACATAAGTCTTTAATAAATTCCAATGACATGTGATACTTTCTTTCTGACAAGTTGTTAGCAGACTCATTATTCAGATGCACTTTGACTTGCGCAACCGATCTTTCCTCGATGTTGAAGATGTGGAGGTAACAAGAGAATAACTACTAATGTATCCTATATTACAATTCCCTCAAAGTTAAAATTGAGCATATAAAATATATGAAAGAGGTTTAAAAATGATCTAAAATCTATAAGAGCCTTCTATCCCTTTCTGGCTCCCTCTGTCATGCTATAGAAATGCAAATAACTCGATAAAAGATCAAGATACATTTTTGGAATTGGTAGAAATGCTCAATTTACATATTTTAAGGTGATGACGAAAAAAATAAAAAGTCTTGGGTTTGACTCCAAGGAAGAAACTAGTTCCCATAAAATAACACGTAAACATCGACTTTTCCACGCTCAGGCTTATTCTTTTTGAGATCTAAGCTAGAAAGAAATGACCTACGATCTTCAATTGAAACCATTTTAAAGAAAAAATTGTAATATTTCTTATTCTGTTCACCATTTTCTCCCTACAGTTTGAAATTCCACATGTTAAACGTTTAATTCACATATTTTGGGGAAATCTTGCCATTTTAATGGGATGTTGCCTTGCCAACCCGTTACATTGTTAAACCTCAAAATCCTATTGTCATTTCATTCCTTATGGGTGAAAGCGTGTTTTGAATGTTTTTAATACAAGAGAGAAAGAAGGAAGGAGTGGGAAATGATTTTCTTAGCAACCAATGTAAACAATATTTGTTGTGTTATATGCGAGAAGGAATACATTTGAAGGTAGAATATTAATCATTCGCATATTAAAATCACTTAGAATTATCGTAGAAGTTCGAGACTTGAAACAACGAATGGCTAAAAGAATGAAAGTTTGTTTTCCTGCCATCGATTTTTGAATATATATCGAATCGATCAACAGGTCAGTTTTTAATGCAAGAATTTGACGCATTCTTAGTGATTTGCATTGTTGCCTGTTTCGTGTAATTGGGTACCATTGATTTGGATAATAGCTTCGCGTCACATCTATTCACGAAATTTCATAAAAAACTTTCATGTTTTCAATGGGCATCTTCCTATCTATTTTAATAATGAGCGTAGAAATCTGGCCACGCTCGACTAATACGAACTATTTATGATGACTGTAATACAATTTTTAACAAACATTCTGAGTAGGTAGAAGATTGAAATTTGGTAGGAGTGTTTGATTCTTATAGTAAAAGCCATTTACAAAAATAAATCTTTCAAAAAAGACCTGGGTTCAAGTCCAGTAGATAATTTCTGTTTCCCATAAGATAACATGTAAAAATTTTTTTTCGACATACAGGCTTTTACTCTTCTGCAAATTAAAATGAGAAAGAATTGACCTATAGTCTTCCGACCTAGACTGTTTTAAAGAAAAATAAATAACGTTTCTTATTTTTATCGTCAAATTTCGTCTACGATTCGAAATCGCTCAAGTTGTACATTTAAATCATATTTATTGGAAATTTTTAAGTTTTTTAACAATATGTTGCCTTGCTGACTGTCATTGTTAAACCTCAAGATTGCATTGTCATCTCAACCCTTATATCTGTAAGGGGAGCGAGTGTGCTTTGAATCTTTTAATATGTGAGAAAGGAGTGAGAGGAAGAAGGAGAGAGACAGGAGGAGAGAGAGGGATGGGGACAGAGAAGGAGGGAGAGATATACAGATTATGTTCCTTATTAGGGCAAGATTGAGACCAGGAAGTCTATTTTTAAGAGAAGGAGAAAGAGGAAGAGAGGGAGAGATATACAGATTATGTTCCTTATTAGGGCAAGATTAAGACCAGGAAGTCTATTTTTAAGAGAAGGAGAGAGAGGAGGAGAGGTAGTGAGAAAGAGATAAAGGGAGAGAGAGGGGGGGGGAGGGAGACAGAAAAGGAGGGAGAGAGGTAATGGTCTTTATTAGAGGGAGATTGAGACTACCAAGTCTATTATTCCAGAGAAGGAGAGAGGGGGAGAGGGAGGGAGGATGGGAGAGAGGGAGGGAGGATTGATTGATTGATTTGGTCTTTATTTGGGATGAGATTGAGACTAAGAAGTCCCATCTTCCACGTATCCCCTCCTCATGAAACATATAATAATACATAAAACATTAGCAATGTAAATACAGGTAACAATAAAAATTCAAGTATTTGAAAAGAAATAATGTGATTTTGTGGGAAAAAATATGAACTGCTGAATTATGGAATCCATGTAAAAAAACCCACTGCAGGAAAACACCCACACAAGAAGGGGGGTGTGAAAAACCTGTGAAGCCTACTGAGATTCACTAAAAACATCAATAAGTGAAATTTAGAACAATTTATAAATAAATTAAAATCATAAAGAGATAAAGAAAAATAAATTGGCACAACACGAATAGATCATTGATAAAATAAACATAAAAATGACAAAATGGATAGATATTAAGATTGGTGCATCTGAACAAAATGGAAAGAAAAAAACAAATAAATCAGTAAAATATGAACATTTACAATAAATATTGTTTTGCCAAAATCAAGATATTAAAAAATAAAAAAAATAAAAAGTAAATAAAATTGAAGCATTAAGCATGTTTAACTGTTACTTTGCAAGAATAAGAGAGATTGATAGCAGTGTCGCTTGAATGAGGAGAGTGAGTGCGAATTTTTTATTGTTTGGGGAAGGTCGTTCCATAGTCTGCAAGCAGTTACAATGAAGGACTTGTTGAAAATAAGGAGTTGAGGAATAAGGAGTTTATGGCTCCCTCTGGTGTTATGGTTATGTACAGTGTCTATACTTCTAAATTCAGTGACAAGATAATGCGGATTGTTGGAATTAAGTAATTGGTATAGCAAGGAAAGTAAATGTAGGAATCTACGAGACTCCAAATTTAGCCAGTTTAATTTGACGAGTGACTCAGAAATGTGGTCTGATTTCTTCAGATTAAATATATATCTGATGCACGCGTTATGTGTTCTCTGAATTTTTAACAAAAGCTCTTGAGATAAATCTTGGTATGCTATATCAACATAGTCAAAATGCGGAATAATTAGTGAAGTTACCAGATGCTTTTTTAGAGAAACCGGAGTACTGCTACTTAATTTCTTAAGTGAGTTAAGAGACGAGTTTACTGTTTTATACACATTTATAACATGTGGGGCCCAAGAGAGGGTTTCATCTATAAGCAATCCAAGATTCTTTACCACTTTACAATAAGGTATAGTTGAATTTGCTATGTTGATCAGGATTCTTTGGGATTGATTAATAGTTACTAATATCTTAGGGTAACCAATTAAGATTGCCTGTGATTTTTCTGAATTGATACGAAGAAAGTTTTTATTACTCAAGACCTCTAGCATTTCTAAGTCCTTATTGATAATTTTTAGGGTTTTTGCGAGATTGTTTGTGGTAGAACTTGTGTATATTTGCAAGTAATCTGCATAAAGGTGATGATTGCAGTATTTAAGTGACACGGATTGGATGGAAGAGAGGAAGAGAGAAAAGGAGGAAGAATGGAAGGTGCCTTAAATCCATGCATTCCCCCTTATTTTGATGGGCTTTTGTACTAGTTTTATATATAATTTATTTGGTCAGAGTAGCTAATTTGGTCGATTAGGGGAGGAGGGATGGGGAAGGAAGAAGAATAGGAGGGGAAGGTAGTTCACTTCAGTGTCTAGTTTCAGATACATGCAACCATTACCTTTGGACCGTTTTTTCTAACGACATTCACGGGTATGCGAAGAAACCATTTTGACATTGTATTAGCATTTCATTAAAATTGAATTAATAGCAAGAAACTCAACCTGATCCTTAATCTCATACTCCTTACAGATGAGAACTTTTACTCATTCTATTTTCATCTTAAAATTGTAAATTCTTTTGTTGAGTATGTTTTATAGCTAACTCATTAGCTATCACAGGAGTGAGTAATGGAGTAAAGCCATAAGGTTAGCTTGATTATTCATCTTTTTAGTTCCAATTTTTATGAGTAATCTTAATTTGCATTTTTGACAGGTCGAAGGTGGTCCAGTGCTTCGTGCTTGGATTGAAGCACATCCTCACCTTCGTTTTATTGGACTGGTCCAAACAGAGGCATGCTATGATGAGACCTTCAGTGATCCTTCCCTCCCATCGTTCCGTCCAAATCTGGCGGTAAGTAGAATGAAATAAACACCCTACCATCGTGAATTTTATTTTGTGCTCAGTAACGTATCCATCTCATTTATATAATATCTTTATTCATCAATAAAAGAAATAATGATTTGTTACATCATGTCATCGACTTAACAATATATTTTTGTATCGATAAATCCATTTAATAACTTACAAGAGGAGGACCAGACATCGATGTCACAAACTGTGACCAACTTTCGCTGGTGGATAGAAGCATAAAAATAAGCAGACATGTGTCTCGGCTTTTGGCTCCATAGACCCTAGTTCACAAGAAATCAGGGGTCAAAGTTTATAGAAAATTACTGCGCTCCTTATAAGGTCTTCACAGGAAGTTAATTAATCCATAGACAGGCTAGCCGAGTGGTTAAGGCGCTAAACTACGAAGCTGACGATTCTTGTTTTGTGGTTTGAACCCCAATACTGGCAGTTTTTTTTCATCTATTACAATGAGGTCCTATTTGATATAAGTTTTATTCTGTTTTGAAATAATGCCTTGGATTATTATTTTTAGAAAAACAAATTACGCTCAGTAAGCATATGCATGGGGAAAACAGTTCCTATTGCTTACATAATGCATATTCATTAACAATTAATTAAACAAATTTATTTCAAAGTAGTAGCATTGTTGAACAGCAGGAAGGTGTAGCTGGCAAAATCTTTTATTATTTTGAAAATGTATTTTATTCTAATAGAGAGGACGAACAATTCAAAATGAAAGAATACAAGTTGTATTCTCGCACACATATACTTTTGCTCACCAACACACGCTGTTGTGTGGCCCATTAAATGGAGATCTATACACATAATTTTTTCTCGCACATACACTTGTCTAGAATGAATTTCATAGTTTGCTTTTCTTAAAATAATAATCCAAGGCATTTTTTCAAAAAAGAATAAAACTTACATCAAATGGTACTTTATTGTAATAGATTTAAAAAAATTTCCCGAAGCTTCAACAGAACCCAGGGTCTCAGATTTGGTTTAGTCCCAATTGCTCGAATTTGAATGCTCGAATCCCACTTGCCATAAAACCCAGTTGCATTAATCCCACTTGCCATAGTCCCATATGCTCGAATAGCAAAAGCTGAAATTCCCAGTTGCCAGAACACCACTTCCCATAGTAAAAACTGGGGTGGAGAAAAGAGGCATATTTACGAATAGGAAGCAAAAAGGAGGAGAGAAAAGGGGGGAGGGCATAAGGTATGCCAAGGAAACACAGTCGACATTGTTATCAATCAAGAGAGAACTATATAATGATTACAAATACCAAGCATAAAAACAAAAATAAACGGAGGAAGGAGGGGGGAGGGCATAAGGTATGCCAAGGAAATACAGTCCTGCACTTTAACTGTTCTGGGCTCAAGTAGGTGATTCACCAATGGATGATGACAATAAGAAAAGAAACATGTAGATTCCCCGGATGCCGTCAAAAAGATAAAACAGGTGGAGAGTATCTCACACCAACAGACCATTATGATTCACGAAAGGACCTAAATGATATAAGGCTAAGTATAAACTTTCTAGTATAGGAATATGATATATTACTGAAAACATTGAAAAGTTACAATAAAAACATTGATAATCTGAACCTTACTATAGTACAACTAAGAGATGAACTACATGAAAAACATTACACTGTTATCAATTTAGAAAACAAGGGGAATAGATTAGATCGAGATTACATAGATAAAACATTAGATACTGTGTGCATAGACGAGGATCGGAAAGAAAGAGATATTAATGGTATAGTTATGGTTTTGTTAATAAGTTAGAAATAAAAACTTTTAGCAAAAATGATATTGATGATGTGTATGTAGTTAAAAATCGCCGAGCAGATTACAAAAGTAAAATCTTGGAAGTTTTGTTTCATAGAAAATAAAAGATATTTGCAGCAATAACCCAAAACCATTAACTGATGATGATATTTTAAGGAATAATAATAATACCAGATTTTATGTAAATGAAGCCTTAACCAAATATTATGGAGAACTATTCTGGAAAACCAGGGAACTATGTAAACATGCCAGATATAACTTCGTTTGGATAAAAAATGGTTTCACTTGTGGTATTAAGGATGAAAATGAAAGACTGCGTAAAATCAATACTGAAGATCTAAACAAAATCTAGTCGGCTTGCTTTTTCACTATCTGTAATTTTTATCTCGAGTTTTTATTTGTTCGATTAGTTTAGCTGTCATAAAATCCTTTTTTAGTTTGAGATGAGAAGATTCTTTAGTTGACAATGCATAGATTTTGTTAAGCTTCTTCTTTACATTTGTTAGGATCATTTTCTTTTAAGAGATATTCCCAGTTAAACGATTCAATAATGGCTCTGACTTTGAAATTGTCAAGTTAAATTATTTTTTTTTCATTTTTCATCCATTGGTGAATCACCTACTTGAGCCCAGAACAGTTAAAGTGCAGGACTGTATTTCCTTGGCGTACCTTATGCCCTCCCCCCTCCTTCCTCCGTTTATTTTTGTTTTTATGCTTGGTATTTGTAATCATTATATAGTTCTCTCTTGATTGATAACAATGTCGACTGTGTTTCCTTGGCATACCTTATGCCCTCCCCCCTTTGTTTTTGTTTTTACACTGCATATTCGTAATCATTGTAAAATTCTCTGTCAATTGATAACAATGTCGACTGTGTTTCCTTGGCATAACTTATGCCCTCCCCCTTTTCCCTCCCTCCCTTTATTTTCGTTTTTACCATGCGTATTCATAATCATATAATTCTCTGTCGAATGATATCAATGTCAACTATGTTCCCTCTGCGTACCTTATGCCCTCCCCCCTTTATCCTCCTCCTCTCCTTTTTACTGCATATCCGTAAATTCCTCTCAGTCCTTTATCCTTTTTGCATCCTATTCATTAATACCCCTCTTTTCTCCACCACAGTTTTTACTATGGGAAGTAGGATTCTGGCAACTGGGAATTCGAGCATTCGCTACTTTGTGAAATAGCGTTCCACATTCAGTTACGATAATTTCATTCATCTTCATTTTCACACAAGGTCAAGTAAAGCAATAGCAACCTCGCAAAGATAATTTTTATCCAAGTCTATTTCCAATGAAATTGGTATTTACATTGCCTTAAGAAATTGCATTTTATAATTATACATGTTCATATGGTATATGGTATTCCATATACCATATAACTTCACACACAAGTTTTACCCTAATTCAAACAGTTGAGCATCAATAGCCGTCATCACATTTTGTGTAATCGTCTGCGTAGTCAATGCATGTAATTTTAATAGATTCCATGAATGAGGTTTTAACATGCTTATAAACATTACAATGGCTATAGCAATAACTACAATAGCCAAATAAACTAATAGGATCTTCTTTTAATGGATAATGGAAAATAATACAAATTGCTAATTATTCTTAATGATACATATGCATAGCCGTGAAAAACGAAAGAAAATATCCAATAGCATTTAGAAATGAAAAAAACCAGTAACAACGGCAACAAAACATGAGTACTGCTAAATTCAATATTCTAGCTTTATTATTTATTCATTAATATTCATCGTAGGTCAAATATTTACTTTACGAAAAATATAGTAGTATCATTTGAACACGATGGCATTGAGAGACATCCTGCCATCTATGGGTGACTATGAGACTTAACCCTAACCCCAAATTTTTTCTCAAACTCAGATTTAAGCCGAGGGATTATTTTTTCATGATAGATTTTGACAAAAAACATTGGCTTATACTCGGGCAGATACGGTAGTTCATTGTGATAGATGAAAAAAACTGCCAGTATTGGGATTCAAACCACAAAACAAGAATCGTCAGCTTCTTACTTTAGTGCCTTAACCCCTCGGCTAGCCTGTCTGTGGATTAATTAACTTCCTGTGAAGACCTTATAAGGAGCACAGTAATTTTCTATAAACTATGACTCCTGATTTCCTGTGAACTAGGGTCTATGGAGCCAAAAGCTGAGACATGTGTTTGCTTATTTTTATGCTTCTATCCACCAGCGAAAGTTGGTCACAGTTTGTGACATTGATGTCTGGTCCTCCCCTAGTAGCAAAATGTACCAGTTTCTTTTGCATAAACATCCAAAAGCTAGGGATCATTTTATATATTGTATGATGATCACTTTGGAGACAGCTTGTAAAGATATTTATTTTATAATTTAATGTTTCCAAAATAGTTTTTAGCAATGTGCTTCACTACAAATATTAATAAAAGTAAATAAAATAAAACTCCTATAGCCAAAAAAAGGATTAAAAAAACCCTATGCATTTCACCCATGATGTGGGCATCTTCAGGGGTGACCTTATCTTGACAGTGACAGGTGATCAACTGTTGTCAACCCTGAAGATGCCCACATCATGGGTGAAATGCATAGGGTTTTTTTAAATCCTTTTTTGGCTATAGGAGTTTTACTTTATTTACTTTGTTTAAGCCAAAAGTTATTGAGCTAATATACAACAAATATTAATATTTTATGTGTCAAGAAGAATATTGAGAGGTGAGGAAATGTAGTCTGAAACATAGCTTGGCATTTTTATCTTAACAGGTGAGTGGTACAGCTTGTGAGTCTCAAATGTTAGAAGCTCTTCGTCGCTATTCATCTCGTCCACTCTATGTCCAGAAATGCCTCTACAACCTTTTCAGGCTTACTCCTACATTTCCTGATGCAAGGGTGGATGTAATTCAGGTTTGTTTGATATGCTTAACCTCTATCGGATCTGTGTACATTTAAATGTATATCAGATGTAGGTGCTGGTGGCTGAGAATATACATTTAAATGTACACTGGGGACTGAGTCTGCTTCAATGAATTCAGAGGGCCATGATACCGTCCGGTCCTTATGAAATTATGTAATATTTATGGAACATGATAAGCATCACTCCAGACGGATAACTAAACAATGTAAGAATCAAATTACCATAGAGATGAAGTTTGTTTTTCACTTGAAAGGATTAGTAAGTGGAGGCCCTGTTTGTGAGAATGCTTCTAGACTCTGGATTTGCAGTGGTAGAGTGGCTAGAGCATTGGCCTTCTACACAGTGGTCCCAGGTTCAAATCCTGCAAAGGTTGGATTTTTCAACCTTGGATCACACCCTGTACCCTACTTGTGTGATTTGAGGAAATGTGCAAGTTTCTGCTCCATCCTTCGCAAGGGAAGTTAAGCAGTTGACTCCCTTGGTGCTCTTTGTAAAGAGTAGGCTGATGCCGGCACCGGGTTTCCCTTCTCCCTTCTGTGTAGGGTCATGTAAGAAATGTTATGGTGATGATAGCCCAAGAGGCTGATTTGCCAGAAAGACGTGCTTCTTGACTCCATTTCTCTCTCATCGTAATCTTATGCTTATATCGGGATGCCTCTCAATTCCATGTCTCATCCTCTTCAGTGTCTTTCCTCTTCGTGTCACACTCATCGTTATCCGATGCTTTTTATTGTCACATGGTATATTAGGATGTTCCTTGGTCGATTTTAATTACTGTATTTTTCAGCATATAAGATGCACCTTTTTCCTGAAAAATGACCCCCAAAATCAGCCTGCGTCTTCTACACCAAATGTAAGATTGTTACTGTTCTTAATACCAACACTAACAAGCACACTCATCTCCAAAATGGAATAATTGGCAGTCATTCATCGCAAAAACATTAAAATATACATAGTTAATAATTAATAGTGAAAGTTTTGTTAATATATGCAGCAGTAACTTATGCAATGTGAATTCCGAGGATGCATTTTCATTATTGTGCTTTAATAAATGTCCTCTCACGGTGATTACAATTTTGGTACGTTTGCGATGTTTTAGTTCCTAGTGAGCCCATTGAATAGCATGAGTAATGCCACGGAACAGTAGAATTCATGTAGATGTCATAAATATTATGTAGGATAAATAACGTTATGTGTATTGAGATTGCAATAGCTACAAGAATGAAAAGATGTGCCGACACTATTACCTATATATGGAAACTGAGCAAAACATTGCAGATCAGATGCAAGAAGTGGTTGAAACGGTTGACATACAGCAAGACAACTAGAACTTGATGAAATGGAAACAAGGGATGTCTATCAGCTGTTAGAATGTCATTCGGAGGAACTAACTGTGGAGGAGCTAATGGAGCAAGATGAGGAAAGGGTTAAAGAGCTGGAAACACTGGAGATGCAAGAGGATGAAAAACGTCTGACAGCAAAAATTCTGTCTATCTTTCAGGCTGATTGAAGTTGATATGGCATTATGGGATGAACACGACTCAGACAGAGAAAGGAGTGGATCTGTAATCAGGAGAGTAAGAACACAATTCATAATTTATACCAAGTTGTATGCAAAAAACAAGGCATAGAAGCAACTAAAATTGGTTTTATTCTTTAAAAAGCCATCTTCCAATAAGCCATAGAGTTCTGAGAAGAGCATTGACTATCTCAATGACGATGATGTAACTTCAGTTTAAAATTTAAAAAATGCCATCATTTTGGGATGTAAGGATTTCATTTGCATTATCTTTGTATTTTGAATGTAATTTAAGTAACTGTTGTTTTGTTAGGTTTTCATTTTTCATTACGTATTTTTAATGTAAATCTAAGAATTGCTATCATCTTGTAACGTAAGATTTTCTGCCGCATATTTTGAATGTGATTACTAAAAGAAATGTTATAACTTTCTTACGCTAGGTTTTGATTTATGTTATGCAGTTCTAATGTAATTAGTAAAAGAAATGTAACCACTTTTTAATGCGTGTTTTTTTTTGTGGCTTGGAAATGTTTGTTGCAGAATCCAGGAAAACATTTGTGCATAATGTACTCAAAATTCCATTTCAGTAGTTCAATTTAAATTAAACCATTTCCTTAGAATGAACAAAAGAAGATCGAAAATCGCATGCAAAATTGTGTTGGAGGTAAACTGTACAAGTGCAGAAAGAAGTGTAATCGCTTTGTTATGCTGGGTTTTCATTTGCTATTACGCATTTTGTTGGTAATTAAAAGTATTTTTTTCACTTTATAATGCTAGGTTTTCAATTGCGGTTATGTTTTCTTTTATTTTCTGTTAAACTGCGTTATTTATGATAAAAAAGTGAATTTTTTAGGTTGGCTGGGAACCACTCTCTCATAATAGCATGGCGTCTCATGGGAAAATAGGTTTTGCACTTTGCAAATTTGTATTTCACATCAGTTTTCCGGAACCAATTATTCACGACGTTCAAAAAGGTGGTGTATTGCTATATTGATCAGACTTGTTATGTACGAGGAAAAAGAGTTGCAGAAGAAAAAGGATTAGTTGAGCACACTTATCGTTATTACATATGCATTCCATTTATTATTTATTCCATTAAATTAAAATATCATCTTGAACATAAGTTTAAGTAAGCGCTATTGGCAAAGGGTGCAACGTGTGCGGCACACTCTGGCAGATTGATTATTACGACTGTCGAGTTCATGCAGGGCACATTTAGCTATGCAAGTCTCAAAGCATTTATGTATGTTTTAGAACATCCCTATTTATTTTATGAATTAAATTTATCAAAAACATTATATTTATCATGCCATAATATTTTCTGTAAGTGTTACCAGATACAGACTTAATCATGGCTGGGGATGATACATGACGTGCCCCTTCCTAAATGCCTTGGTGAACCAAAATACTTTTTTCTTGAAAAATCTTCTAAAAAACCACGGTGTCTTATATCCCGGTGCATCTTATATGCCGAAAGTTGTCTTAAAATAGGTTGATAAACATTAAATAAGGAATTCACATTTACTCCAGCACATATTTTGTAACAATGACAAATGAAGAATGAACAACAAACAATCAATGATGGATGAAAACAGTAAGAGTAATAGCTACTTTGTATTACATTTGCTATTCAATCATGCTTGATAAAACCTTACCTTTGCCTCTCATGGTGGATCTCCAAAATATATACATTAGGGTGGGCTGAAAAAAAGTATTTCTGATCTTAGCCCACTGGTGTGGAATGGGTGCAATTTGGGCTTGTAAATAAGGGGATTTTTTTCTTGATATCGTGCAATATGTAGAGGTGCCACTGGGGAACTGAAGTTTTCAATTTATATAAAACTTGATAAAAATTGATTATTTTTTTATTTTATCATTTGAGCATCGCACTACCATACAAGGAATCCCCATTGGCCCATCACGAACCCTTTTGACTTAGACTGAAGTCAGACAATATCTTCAGGTGCCACTGGGCAATGCACATAGTACTAATTTCTCTACATTTTGAGAAACACTGACCTAAACGTTTGTTGGTTGCATAGATATGCATATACTTTGTAGAATTCAACGTCTTCTGTGTATATAGACGTAGATGCAATCATGTTGCAGAAAATTTACAATTGATAAAATTTATATTACTTGGTCAGAAAACCACGTGTAAATGCACACCCCCTTTTTTCGTTGGCGTTCCGGGTAAAAAGGTGCGCAGGGTACATGAGTAAGTACGGTGTGTGTGTATATATATATATTAACTTAAGGAAAAGAAAAGGTAGTGATGAGGGTGGCAACAAGGTGTTGAAGGAAGCCCAGCAGACACACACACACACACACGTGTGTGTGTGTGTCTGCTGGGCTTTCTTCCTTCTTTCAGTTCGACTGTAGGAAGCAGTGAATAGGTTTGTTTTTCTCCAGGTCTATAAGGGATCACAATAGAAGAAGCAACTCTGATAGCAGTGATGGTAAAATGTGAAAAGTATTTTAATGTTGTGTTTCGTTGTTTTTCTAGAAATTTGAACTCTTTTCAATTGTTAAATATAATGACATCATACATATTTCGCAATTGTTTTTATTCATATATGTGCTAAAGGCATGGATGATCGCATAATCTTAACACAAAATATCCTTATTTTTCCATAATTTTTATTGTATAGGATATTGTCTTAATGATGACTATTCTTATTGCTCATACAGTGTGATCTGAGTCACAAAACTTGAAATACGAAAACTTGGACACGAGCCGATTGCCAGAGAATTTGGAAATTATGGATAGTTGCCTTAATTTCACAGAAAATGATAAATCTACTGTTACTCATGGAATTTATTATTTAATACATATAGGCTCAACGTGACTCAAGTGCTATTGCCCTGGAGATCGCGTTGGTTTATTTATGAGTTTAGATCTTAGTGTATGGTGATTTTTTGAAGCTCTTGCAGTTTGCAAGCACTTACTACTCGTGTGTGTGTGTGTATATATACTAGTAGTTGGTGCTTGCATTCTGCAAGCATATCATCTCAACATAAAAAAACATTCATTTTTCATATTTCATCATTACAATTATTTTTTAATTCTAAACTTTTCAACTCCGGAGCGATTTTCGTTTTTCCCTTATGTAAAGTAATAGATTAAAACAATCCCAAAACTTTGCTATTTTAAGAATTTTATACTTTCTACTAATGGTACACATTTCTGCCAAATTTTAAAGTTGTAGTACTTCTAGAAGTGAAATAATATTTTTCCAGTTGTTTAAATTTTAAACATTTTTAACGACCGCCACATTATGTTTATGCAGAGATTCAGATGTTAATTTGTGCAAATGCACTACTCTGTAAATAACGTGAAAATTTCAGCTTCCTAGCTCATCCCGTAGTACATAAACTATCTAATTGTTTAAACTTTAAGAATTTTTTACTGCCAAACAAATCCTACCTCTAAAAAAAAATATCAGCTCCGTAGCACATTCGGAAATACATGAACCTTGAAAATTTGTTTAATCAATTGAGAATTTTTATCGGTCGCATTGTTGCACTTTTTAAAGATTTTGGTTTTTTCTAGTCGCTTTTGCACAAAATCCTACCAAAGAAAAAAATTTCGAATCTCTAGCTCATCTGGAAGTGACTAAACATTAGTATCCTCCTATATGTTATATGTTATCTCCTCCTCTGTAAGAGTCGTCGATATATAATGACTAGTAGTTGGTGCTTGCATACTGCAAACGTTTCATCTCACTTTGAAAAAACATTCATTTTTCAGACAGACATTTCATCATTACAAATATTCTTTTAATTATAAAGATTTCACCTTCACAGCGATTTTCGTTTTTCCCGCATGTAAAAATAATAGTTTAAAACAATCCCAAAATGTTGCAATTTAAAAAATTTTACACTTTCTTCATTATAAGGTACTAATTCTACACATTTTAGCCAAATTTTAAAGTTGTAGCATTTCAAAAAGTAAAATAATATTTTTCTTATTGTTTAAATTTAAATAATTTGTAACGGCCGCCACAATTCATATATGGTAAATTTGAAATGTTTATTTGTGCGAATTTACTATTCTCTAAATATTTTGAAAATTTCAGCTTCCTAGCTCATCCCGTAGTACCTAAACAGTTATCCATTTGTTTAAACTTGAAGAATTTTTAACTGCCAAACAAATTAAAATATCAAAATTTGTATAATCCTTATTTCGTTATTTTAGGAATTCTACTTACAAAAAAAATTTCAACTCCGTAGCACATTCGGAAATACATAAACCATAAAAATTTGTTTAAACAATTGCGAATTTTTAGCGGCCGCATTGTTGTTCTTTTTCAAGATTTTCGTTTTTTCTAATCGGTTTTGCACAAAATCCTACCTATGAAAAAAATTTCGAATCTCCAGCATATCTGGAAGTGCCTAAACATTAGTATCCTCCTATATGTTATCATTATATATCGACGACTCTTACAGAGGAGGATATAACATACAAGTAGTTGGTGTTTGCATACTGGAAGCATTTCATCTCACCTTGAAAAAACATTCATTTTTCAGACAGACATTTCATCATTACAAATATTCTTTTAATTCAAAATATTTCACCTCCACAGCGATTTCCGTTTTTCCCACATGTAAAAATAATAGATTAAAAAAATCCCCAAATGTTGCAATTTTAAAAATTTTATACTTTCTCCATTATGGGGTACTATTGCTACATATTTTAGCCAGATTTTAAAGTTGTAGCATTTCTAGAAGTATAATAATATTTTTCAAATTTTTTAAATTTAAATAATTTTTAACGGCCGCCACAATTCATGTATGGTAAAATTGAAATGTTTATTTGTGCAAATTTACTACTCTGTAAATAATTTGAAAATTTCAGCTTCCTAGCTCATCCCGTAGTACCTAAACAGTTATCTATTTGTTTTAACTTTAAAAATTTTTAGCTGCTAAACAAAACAAAATATCAAAATTTCTATAACCCCTATTTCTTTTTTTTACAAATCCTACCTCTAAAAAAAATTTCAGCTCCGTAGCACATTCGGAAATACATAAACCTTGAAAATTTGTTTAAACAATTGCGAATTTTTAGCGGCCACATTGTTGCACTTTTTCAAGATTTTCGTTTTTTATAGTAAGTTTTCCACAAAATCCTACCTATGAAAAAAATTTCGAATCTCCAGCTCATCTGGAAGTGCCTAAACATTAGTATCCTCCTATATGTTATATGTTATCTATTATATATCGACGACTCTTACAGAGGAGGATATAACAGGAGGATACTAATGTTTAGGCACTTCCAGATAAGCTGGAGATTCGAAATTTTTTTCTTAGGTAGGATTTTATGTATTTCCGTATGTGCCACGGAGTTGAAATTTTTTTATAAGTAGAATTCTTAAAAAAACGAATTAGAGATTATACAAATTTTGATATTTTAATTTGTTTGGCAGTTAAAAATCCTTAAAGTTTAAATAATTGGATAACTGTTTAGGTACTACGGGTTGAGCTAGGAAGCTGAAATTTTCAAATTATTTACAGAGTAGTGAATTTGCACAAATAAACATTTCAATTTTACCATATATGAATTGTGGCAGCCGTAAAAAATTATTTAAATTTAAACAATTAGAAAAATATTATTTTACTTATAGAAATGCTACAACATTAAAATTTGGCTAATATGTGTAGCATTAGTACCCCATAATGGAGAAGGTGTAAAATTTTTGAAATAGCAACATTTGGGGATTGTTTTAAACTATTATTTTTACATTTGTGGAAAACGAAAATCACTGCGGAGGTGAAACCTTTAGAATTAAAAGAATATTTGTAATGATGAAATATCTGTCTGAAAATGAATGTTTTTTCAAGTTGAGATGAAATGCTTGCAGTATGCAAGCACCTTCTACTAGTAACATAATAGGAGGTTACTAATTTTTAGTCACTTCCAGAAGAGTTGGAGACTCGAAATTTTTTTCATGGGTAGTATATTGTGCAAAACCGACCAGAAAAAACGAAAATCTTGAAAAAGAGCAACAATGCGGTCGCTAAAAACTCGCAATTGTTTAAACAATTTTTCAAGGTTTATGTATTCCGAATGAGCTACGGTGCTGAAATTTTTTTTACAGGTAGAATTTGTAAAAAGACGAAATTGGGATTATACAAATTTTGATATTTTTATTTGTTTGGCAGTAAAAAATTCCTAAATTTTAAACAAATAGATAACTGTTTAGTTACTACCGGGCAAGTTAGTCAGCTGAAATTTTCAAGTTATATGAAGTTTAGTCTTTGTAAACAAATAAACATCTCAGAGTAGTTATAAAATTCTTATTGCGGCCATTAAAAATTATTTAAATTTAAACAATTAGATAAATGTTATTTCACTTCTTATTGTGCTACAATTTTAAAATTCGGCATAAGTGTGTGGCATTTTTAACCCAATGTGGAAAACGTATATAATTCCTAAAATTGAAAAAATTAACTATTGTTTTACTCCATTGTTGTTCCATAAGGAAAAAACGAAAATCGGTCCCAAGGAGAAATCTTTTGAATTAAAGAAATATTTCTCATGATGAAATATCTCTCTGAAAAATTAATGTATTTTCAAGGTGAGATGATATGCTTGCAGAATGCAAGCGCCTTTTACTAGTATGTTATTTCCTCCTCCTCCTCCTCTGTAAGAGTCGTCGATATATAATGATAACATATAACATATAGGAGGATACTAATGTTTAGGCACTTCCAAATGTGCTGGAGATTCGAAATTTTTTTCATAGGTAGGATTTTGTGCAAAACCTACTAGAAAAAACGAAAATCTTCAAAAAGTGCAACAATGCGGCCGCTAAAAATTCGCAATTGTTTAAACAAATTTTCATGGTTTATGTATTTTCGCATGTGCTACGGAGTTGAAATTTTTTTTATAAGTAGAATTCATAAAAAAACGAAATAGAGATTATACAAATTTTGATATTTTAATTTGTTTGGCAGTTCAAAGTTCTAAAAGTTTAAACGAATAGATAACTGTTTAGGTACTACGGGATGAGCTAGGAAGCTGAAATTTTCAAATTATTTACAGAATAGTGAATTTGCACAAATAAACATTTCAATTTTACCATATATGAATTTCGGCGCCCGTTAAAGATTATTTAAATTTTAACAATTAGAAAAATATTATTTTACTTCTAGAGGCGCTACAACTTTAAAATTTGGCTAAAATGTGTAGCATCAGTACCCCATAATGAAGAAAGTGTAAAATTTTTAAAATTGCAGCATTTGGGGATTGTTTTAAACTATTATTTTTACATGTGGGAAAAACGGAAATCGCTGCGGAGTTGAAATCTTTAGAATAAAAAGAATATTTGTGATGATGAAATATCTGTCTGAAAAATGAATGTTTTTTAAAGCTGAGATGAAATGCTTGCAGTATGCAAGCACCAACTACTAGTAACATATATATATATAACAGGAGGATACTAATGTTTAGGCTCTTCCAGATGAGCTGGAGATTCGAAATTTTTTTCTCTGGTAGGATTTTGTGCAAAACCGATTAGAAAAAACGAAAACCTCGAAAAAGTGCAACAATGCGGCCGCTAAAAATTCGATATTGTTTAAACAAATTTTCAAGGTTTATGTATTTCCAAATGTGCTACGGAGTTGAAATTTTTTTTATGAATAGAATTCTTAAAAAAACGAAATGGGGATTTTACAAATTTTTATGTTATATCCTCCTCTGTAAGAAACGTCTATATATAATGATATGTTAGCAGGTGGGGGCTTTACACCCACGGATGCAGCACTCTCGGTACAAATAGACTTTATTTTCACAAATAGGTATACCAATTCCATAACCAGCTCCAAACCCAGTCCACCACGGTTGCCTCCTTGCTTCCATCCTTTTGCTCTACTACCTCCTGTGCAGCCACACCTCAGCGTCCCGTCTGGACTTTCTCCTCACTGTCATCATTAGTGCCTAACACGCACGCGCACACATACACACATATATATATGTATGTATGTATGTATGTATATCCTCCCCTTTATATTGACAGCATTGGGTCTTCCATTTACAGTAGTATGTCCTATGTCTATAGAATCAGGTACTTGCAGCATAGTAATGTGCTTTTCCATTTTAACGTCCCTATAATATTTCTTCCCCTTTTTTCTTGAACAAGTGTAGTGCCTCCAATGTGTTTACATCTCTAATTTCCTTCTCTCTTAGAGCAGACCTTGCTTTCTTCCTCTCTCTTCTCACTTTATTCTTATCAATCACTTGAGATTTGCCCTCTCTGGTCACCATTTTCAGATATTCCATTACAGCAGAGGCTATTATTGCTCAGTTGCGGCTCAATGAGGGTGCTCCTCGCTTGTCAGCTAGTAGGGTCAGAGCTGCTGTTACATTGTTGCAGCCCTTCTTAACAACTCAAGAGCAGCTTTCACAACTGCTTTGCCTCCCAAAAAAGATAATATGGACCTTTCTTCACATTTCACTCTCATGGCAAGAATATTGGCCTATAATCCCAATCAAAACAAGCAATAACCTGAGATGGCCAATTACTGTACACTTAGGTAGATGTAATTGGCCCAATTTCGAAGCCCCAGTGGCATCTAAAGATATTGTTTGACTTCAGTCTGAGTCCAAAGCATTCGCGATGAGCTCAATAGGGATCTACTGAAAAATAGTTTGGTGGTCATATTATTAAATTAAAAATATATTCAATGCTGAACAATTTTTAAGAAAATTTTACAATTTAACAATCCAGTGGCACCTCTAAATATTATCCGATCTCAAAAAAGCTTTTTTCCCTTACTCATGGCACCTTTCCCACACTAGTGCGTAGTAATCAAAAATAAAAATTTTAAAACAGCCTTTTTTGGCCCACCCTATTCACATTTACCACATCTCTTAACTGATACATTTCTCAGTCCTCCACCCTCTCCCATCTCTTCCTACCTGGATGTGTATATACTTACCTTTCCTCCATCCCTGCACATTAGGGTAAGATATCACTTATCTACATTATCCACCTTATCTACAATCAGGAAATCGCAAAGCTTAATCTAAGCTGTGAATTGTAGTCAAAGTCAGTAAATTTTTGGTGATATGAATAGATAAGATGCAGCTATTCTTCATTATGCATTTACATTCCAAAAAGCTAATCATAAGCAAGGTTGGTGTATTTTTGACACTTTGGATAGTTCAAACCTCCATAAGTTGTAGCCATTTGTTTTTGATTTATTGGAATTTGAATTATCGAGATTTTACTCAAATATTTTTTAGAAAAGTAAGCTCCCTCAATGGCACCACAATCTATCCTTTTACCAACACAAGTGTTATTTATATGAATCAGTTGTTATTGTTCATGACAAAAGGGTTTCACTCAAAGTGGGTCATATTGGTGGCAATCTTTCAGCTTGTTTTACCTGGCATGAGTGAACACAAAGATCAGTTTGGGGTTCAAATGGCAGCTACAGCATGCCTCTACAACTTGACGAAAGGGGAGTTGGCACAGAGGGTGCATCCAAGCATCTTGAGACAGGTGGTGCATCTCACACTCTCTGCCATGGAAACTTATCCCAATCACTTCCAGGTATACTGACTCTCTTTATCCTGTTAATGAATGCAAGTACAAAATCAAAGCATCTAATTTAATGGATTAAACTGTACTTTAGTTATAATAAATATGAAAAAATTGAAATTGTGTTCCTAATGTTTGCTGTACCTTTTATTTCACAGCTTCAGAAGAATACTTTGTTAACCTTGTGTAGTGATAGAATTCTGCAGGATGTTGGCTTTGATAAATTTCGTTGTGCACGCCTTGTCATGGATTGCCTTTGTGCGTTTGATGATGCATCAATGAACAGGATGTCCGTGGCCATCTGCTCCATTTTGGGTGAGTAATTTCAAAAGGGTATAAATTTTAAATTACTGTGTGCTTTAAGATTAAATACAAAGTGACCCATGTGTACTGTTGTGTTATTTTTTGAAATTTCTTCCTACATGTTTATGACTATAAAAATGTATCGAGGGAAAACTTATTTGCTCTTGTTCACTTACAGCTGCCAAAATTTCAACTCATGAGACATCGCTGTTGGGGGCGGAGGCCAAATACATGAGGAAGTTATTGTCCATTGTAAAGAGCAAGGTGGATGCCAAAAGTGTAGATATCACGATGAAGTTTACCTTGAGTGCCCTCTGGAACCTTACAGGTGAATTTCTTTGCAACTTTTTCATACAACCTTGTTTATCATAAGCAGCATATCAGTGCAGGAAAATCTTTTCTATGTGACATTTGACAAACAATAGAAATGCCAGATTATGTGATATTCTGATTTTTCTTCATAAAGTTTAATTGTAAGCTATGTATCCGCCCAATGATTTTATCTGGCTCACTCTGGGTAAAAGGACACAATCCATTTCAATAATACATAGTGGCAGGACTTTTCCTGGCATTATACAATAATACACAATACCAGTATCATTAAAAAATTAACTTTATTAAAAATAAAATACACTACTTTCAACTTCACGTGCTTGTGGTTCGCGTATTTGCACTTCATGGCAAATTTTTTATAACCATTACTTCTGTTTTGTGCAGATTATTTGCATTTCATGTCATGCATTTGCGATGCCAACAAACGTGAACTCCCTCTACTTTTTTGTATTGAAGTTCAATTTAAACTTTAGCGTCCTAGAAAAAAACATTATTATTACGTTATATTTATAATGTTCATTATTAGCAGTTTTTGAAGTAAACAAATATGATAACTCTCAAATTAATTATTTTGTAGCTCAGTTTGAACTTCACTGCCAATGCCGCTATTTTCGATTATGCAACTTTAGTTTAAAATTTAAAGAAATGCCATCATTTTGGAATGGAATGTTTTCATTTGCTATTATCTTTGTATTTTGAACGTAATTTAAGAAAATGTTATTTTGTTTTGTTAGGTTTACATTTTTATTACGAACTAGCTGGAGTACCTGACATTGCCCAGGAATATTTAAAGCCAATGCCAAGTGTAGTTCACTGAGAAGTGTAATCACTTTGTAATGCCGGGTTTTCATTTGCTGTTACATTTTTGAAGTTAATTAAAACAATTTTTTTACTTTATGATGCTAGGTTTTCATTTGCTGTTATGTTTTCTTTTATTTTCTGTTAAACTGCATTATTTATGATAAAAAAGGGAATTTTTTAGGTTGACCTGGATCAGTACTCTCATTATTACATTGCATCTTATGAGGACATAAGACTTGCACTTCGTGAATTTGCATTTCTCATCATTTTTCTGGAACCACTTACACTGGAGAACAAATTGAAACTTGTTGTCTGGTTCTTGCATAGAATGAGGTTATCCTAACTGATTTTGGCCTGCTGAGTTTGAATCTGTAGTCAGAATTCGTGTAGCAGGTCTAGATATGAAGAAAAAGATTTTTATATTAGAAGAACATTTTGTGTTTTAGTCATACAAACTCAGCAAAATACATGTAAATACATGCTAGGTTAAAGATTTAGCCACAAATTTTCTTTTGTATGATGTACCAGGAGCTTTCTTAATTAATAACCAACAATAATCAGCAAGCATATTAGTGTTCCACCTGCCTCGGTACCATTTTTCCAATTTTGGAATGTCTTGATGGAACCGCTCGCTGTGCTCGTCACTCAAAGCTCCAAAATTCCCAGGAAAGAAGTCCAGATGAGAGTGAAGGATATGAAGTGACATATTACACCCCATGTCATGGTTTACTTCCAGCATTTTATTAACCAAATCTTCATAGTTTGGTGCTTTGTTGTTTCCTAAAAAGTTCATGACAACTGCTTTGAAACATGCCCATACCTTATTTCTTTTTTTTCTAACATTGTATCGAATCCTTCATCGTTCATGAGTTCACATATTTAGGGACCCACAAATATTCCTTCTTTAATCTTTGTTTTGGTGATTTTTGTAAATTTTTCCTTAAGATGTAGAAATCCTCTGCTATTTTGATCCATACTTTTTACAAAATTCTTCATGAGTCCTAATTTGATATGCAAAGGGGATAAATAAATATTTTGTGATGCAACAAGGCATGCAACATGTAAGTTTTTTTGACCTTCCACTAATTGTCTAGTTGGCCAATCGTGAACAATGTAGTGCTGAGAACAGCAAGATCTGGATCATGTGTGACAGGTTTTATTGCTGATGTCACATTAGGATAAAGGATGTTTTTTGTTTTTGCAGAGAAGCATTTTAGTCGTGCAAAAATAACAGTTGTTTATGTGATTTTATTGTTCCCTCCAAATCATAGGTATTGTGAAATTGTGCCTTTCATCCACTGTTGGAGATAATTTGCACAAGAAACGCAATAGATATGGGGTGTCCATTGTTTATATTGGTCTCCTACCTTGCATCCAAAGTACAATTGATAAGCTTTTTTGATAAGAGGAGCAAAGCACTTTCTTTGATGTTTCACAGTAAATTCTCTGCAAACATGACAAAAATTGTCAGCTGCCTTAACACATTTAGAAGACATGCTGTTTGGCATGCTTATTTACCACCTTCAGCTGCTACAGAAAAACAGAATGATGCTGTTCAAGATATGTTGTGAAAACAAAAAAAGTAGCAAAATGAGCGTGTTTTGTATTGAATCTTCTCGTGTAGAATATGTTCTTTCCAGGGTTTGTTCACTATAATTGGAAGTGTCATATCTCAAAATATATACAGTTTCGTAATCTCCGTTACAAACTGCATCAGGACCACCTATTTTTTTGGAACCAAAAACCTTGTTCCTCAGTGTTATTTGCAAAGTTCAAAAAGATGGTGTAATCAATTTCAGCATTCTTGAAAAATCATTTTCCTGCATAAGTGTTGCAAAAGAATTTAAAATTGGTAAATTCCATAGTTTTCATCAAAAAAATATTATTCTAACTCAGAGGTGCACAATTGAAAAGTTGACACGGGCCAAAGTCGACCTTGACTGGACCTAGGCAGGCCACACTGAAAGTTTTGTGCATAAAAAATATAAGTACACTATTCTAGATTCAGTAATTAACGAAACAACTTTTATATGCAATTTTTATGCATGAGGTGACAAATATAATTTACTTACTCAATGGGAGATGTGGCACCGTTTATCTCTCGATTCCACTTATATCCGGAGTAATGCTGGTAGTTGCTGCTCTTAGAATGTCTCTTAAACTCGGATCCGTCAGTGCTGAATGTAATGTAGCTTTGTTTAATTTCATTAGAGAGAATGTTTGTTCGGACATGCGATAAATATCCATAAAAAATTTTACTTGTATTTTTTATGGAAAAGGAAAGCACCAGCTGATTAAATCCTGCCAGGCCACACAAATTGTGTCGGCCAAATTTGGCCCTCGGACCGTATTTTGTGCACCTCTGCTCTAACCCATAGTAGTCTATCAAATCTTATTGTTTATATAAGGTTGTGCATTGTTGTATGTCAGCCAAGAATCCATGCATTGAGGGGAAAGAAATACGATCTCTTGATTATTACTCTCCGCCAGTAATATTGAACACAAATGAAATCAGCTATCTTTGCTAAGAAAGTTCCTTGACAGCAAACCAACTTGACCAATAAACAGTTCATATTTTGAGAGTAGTTTCTTATGATTTAGGGATAAAATGTCCATAACAGTCGCCATTCATGTTACCAGCAAGAATTATCTCAGGCCGCCAACCCCACTCTAAGCATGAGCCAAAATCACAGTAGTGTTTTCCAGATGATGGTGTTTATTAATGAAATGCATTACAACCTTTCAAACCTGTGATACATCAGTTGTTTCTCAATGTCCACATGATGGTTTGTTTTTATTGCAGTTTTTTGTGTAATTGGGATTTTTTGTGGCCATACCTCTCTTTCATTGAATTAGCGTTCATGTATTCCTAAAATTTTGCAAAGTAACTATTCCATTACTACAGAATTGGATGATTTGTTTTTGCATTTGCTTCATTTTTGGGAATAATGTATAGAAAATTGCTAATTTTTACTTTCTATACATAGTATAGAAATTTATTGTAATACTGAAAAAAATAGATCCCAAGATTTTTAGTTTTGGGTAGGATAGTGTGGCTTGCTTTAGACATGGGAAAAAACTGGAAAGTGGTTAAAGAATTTTGTCTTAATGCTAAATTTTGTATTGTATCTACATTTTACACTTTCCTATAAATCTTTCAATTCTGACAGTAATTTTGAGTCTTCCAATTTCCTTGAGACAGCACTGGTCTCACGACATGTTGAGCTACTTTCATGTGAGTGATTTTTTGCTGTAACTTGGCCAATAATTTGCCCTGCTGTAACCTTGATATTTGTGAACTCTTAAACATTATAAATGAATATAGTGCAACAACCATAACAAAGATGAACACATACGACCATGCACTCAGCAGGATTTGAACCTGCGACCCCAGCCTTTAGGAGCATGACATGCTAATCACCTCTTTCGCTATGGCTGCATATGGGCTGCAGTGAATGTGGGAGCAGACTGACTAAGTGGCACCCGAGGTGATGGGGGTTGGGCACCACAAGCATTTTACTCGGCTTATTTAAGGAACACACATCCTTCACATTAACCAATCTATGCAAGTTGGTGCGTTTTCATGTGTACATGTTAAGAATGCAAAACATTTTGTTACAGCATTTTTGCCACAATTTGAGATACCCAAATGAGCTTATTTAAGCTTTCATACTTCTAGCTTGTGTTTGCACAGGTTTCGTCTTGGTTGTAGAGATAGCATGTATCTCTTAAATTTTTAGTAATTTATGAAACCTTTCAAGCCATAGGAAAGTTGTTACTATAGGTCGACCGGACTCAAAAGAACCTGCGCCGTAGCTTACCCCTCCAGTTGGCACAGCCCCTCTTTTTTCCCCTTTCCACACTACAGCGGCAGCTTCAGTCAGTTTCAGCGCGCATATTTGAACGTTTCGATCTCCCCGGTATCTTCCTCTTTGAAGTTTTTGTTGATAGTATTTGTTATTTTTATTGTTGCTATTGTTATTCGGCATTTTGTTGTTTCTTTAGTTTTTCTTTATTTGTTATTTTTGTGGTTATTGTTGTTTTTGAATGAAATGGCATCTTCATTAAGAAGTACGCCCGTTTCCGGGAGACCATTGATAGGACAAGCACGGGAGATTGTGTACAAAATGGCTACTTTCTTACGGGAAAGCAAATATATCGGTCTCAAATACAACGTAGTGGAGAGCACAAGTACGGCTACTGGAGTCTCTTGTTCCATGAATTTACTTGTGAATTTTCCTCACGTATTTTCATTTGATCCCTTCAGCTGAGGCTTCCTTTTATTCTCATATAAAAGAGATTCAGTCCCTTCAACTGAGCCACCTTATAATCTTAAAAAAAAGTACCGATTCTAGAACATTCACGCACAGCACAATGTAACCTCTCGCTAATGGCTAATATTTTTCACTATTTTAACTCATAATGGCTCCTGTGCCTATGCTTTACCCCAGGATTTCTTTCGTTTATTTGTTTATGGTCCCTCCTTTTCAATAGCTAGAATGGCACGTGTTTCAGCCTTTTAGAATTCGCAGTTTATTGGTTTTTCTTTTTGGGCTCAGAGGACATCTGGGACGCAGCGTCGGAACGTGTTTCGTAAAGTCTTTTTCATTTTATACATATTTCTCCTGGTAATGGTGAATGAATTCTTTATTAACTGTGGCATTAATTTTATTACTAATGTAATTAAAAAATACTTAACCGATATTTCATGGAATAATATCTGCGTACATTCGCAAAATTATACTCGTCTGCTTGAACTTATGAAATTAAAATATGCATATCTATTATAATAAATGATTTGATACTTGTTACAGTCCATCATTCAGCAATCAAAAATACTTTATAAACACAACAGATAAATAATTTATCAGAAATCATGAAATATTAAACAGAAAATTCATCGATTATCCCACATGAGAATTTCGTCAGGCTTGAGCATCCGTAAGGTGTGAAGTTATCCGAAGCCGAAAGAGTGGGGGTACCGAGTGAGCTCCCGGCATCCTCCTTTGCTCCGCCCACTTTTGCTAGAAGGGTCTTTTGAGTCCGGTCGACCTATAGCATAGAGGGAGAGAGAGAGTGGTTTTTGGTGGTGACAGACAACGTGATTGCAAGTAAAAAGTATGGTGCTATAGAGTTTAATCTTCACGGACAGTGACAAATGAAATCATAAAATGCCAATTTCTTATGTATACCTGAAGTATATCTCTCACTGCTGTCGCGTTCAAATGATAGTACTATATTTTTTGTAAAGTAAATATTTAACCTACAATGAATATTAATGAATAAATAATAATGCTAGAATATAGAATTTAGCAGTACCTGTGTTTTGTTACTGTTGTTACCTGTTCTTTGGTTTCTAAATGCTATTGGATATTTTCTTTCGTTTCTCAGGACTATGCACATGTATCATTAAGAATAGTTAGCAGTTTGTATTATTTTACATTAGCCATTGTAATGTTTGTATGCATGTTTAAACCTCATTCATGGAATCTATTAAAATTGCATACATTGACTACACAGACGATTACACAAAATGCGATGATGGCTTTTGATCCTGAACTGTTTGAATTTTAGTAAAACTTTACATGGAATGTGTATAATTATAAAAATGTAATTTCTTATGGCAATGTAAATGCTAATTTCATTGGAAATAGATTTGGATTAAAAATTATCTTGGCGAGGTGGCTATATTTTTATTTGACCTTTTGTGAAAATGAAGATGAATGAAATTATCTGAATGTGGAACATTATTCATCAATGCAAAATTATTAATTTGAGTAATATTTCAAAATGTCAACAACTAAACTATTTCTCACTCTTTTCTTTGATCTTGAATAATGTATTCTGGGTCGTGCATGCATGCCTGGTACACTTCAGCATAAAATCGACGAAATTTGCTTTTTTGTCAAAAAATGTTGGAAATATTTGGGGGATCGGCTTAAATTCAGCTTCTATTCAGGCAGATACGGTAGTGTTGTGGAAGTCAAATTTAATTACTAACTTTTTAGAGGACAAAGAATATTTATGGTGGCCATTGAATGAATTAATTTTACTTGTCATTGCTTTTCTTTTGAATCTTACTTTAGATGAGTCTCCTACAACTTGCCACGTATTTTTATCAGAAGGTGGAATGGCACTTTTCTTAGAAGTCCTTGAGGCATTTAGAGGAGAATCTGCTGTGGAGACAAAAGTATTAGGACTTGTGAACAACATAGCTGAGGTCTATCACCTCCGAGGAAAGCTGATGGTGAACCAGTTTATGGACATTCTAAGGTGATGTGTTATTTTTTGTATAAAACAAATTGTTCATTCTAAAATCCAGTTTACTATCACACCATTTGCAATGAAGTTTTCTCGGGTTTCCAGCCGGGTGGTAATTACCATTAATTACCATTACAGAAAATGTTCATTATTATTCCGTTTATCAATTGCCATACTCAATTTAGTTTTTTTGTTTACTTAACAATAAGTTGTTGATTTTATTTTCAACAGTATATTTGTGTTTCATTAAGTTGCCTAAAAAATGAGATCTGGAAAATAATGCCAGTAACTTTAATCAATGTTTAAAATTATCAATATACATGATGTTCCAAAATTAAGTGCGTTCCTTTTGAGGGTGTGTTCTTGGTGTTATTCTAAACCGAAAAGTCCTTTACTACTATACAACTTACAATTTCAGAGATAGAAATTCAAGGTAGTGCCAAACATGCTAGTATGTATTTGGTCTACATTTGCTGACACGAATATTGTTTTGGTTATATGAATTAAAAAATTAATTCAGAGATGAAAATACAAGAATTTCACAAGGCTACTTCTCACACAAAACCCATAAACAAAGCAAAGATTGCACCTGTACTCGAACCCTGGTACTTGGGAGAAAAAGCTCATCAGCTTGAAAGGAAAAACAAAACTATCCAAGTTCAGCAAATTTGGTGGCCATCGTGACAGCTGAAGATTATGAGAGCTCTTGATTAAATTAATAGAGACAAAAATTCAAGTAACTTTTTTGTGGGAAACCCAGTGGGAATTTTGATCCCCTTGATGTTATTTCTAGGGAGTGTAGGAGCCGCCATGCCTAGTTTGGTGGAGATTGGTCAAATAATGTGGGAGGAGTTAATGGACAACACAAACATATGATTTGGCTCTCGTGTCGATTATCAGGAATATGCTGAAATGGTTAGGCTTTTAAAATTACTCTGTCCAAAAATAATGATTAACTGGAAAGTTGTTCAGAAATTAATATAAAAAAAGAGAAATTGCTCAATGATTTGAGTTAACATCGTCCTGACTTGGTGCTGAAATAAACCACGAAAAAATATTGTGTAGATGACTCTTGTGCACGTCTGTTGCACAGCGCTTAATCACTTGTGGCAGATCAATTATTTGGTGGAAAACATGTTTTGGATTGGCATATTTTTATTAAATTTGAATTATTTGCATTGTGACATTCTGTAGCAGTGGGTCCATTGAGAAGTGGTAGTAATGGCCTTCTTCTCAAAGTCTCTCCAGCAAGCATTAAAATTGTGTTAATCTCCATGAATAGAAATATTACAAGCTTTGTGAGTTGTGCAGAAAGGAAGATCTGCTAAGTGCCTTATTTATAAACTTGAAATCATTCTGTACTGTTGGGATAACTTGAGTTTAATGCCTCCCTATTTTATTGCTGTTTGTATCCAGTGTTGTCAATCAGGTGAATTTGTAGCTAGATATAGCGACTTAAGGTGCCTAAAAAAATACTATAGCAACCATTTACAAAACTAGAAAGTTGATTTAACTATCTAACTAATTCTAACTATTGGCTTAAATTATGATATCTTCATTCATACTAAACACAAAAAGAAAATTGAATAATGAAAATGAATATAACATAAATAAGCAGAATATTTTTTTCATTTGTCTCTTTTTATTTTATTGTTTGTAGATATCATGTACAGGAATGGTGGTATTGTTGGCCATAAGGATATAGAAAGAGAGCACTTGTTCAAAATAAAGTGGGGATTAATCAGTCAGGAAAGAAAGTTTTCATCGGAAAGAATGAGTAACTTACTCTATTATATACACATGTCGACTATATTTCTATGGCTAAAATTTGCTGGAACAACATTGACCTAACATCATAGTCATAAAAGATTTTGTCATAAGATAACTGCCATATTTTCAAAAGTCCCAAAATTTTATTTTACCGCACGTTTCGCATTAAACGTAAGTTTTGAAACAATCTATGTCCTAATGCAGTGGTGCCCAACCTATGGCCCCTCGGCCACATCTGGCTTGTGAAGGGCTTTTGTTTGGTCCATGAATGTATGATGAAAAAGCAATCCGAAAAATTTAACTCTCGAATTAACCCTTTATAGCCTGATTTATTTATTATTATTTAATGATTGTAAAAATTATTTAAAATTATTATAAGCATATACTATTCCATTTCTAATAGAAAAAAATTAGAAAAACTTTTATTTTATTTTTAATCAATAGTTTTTGTCAGTGGGACTTACAAATCCTGATAGGCACCTATCTTATATATGGAATGGGACGTTTCAGCGCTGCCATTTCATCGCTGCCATTTCATCGCTGCCGTTTCATCGCTGCCAGTTCAGTGCCGCCGTTTCACCGCAGGGACGGTTCAGCACAGGCTGTTTGATCATAAGTAGATAAATTACTATTCTATTTCTTTATACAGTTATACGTGCAGTTACAGGTATACGTGCTATTAGAAATAAATACTTTTATTGCTTTAGATGAAATTATTTGAATAATGTATTAATAGATATTTTCTCATTTTTACATTAAAATTGTTTTTACACTTAAAATTATTGCTTTTAATTACATTAATTTACATGCGTTATCATTATATATAGATGTTTCTTACAGAGGAGGAGTAACATATAACATATAGGAGGATACTAATGTTTAGGCACTTCCAGAAAAGCGGCAGATTCAAAATTTTTTTTGGAGAATGTGCAAAACCGACTAGAAAAAACGAAAATCTTGAAAAAGTTCAACAATGCGGCCGCTAAAAATTCAAAATTTATTAAACAAATTTTCAAGGTTTACCTATTTCCGAATATGCTACGGAACTGAAATTTTTTATAGGTAGAATTAGTAAAAGAACGCTGTATTATTTTTTATTTTAAAATTATATTTTTTATATTAAATTTAAATATAGTAAAATTTACTTTATTCTGAAGATTCAAACTTTCAATCAAACATAAAACATAGACTTATAAACTATAAATTAAAATTGAAAGATTGAGAGAAAAAAATAAGTTGGCGACCCTACGTTTGAGAACCACTGTATTAGACTATACCGAATCCGAGTACAACAATATTTGTTGCTATGGCAAAACTCTCATGAGTGACAAAAACTGCAGAAACTCCTGTAGTTATGCGAAATTCGAAGAAATTCGATCGATATGAAAAATTCTACGATATAAATTAGAATCTTCATTCCTTTCCTCAGAGAATAGTACAAATCCCGCCCCGATATTACAATTATAAGATATTTTAATGTGCAAGAGAAAATTACTCTGCACGATGTATTTCAGATATCCCATGTAAATCAAATGGAAAGGATAATTCCTGGAATTGAACCAGGGACTTCAAACTTGTAACAAATCTATCTATTAATACATTATTAAAATAATTTCATCTAAAGCAATAAAAGTATTTATTTCTAATAGCACGTATACATGTAACTGCAGTTATAACTGTATCTGTATATATAAAGAAATAGAATAGTAATTTATCTACTTATGATGAAATGACCTACGCTGAACCGTCCCTGCGGTGAAACGGCGGCTCTGAACTGTGCCTGCGGTAAAACGGCGGTGCTGAACTGGCGGCGATGAAACGGCGGCGCTGAAGCGTACCGGACCCTCTTATATATATTCTCAGATCTTACAGAAGAGGATATACGATCTAGGATATACTATATAGGAGGATACTAATTCACAGCCTAAACTACAATAGGTACAGGTCTGAAATTTTCAGGGGTTGTAGATGTGTGGGAGAAACCCAGGAATAATTCAGACATCTTACCTAAGTGTCCCGGGTTCGACTAAAAAAATTCCCAAAGTCGAGTTTTTTACCATAAGATTACATTGACGAAATTTTCAAAAATTATTTTTGAGCACCTCCCGATAAGCTATTGAAATGAAATTTAGTCAAGTTATAGAGTGGCACCATAATTATTTTAAAACTTAAAAAATTCTAAATGTAAAACTAATAAAGCTATCAAGTTGAAACTATTTTATTTATAGAACAGCATAATATACATCCATAAAAAAATTGGCTAACTCCTAGGATTTACAGGTTCGACTCCAGAAATTTTCGAATTCGCCAAAATAGCATGGGATTAGATTAAATTAAATTAAAAAAAAATTATTTTCGGGCACTTCCCGATAAGCTATTGAACCGAAATTTGGTACAGCCATAGAATAATCGGATGTCTACAATAAAATGAAGAAATATGAACTAGGCATCCGGGGTTCGACCTCAGAAGGCCTGGCAATTTTTAAAAATAAATGCCAATGTCCTCGATTTTGCCCACAGAGCATTCACTTTTCCTTCCTTTTACTTTTTCACATGTGGGCGAATCCGTCTTTGGTCTTCCTCATTTGTTTACTGACATTCTGCCCTTGCAAGCTACCCTAGTGTTATTTGTCTCTTGAATTGAAGTAGAGGTATCTTGTATAATTCACAATAAATCAAAAAAGAATTCACCAGAGAAATCTCTAACATTGCAAAAAGTAAATGATGCCACCATTTTTTAGACCGTTTGTTATGATCATAAAGTGACTGCAACATGTCTGCCTTGTCAACCCCACCCATATGGGAATTATAATCTTGGACAACAGCAGGTGCCTCCACATCTATTTTACTGCCGTCTTTCATAGTGCGTTTCACTTTTGTGGTTTCAGTTCCATGCAAGTTAGATAGTAAATGCACACTTCTGTTGCCCTTCCACTTGAAATATGTAATGCCTTGGTCCGATGTAGTCCAATCAAAGTCCCCTCTCTTTAGTTCTTTATATGAAGAGAGGCCAATGCAATTCGAACGTATAGTTCCACATGCATATATCCCCTGTACTTTCAAATATTTAAAGAGTTCCAAGAATGTGAAATAATTATCCATCATTATTATGTAATTTTGTTTTTGTGGAGATGACATTAATTTTTTCTCCACACTTCCACCAAGACCAAATCGTTTTTTACTGCATTTGTCTTCTGCTTTCCCCTGGTAAATTTCAAATTCGTTAATATAACCTTACATATCAGCTCGATACCACAGATCAATTTAGTTTACTAAATGCAATAAGTAATAAATGTAATAAGTTCCACATACTAGAAGCTTGTCGGGACTTATAAGTCCGAAGTAATGTTTTATGTCATACAATTCTAAATGAATGAGTTTTAAAAAACTAAATTCTCAAAACCATCATAAACATACGAATAATACTAATAAAAATATGAGCAACTTACCACAGGTTTTTCCACTAAAATTTTGAAGTCGCACTCAGAGCTCCATAAGTAAGGGCTGCCTGACAGGCACACTAGTTCAAACAAGTGTCTCCAACTTCCCATGTGGACTAAATGATTACTTCCGCCATCTGTCTTAGGTTGCAGATACTACAATGATGAACGACTTATAGGTCCGAATAAATTAAAAGCACGGAAATGGAGATAATGGGAAATAAAACTCATTGGAGCTTTAAAGTCCCGACAGTCCATAAAGGGTTAATACATCTTTATGAGCAGTTTCATTATAAAACTTTTAATATTTAAATGTTAACCATAAAAACCTTTAGAATTGATTTTCACATGTATATGGAACCTTGGAATGTATAGGCAACTTACTATTCAAACTCGAATCCGGCCTGCTGAAGAATTGGCAACTTCCAACAGGGTCCGCCGAAGGATTCCCAACTGCCAATGTGGCCCACCAGTGAAAAAGTTGGCCATCACTGCTAGCCTAATGTAGCAGGTTTTCCTACTCAGATGCAGAAAGCACTCTTGTTCATTCTCTAGTGGATTTCTAGCGACCAACAAGTAGTGATCTAGCAACTTACTGAAAAAAATAATTGTCAACCATTTTTATCAGCTGTGGCTCGATGGACTGGTTATCCTTCTTTGGGCATAATTAAACTCGCAGTTCAATAAAAACAACAAAATAAAGATTTTATATACCTCTATTAAGGTAGATTTTAATTAATTATACAGTAATTGGTGCAAGAAATAATTTGTTTGTTAAATTTATTTTCCAGCAACGTCAACTCATGAACATGTGTTTACAGAATTGTTCGTGATTCTCTATAAACGTTCTAGTAAAACTCATCATTCTCTATAGATCGTACAACAACATTTCGCTGGATTGGCATTTTTTTGTCTCTTGATATGCTATTGTGAAATATAGCCTTTTCTGATTTTGGGCACATTGAAGTCATGCCATACTATTTGTTTATTTTGTGCCATTTCTATGTTAATAATAATGTTATATTGATTTATTTATGTTCTGATATCATACATATCATATGTAGTACCATAAAGTTCCATAAAATATAGTATATAACATCTTTTTGTGTTTCAAGAGTTTTTGAACCAGAGATTTTGAAACCAAATATATTGTATAACATGGGTGCTTATGGGGAATATTGATTCATTTAATGTTGTTTTGTCCTACGTTGCGATTTTCTGGAATGAATTAATGAGGTTAATCAAGGGCACACTGTATTTGCTTTTGTGACAATATTAGAATATTCAATCTATAGTCATCCATAAAAATTAAAAATACATATGAGTATTAATTTTTTATTCCTCTCCAAGTTACTAAATTGATTGCATTAAAAATGAGCATGCACCTTATCACTGTCCATTTGTCTACAGCTACTCTAGTTTATTTTTTAAAATCCAATTAATGGGGCCCATTATTATGTTACTGTTATTTTAAATAGCTCTTTGAATAAATGGAGAATTACTGAAAAATAAAATTTACTATTTTCCAATCTGCTGAAAATGAAAGAAATTCCATTGATGGATGTATATATCCATAAAATAATTTTCATATCCTTAATATATTTAATCAGTATCATGTTGTTTAAAAAAATCTTTTTGCTGATGATGTTACATTAAACAGTCACATTGTTATTGTCTTTATGCTAAAGTCACACAGATGCAAAACTAAATTTGTTTATATTCATTAAATAAAATAAAATGGGATAAATCTTGTTGGGATCAGTTGTAAAAATAATTAATTTGGCATTGCTTGTACCATACTACATTGCCAGAAATATATTTTCAAATTAGGTGTTATAATAGCAACATTTTGGGAGAATTGACAAGACAGCTAGAGGCTAATAATTGATGCATGGGAAACACTTAAAATATTTCATGTGAATTTCAGTTTTGGAGCATGGACTCAACATTATGTGGTGAATTTACTGATACACTAGGTAATTGCATGAAGAGAAACTTTTCATTACCATATAATTTAATTTGCATTGTTCCTTGTCACAAAGCATATCTAAAATCAATAAAAGCCTGCTTCTGTCCCTTTGTGGCTCCCTCTGTCATGCTATAAAAATGCGAATAACTCAATAAAAGATGGAGATATATTGTTGAAATTTGGCAGGAATACTAAATTTGAATATTTTAAGGTGATGACAAAAAATCTTGAAAAATTTAATGGGTTTGACTCCAAGGAAGACAATTCCATTTCCCATAAAATAACATGTAAAAATCGACTTTTTGACGTGCAGACTTTTATTCTTTTTGAAATCTAAATTACAAAGAATTAACCTACAATCTTCGGATCTAAACCATTTTAAAGAAAAAATTATAAAGTTTCTTATTCTGTTCATCTTTTTCTGCCTACAGTTTGAAATTCCTCATGTTAAACGTTTAATTCACATATTTTGAGGAAATCTTGCCATTTTAATGGGATGTTGCCTTGCCAACCTATTACATTGTTAAACCTCGAAATCCTATTGTTATTTCTATCCTTATGAATGAAAGCATGCGTTGATTGCTTTTAATACGAGAAAGTGAGAGAGAGAAGGAAGGAGAGGGAAATGATTTTCATAGCAACCAATGTAAACAACATTTATTGTGTTATTTATGAGAAGGAATACATTTGAATGTAGAACATTAATCATTTGCATGTTAAAATTACTTAGAATCATGGTAGGAGCTCAAGGCTTGAATCTATGAATGCCTAAAAGAACGAAAGTTTGTTTTCCTACCATCGATTTTTGAATACACGTCGAATCGATCAACAGATCAGTTTTTAACGAGAGAATTTAACACATTCTTAGTGATTCGTATTGCTGCCGGTTTCCTGTAATTGGGTACCATTGACTTGGATAATAGCTTTGCGTCACATCTATTCACGAAATTTCATAAAAAACTTTCCCGTTGAATTTCAATGGGCATCTCCCTAGTCACATTAAGAATTGGCAGAAGAGAATGTTATTGAGGAAAGTGAATTGGTATGTGTGACAAGCAGTATCGATTTAAATAAAATATTTTGAAAAGTTCTTTCAATATTGCAACAAAGAAATATTAGATATTATGTAATTCCTTATAAAATTCTTTTGGAGTGTTTACTCCATTTAAGAGCTGAATTCTCTTACATAGGTTATTTTTGTGCTGTGAGATTTTAAATTGTCATTGCTTTGTAGTTTGAGTGCCACTGGTGCTGATATTTTGTAATTTATCTGTTATATGTCCTTTTGATATTGCAGGCAGCTGCTTCACTCCAAGCACATTGATGTAAGCTACTTTGCAGCTGGAATCATTGCCCATTTGGCCAGCGGTGGTGAAGAACAATGGACTCTTGCTTCCTTTCGAAGGGATGTGCTTCTAAATGAGCTGGTTGGTATACTTGGTGATGAACCCTTTGAGGCTAAGAGACAGATTCATGACCATCAGTTACCAATGAAACATAACATGCTAAAATTTGCTGCTTTGCTGGAACTATTATTTGAAAAAATTATTATGATAGTTAACATGTCAAGATTAGTTTCATTTTCGTAGTACCCAACAAAGATGTAAGAATAGTTTGAATATATTGCAAAGCTTATGAAACATAAAATGATCTTGTGATCTGATTATTGTTGTAGACAAGAGGAGCTTTTATGTGAAGGATTGGTTAGGATGCAATACATATTAATATACAGTAAAACCTCCATATAACGAAATTGGTGGGACAGAAAAAACAAGGGTTCGTTGTATGGAGATTCATTGTAGAGAGATAATGGGAGGTTGCATAAATGCAGGAGCATACCAGCCATGCATATGTCAGACTTAATCATGGGGCTCCTCTGATCAAGCAAAGCACTGCAAAAACCATTGAATATACAAGTAACAATATGTAAAGATTCTATGCTAACATTAATATGTTCATTATCATAATAGTGCATTCTATGAAAATGATAGTTCAGGCAACTCTCGTTCAATGAATGACAGGCATTCCTGAAAAGCATACATAAAACGGAAATTTGTTGAACGATCATGGTTTTTCCGTTGACTTCCCTGTTAAAACTCCAGATGTGTTCCAGACAAAAGATTTTTTATTTTTGAATTTATAATTCTTAGCTATTAAAATGTCTGTCAAAGCAACTACAATATTGGATCAACTGGTAAACCAAAGCAACATAGAAGTATGTACAGTGCCAACTGTAGTATCATACGAGAAAATTCAACTTTTGAATGAAAAATAGAACCTCCCAACACCGTCAATAAGGAATTAAAAAATCCCCCTGATTTAAACATCTCCAGAAAAATAATTAACAAAAAGTTGAACAGTTATGAGAAAAGTATGAGCAAGTATGATAAATGTGGCCACGGCAATGGCTTGAAAACAAATCCTGGTGATGTAACGATTATGTATAAACCATGGGAAAATGAATGTGACCAAACAGTCAATCTAAGTCACAAACTGAAGCATTGAATGGCTGTGGGAAAGACTGCATAGTGCACTTCCTCTTTATCAATACACAAGAGGTCATTCAAGTCGAACATAAGTGAATATTTGTAAATATATTTTGAGTAACAAACAACACGTTCGGTGACGTCATATTAAGCCTCTCAAGAAATGCAGGCGATAGGAAAAATGCATGATTAAGTGGACACACAAGGAATCCATGGGTATACAAGACGGTCTTTGTGACCCCAAAAACATCCGAGTTTCTTCGATCTGAGTAGGATTCATGTTATTTAGTTCATTCAAGTGAATAGAATTTTCAGTGAAAAGTAAAGCTATAAAATACAATTCATTCGTTAAAGCAAACATTCGTTCAACAAAGGTTCATTGAACGAGAGTTAGCTGTAGTCAATATTAATGTCTCACTACGAATCAAAGTGCAAGATGAGATGAATGTCTACCTTAATATGCATTTGATTTGTTTATGCAACCCATCTGATAACAGGGCAGAGTATTTGTAAATGGGAGCACATAAAATATCTCAGGTTCTTAATTCACTATAAAATGTATCACACATATTACAATTTCTTGCGAAATATAGACCAAAAATTTATAGTGCATATTATATTCTCAGGAATACACAGCCATTCTGTTTAGCTTTAAATAATCGCCGATTTTGAAGGCATTCTCGCTGACATAACATTGGTGTTGTTAGTGTAAAATAAATCTGGGAACTCCTGATTAGTAGAAAATCGTGAAAATGATTATTATGCGTCCTATTGTTCCTTCTTTGTGGGTACAGAAAATGAAAGGGTAAGGAAAAAAATTAAGTAGTTCAAGTCAAAACATGCATGTCATGCAGGACTGAATTGGCTGGTAAAATGGTACCAGTTAATCATTGACCAGCTCAACTAGAAAAAAAACATAACGTAGATGCGGCAAATGACGGCCCACCAAGATTCCAGGAAAATCCCCTCAACCTCAAAGCAGCAGGAAGGCAGATGTAGGGGCGGGCTCTCTGCTGCAGCCACAGCAGGTTGTTCATGCATTGCTCTTTGCTTCGCTCGCCACCATGACACGATTCTCCCTTAATTTCCAGCATTTTATCGGGAAGAAGGTTATGGAACAGGGGTGTCCATCCTATGGCCCGCAGGCTGGATGGGGCCTGTGAAGGGTTTTTGTGCAGCCCACTAAGTTATGATGAAAAAGCAGTCCGAAAAACTTAACACACAAATTCATACATTATTATGAAATTTTTTATAATAAAGCTTTTAATATTGAAATGTTAACTATATTTAGACTCGATTTCCACTTATATGTCACCTTAGAACCCAGTTTAAACTCTAATCCTGCCTGGTGAAGAATTGGCAACTTCCAATGCGGTCCACAGAAGGATTTGCAACCAACAATGCGAGCCCCCATATAGAAAAGGTTGGACACCACTGTTATAGAAGAAACCTGTTTCATCCATTAAAAAAAAATGTTTTCAGGGGTGTATCTTGTCATCAGTGAAGTCAATTTTATCTTCCAATCCTCCTCGACTAAGGAATCAACTGCTGCTTCCTCTCCGCATTTTTTCAGCATGGTTAAGTTCCATTGGGTCTTAAACTTTTGCAACCATCCATTTAATGCCTGGGAATTGTCCATACCCAATTTCACAGCTTCATCTCTTAGCTGCTGCTGCAAAATCAGACTGGGCAAGGGAATATTAGAAGCTCATGCTCTCATGAACCATTGAAGCACTCCTTTGTCAAAGTCTTCATTGATGCATATGCGAGGCCGTTTTTTATTCGACTGAATTGCAATGTATTTTTAATTTGATCCTGATGTGCAAGAATCATTGACAGCGTAGAAGTTGGAACCCTAAATCTTTTTGCTACTTGTCTTCTTTTTTCCTTGGTCAACCGCTTGCAAAATTTTTAATTTCGTCTCAGTAGTTATCTGTTGATGCTTTTCAATGACACCTGCCATTTCCCCTTGAATATACAAATATAATTTATTATTATTATTAACTACAATGAGGTTATAGAAAAATTCATTTGAAAGTTGCTAGCATAATTACCTTGTAATTCAATATGATGAAACTCATGTACACCAAATTAGGCGTTAAATTTGATGGAAAATTAAAAAACTCTGCAAAGAAAATCCAAAAGTTTTCGGATTCATGAGCTGCTGCTAGCACCAATGACAATTCTTGAACTGATAATTCGTGAATGAACAGGAAATAGAAAGAGTGGTGAGGGAAAGGAAAAGGGAAGACGATGAAAAGATCCCTGAATGGTTACCTAGTGTAGCAAAAAGTAACACTTGATTGGACTTCACCCTCCCCTTTGTATCACAAAATTTGTGAACAGTCCCTAGGTCAGCGGTTTCTAAACTTACTGCACACACATTCGCTCAAGAATCCCTGCTGGACCCCTACGGCCCCAGACCTAGGTGATATGATGGCTCAGTAGGTGTTCAATGTGTTTTGAAACATTTCTGTATCTTAATTGCAACAGCACAGTATATCGTAATATAACAAATAGTGAGTGCAACAGCTCAGAAATAGTCAATTTTGAGATACCGCAACACAGAAGCGATGTGGTACTTTTTTTGAGGCATTGATTTAGTTCACTCCCCATATTTATTCTTACGATACCACGTCCATACACCTTGTTCTAATATGCCCAGTTAAGACAATTATTATTACTTGAGTAACAACAGCCAGGAAGAACCTTATACGTAAGTGATAGATTTGGATGAGCGTTTTAAGTATGATAATAATTCAACGATTGCAGCTCGCAATGGCGACAGCTTAAAGAGTAATCAGCGAGCATGATCCATTTTCTCATTCGAAGGGAGTCAGAAGATAGTTAGGCATGCATTGCAGGGCATTGCAGCAATGCTGTTTTTGCAGTGACACGATAGAGTGGGGCTTCCAAACCGGTTTTTACCATACCCATTTAACCGGTTATTTTTTTAAGTTTCTTACTATTTGTTAACCAGTTGTGTCCGATTAACTGAATTTATTGAGAAAAAATGCTTGCCATAATCAGTTGTCAAAAATCCGAGGGAAAAGAATTTGTTGGAATAAATAGGTATTCTTAGAGAACCACTCTAGGCCTATGTTATTTCATAAAAAAATAAAACAAAAAATAATTTAAAACACCGAGATTTGTGAACTGTTGGAATGGATTTTTAGGGAAACAATGAAAAACTATTTTTAAGATCGTTTATTTGTTTTTTGGTACATAACAGGATTGGGGAGTTAGTAGTAGGGTAGGAATAGTTGAAGTTAAGGCAGGAACTTATCGACCTAAATTCGTCGTTCTGTGAAATACGAAGCACTTTATTCCTGAAATGTCATTTTTTTAAAATTTTCTTGTATTCTTTTGTTTTTGTACAAACAATTTTTTTGTACATGCAAAACATTGGATGTTGTTTATTTAATAAAGCTTTATTTTTAAATCATAAATCACTTTAAATAACTTGTTTTTTGTAAGTATTCCATTCAAAATTTTGTTATACCAAACATTGAATGAGCTTCAGTTTCTTAATAAATTTTATTTGCAGCAAAAACTGAGCAGTTTTTCTTGTATTTTTTTGAAATTTATTTAAATAAATGTATAAAACTGAGGGTTTCTATTTTTACTGGTTAACCAGTTAGCTGATTATCTTTTAACCATAAAACCGGTTAGCAAAAATTCTGGTTAATTGGAAGCCCTATTGACAGCCAATGTTTACGATTTTGTTTTCGTCAAAATTTCGTTACTTGGAGGTGGTTTAAATTTCGAGGTCCAGATCCAGCCTTTGCACTACAGGAGTTTCGTAGTTACAGAGGTTCATTATAGGGAAGCTTCTTGTATTTAACATGTTCTAGGGACTTTACTGAGTTCAGAGTTTGTTATACGGAGGTTTTCATTATAGGGAGGTTTTCATTATAGGGAGGTTTGTAAGATAGAGGTTTTACTGTATCTAAAATTACTTTCTCTGAGATAAATGATTTTTCTTATAATGTAATGCTTCATGGGCTTAACCAGAATAAATTGTTTGGCCTTTTACATGCACTAATTTATATATAAATTGGATCATGATCCGTGAATGTAAATGCTTGTTCTGTGTTTTGGATTTAAATACTGCAATTTTATCCTAGGGAAGTGTTGTGCTAGAATGGGAAACACCTGAAGGTGAAATGGTGGCATATCGTTCCTTCCACCCATTCCTGCCTCTCCTCTCTCGCGATGGGGCCAGCCAAGTACAGCTGTGGGCTGTTTGGGCCATCCAGCATGTCTGCACTAAAAATGGTACTTGTGTGATTGCTTTTATCTTTGGATTAAAAAACGTATGTTCTGCTCATACAAAACAATACTTTTGTTAGAGTCCATTTGCTTTAGCTTGGTAAAGATAATATTTTATGTTTTTATGGCTTCTTTGGAGTTCATTTTCCAATCCCTCTATTGCAGTCCTTTTTTGCCGAGGAAAGGATTTATTTAAGTAAATAATTTTTCTCCCTTCCAAAGATAAGCTATTTTCTGTTATTTGTTTACCTGAGGAATACTATTTGTTAATGAAGATAAACAGCTTGTGGTATGCCATATTTTATATTTATGAATGAAAAATATGTTGATGGAGTGATGTGATATGAAAGATCCTATGCAGACAGGCATAAGCTGTAAATTTGGAAATAATTTTGAAACAGGAAAAATTCTGCTATGACCGGTAATTGAACCCGGGTCTTCCACTTGTTGAAGAAAACCCCTTCCTCTCAAATAGTGAGATTACCAAGCAAGAAGTTGATGGAATGATGCGATCTGGAAGATCCTATCCTTGGACGTATCTCTTGGAGGACGTCTGTTGGGGCTGGTTGATACTAGCTTGGCTAGCCTGGACCCAACTAAGATAAACGCCTGCATTCAGAAATGGAAAAAATAATCCACTACGGTAGTTCAGTGGTAGAATATCCACCCGGCAAATGGAAGACCCGGGTTCGATTCTCGATCATAGCAGATTTTTTTCCCTTGTCATAATTATTCCCGAAAAGTATGTTGATTCCAATGAAGCTTTTTATCCTTCATTTCACTATTTCATATTATCATGAAGTGTTCAGATCTCCAACAAAACACCATGTTTTGTACTTAGATGGAATTTTTTATTTTGTTTAATAATTTACACCCTTTGTTATGCCACACAAAAGTTTTTATCAGATTTAAAAAAATGGTATTATTATTTTTCTTTTCTTTTTTCCATCCCTTGGCCATTTTTTCTGTCTGTCTGACTTCTTAGAGAGATGTTTATTTTTTAGCTGAAGTTCATACAATGCTGTTAACCGTAGTTCAAGGAAATGAGTCATCTGTTGTAGGTCATGGAAACATTTTGCTTTTCATTTAAATTATAGTACTACATTATATTAACTAATAAGTAGTATATTTTTGTTGTTGATGCTTCAGTATTTTAAATTTTCACTTTATTTATTAGCAAAACGATACTGTCCGATGCTGGTAGAGGAAGGAGGTGATCAAATCCTCTGCAATCTGGTTGATGGTGATGGTGTAGATCCCAGCGTGAGGAGTATCTGTCAGTCCATTCTTCAGGTGCTGTCGGCTGAAGGATTTTGTAGGCACAGATCACAGTCACCTAATCCCTGAGGCCTTTTAGACACTATTTTGTCTTTAAAACTGTATATTCAAATAATGTTATATCTCTAAATGTTCTTGTATCAACTCGCTGCCTCAAAATTGTCCCAGTATTTTATTTAAGTAAGAAGTCATTTTATCGTGCCCTCAAAATCATTTTTAAATTCCTCTGCCTATTTATCCCTTGTTGCAAATATTAATTATAGCAGACCCAGTTGTAAAATGTCCAAAGCTGAAACATCCTCCTTTTGTAAAGAATTATTTTTGGTTGGTTAATTTTTGGGTCAACTACTTTGGGGAGAAATGGGGCATGGAGCTTCATGCATCAGATTTTTACATTGTTAATCTTATGCTGTAGTTTTTGTTTGCATCAGTCTCCAACTTTTATTTTTAGTACATTGAATCGAAATACTCATTAAATGAAATGTTTGACACAATCTTTTTTTAATTTAAATATAATATATTTAAAGATAAGTAGCATTTAGTGCTGTTTTTATGCCTACCAAAATTCCTCATTCAGAAGCTGTATTTGAAGCTCTATTTTTCCATTTCAAGTAATGGAAAATGTTATGTTTGATGGTGTGACTGTTGCATATATGTAGAACTTTTCTTATGATGAGCTGAAGAGTGTTCATTGCAAAACATGCTTTTTTAAAGTAAACGATGGACTTTACATGTCCAGTCCTTGCTTGCAGTTGCTTCAAGAAAATTTCTGAAGTGAAACTACTTTTTCTTAAGATTGGCTACTGCTGACATATATTGAAATGGGCCTCGTTTAGGTTGTAAATGCATTAGAGAGTTAGGTGGGAGTAAACAAATTACATTAGTGTCAGTGTATATTTAAATAATTTAACTGCACAAACCCTAAGGGAACCAGTCTGGTGAATTTAAAAATGGATGCAGAATTTTCAATTTTTGATGTTTGGAAAGCTTGCCTGTTTCCATTAAATAAGTCACATTTGCAAATGCTAATTAGAGAAGGAGTTGAAAGTTTAAAAAATGGGGTTAAAATTTTTAAAAAGCTTGAGCATCCACATTACCTACAGTACTTAAGCTGATAAAATTTATCTAGATATATTCTTTTGGACTCAAATACTATTAATGAAAGGCTTATTGTTATGCATTAATCTCATTTAGTTTTATTGAGTTTGTAAATATCACCCAAGTGGGTAATCTGCAAAAATATGCAGTATTTGCTGCGGCCAAATTCATGAAATATTTCATTTAATGGAAGCTCTGTTAAAATGGTACAATTTTGTCAGCCAACCAAGGTAATGTAAAATGCCTTTATTAATCACATTCTTGATCTGTGATGCAGTTATGGATTTAACTATTTTATTTCTAAAACCTATCTGTTCTTTTTTTATTATGGATGGAATAATGTTTATGAATGCTGGCAAAAATTATGAATTGATGGTTTTTACATGTGAAGTAATAGGTTATTGTTTCCTGATACATTTTGGACCAAAAATAATTAAGGCAATAACTATTGATTCTAGTTAAAGAGTTTTTGAGAAATTGTCACAGATGTACAGTCAATGAGCATTTTCATTTTTTAAAGTGTAAAAATGGAAACTAGAAAGGAAAAATGTGAACACAAAGTGAGAGAGTACTCTTTTTGAGACTCAACCTCTAAACCACAACCTATTTGCTATTTCTCGAACAGATGTGTTTGTCTATATGTATGTATGTATGTGTGTGTATGTATATATACACATGTATATTATATATATGTGTGTGTGTGCATGTTTGTTTACATGCATTTATGCACAGTAAACTTCCAATTAATCATGCTAATGGAAGGATGCCTGCCCGTATAAAACTTTGTATATGCCCCACAAGTATGTTTCATCCTGCTGATGAATTGTTTCTCTAAAAGCAATCTGACACACTACCAACAACTTTACTATGGAATATTACATATAATAATGAATGACTTGTGATCCTGTTTCAGTGCTAAAAGCATCGTTATTATATGAATTTTACATATAAATGTAGTAATACAAATTCAAATAGCTTCTCATCAAGCCTTGTATCTCACTATTATAAAACTACTACTGCAAATTGCTTGATAAAAATATTTGCCCACATCTTGCTACACATGAAATATTAACATTAAAATTTGTTGCTTAAATGTCAACCATATCTTTGTTGCTAACTCTTTAAAGGTATTGGTATTGGTATTGTTTTACAACCCAAACAATTGATCACCATGTGCAGTGGCATTATTTACATACACAACATTTTAGGTTGGATGACAGTGCTCATCAATGTTAGGCTGCAATTAAGAAAACAGAAAATACACAGAATCCACAGCTGGTTAATCAAGAGTTTACTGTATATGTAATATCTATATGAAAAACCTTACAAAATTGGCACTTTAATTTATGTGATTGGAAAGAACTATTCCTGAGCTGAAAGTATCCTATTTGTCTGTATGTGTGAATCAACTGTAGATGCACATAATGCTTCAGTTTGTTTTGTAATATACTGTAATTAATGCAACACAGCCTTGAATAAGAATGCATAGAGGATGCTTGAACACTAATAAAAAGTATTGTGTGAATGTTCATAAAATTTACTTCTTCTTTTATTTGATTACCCTAATGAAAGAACAAGTAGGGATGTACATGGATTTTCCGTGGTACAGAAGTGTTTTTCGACAAACTTGCCGTAGTATAATCGTATACTTATGTATTTGCTTTGCAATCAGAAAATTATTTTCCCTTATATTGTGGTAGCCCTGCTTTTTAGATTTGTTCTAAACGTTCATTTCGTGATGTCATTCTCTATACTCGCCCTACAAACGAAATTTCTTATTGAAATCAGTTCAGCCAATACCTTTGAAATTCATAGTTATAGAAAAATTTTTATATTGATATTGTGATAGCCTTGTTTAGTCAACCCAGTTGAAATATTTATTTATATGAAGATTATATATACCATATTGGATTTAAAATCCATGTGGGCAGTTCTCTAGAAATACGTGTAAAAGAAATATTATTTTACTTTTTACTGTGGTAGTCCTGCTCTATAGGTCCGCTTTAAACATCTTGATTTCATTATGGTATATTGTACAAATCCTATATACAAACTTGAGTTGAAATCCGTTCAGCCAATTCCTTCTAAATTCATTATTACTGAAAGAGTTTAATTTGTAATTTTGGCATCCCTGCTTTCTATATTCATATTAAAAATCTTGATTTTGTTATTTTCTGTTGCACGCCTCCTTCATACAAAATTTCGTTGAAATTAGTTCAGCCAATTCCTTCCAAATGCATAGTTATCGAGAAGTTGAACTTTGCACTTGTGACACCCCTGCTGGGTTGATCTGGTCCAAATATGTCATTTTGGTCATTAATTAATGTGAATATTCTATGTACCAAATTTGGTTGAAATCGGTTCTGCCAATTCTTCCCTGATATGCGTACGGACATCACAAAGATAATAGTGCTTTTCAGCAATGACAAAAAGCACTAAAAACATAATTGATAATGTGCTCAAAGGTATAGGAGCATGTTTGTGAATTATGTTGCTGTGTGAACTTTTAAAATAATATCTCATAAAACTGTAGCTTTAGCTACACCATTTTTTGGAGACAACTGCAGGAACTGCCAATAAGACTCAGATTTTAAAACAAAATTTTCAGAGCATGTGTTCACAAATATGTTAGGTAGTTATTGGTTGAATCGTATCAAGAAAGTGATTTACTGTTGTGCAAAGAGTAAAGCCACCATCTTTTACTGGTGACAACATTTGTTAGACATTACCTGTTCTTATAAGATCTTTACTGTAGGGGCACCTGGTTAAAGTAAATTTATAACTGCAAAAGAACTGTAATATTTGAGCAAGGTTAGCAATAATTCAAGCTAATGTGATGTCATGAAATATTTAAAAGACATTCTCCAGTCAGATATTGTCATGTGAGGTCATTAATTTAAAAAAGGCAGAAATTAAAGTTTCAGATTATGTGCAGATTTTGAACTATTGATAGAATAATGAATCCTGCATTCTGGCATAGTAATTTTATAAGATTTTTTAATCTTAAGTTGCAAAAAATGCAACCTGAATGCAATGGAGGTTGCTGCAAGTGAAATACAAGAAAGGTAATAAAAATATTAAGGACAAAAGTGAGAAATTTCTGCAAGTGTTTCACGTTAATATTCAGTGTGTTAAGAACAAAATTCTTGAAATTGAAAGTTTTATCGGACTGAACTTGAAATAAATAAGTAAAGATGGAGACTATGGCGAAATTGATGTTAAATAGAATTAACTCCTTGACCGAAAAATTTTACGGTCAAGGAGCTGAACTTGAAATATGAAGTGATTGAGCTGTCTGAAACCTGGACTATGGGTGCTGAAAGTAATTATAAAACTAAGGGGTTGTGGTTGGAAGTCAATTTTACTGCACAGTCTAAGTGCATTCTTGTCTTAACATTTTCGTTAAATATATTCAAAGAGCTGTAATTTGTAAGGAAATGGAATTTAGGCATAACAACTATAATTACACACATTCACAATTTCACATTTAATTTTATTACATTATCTCTTTTCCGTATTGTTATATATATATATATATATATATATATATATATATATATATATATATATATATATATATATATTCATTCATTCGTGTTCTGTCTTACGACAGGTCCTACCAATTAATTAATTAATTGGTTTTTGACTAGGGAATATACATACACGGTGTGGTGGTTTCCCGTTGCCTTCCACACCGGACACACACACAGAAGGGAGGAGGGAAACCCGGTGCCGGCATTTATTTATATATATATATATATATATATATATATATATATATATATAATTATATATAGACGTTCCTTACAGAGGAGGATATAACATACATACATCATCATATATCAACGTTTCTTACAGAGGAGGTGGATACTAATGTTTAGTGCACAAATAAACATTTGAATCTCTCCATAAACATATTGCGGCGGCCGTTAAAAATGTTAAAAATTTAAATAATTGGAAAAATATTTTTTTACTTCTAGAAGTACTACAACTTAAAAATTGGCAGAAATGTGTAGCATTAGTATCCCATAATGGAGAAAGTATAAAATTCCTAAAATTGCAAAGTTTTGGGATTGTTTTAGTCTATTATTTTTACATAAGGGTAAACGAAAATCGCTCCGGAGGTGAAATATTTAGAATTAAAAAAATATTTTTAATGATGAAATATGAAAAATGAATGTTTTTTTTTATGTTGAGATGATATGCTTGCAGAATGCAAGCACCAACTACTAGTATAACACACATATAGGAGGATACTAATGTTTAGGCACTTCCAGATGAGCTGGAGATTCGAAATTTTTTTCTTAGGTAGGATTTTGTGCAAAACCGACTAGAAAAAACGAAAATCTTGAAAAAGTGCAACAATGCGGCCGCTAAAAATTCGCAATTGTTTAAACAAATTTTCAAGTTTTATGTATTTCCGCATGTGCTACAGAGTTGAAATTTTTTTATAAGTAGAATTCGTAAAAAAAAACCTAATAAGGATTATACAAATTTTGATATTTTAATTTGTTTGGCAGTTAAAAATTCTTAAAGTTTAAACAAATAGATAAATGTTTAGACATTACAGGATGAGCTAGGAAGCTGAAATTTTCAAGTTATGTACGGAGTAGTGCATTTGCACAAATAAACCCGCCTTCGTCAATCATCACCTAAAGCCTCTCGTTCAACAGCTCCCCTCCTTCGTCCAAGACCCTAAACACTTTCTCCAACGCCTAAAAGCACTCCAGCACCCACTCCCACCAAACACCATCATGGTTACATTAGATGTTTGCTCACTTTACACCAATATACGCCACACCGATGGACTTGCTGCTCTTCGAACCTGCTTTTGTCAGGAGAGAAGAAACCTTCTACTGCCTTCCTCACTTCACTGGCGGAAATGGTTCTCACCAAAACAACTTCGCGTTCGGAGGGCACCATTTCATTCAAATTAAAGGAACCGCAATGGGCACTCAGATGGCTCCCTCCTACGCCAACTGCTTCCAGGGTGAATGGGAATCCCAGCTTCTTCACTCCTTGAGGCTTTCCTCAATCGAGGATACCCTGCCGACTTAGTCCGCAATGAAATATATCGTGCCGTCTCCACCCCCTCCAGACACCCACCAATCTTGAACCCACCCTCGAAGATTGAAGTCCCTCTGACTCTCACTACAACCTTTCACCCGGGGCTGCACGAAGCCCTAAATAACACCCTCGCGGCCGCCCATCCAATTCTCCTTAACACACCCACAACTACGCTGCTCTTCCCTAAGCCCCCTATGATATCTTTCCGCCGACCTAGGAATCTTGGCGACCTACTATGGCGCAAGGAACTCCCCACCGGCCCTCCACCATCCCCCGCAGGGTCCCCTTGTAAAAGACCACATTGCCTCACTTGCTCCATCTTAGATACTTCTTCCTCATTTACCAGCCCCGTTACCCAAATCTCCTGTCCTATCTTATCCCGCAGCACTTGTACCTCCAAAAACGTAATATATCTTCTTACATGCACACAATGCCCCGCGTTCTACGTAGGCCTCACAACCACACCCCTTAACATCCGCATGAACGGCCATAGGAATAGCGTCTCTCTTAGGCGCCCCCTTCCGGTGGCCGACCATGCGTTAACCCACTCCCTTCCCTTCAATAGCGGCTTCACAGTAAAAACTATTCGTGCTCTTCCAAGTAGTTTCCCCGCGCCATAACTCCGTCAATGGGAACTAGCCCATATTGACATCCTCCGCTCCCTCTCCTTACCAGGTTTAAACCTTCGCTAACACTCCCACTCCAATCACCCCTCTTTTTCCTTTCACCTTACCCCTCTTTCCCCTTCCCCTATACCCTCTTTTCCCGAACCCCTACCTCCAGTGTTACGCTTATTTTTAGTCTCCGTATTTCTCTCGCTGAAGAAGGGCGTGTGTTGCCCGAAAGCTCCAAATTACAAGCCTTCCTCTATCGCTGTGGACGTCCACCACTGTATGGTAAGTGTTCACTGGCTCCTTCCTATCCCTCTCAACCTCTCGTTGCATATTGACCTTTCCTCCTGGGACACCCTGTATATATATTATATATATATACAGGGTGTCCCAGGAGGAAAGGTCAATATTCTGGGAGGTGATAGTATCGGTCATTCTAAGAAAAAAGTTTGTATGGACAAGTGTCCTGTTCCAAACAGTTTCCGAGATAGAGCTATTTGAATGTACAGTTGCAAAATTATTGATAAGAAAGAGATATTACATACTGTTGCTAATATTTATTGTTCAAGTGAAAAATTTGTTACAGTTTATAATAAATTTTCGATAATTTCACCATCAACATTAATGCACTTTTCAACTTGTGTGAGAACATGGCGTATTGCTCGTCTGAGTTCATCTTGATGTTCCTTTACGCGGGCAATAGCACCCATTATGCGATTGAGCAGTTCATCTCGTATATCCACTTTTCTTGTGTACACTTCACTCTTCATCTAACCCCATAAACAAAAATCTAACGGGGTTAGGTCTGGAGTTCTTGGTGGCCAGTGAATGGTACTGCCACGATCAATCCACCGATTGCAACTGTACATTCAAATAGCTCTATCTCGGAAACTTTGGAATAGGACACTTGTCCATGCAAACTTTATTTTTTAGAATGACCCAGAATATTGAATTGAATATTGCGGCCGCTAAAAATTCGCAATTGTTGAACCAAATTTTCAAGGTTTATGTATTTCCGAATGTGCTACGGCGCTGAAATTTTTTTTAGAGATAGGATTTGTAAAAAAAAAACAAAATAGGGATTATAGAAATTTTGATAATATAATTTGTTTGGCAGTTAAAAATTCTTAAAGTTTAAACAAATAGGTAAATTTGTAGGCACTACTCTGCAAGTTAGGGAGCTGAAATTTTAAAATTATTTAGAGTTTAATATATATAAACTAATAAACATTTCATTGCATCCATGAAATCGTTATTGCGCCCGTTAAAAATTATTTAAATTTAAACAATTAGATAAATGTTATTTCACTTCTAATTGTGCTATAAATTTAAAATTTGGCAGAAATGTGTGGCATTATTAACTCAATGTGGGAAAAGTATAATATTCCTAAAATTGCAAAAATTAGTGATTGTTTTACTCCATTATGGTTCCATAATGAAAAAACGAAACCCGGTCCAGAGGAGAAATCTTTAGAATTAAAGAACTCGAAATTATTCTGTACGTATTGGGATAACTTGAGTTTAACATCTCTTGATTGTTTTCATTTGCATCAGCTGTGGATCGAGGGAGTGGTTATCCTTCTTTGGGCCTAATGAAACTCGTAATTCAATAAAAGCAATGAGATAAATGTTTTATTTACCACTATTATGGTAGATTTTCATCATTTACTACATACTAAATTGTGCAGGAAATAATTTGATTGTTACATTTCTTTTCCAGCAATGCCAACTCAAACTTGCATTCACAGAAGCATTTGTGGCTCTCTGTATATTTTCTAGTAAAAACTCATCGTTCTTTATCATTCGTACAACTACATTTCGCCGGGTTGGTATTTCGTAGCTCCTCTTTCTTGTAACTAGAGGTACTATAGTGAAATGTAGCCTTTTCCGCTTTTGAGCACCTTAAAATGTAGTTATCTTGGACTATTTGTTTATTTTTTGCCACTTCTATGTTAATGTATGCTTTTATTGGTTCACTTATGTTCTGATACCATTCATATCATATGTGGTACCATAAAGATCCATAAAATATAGTATATATAAGGTCTTTTTATGTTTCAAGAGGTTTTTAACCCGAGGTTTTGGAACCGATTATATTTTATAACATGGGTTTTTTATGGGAAATATTGATTCATTTAACGCTGCTCTTTTCTATGTTGCGATTTTCAAGAACAAATTTATGGTGTAAATCGAGGACATGTGATGCATTCCATGTCACTTCATTATCAGAAACTTTGTTAATAGAGGTTGAAATAGCATAGGAGGCATAGGGACACATTTCAGGACTTCAGAGAAAAGGGATACAGTGAAATATCAATAAGTACTCACAAAAATAATTACAAATGTGCCCAAAAACATGAAATATGATAATTAGTTTAAGAATAAATTAAATTAGGTAATAAATCGATAGGTCCTACCCATCTGAATAGGCGGTGGTGGAAGTTGAGATGGCAGGAACTACACAAGGGGCAGGTATCAAATTACCGTATTTACCCGAATGCAAGATGAGTTTTTCCAAATTTCAGCTTGCGAAAATCGAGGGTTGTCTTAAATTCGAGTACGAAATCGTATACCGTCAATAATCACGCGTCAATTCGTCATGCTTCAATCAGGGCCGGCCCGACAATACAAGCGAACCAAGCATCGCTTGGGGCGGCAAAATTTTGGGGGCGCAGATTTTGATTCACTAGAATTTAGAAAATATTTAAATTCTGTTGCGTTGGCAGCTGACAAAAATCAGGAAAGATATTCAGCTGGTAACGGGGAGAAGACGTTCGGATATATCGTTTGAACAAATCGGTCTAAGAAAGGCGAAAAGGAAATTGGAAAAACCGAATAATTGAACCAGGCTCGAAATATTCCCTCGTCTTGGGGATCCTTGCAAATATTTCACACGGTCAGTTTTCAAAGTGCAGCTGTGCAGGAGAGCGAGGCTGCGATTTTCCTTTTCTTTGGCGGCCTTTCTTAATAGCCTTAATAGGCATGCGCCTTCCTGGTAGGAACTTTGAGGCCGGCCAGAGGAAATGTCTGGGGGTCATAAAATCGAAAGTGAGACCTGTGCCTCTATGCTCAAAGAATGCATTCTCCCGAGGGTCCCGGGGAAATCCCTGGAGCGCAAATCAAAGAGAATCGGTAGGAAACATTGGGGGCGGTACACTTTCATTCAGGCGACCCATAGGTCTTCATGTCGTTCCGTGTCTTATCGTTCTATCTCATTATTTTTCTTGAAAACTTAAAACTCCTGGGAAAACACAATCTACTATGAAGCGCGCTGTATTCTCACCATTCTTACTAAGTAAGGAGAAGAGCGCGGTGAATACTCTCCGTTGGCCTGTCTCTGTTATAAGTTGTGTTATAAGTTGCAGGAGTATATTTAGTGTTTCAAGAAGGAAGGGAAGTGGCAAATTCTACGTTTCCTACGAAGAGATCAACGTAACACCTTTGACTGAAAGGATTATAATTTATGGAGGTAAGACAATGTTTTATACAATCTTGAACATTTGTCGAGAGACGTAAGAGAAACATTTTCATTATTTTTGCAAAAAATTATTGAATTCTTTCAATCTATATTAATTATCTTAATAGGAGGCACGTTCCCTGTTCACTGACGCTCTTCACCCGCCCTCCATTGCTCGCTGTTATTCATTCTTAACAGGTACTTGTTATATTTAGATTGTTTTAATGGGATGTTTAATATTTTAATGAATTCATATTTTGCCTCAATAAGAAATTAACAAAATTATATAGTTGAGATCTCTAACTTAGCCTTTTCTTATAAACAACGTCATAAATTATTTGATTTCTGTTCTGCGACCATTAAAATTTATAATATTATAATTTTATGAATTCAATTGAATAATTCATAAGGGATTTGTTTGGTTTTTAATGAATTAATTGCACAACTCGTTAAAAATAAACTTGGAGGAATAAAAATTACCGGAGATTAAAATATCCGAGATTGAGCATTGAAATATGTCAGACAACCAAAAATACAATGCTAGTCTTATATAGATTAAAAGACATAAGTAACATCCGATTTATTTTTATTTAATCCATAACTTCATTTAATTCCGAGAAAGTTTATTTTCCAAGCACTGAAATTACCGAGGTCAACAATACACGTAACCATGGAAATTTTGTAAAAGTTAGGGAAACTTGAACATAAATTCAATAAAAGCGATTTCGACTGAGATAGTAAAATACGACAAGAATAAGAATCTATTAATTTAGGTGGGTTCAAGCAAATATTAGTAACAATATCTTGATTTTCAGATGTTTTAAAGGAAACAAAAATGAAACCCATTAAAATAAAACTGTGATTTTTACGTTTTATCTCATCCTCGTCCTCTGTATTTGAACCCGTGATCGTTCACGAAATTATTTTAGATCATTACGCAGATATTCATTAACAATGATACTCTGAGGAATTTCAGACTTCTAAGTTTATTTCTAATCGAGTTATTCACAAAATTCGATCTTTAGGATCACGATAATTCCCATTTACAATTTCATTTTAAATATTACTGCTGTAAAAATAACAAATAATATTACAATAATATTCAGCTTTATATTATATTTTGATATAAATATTATAAACAATTAAGATACTATTTCTACATTACAGTTAAAACACGTTGCTTGGTCGTAAAAAATTATCGGGAGCCGAATATCGCAAGAGAAAAGCTGAGATTCAATTAGAAATTAAAAAGCAATCGGTGTCTATACTAAAATTCTTAAAAGAAGATCCGGCTTTGAGAGAATCCGCAATACAAGAAAATGTGGTTCTCGAAGACAAGAAAAATGAGCCATCTTCGCATAGGTCTACGGAAGTGGCGGATAGTGCGATCAATTCTGATCGTGGATATGAATTTAGAGATGGAATTGTTGACAATATTTCGGATCCTGCAACCTGGCCCTCTGTTATCACAGATTCATTTAGATTAGAGGCAGTTTTAAGAGGACCAACAAAGCCAAGAGCAGATATTAATTACCCTAAAGATAAGAATAACCGACGATTTACTGTTGCAAACGTCAAAAGGAAGCTGAGAAATTGAGAGGAGATTGATAGAACATGGCTTGTTTACTCAACAATTAAAAACGCAGTGTTTTGCTTTTTTTGTAAACTCTTTAGCTTGACAAAAATTTCTATAACTGAAGATTGTTATAATGACTGGAGAAATTTGAGTCAAACCCTTAAAGAACATGAAACCTCACCAATTCACTTTGAATTACATAAAAAATGGATAGAATTCAAGAAAAGGATTTTTGGTAATGAAACATTAGATTCGTATTTACAAAAAAATTTGAGTGCTGAAACTCGTCATTGGCAAGGAGTATTAGAAAGACTATTTGTTATAGTCGAATTTCTCGGCCGTCAATGTCTCGCATTTAGGGGCTCATCAGACAGATTGCATGAAAGCAATAATGGTAATTATCTACAATTAGTAGAGTTGCTGGCAAAATTTGATTGTCATGGCAGAGCATCTGCAAAGAGTAAAATCAAATGAACACCATAGTCACTATTTAGGGAAAACTATTCAAAATGAACTAATACAGCTAATGTCCACGGCAGTGCGAAATAAAATATTAGAAAATTTGAAGTAGGCAAAATATTATTCGATAATTGTTGATTTTACACCAGACATAAGCAATATTGAACAGATGTCAATAATAATACGTTTCCTCAGCATCAATCAAAGGGTAGAAATTTGTGAGCACTTTCTGAATTTCATTCCGGTGGAGAGAACAACTTCATCAGAACTTACCGATGCAATTTTTATGGAACTTGAAAAGTTAGGTATTCCCATGAGTAATATGCGCGGTCAAGGTTACGACAATGCTTCAAACATGAAAGGCAGACACTCGGGTGATCAAAAAAGGATACTTGATGTAAATAATCGAGCGTTTTTTGTTCCTTGCCATGCTCACTCCTTGAATCTTGTCATCAATGATGCTGCTAAATCATCTCATATCGCTGTTTCATTTTTTAGTATAATACAAGCTATCTATGTTTTTATGAGTGGATCTACAAGACGCTGGTCTGTTTTAATTAAAAATGTTGCTAAGTTAACTTTAAAATCATTTAGTGAAACTATATGGGAAAGTAGAATAGAGGCGATCAAACCTTTCAGGTTTCATTCTGGTGATATTTACGATTCTCTTTATGAAATAAGTGAAGATTCATCCTTTGATCCAATTGCTCGACATGAAGCAGAAACATTGGCTAATCAAATGAAAGATTTCCGTTTTATTTGCTGTATTGTTGTCTGGTATAATATTTTAAAGACGATTAACATAGCCAGCAAGTATTCACAGGAAGAAAAAATATGCATTTCGAAAGTTGTTGATACATTAAAATCAACCATAGAAACCCTAAAGAAATGTCGGTCGGACATTGCATTTGATGAAGTTTTAGAAAAGGCAAAAATAATTGCCGTTGATTTGGAAGTCCAACCATTTTTTCTCATAAAGACTCGTATTCGTCCCCGACGAAAAACTTTTAACTCTGCTCCAGATGAATCCCTAATTGATTTGAAGACGCAATTCAAAGTAGATTTTTGTTTCTATGTCTATGACGTAGTAATCATGTCCGTAGAAGAAAGTGTTATGCAATTACATAACCACGGTAATTTATTCCGTTTTATATATGATGTAAATAATATTAAAAACATTTCCAAAGATGAACTTTTTAAAAAATGTTTGGATCTACAAGCAGCACTAACAAACTCAAATGATATCAATGAGACTGATTTGGATGGCTCGGAAATGTTAGAGGAAATAACAGCACTGTCCCCTTTAATAAAAACGGATTGGACACCGTTAGATGTGTTGCAATTTGTTTTACCAAATGATTTTGCTCCTAATTTGGCAGTTGCATTGAGAATTATGCTAACTCTCCCAATAACGGTAGCGTCGTGTGAAAGAAGTTTCTCTAAATTAAAAATTATTAAAAATTACTTGAGATCAACTATGTCTCAAGAGCGACTGACAGGTCTGGCAACTATTTCTATAGAGCACGATGTTCTAAAAAAATCAAATTTGAAGACCTACTTCAAGACTTTGCATCTGTAAAAGCCAGAAAACAGAAATTCTTGTAAATATTTGTGACTTTTACATTCAATTCGACGTAAATATATTTAATTTGTGTTATTTTTATTAGTAACATTTTAATCTTATTATTCTGTTTATTAAAAATTTTTATATCAAAACTTTTTATTATTAAATAGATACAAATTCAAAACAATCAAATTTTAAATTTTTTTTAGTAAAATCATGAAAAATTTCCTGTAAAAATGTATGAAAATTTAATAATAAATTCTCTGTAAACATATTTCATTGGATCCGGACCACGCACGTCCCAAAAAAACAGTATAAAAGAAAAACAAATTTTTTAACCCCAAAAAACAGATTTCAGACCGAAGAGATCATTAACAATCATAATTAATTTATTAAGTGAAAGTATTTTAATCTTTATTTATAAATATTTAAAAATTAATCTACGTGTAACAATAAAGAAATAATAGAATTAATATTGAAGAATGAAAGATCATGAATTTTGGGGGTTAAAAAATATATGTTTTCCTTTTATACTATTTTTTGGGGACGTGCGTGGACCGGTAGCCTATTTCATTACTGGAAAACTTTATTATTTTGTGATAATTAAACAAGATTATCTCATCACCTATTTGGATGGTAACAATCTCTATCAAACAAGATCGCAAAATTTTTTACCGACGAGGGCGCCCGAAAGGCTCTGCGCTTGGGGCGCCAAAATATCTTGGGCCGGGCCTGGCTTCAATTCGTGGTTACACGACAAACTCGAGACAAATTCCTCGCGTGACAAATTCGTCGCAAGACAAATTGGAGGGCGAGACACCTTGACTGGTGTACGGCAGGGGAATACACTTTTGGTTGGGTGTCACCCCTTGCCATACACCATCCAATGTGTCTCGCGTAATTCTGGTATTATCGAAATATAAAGAAAATTTTATCTTGTGGAAAAGTGTCTACCCAGCCATTCACCAGTCATGGTGTATCGCGATGAATTTGTTGACAGATGAATTGGCGCGTGATGAGTTTGTTGTGTGATGCATTGACAGGCAACGAATTTTGTGCGCGACGAATTGATGCGCGACGAATTGACGCGCGACGAATTGATGCGCGACGTATTTACGCACTACGAACTCACCACGATAAATTGTCATAGAACTGTAGGAAGTATGATAATGTGTTTAATCGATGATTTTTAAACAAATGCAACACGTGAGAAAATCATTGTATCTACTGAAATTTTTCATTGCAAACTTATAATGCAGAATTCAATTAATAGTATTAATTTAAAAAATGCATTAAAAATTTTTTTTTCAAACAAAAATTTGAAACAAACCATTTAAATAAATGAATGAAATAGTATACCTAAACTGAATATGTGTTCAAAATGTACACCAGATTCATTCAGTGAGAAATTATTAGGTCAAAATCTTTTTTCTGTTTTGAGTCTGCTAAAAGGTCGTCTTGGATTCAAGTAAATAAGGTATAAATTTGTAACCTCAGACTAAATCTCAACCCAAAGATTTTGAGAAGTAAAAAGGCAAAAAAAGACTTTATTGAATTATAGTGATGGAACATATATGATTATTTTTATTTCGAAGAATATATTTTGTTGCTTCTAAAGTTTCAAAAAATCTTGCTTGTGCTGGTATATAAATATGGTTCTTTCAAGAGACACCCTTGCTGTAGAAATAAAATCTGCATTGTTAAAATAAAGCTGTGCCAAAATTCATTTTAATCACAGACCAAAATGAGCACTTGTCTAGACTTAAAAGTGATTGTAAGAGACTGAGTGAAAATGGCTTAACCGTAAGTAGGAGTAAGTGTCAATTGTTTTCGAAGTGCATTGAGTATTTAGGGTTTGTAATTTGTAAAGAAAGGTTACATACCTCACCCAGTAAAGTAGAAGCAGTTCTAAATGCGCCTACTCCTAAAAACGCCTCTCAGCTGAAAGGATTTTTAGGATTAGTGAATTATTATTCTAAGTTTGTCCCCAATCTGTCCACTGTTTTAAGTCCTATGTACCGTTTGTTAAGGAAGGATACTAATTTTGAATGGAATGATGCTTGTGATAAATCGTTTGAGCTAGTTAAGAGAAAACTAGTGTCAGCACCAATTTTAGCACATTATGATACAGGGTTACCACTGAAATTAGCTACTGATAGTTCGGCTTATGGAATAGGCTGTGTTTTAAGTCAAGTTCAAAAAAATGGATCTGAAAAACCAATTTCTTATGCCTCGAGGTCATTGTCAAAAGATGAACTAGGTTATTCGGTTATTGACAAGGAAGCCCTAGCTATTGTATTTGGAGTTAAGAAATTTCATCAATATTTGTTTTCTCAAAAATTCACTCTACTTACAGATCATAAACCGCTTTTGTCTATTTTTGGACCGAAGAAAGGGTTGCCAGCATATGCAGCTAGTCGGCTGCAGCGGTATGCATTATTTTTATCAGGGTATGATTTTGATATCCACTACATTAAATCTGCAGATCACGGTAATGCAGATGGGCTATCTAGGCTACCATTGAATGTAACAGAAGCTACTGAAGTATGTGATCAGATAGGGTATGTGGGTACCTATTTGCAATGCTTGGAAGAAAGTGAAATTCCATTGAATTTCAATGACATAAAAAGGGAAACAAGGAAGGACCCAGAGTTAAGTACAATATTAGGCTATGTGTTGTACGGTTGGCCAAATAATAGGGACAGCGAATTAAGTTCGTATTTCTTAAGACGAAATGAGCTAACTGTGGAGCAAGGCATTTTGATGTGGGGATACCGAGTAGTAGTCCCTAAAGTTTTGCGGAAATCTATTCTAGATGAACTGCATTGTGGCCATTTGGGCATTGTGAAAATGAAATCGGTGGCACAATCATACATTTGGTGGCCGTCGATGGATAACGATATCGAGTGCCTAGCTAATAGTTGCTCATTGTGTCTTATGGAATGGCCAAATCCGACAAAAAGTTATTTGCACGTTTGGGATTATCCTGAACAACCTTGGCAAAGGATTCATGTAGATTTTTTAGGACCATTTAATTCAAAATTATATTTGGTGATAGTAGATGCACACAGTAAATGGTTAGAGGTGGAAGAGGTCAGCTCGACTTCTGCCAAGCAAACTATTTCTAAATTAAGACCTATGTTTGCTAAATTTGGACTGCTGGAACATTGTGTGTCAGACAATGGTCCACCATTCACTTCTTATGAGTTTAACCAGTTTTTGAGGTTAAATGGTATTAAACATACCTTTACACCTTCATATCATCCCGCTAGTAATGGCCAAGTGGAGAATTCAGTAAAGACTGTTAAGAAACGGCTGAAACATGAGGTACTTGCTAAAGAAAACCCAGAACTAGCTTTAAGTAGATTTCTATTGGCTTATAGGAGTAGTGTACATATGACCACTAACGAATCCCCTGCTAAATTAATGTTTAACAGGAATTTAAGAATGAGGCTGGACTTACTTAGGCCATTGTTATCTGAGACTGTACATAGTAAACAGGCTAAGCAAACTGCCAATGCCGGTGGCAGTAACACTAGACAATTATTTATAGGACAGCCTGTATTGATTCGAGACTACAGAGGGAAAACTAAATGGGTGGAAGGCATAGTTTTAAAAATGTTAAGCCCTGTATCTTATCTTGTAAAACTAGAGTCTGGTATTGTATGGAAACGTCACATTGATCAAATGATTGGTATGCATTCTCAGTTAGACTCAAGTGTTCATCAGTCAGTCAATTCTAAAGAGTTGCTGTCACCTTATGCAGCTGATGTAGATCCTGAACAGGTGACTGGTGCAAATGGAACTCAAGTGGTTTGGGATATTGTCTCTTCCAGTTCCTTACCCAGTCCCAGAATACCATGTACCTATAGGAGGGTGACCCTGCCTATTACCTCACCTTCCAATAATGAGAGATCAGCTAATCCACAGCCAGAACAAACCGAGATACATCGATATCCATTAAGGGATAGGAAACCTGTTATCAGGTTGGATTTGTAAACTATTCAGGGTTGACTTAATTTGTTGATGTTAATTTTGTAAGGGAATGGTTTATTGTTATTTGTTGTTAATGTTATTTGCATTTCATATTGTTATGGTTATCCACTGTGGTTATGTTTTTTTTGATAGTTCATGATTTATCATTACCAAATTAAATTGTAAATGTATTATGTATAGATATGTATACAAAGGCGACAGTGAAGTGAAAGAGACTTACTTTTTGTATTGGTCAAGGATTTAAGGGGGAAGGAAGTGTAATGTATTTATTAAGTGGCAATAAATTCTGATGGTGGAGCCACCTTATGTCATACCTCCCTACGTCACCTGTTTACCTGCCCTGTCCCTAGTTCATTCTCCAATCGGCTGAGTCAGTCGTTCCTAGCCCCCGGTCCTGTCATGTTCGCTCTACCGTTGGTTACTATGAGTTGGTTGTAGTTCCTTCCACCTCCTGTTCCTTTTAGTGGCATGTATACTCGGCGAAATGCCACCATTCTTACTTTTAAAAATGAAAAACTGCGAAATATTTCTCAAATCCGTTTCGGACTGCGAAAACCAAGAATAAAAGGGCTACCGAAAAATCCCACAAACAACTCTTTTGTAACGCGCGCACCGCACAAGGGCGGCCGGTAATTGAGGGGCTTCCTCCGACAAATTTAGGGGTGGCTCACTCGGTGTTCGCCATCGGCTTTCGGCTTTCTAAGACTTGAATAACCCTCAAAAATCGCAATTTTTTCTTGTAACTCGTGTGCACAAGTGTTTTGTTCAGATAAAAATTATAAGATATTTATACAATTTCATGTGGTATGCAAAAAGGTTAGTCGGAGAGAGAATAGGGTAGACGCCGTCTCCTTAGCAATCCATCGAAGACCGAATACGCTCCCTCTGCTCATTTTTTTATAAACTTCACTTTTCTCACATGCCTGATATGCCCTTGCACTTCTTTATTTGCTTGCACATCTCATTACGAATTTCTCTTAAATAATCCATCTTTTTCATATATTTTCTCCGTATTTATGTTTTAAAAATTTAATTTAATATCAACCTTTGTCGACATCTAATGATATACGAATAATACCAGACATTTTAATGCAATCTTTGCGAATAACCCACACTTTTATTTTTAGTGACTTGGAAGTTTTTATTTGTTGCATAAATAAGTAGTTTCGTAGTAATACAATAGGAATCATTTAGTTTGTTAAATCAATAATTCCATTTTCAGATTATTCCCTATGGCCATCATTAAAATTATCGGGAGCACGGAATCATAAATGAAGACTGGAAAAGATATTAGAAATCCAAAAGCAACCTAAGTTGTTGAAGTATATTATAAGTACCGTGACTACCCCGGGTGCTGCTGAGTTCCCAGAAAATGAAGAAAGTGCAACAGAAGTGCAAGAACTTGTGTTAACAATAATTATGAAATTGACTGAAAATGTTGTAACTAACCCAAACCATAAGTCTGATTTTGATTTAAATCTTGAAACAAATTTTTCAAAGCGATATGATGATATAGGTATATGGCCTGATAACTTATCTCGCTCTGAATTTGATCATATTATAATGATTGGCCCATCAGCTATGAGAAACGATTTCAATTTTCCTCAAGACATATGTAATCGTAGTTTTTCAAATTCCATATTTTATAGGAAAATTAGGAATGGTGAAACAATTTTACGAAGGTGGTTAGTGTATTCTGAGAGTCTAAACGCAGTGTTTTGCTTCTGTTGTAAGCTTTTTGATCCGTTGAGTAGAAGTAGTTTGGCACGAAGAACTAAGCTCAAATTTTAGGCAATTGCTGGAATTGAGGAAAGGCGACGTACCCGAGCTCAACGAATGGAATGGCGTTCGGGCTACAAGTGGCTCTCCCATGACGTCCAGAATGAAATAGTTCAAATATTGGGAGAAAATGTTCTTCGTTCGGTTGTAAGCCAAATCAAGAGCTGCGAGTATTTTTCCATCATGGTCGACGAGACGTGCGACATCTCCATTCATGAGCAAGTCACCTTCTGTGTACGAACCGTCAACGAAAACTTCGATATATATGAAGATTTCATTGGATTGTACGAAACTGTCAGTACTAAAGCAGAAACTCTCTTTGACATAGTGAAAGACATTCTTTTACGTTTGGACATGTCTACTGAAAATTTGCGGGGACAGTGCTATGGCGGCGCATTGAAAATGAGTGGAGAATTCAAAGGGCTTCAGAAGTTAGTAGCGGATCTGCAGCCGCAGGCAACATACGTTCACTGCGCAGCTCACTCTTTGAACTTAGCTGTGCAAGATAGATTGCGTCACCTGCCGACTATGAGGGATACAATGAACCTTGCTAAAGATTTGATAAATACAATCAGGGAATCCCCTAAAAGGGGGGCTTAGAACTGTCCACGTCGAAGACAAGACTGCCCCGAAAAACCTGCGTCCACTGTGCCCTACAAGGTGGACGATGAGAGTTTCCAGTATGCAGCAGATCCTGAAGAACTACGAACATATCCTTTAATTCTTCGAGACCTTTTCAGCAGAAGACACGACTGGCGCAGCATTAAAATGTTCCGGGTACCTTGAGACAATGTTGCACTTCAAATCATACTTTTTCATCTCCCTCTACTGCCACGTAATGAACCCTGTCGAGGAAGTGAATTCTAAGGTCCAATGTCCCCGCATTGGTGCTACTGAAGTAGAATCAAAGCTTAAATGTTTACTCGATATCCTTGTAGAAAATCGTAAGGGCTTTGAGCAGTTTTGGCAAGAGTGTTTACGGGAAAAACCTAATCTTGTAGAAGATCCGGTGCTGCCCCGTCAGAGAAATGTTCCGAAAAGGCTTGACAATCCTCGCGCTGCTACACCTCACAGATTCCAAAGCACGAAAGAATATTTCCAACAAGGTAGTCGACACCATAGAAAGTTGTGTAAAAGAGAGGTTTGAATCCACAGTGCTTCAAAAAGTGCTATTGGTTGAGAAAGAGTGTGTCTCTGCTGTCAACAGTGGCGGCATCAAGCTCGAGCAAGCAAGGGCATTCTTTGCAAACGACTTAGATGCTGACAGGCTCTCGCTACACCTGTCAATGCTTGGGGACATTGGCAGACAAAGAAAAGAACCCTTGACCACGATGTACGAAATAAGGAAATTTTTGCTGAAGGACAACGCAGTGCGCGAGCTTCTCCCTGAAGTCGCTAAATGTTTCAAACTCCTCCGCACCATGCTTGTAAGCACAGCGTCAGCTGAAAGATCATTTAGCGCCCTTCGCCGCCTGAAGACCTACTTGAGATCTATGATGGGGTAGAAGAGGCTGAACAACATTGCGATCCTTAACATCCATCAAACTATGCTGGACAATTTAGACCTGAGGCCTCTCGTCAATGAATTCATTAAGCGCAACCCAGTCCGTCGTACAATTTTCGCCTTATACTAAGTATCTACTTTTAAGGCGTGTCACCCCTTAACTTAATATTTTATATCTTAATATTTCATTTTTTCTTAAATACACAAATTGACATGAATAAGAACATTACTAAATCATATTAAAATCGTGACAAAATTGTAAAACTAATGTTACAATCCTCTTTCACTTTGTAATTTATAAATAATATCCCTAATAAAATAATTTTACCTACATATCTCCATGCTCTCTTTATTTGTAGATACTTATTTATTCCTAAAAACTTACTAAATTAATTTGAGAAAATATTACAATTCTTAAATATTACAATGTCAATGAGTCAGCTCCTTTACAAGGGCAACTGCTCATTAGACGTGAGCTAATGACAGTAGCAGGTGACTGTGCAGAGGGTTATACACAGGTTAAACTTGGTAGCCAATTCAATTCCATACCTCCTGGAACTAGGCCCCCCAATATTTTTAATAAGTCGCCGCCCCTGTATATATATATATATATATATATATATATATATATAAATGTACTAGAATAAAAGTTACTCTATCTCCGTCGCTGAAGAAGGGCATACGCCCGAAAAGATTACGTTTTTGTGTGCGTGTTTATTTACGTGTGTCTCTTTGACGCCCCTTGCAGCCTGCCAAATTGGTCCTCAACTTGGTAAGTGTCCGCTGGGCTTCCTTCAACACCTTGTTGCCACCCTCATCACTACCTTTTCTTTTCCTTAAGTTTATATATATAAAATATCAAAGCAAATATTTCAAAATAACGGATAAGTGACAAGAGTAAACACCCACTTCCGTTTCACCGATTTTTACCAAAATCTAATCAGTTCTTGTGACTTTTATAAAAATGCTAAATATAAAATTTCGCGTTGACCTGATTAATAGTTTTTGAGTTAGAGCACCCACAAAAACCTATCACATAGGGGGAGGGCGTGCCTAACAAATTTTTATAAATAATTTCCCTATCCCTTGAGTTGTATAAATTATCAATAATAAAACCTTTGATCAGTTGGGCTTTATCCAGTAAAAAATAAAATTTTTAATGCAGAAAATTTAGTGTGACTTCTGCTTTTTCGGAAATCCCTGAAAATTTTAGGAAATAAGTTAATTAGGCGCTAGCAAAATAACCACTTAAATCGTGATTATGTTATCTATATATATATAACAGGTATTTTTAATCACCTACCTCTAGCAGTTATTCTGCAGTTGTATTTGGGCTTTAAGAAAATTTGATCCCGGCTGACGGCGAACCATAGGTACCTCATATTGAAAATGAAATTTGGAGACTACGGTATACAGAATGGAATTAAAATAAAAACTCCTGAACCGTAAAATAATGAACTATCAAAAACAGTCCTCTTTTGATGTTTCTTCTCTCTTTCTTATTGTTCTCATCAAATAATCATTACAATTCCTCCAATAATGGCTCACCGATCAAAACTTACCATCAAAAACAATAGACGAATTAGTACGACTAACACGCTTATGCATGAACCAAAACTTTTTTCAAGTTAACAACAAGTTCTACCAACAGAACCACGGTGCAACCATGGGAAACTTTTTCACCTTTCTTAGCCAACCTATTCATGATTAACTTAGAGAAACAATGCAAAAACACCTTCAACTACTTCCCACGTTTATGGCTGATAGTGAGATACGTAGATGATATTTTCGCGATTTTCGATACCTCCAAAAATAACATAACAGATTTTGTACGCCAACTAAACGATCAATATTCCTCCATCAAATTTACACATGAAGTAGAAAAACAAAATACATTACCATTTATTGACCTTCGCTTAAAAAGAGAAAACAATAAAAACAAGTTCGGAATTTACCGCAAACCCGCACACGCATACATTCCCTCTGATTCCAGTCATCATATTTCACATAAATTAGCACCATTCCACTCAATGGTACATAGACTCTTACAAGTTCCTCTTTCTAAAGTTGATTTCCTCTCAGAATTAAAACATCAAAAGCTGCGCTAAAATCAATGGTTACGGACGGCCCTCAGATTATAGAAAATATTTTACGCAAATACAAGGGTAGTATATCTAAAAAACGCATTACCCTCACAAACACGCCACCCAAAAAACCAAATTACGTAAAAATCCCCTTCGTCCCTGGCATCACAAACGGCTTATCAAAAATCTTCTCAAAACATAACCTTAAAACAGTACTTGTGAATGAAAACAAACTCTCCAACTTACTACACAATCCAAAAGACACGATCCCGACTCTACAAAATCCGGCATATACAAAATCGCTTGCTTAGACTGCGAGAAAGTTTACATAGGTCAAACTAAACGAAAGCTAGAAACTATGTTCAAAGAACACGTTGCACATTACAAACGCAATAGGTTTAACAGGTCTAGCGTCGCAATACACATACAAGAAAACAATCATCTGATTAAAATCGAAAACATGGCTCTCTTAAAATCAACACAAACTCACTGGAAACTAGACGCTTACGAGAGCATTTTAATAACAAATACCAAGACACTCTAATGAATAACGACCACGGGCCCGTCCCTTACTCACTCCTCTACACGTTGACTGTGAGGAATTCTCCCACCCCCTTCCCTCCTTTCACATTCACCCTTAACGTATAAATACACATGACAAAACCAAAACAATCCATACGACTTCAGCTACTGAAGATGATAGCTTAGCTCTCGAAATACGTTTCTAGTGAGTTTTTCCAGTGATTATGCGTGTGTGCTTTTCTTTTTTATTTAGGCTAGTTTCCGACAACAGGTCCCTGTAGGTCATCGTCCTGCAAACTTGTATGTATAAATTTATTTTTTTTTCTATTTTTCTCTTATTGACGTGTAAGTGCTCACTTGGACTATTTTACGGTTCAGGAGTTTTTATTTTAATTCCATAGCTACCTCGCAAAAATATTTTCATCGAGATAGTAGGAAACTTTAAATGATGCCAAAACCAATATACGGTTATAAAATATAAAAAAACTTAAAATTATAGTCTCAATAGACGATGAGAAAATTACGCTTGGTCCTGTCGTGTTATGTCGTAATTTTATTTTTTCAATGCCGGTGCGGGAAATTTGAAAAGATAACCTCATGAAACCTGGAATGCCGTAAGAACCACGGGGGGTAGGCGTTAGTAATAAGTAACAATTAACGCATAATTTAATGCAAAATGTAAAACTACTATTTGCAAACACCCATCACCCGTGGTTTTTCTCTATTGGTCATTTACAGTTTTAATGAATTTCTAGCCAGGCCGACGCCGAACAGGATGAACCCCGCAAAAATATTTTTTTCGAGAACATAGGGAAGTTTCGACTACTTAAAAGCACTAAGCTAATAACAAGTATTTATACTTAAATTCTGTTTTTGTGTGTCGTTTTTTATTACGGAAAAAATTGATGATTTCCGCCGCGAAAATCGAGCGCGTTTTCGGCAATTTTGGAGAAGTCCAATTATCTCAAAAACCGCGGGGTGTACGTTAAAAGGAATTACATATTTTATTGCATAATTATAACGTGCAGTTACCACAAGTATATGTAGGGGCTCTAAGCGTTACTAAGGCGTAACTAGGCGTCATTTGTTAACATGCGTCAGTAGGCGGCGTGGTGGTGGTAGCGAAAAATATAAGATATCTCTTAAACAATGCATTATATGGAAAAACGTTTCAAACAAAGGTTGTAGGAAATTAAATTTCCTACAACTTTTATTCCGATACATGCTTACATTTATCAAATATTAAAGCAGATATTTCAAAATAACGGATAAGTGACAAGAGTAAACACTTCCGGTTGACCGATTTTTACCAAAAATCTAATCAGTTCTTCTGACTTTTATAAAAATGTTAAATATGAAATTTCGCGATGACGTGATTAATAGTTTTTGAGTTAGAGCACTCACAAAAAGCCATCACATGCACACAGAACTCGAGAAAATGGTCAAAACGTGTATTTCCGTTGAAATCTCGAAGTCGATTTTTTCATGAATATGTACAATACTTTCCCCTATACTACGTATATGGAGAAAGTAAAAATATAATCTCTAAACCTAAGTTTACCAATTAACTTGGAAATAAAAGGGACACATTATTAAAGATTAATAATATGACATTATATTATTACCACGGTTTGCGGAACGACTTATTTGTGAATTTAAAACAAAATGATTAAGTAAAGCATCAAAAATGATATTTAACATCTGTCGATATAATTAGGGATAAAACGTTAACATCACAAACTGCAATACCGACCCAAATTGTGTAGACGGATTCTTAAATTTTCATTATCTTGAACTAGGGTTGCCAACAGTGTCATTTTGACCCGAAGACTTCGGGTTTAGCGACATTTCTTCGGGCTTCGGGTTTGTAATAAATTTCTTCGGGTCTACAGCTACAAATTCTACAATTTTTTTGCTTGTTTATTTATGCACCGTTCTCGGGTTAGGTACTTCTGTGCAGCTGGTTCTAAAATCTGCTATTAATTCTAAAATTTGCTATTAGTTCCGGCCTGACATATCGTGGCGTTAAATGTCCTATTTCAGAACCTATCGATTTGACTTATTTATCGATTTGCATATCTGTTCAGTAGGAGCTTTGCATGAATGAGCATGAATGCAGGTTCTACATAAAAGATAGGCGGCTGTTCTTTGCTTCTGTGTAGGGAGTATTTGTGTGACTTGTTTATTGATATTGAGCTTTATTTCGTAAGTAAAATTACTTTTTATATTAATTATATTTAAATTTAAATATTTTAATTTATATATATTATTTGATTTGCAGCACCGTGAAAATGTCCGCTTCTGAAGATCAAACACCGATGAAAGAGAAAAAATATTATTTAGCCATATTTAATAATGAATGGCTTAAACGACCGGAGTATAAAAATTGGTTAGTGAAAGAAAATGAACATACTGGTAAATGTAAATTATGTGGTGTTACTTTTGTTGTGAGACATGACGAAGAAAAGGCTATTAAAACTCATGAAAATAGTGTTCGTCACCGACAAACTATAAGTGCACAGACAAGTAATCAATTATTAACCAAGTTTCTCGTTCAAGAAAATAGCCCAGCTCATTTAAGAACTGCAATTGCCGAGCTAACATTGGTGTACCATGCAGTGAAGCACCAGCATAGTTAAAATAGCACTGACTGTGGTATGAAGTTAAACTACTGTTTTTCATGATTCTTCGTTGTCAAAACAATTACACTGCGGACGAACAAAAGCATCAAGTCTAACGGAAAATATTCTAGGACCAAAAGCAATTGAATTAGTTTTGTGTGACCTTCAAAAAGATGTTGAAAAGCCTAGATACTTCTCTATTTCATCTGACGCGTCCAATAAAGGAAACATGAAATTGTATCCGTTAAGTGTCAGCTACTTTGTACCAGAACAGGGCATCAAAAATAGAATTTTGGATTTTTATACTGATGATTTTGAATCTTCTGATGCAATAACAAATAAAATTCTAACATTTCTCAACAAACATGAATTATTAATTGACAATGTTGCTGCTTATTCAGGAGACAATGCGGCCGTAAATTATGGACAATTCAATTCTCTCTATCAAAAATTGTGTAGCTCAAATGCGTACATATTAAAGGCAAATTGCAATTGTCATGTGATACACAATGCAGCAAAACATGCATGTAAAAAATTAACTTATGATATAGAAACGATAGTCAATAAAATTTATTCCGAATTTTCAAGTAGTACAGTGTGCAAAAGGGAACTACAATCTTGTTTTGAAATTTTTAACATGGATTATGCCCAAATGTTAAGAAATGTACCTACAAGATGGTTGAGTTTATCCTAGGCGGTAGACCGAATATTGTCATCTTGGCCTGCAATAAAGCAGTACTTTTTAAAACAGGGGGAAGACGATTGTGATGCCCTTATTTGGAAATTTGTAAAATCGCAAGAAAATGAAATGGAAGATGACATGACAGTGCCTTCTATTCCTGAATTATTTTTGTATTTTGTCTCACATCTTCTTAATTTTATGAGCGAGCCAATTTTAATATTAGAAGAAAATGATATTTCTTCAACAGAATTACATGACATAACGACATCTCTAAAAGAAAAATTAGAAATCCGATTAAGGGATAGTTTTTTTAAGTAAAGTTCGAGCTTTTTTAAGGCATTTTAATAAACTGCAACAAGATAAGTTTGCAGCGGAAGCTAGAGAGGTTTATATTCGTACTGTAAATTACTTAAAAAAATATTATGACTTTGAAAATAGTTGTTTTAAGTATTTGGCTGCGTTAAATATTAGGAAATATGATCTCAAATATGACGGTGTACTGAAAGTTGCAAAAATGTTAAATATAAAGATCAATGAAGATCGGTTATATGACGAAATAAACATAGTTACAAAATATTTACCAGAATTAAGAAAAGTTGAAAATGGCACAAATGAGAAAATTTGGGTTGAAATTTTAAAAAATGTCTCAGAATTAAAAGAAATTGTCTCGAAAGTAATGAGTGTTCCTGTCAGTAACGCGTTTATAGAACGTGTTTTTTTATTATGGAGTCAGTATGGAGGAATGATCGTAATAAAATGCGTGTTCCTCTGGTTAAAGCTGAGCTGGCAATTAGAATTAATTTTGACATGATCTGTGAACAATTTTATTCATATTTAAAAGCGCCGGCACAAAAGGGTTTAGTGGAAATAGCCCAGAGCCAAAATAAGTATGATTTTAAGAAATAAATGTTTCTTAATTTTATTTTACTTGCAGAAATTTAAAAAGTTGGTTTATTGTGATCAATAAGAATATTATAAAATTTGTGTATTGTATTGTGTATAAAATTTTAAATTGAAGTTATTTTAGTTCATAATTTTTATAACGAACCCACTTCCCTACCCCTTCAAAAATCTTATTTAGGGCCTAAACATATTTCTTCCTGACCAGAAAGGATTGAAGTTTGTAAGTACATATTGTAATACACATACTCGTATCCTTTGGTCTCAAAAATAAATAAGCCAAATTAATTAATTAATTAATCATTTATTATATTTATGCATAACTAAATAAATAATATTTCTTTGATATTTGAAAATGTATTGATGCAATTTATCATACTAATTAATTAACAACTAGTGAACAACTGAAAACTCGTAAAATAGAAAAAAGCGTATTCCTTCAAATTCTCCGGGTTGCAGACTAAAATCTTCGGGTCAAGAAGATCTTGCAGTTGGTAACCCTATCTTGAACGTCAACTTTAAGCACAAGCATTAGATTTCTTATTTATTTTGATTTGGAACAGAATCTATTTTAAAACTCCTTAATCCAAATACTTCAACAACACTGCATATGAAATGGGCGGAACAAATCTTTCACTTGCCTTAAGTCACGTGATTCGAACTAATGCATGTTGGGACCACTTTCTCTCTACTGCGCAGGTAGGAAGAATGCTTATAGATGTGACTCTGACCAGCATTCATTTATTTATTGAAGCCAGCTTGCCAGCGCTCTCTGTTGTCTTGTTATTCAATCAAATGAAATTTGCCGCGTCTTCTTCGTGTTGTGAACTGACTCCCTGTACCTTGGTCAAGTGTAAATATTGTGATTAGATTCTTGTTAACCATCGAAATACGGTTTAATAGCTGTTGGTGTCATAAACAAAAACGTTACTATACTTATTTATTCATTAAAGGTAGCTGAACTATAATGATATGGTAAGTATAGAAGTATATAATTTAGAAAGGTCGTTCATGTGATGAATTGTATTAATTTTGCTTCTATTTACACCGAAGCGCCGCAGTTTGGCCCCAAGCCAGGTCATAAAACAGAAATTGGATGTCAGGATAGAAGAAGAGAAATGTCATAAAAGAAGGAAAAAGTATGACGACAAAGAAATTATAGTAGCGAAATCCATTTTGTCTCGCTCTCAAGCACAGAATCAGGTTATTTCATCGTTACCAATACCAGAGTCTCTCTCGGCACATGTAAGATTTATTTTATTTTATTTGCAATTCTGTTTTATTTCATTTAGCTAAAATATAGACTTCACCGATCAAATATTGAATGGCAGAATTAATGGCAGCGTGTAACTACGTACTTTGGTATGAAAATTTAAAAAGTTTAAGTTTTGCTCATTAAGGCGGCTTGACTTACAAGATTTTATATAAATAATTTTGGTCAGTCGAAAAATACCCAATTTTCAGTAAATTAGTTCCCCTTTTTATGAATCGCATTCGTCATACCTAAGGTGATTCTGGAGATTCTGCCCTTTTTGAAAATGACCTCTTCTGCCCTCTTTCCGGGCATTTTTTATTTCTGTCAAAGATTTGATACAAAATATAGCATAGAATGCATTAAGTATTGAATGTAATTGGCTCCGCCTTAACGGATTTTCTATGTTCTTGTATTCTCACCCATTGAGCTTCAAATATTCCTGCACGTTATCAGTGTAATGAAATATGTATATGCATTCAAAGGTAGATTATAAACAATGTTGAACCACTGCAATGTAGAAAAATTGAACAAGTGGAGCTAGATGAATATTTGTACAGATAAACACTGGATGGATATTTTTGCTCATTTTGATTTGGAGCTCATACCATATCCAAATCTGTTGTTAATTATCGAATTTTGTTTTGCATTACCAGATTCAAATTCAGTGGTGGAAAGTTTTTTTAGTTATGAATGATATTTGGACCTGTGAATAAAACAAATGTGTAACTTCACAGGCTGAGATAAGAGTAAATTTAGATAAATATGTGGCGATATTTATAATTTGTTAGAATGATTTATTAAAAAAAGTTCATTGTAGTGACAAATATAAATAAAGGGAATTTGCCATTAGGAATTTTCTCTTTTGAAATTTTATAAATCCGATTAACTTTGTTATGCATTATTATTCTTTAACAGAATAATTAGTGATGAGGAATTGATTGAATTGATAAAAATCTGGTCACCTTAGTCATACCGTTTAAAGTACAGAATTTTTTATCTTCGGCACAGTTTTGGATGGTTAACTTATGTGGTAATGTAATGTGATATATATTTTTTATTCAAATATGCATTAATATTCTATATGGTTCAAAATATTGGAATATTTGTTACGCATATAGTAGTCCTTGCTCCAAAATAATCCATCCTCTCTCTCTGGAACCTTATGCCTTATGTTTATTTTACTTTTACCCATTGGAAGTCTAACTTATTTTAAAAAATTTCTATTCCTTCAGGAGGAATTTATTCGTAAGATCCTTTCAAGACCTTTCAAGGTCCCCATTCCTAATTACAATGGTTCTCTTGGGTCTCCCCGTGCACTTGGGGTCCGAAGATCTGGAGCCAGGCGCCCCCTGCATGACCCATATGAACTTGATGCTCTTGTTCTTTACGAACCACCTGAGTTGACAGCCCATGAGAAGATGAAAGTTGATTTGTAAGTATAAAATAGAGCATGGCTCCACTAATACCAGTCACCATGGCACCTAAGATTTTCATGCTGACACCTAGATATTGTATATGCATGCTGTAGTGCGGCTTTGGTTATACTATACTCATGTACTGTAGTCATATTGTATTGTCAGGCTCAGCAGTTGGGGCAGTGTAATATATCTGTCAGATGCATTAGAGTTCCTGAAAATAAGTGCAAATTTTTATTCTTGTTCTTAAACTACATGTTTTCAGAATATCATTACAGTAAAACTTCGCCGAACGTGGCTTCCCGCAATGCGGATTCAAATTTACGCAGTACTCAAATGCATGATGAGCTTCTCTGACCGCGGGAAGTGATTCATTTTTACGCGATTTCCTTGAATGACCATTTTCAATAAAAGGTTTGCCCTGAAAAGATCATTAGTAAGAAAAAATCCTACTACGATTATAGTGTTTTGTTAAGTCTGTCGGCACCCAATAAAAAATCATTCAGCGTTTTTAACTGCTTTTTTATCTTCAACTCCAACCTGGAGATGAGGTTCCTTTTTTCAGTTTTTCACGTCACGTGAGACTTAGCACTTAACTACCGTCGTTAAAAAGAAGTCACATAAGTAACGCCGATGGATCTCTTAGCCCCCAGGAATATTTCCGCTGGAAATATCTTTTCTCCCCGAAGATGCAATACACACAAAACTCACTGCGGAGGTTGCCAAGGCTGAATCACTAAGGTATTGACGAGATGAATTCTGGACGGTCACATCCCGACAATACGACGTAAATGAATCTACAATAAGAACCATGAAGAAGACGGAAGAAAAAATTCGTTCTAGTATTTGTGCCGGTGCTTCTGCTGGTACCTTCTATGTTAGCAGAAGAGATGCACTAATGGAGAAAATGGAAAAGATGTTAAACATTTGGATCGAAGATCAGGTGCAAAAACGTGCTCCTTTGGATGGGCCTATTATCAGAAATAAAGTCCTTAGTATATATGAGCATTTAAAATCGCAAGAAAGTGGTGAAGAACGAGGAGCCTTTACTTTTCAAGCCAGCAGAGGATGGTTTGATAGATTTAAGAAGCGATTTTCAACTTCATTATGTGAAGATTGCTGGCGAAATTGCATCTGCCGATCATGAAGCAGCAGCTAAATATCCAGATGTATTCAGTGAACTCACCGAAAGGAAAAATTACCGACCTGAGCAAGTCTTTAACGCCGATGAGACGAGTTAATTTTGGAAAAAATGCCACAACGAACGTGGATTGCTAAAGACGAACGGTCGGCTCCTGGCTTTAAAGTAGTGAAAGACAGATTTACCCTTCTATTTTGCGGAAATGCAGCAGGAGATTTTAAGTGCAAACCAATGTTGGTGTATAGAGTGGAAAATCCGAGGGCACTGAAGGGCAAGACCAAAAGTTTGCTCCCTGTATTTTGGAGGAGTAACAGCAAAGCTCGGGTTACTGCAAGACTTTTTGAGGATTGGTTTCAGAATTGCTTCGTAAGTGAAGTGAAAAAGTACCTGAAGGAAAAAAATGTTGCATTTAGGGTGATCCTCGTAGTGGATAATGCACCAGGTCATTCGAAATCTCTTGCTGAGGCCCATCCTGAAATTGAAGTTGAGTTCTTACCACCTAATACAACTTCACTTGTGCAGCCCTTGGACCAGGGTGTTATTGCAGCCTTTAAGTCGTATTACATCCGCAGAAGTTTCGCTAACATTCTTTCAATGATGAAGACAAATCCATCCTTAGGAGTTAGCGATTGCTGGAAAAAATTTGATATTTCGAAGGCCATTGAAATAATAAAGGGATGAAGTGAGAAGTGAAACGATGAACCTTTGTTGGAAAACTCTTTGGCCTGATATCGTTCGTGACTTCCTAGGTTTTCCCGATAATACGGAGGACGTTAGGGAAATAATTTATTTATTTATTTACTTCCATGCGGCCCCTAAACAGCCGTAATCGCAAGACACATCGGGGGTGAAGGCTTTGAAGACATGGAAGAATTGTTCGAGTCCCATGCAGAGGAACTAACCGTTGCTGAATTAGATATGGTGACACAAACTTCGAGTGAAGGCGAAAAAGAAGAGAATGATTCAGAGCCTGAGAAGCCAAAGTTAACAGCAAAAGTTTTGGAGAAGTTTTTGAAGCAGGCAGAAGATTTAAAAGAAGCACCACTGGAATTTGATCCTTCAGTAGAAAGAAGCCTGAAGTTCAAGAGGAGTCTAGAATCAGCTTTAGCTCCCTACGTAGAACTTCATAGGGAGTTAAAAAAGTCCAAACAGATGCCTATCACGAAATTCTTCCAGTCAAGGTTCGAGCACATCGAAATCACAAGACCAAGAGCAGACCATCTAATTAACCTTGGTGATTTTCACTGTAACTTCGTTAAAATATTTCATTAAATTTTCAATAAAATATTTCTAGCGATAAATAAAAATTACGCGAAAATTAATGCCAGTATGTACCGTTTCAGTGAGTGCAAATAACTGCCGGTAGTGCCGCTAGTGTTATGCATCTGTGCAGAGGCCAATCTGGCATAGCTGAGGACATATCGTTGGATTCGCTGTCAATATTAATCAACAAGTTTTTTATATGTATTGTTTCAGTTCTGTGAACAGTAAGTTTAAATATTTCAAAACTTGTTTCTAAATATTTACCACTGTGAGCGATGAAAGTGTCGTATTTAAGCAAGCATTTCCAGGTATAAAGGGAAAACTATAAAAGTGAATGTCTGCCTAGTGTAAAATTACGCGAGAATTTAATTTTAATTTTTTAATAAATATTTTTTTAAACGCAATACTACTGTATATAATTAGTTGATGCGATGTTTATAATCTTTTTTCGAGAAAATATAAGCAAACTATTTTATTATTATTGAAAAAACGCCTTCAAGGAGTACATTTTTCCGAACTCGGAACCGAACCCTTTTATTCCCATAAAACTAATGATTCCTCCAACGCGGATTCGCGCAACGCGACACCCTTGTAGAACCTAACTCCCGCTTTCGGCGAAGTTTTACTGTATACTTTTTCAGATGCATAAGTCTCATTTTATTATGTTCTGTTACATAATGTGACAAAAATAAATGTGAACGTCTTAATTATTGCAGCAGATTCGTGTCTAAATTATTAAAAATTGATTTTTCTGACGATGATAAAAAATATCCATGAAAATTATGTAACATCTGTGCTGGCTTCTAGGTTTTAGAGTTGGTGCCTAGGTTTTTATAAAATTTGTCGAGCCCTGAAATCAACTAAAATGTATGCATAGTATGCTTTGTGATTCGTTAAATACCGTATTAGTCTGAATATAGTCCCTCCCTGAATATAGTCTCCCCCTATTTCTGAAGCCTCAGTTTTGGAAAAAGTTTGAGCCCCATTACAGACCTCAATTTTAGTTTAGTTAAAGCTATCAATTTACAATGAAACAATGACATCATGTTTTGCATGTTATAGTTGTAGGTGTAATGTAAATATGTATCAAGTGTTACTGGACTTAATTCGAAAACTTTGCATTTATGAATGTTATTTAAATTCCATTCGTATCCTTCAGATGCCATTGACAATGGCTACTTAAATTGTGCCTGTATAAAAAAGTAATTACTGTAAATACCCGCGTATAATGCGCACCCTCGTATAATGCGCAGGGGGGTTTTCAACCTCGTAATCTATGATTTTTTTATATACCCGCGTATAGCACAAACAGATTTTTTTTAGCGTTACCATTCCAGAATTAAGTAGATGGTGTAACGTGGTCTAAAGCAATGATCGAATTATTGGTATTATGTATTGGTAACATAATGAAAGTGCGAAATGAAATTTTCGAATAACGTTCCAGAAGAACTTCAGTTAACTCAATCGTTACATACTTTGTTTACTTACAAGGTGATATTAGGATATACACAATAAATCCAATTATATTAATTTCATAGTATGGCATATGACATTGTTTGAGCTAATAAAATGAAGGAATGATGATAATTCTATGTCGAAGTTTTTTACATACGTTGTAGTCATGCCTGAGATGGACGGGTTCGCCCAACCTTCAGTTTTACCCTTATTAGAACGATAGCAAATAACCATAATTAACTACAGACTAAGAATCAAGAATAAATCATGTATGAATGCTGAGAGAAAAGTAGGGAACGATAACTTGATGGTATTTTTACAACATGCATCAACTCCCAGCGTACTCAAAGGTATCAGCTGCCATTGTTTCTAATTGTAAGTAGTACCAGTACCTCACCACCAGGCTGGGTGCCGGTGTAGAGTGACGTCATGCGTAAGATGCCGATTCCGATAACAACATCGAAGAAGAATGGTCCAGTGACTAAGTATTTCTTGACTTTTAAAATGAATAAATACTGAATTCATTCTTTTCATATCTAATTAATGTATGTTTGTGGAATTAGTTAATAAATTTTAACTATTATTTATCTTACTTTTCGTAAAAATCACCAATAAAATTATGAGGATATCCAGGCAGTAATTAATGTGCCGAAATTGTGGAATTATGGGGTCAAATGAAAATAGGAAAACTATGTACCCTCGCATAACACGCATTCTAATTTTTAACTCAAATATTTCGAAAAAATGTGCGCATTATACGCGGGTATTTACGGTACCACCAGATTTCCAGTTTACATATTCTTTTCATGATTTATTTTACCCGTATTTTTGTTACTCCCGATATTTTTGCCTCAGAATATCACATCAAGGAATACATTCTGTAGATAGTTGAAACACCTTCAACACCTCGGTTTGATTTACATAAGTAATACTTTTATAATGCAGTTGCATTATATACAATCAACAGCTGCGCGAGCTGGACAGTCTGATCAGCTGTCAGAGTTTCCTACAGATTGATGGGCAACAAAGATAAATTCTTTCATTGTAGTGACATTTTCTCTAAAATGGCAATAGGTGGCACCCATGCTGCCCCTGCATATCAATATTCGGGACTTAGGGAAGGGATGAAGTTGGCCAATCAACGCTTTCAAAGTGAAAACTTCTGCAATTGCCGCTATTATGAAAATGCAAACGTTTAAGGCAAGGATTCCAAATAGTGAACAAAAAGAATTGAGTTATTGAGGGCATTAATTGTTACATGTACTTACTGTCGGCGATGATATTTTTGTTTGCTAATTTTTTGGGTGTGAATATAGTCCTCTCCCCTTACTTTTCCTACTAATATTTTGGCCAAAAAGGGAGGGACTATATTCGGAATAATATGGTATATTGTAAATACTTCCTTCATTCATTATGCTTCATTAGATTAACTATCAAAATCTAAAACAAGGAAAAGAATAGCATTTTTCTGGGCAAAAGCAATGAAGTCATTGGTGTCATCCAGACTCATGCTGAAGAAAGGACTTTTATGAAGACATTGGTTAATTTGTTGTCTAAGAAGATTCAATATAATATTGTTGAGCTCCTCTAATGACCTTATTGGTGCAAGAGTTATCTCTAACAGCAATACAGCACTGATGATGACTGCTTTGTAGCCAAAATATGCATCTCATTTCCATAACCTTTTCATGGCTTTTGTGCATGGTCGTCCGCTGGGGGGGAGGGCAGTTGTCCCTCTCTGGATAAGGCCTGTCAAGGGAAAACAACAATATGGGAGCTTGCCTATCCCCTATGCCTCCACCTATTCCAGTGGATGCCCATGGTTTTGTGGATACCTATTGTCGCAGTTGTAGAAGATTCTTGCTCAGGAATTTTTAAAAAGTGACAACTATGAATTATTGTTGCTGTATTGTTATGATTCTTTTATTTTTATAAAAGTTCCTTTAATAAGGAAAGAATGAAAAACTTTAATAATATGTCATTTTTATCTATTGATTTAAATAGACCGTGATTTTAACTGTAGTCTTTTGTGGATTTATTATTACTTTATGCAGCTGAAATGTGCATCTGGTTTATGCATCTGTATACGAATTTCCTAAAATGGCTGCTTGAGTAAGTTAGACTAATTGATGGCTGGAGAGTCCTTATATTTTTTCTTTTGCTGAAATTAAATTCTTTTTTCAGAGAGAAACAGCTTGTACATGTTGTGGTTGATCCTGTGTTATCCAAAATATTGAGACCTCATCAAAGAGAGGTGAGTAGAAAACCAGTTAAAAAGACAATTCCATTTAGAATTTTTCTCTTTAATCCCAGTTTCAGCTTTTGAATGCAGCATTTTCTCTAAAGCAATGTCTATTGTGTTGAATGCTTCTATGGATTATTACTTTATTTATTGTATTTGATTAAAATTGAAGTTACTGATGTAGTATAAGAATATGTCTAGTCTGTAAATATAAGGTGAAAGAATGTAAGGAGTAATTTCTTTATTTTACAATAATTTTTCAGGGGGTTAAGTTCATGTATGATTGTGTTACCGGCAAATGTATGAAGGATGGTTTCGGCTGCATCATGGCAGATGAAATGGGATTGGGTAAGACGCTTCAATGTGTAACATTATCATGGACACTACTGCGTCAGGGACCAGAGGCAAAGCCAATAGTGGACAGAGTGGTCATTGTTGCTCCCAGTAGCCTTGTTAAGGTAATCTTAATTTGTGATTTATTTAAATCACTATTTTGTATTTTTTATGTATAGGGCTATAAATTCTATTTTTCTTAAAAAAATTGTGATTGGCTGTTGGATGTCAATCTCAATTTCATTGGGATCTTTTGACCATAAATAGTGAATGAATAAATGGTGGAATATTTCTATCGAGGAAAAATTTAAAAGACATGTTAACCCTTCAAGCTGGTCGAGATTTCCACATGCGAAGGTCTTGTTTGCGGTAGTAAATTTTGAAAAAATCGCTGAGTGTGCAGCTTGTTATATGATGTTTTATATCTTTTTTAATTACGTAAAACTTTTGTAAGTTATTTAAAAATGATTAATGAATATAAAAAAGGCTTTACTTACGATATACTGGGAGTTGTATTCAGCGTACAGTCTCGGGCATTTGATTCTATGCTTAAAAATTGACCTTGGTGTGGTAATTTTTAAAGCATTCCTCTAAACACAGGTCCACATCACAGTCAGGGCACCAGTATATGGTGTCCTTTCTTTTCCCTTTAGCCGAGCACACTGTGCATCTTCTTTGTGGCCTTGCTTGTTTCCCGGTCGGCGGTAGTTTTTCTAAGAAATGCCTTTTGAGTAAATGGCGTGGTGACAGATTTACGGGGGGTCGTCTGGCGCTTGGTGACTCGGAAATAGTCCGATATTTTTCTAAAATCTGACTTATTAGCAGAAGGCGAAAGCTGAGATGGTTCATCTTATTTTGAGAACTATTGAAGGTTACCAGTGCATTGTGTACTGAAACATTTAACAATCGTCTGAATAATTTAATGTACCATTTATTGTTTTTTTTGCGTTCAAGTAGGTAGGGCTGTAATTTCTGATCTTTTAGATCAACCCCTCCCATTGCTGTATTGTATTCTAGAATGCATACTGGTTTAGAAACTCCGTCTTTTTCTCGAAAGTTGTTGGTATGGAAGGTCGATATGAATGTAACCGGTTTTTTATCTCTCCACTTCATGATCATTACATTATTGCTTACTTTGGAAATGTGTTCCCCTTTCTTTAATTTTATAGATTTTATCTCTTTTGAGACATTTTTTCTATTTGAACGTAATGTTCCAGCAACGTTATTACCTCGGTTCATTAAAAATTTTGCCAAATCAGGTGAGTGATAGTAGTTATCCATCCATAAATTATAACCTTTTTGAAATATAGGCTCTAATAATTTAATTACTATTGCTGATGTTTTGAGTCCATCTGGAGTATCAAAAACAGAAATTGTAGAATCGGCCCCAGAGTAAACAATAAAATTCCATAAGTACCCAGTGTCCGATTCACAAAGCTCGAAAGTCTTTATTCCAAATTTAGAAGACTTCAAAGGAATATATTGCTTGAATGACAGATGTCCCTTCCAAAGTGTTAGAGATTCATCCACAACAATATTTTCTTTTGGTAAATAAATACTTTGAAATTTACATTGTAGATAATTGATGATAGGTTGAATTTTGAACAATTTTTTGTTTCCAGTATAACTATTAATTTTTGAATTATCAACAAAATGAAAAAATTTTGAAATACTTTCAAACCTATCTAGAGACATTGTTTCAGGGAATATTGGAGTTTCCCAAAGTGGTTTTCTTGAAAAATAAGAACGTAGTGTAGGCTTTTGTACAATACCCATTAACATGATGATTCCCAAATATACATATATTTCCGCTAGATCAACAGATTTCCATTTGTTAAATCGAGATCGGGAGGAAAGAACAACATTTTAAAAATAATTTTCGGCATACCTGTTAGTTTCCAAAACAATTGTCTCAACTAGGGTGGTATCAAAAAAATTTGTAAAAGACTCAAGAACATTAGTAATAGAAGTAGTTGGACCAAACTCACCAATAAATGGAATTTTTCTTGGAACATTTCGTCCGTCAAAATCAACCCAAACCCATGCATTGTGAAAATCGTCAGCCCTACCTGATGAACCACCATCATTTTCGTCTTCGTTTTCAGACTCTTGAGGTACACTTAATGCAGAGAAATCAACCTCTTCTTCTCTAGAATTATCACTGCCGGAATCCACATGTAATTCACTGTCTTCTATTTCATCCTCAAGTAATCTTTCAATTTCATCTCTCGAAAACGAACCACTACTACTGCTCTCCATCTTCGAACATGGGTGTCTCAACTTCCTCTCACAAAAGTAATATTTGACTGAGAACTAGAAAGCAATATAAGATGAGATGCCTGACTCAGGAGTGAGACTAACCAGATACCGTGCTAATATACACAAAAGGAGAGTGAAACAGACCCTCGAAATGCTTACGAAGCAGGCTCGGACCATCTAGAAGAGAGATAAAAAATATTTTTGAGTGTTTTTTTTTAGTTTTCTAAGTGCCTATTCATGTACCGAAGGATATGTTTACGAAGCTGAATCCCTCTAGAAGACAATGCTGTTCTTTGATTCTCCGATAAAGCCGCTAGCTTGGCCAAAAAAATTAAAAAAAGACGAAGCGCGCCGGAACGTACAGTGCACGTTCAACCGCAGATAGGGCCTCCCTGCCGCTGACGTACAGCGTACTGAGAACTGCGCATAGGGGTTAATGAGAGTTATCACAATGGGAGAAAGATAATAAAAGAATTACAAGGAGAAGTTATGAAGTAGTCAACTAGTTGAGGATCATTTTAAACTGTCTAAATTCTGAGGTAAGGTGGCCCCAAACACAAGGTGGACAGATATTCCTATTCAGCTGGATGTTAGAAGTTAAACTTTTCAAGGGTGGTGCATTATGCTATATCACATGGGTCTCACAACGCGAACTTTCTCTTTTATCTTCTCGACGGTCACGTGATGTCATGACGTAACTATAATGGCAAGCAAGGCGAGAAGTGCCGGAAAGAAGTGTATTTGTAGTCGAAAGTCATACTGAAGAGCGAGTGCATTGCACGCAGTACAGTGTTATTTGGCGTTTCTACTGTGTTCTGTTTTGTTTCTACTTTGCTGTTATTATTGTGTTTTCTAAAAATGGAATGTGCAGTTGCCACATGCAAGAATTATTGGAGAGTAACCAAAGACAATAAAGATATAGTGTACCATGCGTTTCCAAAAGACATGGCGATTCGCAGGGCCTGGTTGGTAAAATGTAAGCGTGCGGATAAGGTGAACATAGCTAATGCAAGAATATGTTCCATCCATTTTAAGAGTGATGATTATTATCGTGATTTAGAGCACGAGTTATAAGGACTTCCACCAAGGAAACAAAGATGTCTGCAACCAGATGCTGTGCCTAGCCTAAACTTGCCTCAATGCAATGGTGGAGGAAGTGCAAAGTTGCCTTGGTACATGTGATTGTGAAAGCTCCAGTTCAACAGGACAGGTGATAATAAGTCAAGTTTATCTTGTAAAATTTCAGTTAAGATATCTTTGTTGTAAACGAATGACAGTGTTTTTTCTTTTTTGAATTCACTTTATAAATTTAGAAAAATTTCTTTAAAACGACACACTCAACCTAATCCTAACCTCGTCGCTTTTAAATATAAATCTTGATGTGATTATCTCAAACCATAAAATAGAACATAAGTTTTTTATTTTAAACTGTCTGTACCGTTCATTGGCATCGATTTTGCTTTTATGATTACTTGATTGTAATTATTAAACTTTTAGTTGACATACACCTTCATTTCAATGTAATGCCTGTAACTGCATTTATTCTCATCGGAAGATCAAAATTACATAATTTCTATCTTAGTGAATATTGCATATGATAATACAGGAAGATTTTAAGGTGTTTCTACCAGAGACAACAGGTCCGAATCACGGGCCATACTGAAAAGGGCATTGGAAAATATAGGAAGTCTTTCACCAAAGAAACGACAGAAATCCTGCCAAGATGCAAATACAATGACTGATGAGTTCCAGTGCTGTAAGGAAAGAGACATTCTTATGAAACAGATCACTGAACTAAAGGCTGCTAATGCACAATTACGAAGACATAATTTGCCTTCAACAGTCAAAAAAAAACGTCTGCAAAACCTCAGAAATCGAATCAGCCACCTGCAGAGAGAGTTTATTTAAAAAAAAGTCGATCAATAATGAGGTTAAGTCAGAGTTGCATGACTTACTTAGTAAAGTCTTAACACCTCCACAAATAAAATCATTAAAATCAAATAAATTGGTAAGATGGGATGCAAGTACAATTTGTAAGGCAATTGCACTTCGAGCAATTTCACGTAAGGCATATGTTTATCTAAGAAAATGCTTAAATTTTCCTTTACTGGGTTTGTCCACTTTAAGGAGATGGACAAAAAATTTTAAGTGCAACAAAGGTATTTTGTTTGATGTTTTCAAGGTGATGGAACCTCAACTTAAAAATTTCTCAAACCTCCAGAAACATTGCATAATTTCCTTTGATGAAATGAATGTTGATAGCCGCATTTGTTATGACCAAGGAGCAGATGAAATTGTTGGTCCACATAAAAATGTACAGATTGTAATGGTGAGATCCTTAGGTGGCAAATGGAAGCAACCTGTATACTATGATTTTGATGTAACTATGTCAGCAGTGATACTGAAAGAAATAATCTTAAATTTAGAAAATGTAGGTGTTAAAATTGTAGCAGCTCAGTAGATGATAGCTCATAAACACTTTGGCTCCAAATTGATCAGTGGTGGAAAACTCCTTCAGCCAAAAAATTAGGATAGTCCCTATGCATTTCGTCCACTAAGTGGGCAAAATGCATAGGGACTATCCTATAATTTTTTGGCTGAAGGAGTTTTCCACCACTGATTGTAGCAGCTGTTTCGGATATGGGGAGTAAAAATGGCACAGTGTGGAATGAGCTTGGTGTTTCCTACATGAAGCCTAATTTTCCAAATCCATCAGACAATAACAGGCAAGTATGGGTCTTTGCTGATTTCCCTCATTTACTGAAGTTACTTCGTAATCATTTTTTAGATAGTGGGATTGCTTTACCTTGTGGGAGGGTGATTCAGAAAGAGATAATAGAAAAATTAATTGAAGCAGATTCAGGAGAAATTAAGATACTACCCAAGTTAACACAACTGCATGTCACATGTAAATGTCGAGATAAACAGCAAGTAAGATTAGCTGCACAGCTTTTTTCCAATGCCACTGCTAAAGCTCTGCATCTTGTTTTTGATGACATTGGTGAGATGCGTACTTTTTTTAAAGTAATTAATGATACTTTTGATATTTTTAACTTACGTATACCTGATAACATTGGTGTGAAATCTGGTTTTGGCAAATGCTTGAAGCAACAACTTTGTTTTAAACAAATTTGAGAGCTTGTGTGAGAGTATGCGTGTAGTAGGAAAAAGAAATTTAATGCCATTCCAGAAGGGTTTACTTATGAGTCTAAGGTCTTTAAAAGGGTTATATGAATACTTAACGTTACAAGGCATCCAGTATATATTAACTGCCAGGCTCAATCAAGATTGCTTGGAAATTTTTTTTTCTCAAATTCGTGGACTTGGTCGCTTCTATGACCATCCCATGCCAGTGGAAGTGAAAAATAAAATCCGCCTTCTACTTTTAAGTTCAGATGTGGAAAACATTCCATTATCAACTGCCACTGCTGTAACGAAAGTAGATTATAACGAGGAATACTTCCTTACTCATCGTCTTTTTGATGGGATAGCTGACAAAAATGACTTGGCTTCACTCTTGGAAGGGCAGAATTGTGTAAGAGATTTATGTGTACATAATACCATTGAAGGTGAAAAAGAAAGTATTCCATCCCAAGTTGATTTACCTTTAGAAGGCCTTAGGTATCTTGCTGGCTATATTGCATTCAAATGCAAGAAATACGACAGCAACTTAGGTCATCCAACTCAACAGCATCTTCAAATAAAGGAAGATGCATTTTCCAACTTGAGTTGGATTCAAATCCTTTCAAAAGGTGGTCTAACCGAGCCAACCGATCAGTGGTTTTATATGGTGCAATTATTTGAAGTAATTTTTGACAATTTTCATGGTGGACATTTGGCGAAATCCCCCAAAGTTATACGATCACTTACTAGGATATTGCAAGAAAAATTTCCACTTGTTAATAAAAATGTTGTCATGTTTTATGTGAGGACAAGAACATTCATTAGAATTCGCTTTTTAAACACACTTGCATGCCGTAGGCAAGCTGAGAGATCAGCTGCAAAGAAAGGATTGAAGTGGGCGAAGTCTACTGTGTAATTGTTTTATGTTATGAATTTTCTTTTGGGAATAACTTTGTGTATTGTTTATATATTTTCTGTATTATGTTTCTTATACATTACATAAATAAATGAAAATTTAAAAAAACTCTCCGGTCATGTAGTTAGACGTTTCTCTTCTATCCTTTTCCCTACGCTTGCCATTATAGCTACGTCACAGGCAACAGCCAATGGTAGCGCGTTTCCTCTAGTGGGCCAACCTTTAGTCTCTAGTAACCTTGATGCTATATGGAATGACATTCAAAATTGTGTGGCATCAATTATCTGGCAAACTCGTCTAATTTTGTTATTTTTGGCATCACCATAAGGTAGAAATTAATTTAACGAAATTTACCAAGGTGGTTTCATAAAGTCAGCCAAGTACAGATCAATTCATCAATTGCATATCATTTAAAATTTTCACTGCAAAAATATATTGAACAGCTTTGGGAATGTACCTTGCATATAATTATAGCCTACATTTACACTTTGAATCAAACTGTTAAAAAAAGTTTTAATAGGGCTAAAAACACTAGGACAAGTAAAGGTCACAATAATGGATGCTATGATGCACACTTACACTGGTGTTGACCAGCAGCGAACTTCTGCCTAGGCAAACTAGGCAGCTGCCTAGGGCCCTAACCTCGGTGGGGGCCCCGACCAGGGGCCGAAATGGTACACATTGAGGACACAGGACACGGAAAATAATATGTCAATTTTTCCAAACGAAATAGAAAATAATTGACCATAGTTAATTTTTTGACAAGTCAAGTGGCAACACTGTGTTTGTGTTCTTTGTTTGTTTTGCATCGCACCTGACTTCATTCTATAACTTGTCACTACTTGTCAGTTCGCGTTGAAAGTGTGTGTTAGAAAGTTGTATCAATTTCAATTTTTGCGGCTCAAAGGTTTTATCTTCCACACGAATTTGCTGAGGTTAGTTAAGGTTACGATACGAGTAGTGTTGGCGACAGTACCGTGTTCTGCGCCCCTTGTAAGATGTTTGGAAAATCGGGGTTGCTAGCTAATGATGAAGGGTACAACGACTGGAAAAATGCAGGTCAGAGGATGAAGGAACATGAAAATTCAGACGATCGCAGGTCAACATGTGCGATGCTGTTAGAGAGGAAGAACGTTGGCGGTAGAGTTGACAAGAGTCTTGTTCTTCAAACGGAAGAAGAAATAAAATACTGGCATGAGGTTTTGAGGCATATTGTGGCTGTTGTGAGGTCACTGTGTGCACGCGGATTGCCGTTTAGAGGTTCACAGGAGAGATTTGGATCGAGAAACAGTGGGAACTATGTCATGACCCTAGAACTTTTGGCTGAGTTCGATCCTTTTCTGGACACGCACATAAAACGCCACGGAAACAAAGGATGCGGCACAACATCATACCTCTCGTCTAGAATATGCGAAGAAATTATCAACATCATGGCAGAAAAGGTCATAAGCACGATCGTGACTGAGATAAAGCATGCCAAGTATTTTTCCATCTCTGTCGACTCGACTCCTGACATCTCCCACGTGGATCAATTTTCATTCATAGTGCCATATGTGTCTGCAGAGGGATGTCCTGTCGAAGGATTTATAAGATTCATACCAAATTGTAGCCATATAGCAGAAGACCTGGCTAACGTCGTTCTCGAGACCTTGAAAAATCACGACTTGGATATCGCCAACTGTCGCAGACAGTCTTATGACAACGCAAGCAACATGTTGGGTGTATATTCCGGTCTTCAAGCGAGAATAAAACAAGTGAATCCTCTGGTAGTTTTCGTCCCCTGTTCGGCTCATTTACTGAATTTTGTCGGATCATGTGCTGCTGAGTGTTGTGAGGCTGCTATACCTTTCTTCGGTATTTTACAGGAATTGTACAATTTTTTCTCGGTCTCGACACACAGATGGGAAGTTTTGTTATCTCAACTGAAGCCAAATTCAACAGTTGTGAAGAGCCTTTCTCAGACAAGATGGTCTGCTCGGGGTGATGCCTGCTGAAATCTCTGTTGCTCCTGGAATGAGATCATGGCAGCTCTTCAGATAATCGCCAGTGACACAAGTGAAAAACCATCTACACGTTCTGAGGCTTCAGGTCTTTTTAATTCAATTGACTCCCTGGAAATGTGCTTCCTGACCCTGCTGTGGAATGATATCCTGGAAAGATTTAACAAAGTGAGCAAATCTCTGCAATCTGTGAACATCGAACTGGGTACGATTGCTGAACTTTATCAGTCCTTGGTAACATACCTAGAAGATATAAGGAAAGTCGGTACCTTTGATCATTATGAGTCGAAAGCTGTGGAAACAAGCGGTGAACAGAACTACGCATACGATATGAAGAGGAAACGTAAGCGAAAGGTCCAGTTTGACGAAGTAAAGGAAAACGAGGTCGAACTCTCCGGCAGGGACAGATTCAGAGTTACTGTCTTCAATGTCATTATCGACAGGTTGATTGCAGAACTACAGAGACGTGGCACTGCTTAAGAGAAGTTAAGTAAAAAGTTTGACTTTCTCACGAAGCTACATAGTTTGGAATCTCAAGATGTCCGTGACGGAGCATGGAACCTGGAAGCCTTCTATCCAGTGGATTTGGACGGCACTTTGGAAAACAAGTGTCTGCACCTGCAAGCTCATTTGTTGTCCGCTGAGGCTACAGGGGGAAAAGGGTTATCATCACTGGAGCTATACAAGTACATCCTGAAAAAAGGCTTTTTGGACATTTATCCAAACGTGGGAATAGCGCTCCGGATGCTGTTGTGTACACCAGGGTCAAACTGTTCGGCACAACGGTCGTTTTCAGCGCTAAAGAGAGTAAAGAATTATTTAAGATCTACCACAGAAGAGAACAGGCTTAATTCACTCTCTGTGCTGTACATAGAGTCAGAAATAACGCAGTCTGTGGACTATAGTGAGGTCATCCGTTCCTTTGCAGAGAAGAAAGTTCGTCGCGTGGCTATGTAATCTTGTAATTATATGTAAATGTAAAAATTATAATGTGTAAAAAAGTATAGTTGGTACTTGTCTATTTCATTTCTAAGTCTGCTTGTCTATTTTCTAAAGTCAAAGTACGTTAAATAAATAAAAAATAAAAGTAAAGTTTTTTTGCTAAATTACCAAAAAGGGGGCCCCCGACTCTGTTAACTGCCTAGAGGCCCTGGGCCTCTATGTCCGGGCCTGGTGTTGACGTATCGTTGACTGTTTTGATCCAGAGATTTATTAATGTTGAACAGAAATATTTGGCATGATTTAACAATGGCCATGAATTTTTATTTTTTCCAGAATTGGCAGAATGAGTTTAACAAATGGTTGGGAGGTAGAGTCTCGGCTCTAGCGCTTGACGGAACACCATTGGCTGGAACGAATAAGGAAATTCGTGGAGGAGCAAAGGCCGAAATTGAACGTCGCTTGAAAGAGTTTGTTGCTCCATCTTATAATGGGAGGAGAATTGCACAGCCTATTCTCATTCTGTCTTATGAAACTTTTCGTATATATGCACACATCCTTTGCAAGGGTGGGAGTGGAGAGAAGATTGGAGGAATTGGGGGCGCCGTAGAAGGCCTAGTTATCTGCGATGAGGTTTGTGTTTTCTACATGGAGTATGGTATTATTTTTATTTATTTTACAAAGAAGTTGTAATTTTATTGTATTATACTGCTGTAATAATTGGTGACTAAAACATATTGTAATGTCTCATTTAAATGAATGACAGGGACATCGTTTGAAAAACTGCGAGAATCAAACTTATCAAGCTTTAATGGGCTTAAAATGGAAGAAAAGGATTCTACTGTCAGGGACTCCGATTCAAAATGATCTACTTGAATACTTCAGCTTGGTGCAATTTGTAAATGAAGGAATGCTGGGAACAGCTCAGGTGAGTTGGAAATGTTTTCCTTTTTACTATGAAGTACTAGCTTTTTCCTACTGAATTCTTTTAACATATGGCTATGAGTTGTTTAATTATAGTATTCTTCAACTTCAATTATATAATCAAATATAACAGTTAATTAAAAATGCAATATTGAACTCATGTAGTGGTTGTATTTTCAACTAAGACCACCACAAAGTGATTGGAAAAGCACATGCTCATTTAAGTAACAAACCAGCCATCCTTAACCTTTTGCACTCGCAAGTCGAGTGTGGCTTTACATCGACTCATCTAGAGTGAACAGACTTCTTATTCATACCTCATATCTGGATTTAAGGAGAAGAATCCTAGGCCACTTGATTCTACCTATCCAAGCTGACACCCGCCTACCCCAGCCGAAGCCCAGATGCATAAACTAAAACAAACCCCTCAAAATGCATCCTCAAAGCCGTTGTGAGTGTGCATTTCATAGGTTTTCTTGTCATTTTTCTCTCGAGGAATATATGAACATAGGCAGTGGTGGATTTAGGGGGGTCGCACTTGGTGTGCACCAGGGTTTCCATGAAGTAAGGGGCCCCCTGACGTATGGCAGTGCTTCTCAACTTAGGTTATGCAGAACCCTAGGGCTCCGCAAAAGATTGGGGTTCTGAGTGGATCCGCGAAAATGGGGGAAATGGCAAGATTTCCCTCCCGCTCAGTTACCCTCAATCTTGAATTTCTCCCTCATACTCAGTGGCGGATTTAAGGGTGGCTGCACTTGGGGCGCAACGGGGGCAGCTTGAAATAATGTTCATGTATATAATCCCAGAAATATTAAATGTCTCAATTAAAAAATCAGTGGAACCTTTCTATGTTTTAAAACATTTGATACTATGAAAAACCATAAAGATTAATATAAAGGCCTGGATGTATTAATCAACTTTTGAAATTGTGAAAAAATGTAAATAAATATGTTAAAATGTAAAAAAATACAGCTACTATTCAGATTTCAAACCAGGGGTTTTTTAAAAATTAAACATGAGTGGGCTACCAAAACAAGGGTGAAAAATACGATGTGGCCACCACATGACTTTCTCCATACCTGTAACATTTCTAAAATTTCCAAATATGTCAAATGATAATAAATATTATAAGGAATTGTGAGAAAAATTTAAAGACTTTACAAAGAACAGAAATAAACTCAAACCATTGCCTTCTGATAATGGATATAGCCACGAAGATCCAACAATTAAGAAAATGAAAAGGAGTGTTACTAATGTAAGACAACTAAGCATACAGTGTTTACAATAGTTGCTGGTAAGTGCTGTGGTGGTAGCAGCTAAAAAATATAATATTAAAAATATCTCATATATATATATATATATATATATATATATATATATATATATATATATATATATTAACTAAAGGAAAAGAAAAGGTAGTGATGAGGGTGGCAACAAGGTGTTGAGGGAAGCCCAGCGGACACTCACCAAGTTGAGGACCAAGCTGGCAGGCTGCTGGGGGCGTCGAAGAGACACGTAAAACACACGAACACAAAAACACACGCAAGCTTATCGGGCCTAAGCCCTTCTTCAGCGAAAGAGTAACGTAAAGTGACACACTGGGCAGGGAATGACAGGGTGATGTGGGAAGGTTGATGATTGGAGGAGGTGGGGAGTAGGAGGGGTGGATAGCCAATAAAGAGGGAGTGTGATGAGGTAGAGTCCGAATAGTTACAAAGTAACAAGGAAACATTGTAAGGGGGCTAATAGGGTTAGCGGAGGTTGAGGCCAGGCGGAGAGAAAGAGTCGAGAAGATGGATATGTGCTAGTTCCCAGTGTCGGAGAAGGGGGGCAGGAGTGTCATAGGGTAAAGCGCGAATAATCCTAACATTGTAGCAACTATTAAAGGGAACATTGTGGGTATTAGCATGTAATGCAACTGGGAGGGGGCGTCTGAGAGAAACGCTATTCCGGTGACCGTTCATTCGGATGTTTAACGGATTGCTGGTGAGGCCTACGTAAAACGCGGGACAAAGGGTGCAGGTAAGGAGGTAAATGACGTTACGGGTGGTGCAGTTGCTTCTGGAGGTGATGGGGTAGGTGATGTTGGTGGAGGGACTCGAGAAAGAAGATGATGGTAGGTGGATAGGGCAAGTGAGGCAGCGAGGTTTTCCGCAGGGGTGGGAACCTATTGCAAGAAGCGTGGTAGAAGTGGGAAGATCCTTCCTCCACAAGATATTTCCCAAGTTTGGGGGCCGGCGGAAGGAGAGGAGTGGAGGATTGGCAAAAAGGTTGATAAAGAGGGACTGATGGGAGGAAGAGGTAAGAATTGGGTGGGCAGCATGAAGGATTGTTTTGAGAGCTTCGTGGATACCAGGATGGAAAAGTGTCGTAAGAGTGAGTGGAGGGGTAGATGCAGGAATAGTGGGTGTGTGAGGATGAGATCCAATGTGGGTAGGCGTCATCGCCCTATGGATCTGTTCGCGGACCAAGACTGGAGGGTAACCACGTTTGAGAAGAGCATCCTCGAGGACAGAGTAATACTCTAGAAGGGATGCTCTATCGGAACAAAGCCTCCATCCTCGACGAGCAAGGGCATAGGGGATAGAGGTTTTGGTATGAAGGGGATGGCAGCTATCAAAGTGGAGGTATTGGAGGCTGTTGGTGGGTTTGATGTGAACACAGGTGCGGATTTGGCTGTCTTGCAGGTAAAGGTCGACATCCAGGAATGTGATGTGGGAGGTAGAGGATTGATGGGTGAAGGACAGTGAAGGATGGGAGGAGAGACTAGAGAGAAAGGAAAGGAGAGAGTCAGGTCCATGCGTCCAAATGAGGAAGATATCGTCGATGTATCTCAGCCACAAAAGTGGTCTGAGTGGAACGTTGAGGAAGAGTCTTTCCCATTCTCCAAGGTAGCAATTGGCGTATGAAGGCGCCATTCGGGTGCCCATCGCAGTGCCTCTAATTTGAAGGTAGTGACGACCATCGAAAGAGAAGTTGTTCAATTTGAGCACCATTGCTGCCAAGTCTAATAAGAAATGGGAGGAAGGTCTTGCGTCGGGTGGTCTTGAGTCCAGGAGTTTACCAAGGGCAGAGAGTCCATCATCGTGGGGGATGTTTGTGTAGAGGGAACAGACATCGATAGTGGCCAAAATGGTATTGGGTGGGAGAGGAAAGGGGAGGTGTTTGAGACGTTTGAGAAAGTGGTTAGTGTCTTGGATGAAGGAAGGGAATTGACGAATGAGAGGTTGTAGGTGGGAGTCAACGAAGGCGGAGATGCGTTCTGTAGGGGAATTAAAGCTGGCAACAATGGGGCGGCCGGGGATGTTGGGTTTATGGATTTTAGGGAGAAGGTAGAATCTGGGTGTGCGGGGTTTGTTGGGGATCATTAGAGCAATGGCGGAATCGGAAAGGCCTTCCTGTTTGCCTGAGGAATGAAGATAGGACGAAATTTGGTAGGAGTGGTGGTCTGTGGGGTTGGAAGTAAGGTGATGGTAAGAGGTTTCGTCAGAAAGTTGGCGCTCGGCTTCCTCGTTATATTTGGCGCGATCCATCACAACCGTGGTGGTGCCCTTGTCGGCAGGGAGGATGATGATATGGTCAAGATGTTTGAGTGTGGAAATGGCATGCCTTTCACGTCTGGTAAGATTATCAGTATGGTCGATAAGATCGGAAAAGTTAGGTTGGGAGATTCTGGAAAGGATATAATTGAGGTATTGTTCGACCGGGTGTAGGGAAGGAAGGGTGGGTGGAATGTATTGGGAAGGAGGTTTGAAGATGGAAAAGGTAGGTGGGAGGCCGGGAGGGAGTTTTGGGTTGGCAGAGGTGAGAGAGTCTTCTTTGGGAGGGTTAGTTTTTAGACGTAGTGTGCGGGCAAAGGACTGGACGTCGGCAAGGAGGCGAAAATGATCAAATTTGGTGGTGGGACAAAAGGAAAGGCCGCGTGAGAGGAGTTCATTCTCGGCAGGGGTAAGTACGTGGGAGGAAAGGTTCAAGACTTCATCTGGTTGGCAAGATGAAGAGGTGGTGGCAGGAGTGTGCGAAAAATATGAGCGCTTCAAAGGTTTGCGGGTTAGGAAAGTGTGGGTCTTTTTCAGGATATGAAGTGATGGTGGCGTTGGGAATCCCAGGAGGTCCGCAAGACAGGGAGTTTGACCGATGAGTGGCGGGGAAGGAGGTGGTTTGTTGACCTCGCCAGCTGTTATGAACGGAAGGGGAAGACCAAGTTTGAGGTGCCGGACGCAAAGCAGAGAGAGTTTACGGAGAAGTCTGTTGCGATGTGCGGTGATATCATTAGCCGCTTGAAGGAAAGCGGCACGAAGGTCGGATATGGATTGCGAAGAATGACGAAGATAAAGAACGAGAGATTTACAATTAGCGAAGTGGGAGTTAGAGAGGGTGGTATAATGGTGTATGGTGGAACGGATAATGTGGATAGAGGCGAGGTGATACGTGAGGGCTAGGGAAGCGCGTATAGGGGGAGGAAGACCTGAAAGAGGAATTCTGATGGTGAGGCATTTGGGGGTGAGTCCAAGTGCAAGGCAGGAGTTGAGGAATTCAATCTGGCAGTTGAGGGTAATGTGTCTACGGAGATGATAACGGAGACGGGTCAGTTCCATGGTGAAAGAGAAAGAAAAGAGGAAAAGACGACAGGAAAGAAACGTAAAGATATAGACAAAAAAGGAGAAAAAAGGACGGTATATATATTAACTAAAGGAAAAGAAAAGGTAGTGATGAGGGTGGCAACAAGGTGTTATATATATATATATATATATATATCCTCCCTCTCCTTCACCCACCAATCCTCTACCTCCCACATCACATTCCTGGATGTCGATCTTTACCTCCAAGACAGCAAAATCCGCACCTGTGTTCATATCAAACCCACCAACAGCTTCCAATACCTCCACTTTGATAGCTGCCATCCCCTTCATACCAAAACCTCTATCCCCTATGCCCTTGCTCGTCGAGGATGGAGGCTTTGTTCTGATAGAGCATCCCTTCTACAGTATTACTCTGTCCTCGAGGACGCTCTTCTCAAACATGGCTACCCTTCAGTCTTGGTCCGCGAACAGATCCATTGGGCGATTACGCCTACCCACAATGGATCCCATTCTCACACACCCACTATCCTTGCATCAACCCCTCCACTCACTCTTACGATCTTTTCCTTTCTGGTATCCATGAAGCCCTCAAAACAATCCTCCATGCTGCCCACCCAATTCTTACCTCTTCCTCCCACCAGTCCCTCTTTACCAACCTTATTGCCAATCCCCCGCTCCTCTCCTTCCGCTGGCTCCCAAATTTGGGAAATATCTTGTGGATGAAGGAACTTCCCACTTCTACCACGCCTCTTGCCATAGGGTCTCATCCCTGCGGCAAACCTCACTGCCTCACTTGCCCTATCCACCTACCCTCATCTTCTTTCTCGAGTCCCTCCACCAGCATCACCTACCCCATCACCTCTAGAAGCAACTATACCACCCGTAATGTCATTTACCTCCTTACCTGCACCCTTTGTCCTGCGTTTTACATAGGCCTCACCAGCAATCTGTTAAACATCTGCGGTCACAGTCACTGGAATAGCGTTTCTCTCAGACGCCCCCTCCCAGTTGCATTACATGCCAATACCCACAATGTCCCCTTCAATAGTTGCTACAATGTAAGGGTTATTCGCGCCTTACCCTATGACATTCCTGCCCCCCTTCTCCGACACTGGGAACTAGCACTATACATCTTCTTGACTCTTTCTCCTCACCTGGCCTCAACCTCCACTAACCCTATTAGCCCCCTTACATGTCTCCTCTGTTACATTGTAGCTATTTGCACTTTACCTTACCACACTCTCTCCTTATTGGCTATCCACCCTTCCTACTCCCCGCCTCCTCCATCACATACACACACAGACATCGAGAATGTGGTCAAAATGTGTTTAGGGGACCTCAAAACGTGTATTTCCGTTGAAATCTCAAAATCGATCGTTGTTCATGAAAACAACACTCCCCTATAATTAGGGTATGGATTTTTTGGGTTATACCTGATTTTTACCCTCCGATTGCCTTTTTTAAATTTCGGCTAAAACCCGAAATTATTAGTTTTCTTTAAACACAAGTTTTTACTTTCTCCATATATAGGGGAAAGTATTGTATTCATGAAAAAAATCGACTTCGAGATTTCAACGGAAATACACGTTTTGAGGTCCCCTGAACATGTTTTGACCATTTTCTCGATGATGTCTGTGTGTGTGTATGTGATAGCTTTTTGTAGGTGCTCTAACTCAAAAACTATTAATCAGGTCAACGCGAAATTTTATATTTAACATTTTTATAAAAGTTACAAGAACTTATTAGTTTTTGGTAAAAATCGGTCAACCGGAAGTGGGTGTTTACTCTAGTCACTTATTTTGCAATAAAAAGCATGATGGTATGACATGGAAAGTGTTATTATAATCTAATAAGTACAATTGGCTTAATTGATGCATAAAAATGTTCAGTTGAAGAGAAAGCAAATTGTACATATAGGTATTTAAGGGAAGAAGAAGTTAAAGATTATATTTTGATTGAAATTAAAGAATTGTTATAGAAGTTTTCTTATTGTACCTTCTGCGATATCTTTTTATTTTTTTTGTTCTTGAAGTTGTAAATCCCTTTGGTCATTAGTTTCCTCGCCTGTCTAAGTCTTCCTTCCTTTGGTCAGTAGTTTTTGTTGCTATGATGTTTGCTTGCCTCACTCTTTGCTCTTTAAGTCTTTTATTTAATTGATTAACATTTTCTGTTGCTCTGGTGAGAACCATTCATTTGGAATTGATTTTATTTGAATCTAATAGTAATCTTCCGCTTCTTTTAGGCATGGTTTCTTATTTGAACCATTGATTTGGTGAAAATAATAAAAATTAAATTGAGATTGTTATAGAATTAAAGGGTTAATTATTCAGATACGAATATTTTTTATATTCAGCTTTATTGTTGAGTAATACAACGACTGAAAAGGTATCCAATACATTTACTTAGTAAGTACGGAATCTTACCATCCTTGCAATTATCCCAAATGCACTAAATATCTTCCTTAACCCTAGAACTACCAGGGGGGGCTCCGAGGCCCACAACTTGTTTTTTCGTATGTTTCTCTTTTATAAACAAAGGAAAAGTCTGAATATTTTATTACATTACATTGACTTATGGAAAATAATTATCCGAAGTTTCTCATCAATGTATGCATATTTTGATTTTCTGCAAATTATTTAGTCATTGGCTGCATGCCTGTACATGCAGGTAACCTAACTTATAGGGCACCATATGCGTGGAAAGCACAGTGTGAAGCACGCTATTTGTTTAAACTGTTGTGTCAGATGAATCAGATTAAATCATTTTTCTAATCAATTTGTTATTATTTCTGTAAATACAATCTTACTGCAATATTAATCTGATCTTGAAAACATAATGAGGAAGAATGTAAAAGAATTGTTCTAATGTAAATATTTGTCTATAATTTCAAATAAATTACTAAAATTGTATAGCTGTATTCCTATGATGTTTTTAAATATATAACAATAGGTTTGAAACGTTACCATGACTTTTTTATTGTATTTTAGATGGTGGGCCTCTGAGATCCCCCTCTTGATATTCCATGGTAGAGAAAATCGCTTGGTAGTTCTAGGGTTAATAGATGTTGAACTCGCTTGTACGATAACGATGTACACCAAATCACCATACGTACAACAAATGATAACAAGTATTCTTCGTGTGTAACCAAAACAATGTTGCCCAAAATAATTATCAAAGTAAATAATAAAACTCGAAATATGTTACTACTGCAAAAAGTTTTAGACAAATATGTAAAGCAATCAATTCTGATTCTTTATCATATTACCATTTTAATAGGTAATATGTATTAAAAAGTAAATAAGTAAAATATATATTTGACATTTTTAGTAAAGGGTTAAGAGTCGATTAGTTTTTGGTAAAAATCAGTCAACCGTAACTGGGTTTTTACTCGTCACATCCTTTTTTTATATTTGCTTTAATATTTGATATATGTAAAAACATACTGGAATAAAAGTTGTAGTAATTTAATTTGCTACAACCTTTGTTTGAAACATTTTCCCATATAATGCATTGTTTAACCCTTAATTAGTCGCGTGGGGTCAATATGACCCCAAGCAATGTTTTTTCGTCAATATCTAAAGAAATGTATTAACAATCTAACCCAAACTTGTTCTACCTTCGAAACTGACATCCTAGAAGAGAAATTTGCATTTTTGTTTTTTTATTAATTTGTTATTTTTGATATTTTTATATTTATATTTATAGTATAAATATTGTAAATATTGAGAAAATTAAACTATTTTAATGTGCTATTTTGGTGTGTATCCATTTGTTATGTATATATGAGGTTAAAAAAGTTGCTTTTATTTTGACATCTCTCTACCTGTTGCTTTTTTCTCTATTGGTCTAGAAGGGTTAAACGCAATACAGATTATTGTTATCACATCAGAAATACAAATTATTTTCCTGATAAGCAGTATTTCATTGTTTTAACACTAGTTCTCTTATGATACATTTCTACTTCACTAATTTTCACTATAGGTTGGTTACCCCTCTTCCTCCCATCTCCCCCCCCTCTCCCCCCTCCAATGTACCCTTTTCCCTTTTTTCGGAATTCTCCGGGTATTTTCTTACTTTGGCCGCACACATGCAACCGTTTTCTTCCCATAGTTTTCTACCCGCAATAAAAGTCACAAACAAATGCACGTGGTCTCTCTAAAAGAAAGCTGTTTGCCGTTTATTACCGCTCACCCTTTTTAGCACGAGTTTCTCCCTTATTTTTTGGAATAAGCACGAACACGAATGAGATCGGCAATCTTCAAAGTTTTTGGATCTCCTACCGGCCGCATGACGGTTACGACGTTTTAGACCAAAATATGAAAATCCTATTTTCAACGGGGTTTCTATGGAGAAGTCCCAAGTACGTTCGTACTTATAGGGGAGGACGAGGTTGGACCTCGGCACGAACCCCTTGGGTCGCTCGAGGAGGCAACTTTTGTCCCAAACCCCATCGAGGGCAATCCTCGGTGACAGCAGAAGTGAGCTTGAATCTTTCTGCTAGTTGGGGGCAGCCATAAACTACTTCATGCTGTAGGTGGGGGCCGGAAAGCGACCGTGCCGCGACCGATGTCTAACCCACAAGTGTGAGTGATCTCCGCAAAAATAGTCCTATCCCTAATAAAGCCCTCAACGCGACCTTCATGCGACAATGCAAAAAAAGGTGGTGTAGATACATGCGATCAGCTCTGCGCTGCTTATAATGTTGGCAGAAGAACGAAAAGATGGCAGTTAGTTGTGTTTTTTCATTTGCTGAACGTTTCTGTCATAAATGCCTTTATTGTTCATAAACAAAACGTTCAAAAGGAAATGATAAGGCGAAATTTCTTGAAATCATTATCGAAGGAATTAATAAAGGATCTACAGATTTTGAGGTCTCAGAGTCAGTTTATATCTAGGCATCTCCGAAAGTGCATATGCACTCAACAGGGACTTGCGGAGGAAGGTCCATCACTGGGATCGGGACTATCAAGGGGAAGATGCGAACATTGCCCAAGAAATAAGGACAATAAAGTGTCCACTAGATGTGGAAATTGTGGAGCTTTTACTTGCAAAGACCATATGATAATGAAGTGCATTGAATGTGGGGAGAGGGAAAGTGATTAGAAAATACAAAAAAATATTTTAATTTATTTTAATCAATGTTTATTGTAAAAATTATTAATAAATAATTGTATTATAATGTAAGATTGATTTTATTTCCAGTAAAATATAAATAAATTAATATATTATTGCTTATCTTTAGAAATCATTTTGGGGTCATATTGACCCCACGTGACTAATTACGGAACTTTTTTTCACGCGACTAACTAAGGGTTAAGAGATATTTTAAAAATTATATTTTTTAGCTGCTACCGTCACACCACCTGGAGGCAACTTTTGTAAACACTTTACACTTGGTAATGCTCCTTTTTTTGATTTGTTGTTGGAACTTCATGGATATATTTAATATCAGAAGGATACTGAGTTTATGTCAGTTCTTTGTCAAGTCTTTGAATTTTCGCACAGTTCCTTAAAATATTTATTATCATTTAGCCCAGGGGCGGCCAACCTGCGGCACGCGCGTGCCGCTAGTGACACGCGTGCCACTAGCAAAGCTCTTGTCAGTGGCACGCCTCCCGATTTGGAAAAAATAACATTAAAATATTATGAAAGTGATTTTCAAAATAGTAATAGTAAATAATGAAATAACAAGATTGGAAATGTGTACTCCAAAAGCGTTCTTTGAGATTTCACAATGTTCTCAATATTTTTCGCTCAGATGAGTATTTAACGACAAGCTAGCAATGTACGTTGTAAAATACATGTAAGTCCTTATGTAAAGTTGTTATTATTGTCCGATTTTAACCAAAATTGAATCGGTTGACCCATTTTAGCAAAATTCCCCAATACCAAATTTATTCAAAATACGTCAAGCGGTTCCCGAGTTGAAACAAAGGAACGTTGTAAACTACATGTAGGTCTTCATGTAAAGTGGTCGTAATTTTTGACCGATTTTAACCAAAATTGGAATCGGACGACCAATTTTAGCAAAACTCCCCAATACCAAATTTCATCAAAATATGTCTAGTGGTTCTTGAGTGATAACATGCGGACAGACGGACGAAAACAACCTCCCCTCTATGTATTCACTTCGTAGCTTTACGTAACCGGCAAAAATGTTAGATAGCACCAGGAGCGGATCAAAAAACTTCCCATGGGGGCGGCGATTTTCTCCATGGGGCGATCCTGATAATTTTTAATAATTACAAGTAAAGTAACTCATATAAAATTTAATTATGATATAATTTTGAAAGTGAACATAAGTTCAACGCCAAATACTTAAATATAAAGTTATGCTGCCAAGAAAAATCAAGATGTGGAGTACGTTTTAAGATGAATCCAGAGAAAGGAGGGGGTCGCTCTCCCTTGGATCCACCACTGGGTGGCACGCGACACATTTTCGACATAATATGTGGCACATTTCAGAAAAAGGTTGGCCACCTCTGATTGAGTCTATTTGGAATTTTTAGAAATATTACAGGTATGGAGAGTAATGCAGTGGCCACATCAGATTTTTATTGATAAGGTTCATCTTGGAAGTTAATTTTTTAAACTTTTATTTTGTTTAGGAATTTCGGAAACACTTTGAGAACCCTATACTTCGGGCCCAAGATTCCCTGGCCACTGATGCAGAGAGAGCCATTGGGAAGGAGCGCCTCACAGAACTGTCTTCTCTCGTGGGCACGTGCCTCATTCGTCGTACGGCTGCACTCTTGTCACGTTATTTACCACCAAAAGTAGAACTGGTAGTTTGTGTCAAGCTATCTCCTCTCCAGCAAACTCTGTATGATGAATTTCTCACATCGGATGCAGTGCGTAAGACAGTGTTGGCAGCGGAAAAAGATGGAGGTGAGTTATATACTCAAGCATTGTTAAAAAATAATTTTTTGTTTTTGAAAATTATTGGATATAAATAACTCATAAATATACCCGATATTAAGCTTCACATAATCAGTGTATATAATACTTTGCACGAGGTTTTATTTTTGATGTAATCATTTTTAGAGGACATGCTTAAGAGGCTACGGGATAGGAGAAAAATTCCAGTGCTGACCGTGGCGCTACGGGCATTCATGGCTAGTATCAGAACTACTTTCAGGGCTCAAAATGCCCATCCTCTGTAAGCTACTCAAGGGTCACGACTCGACCATAACTCGACCGAGGTTTGTTTACATTTCTGCAGTAGGTTTTGGCTCGGGTTGTTTTCTTCACTTTACTTTGGCAGAGCGAGAAAGCTAGGACCACTGGGGCAGAAGGAAAAATCTTGGTGGCCAGTTCTCAGTGCTGTCTTTATGTTTGTTTAGATTGCGGTTTTCAATATAATCAAGTTTCCTTAAAATAGTAAACTAATATGTAACGTTTACATAGTTGATAAATTAATTTTTCTCATATGATTAATAAAAATGAGCAGAAAAATCGTTCATGAAAAAAGATAAACGAGTACCAAATCTATGAGTATTAGAATCTATAATTATGCTTACGAGTGAACAAACATTGCTTATAGAAAAAACAGCAACACTTACAAGCAATGTTCCCTCTTAGCTGCGCGCGTGCGCGGCCACGCACAACCATTTTCCCTCCGCGAACAGCTACTTCTTTACCACACACAAATCAGACAAGACCAGAAAATGAGTTGTATTTTGTTCTGTACGATCTTTTTGCCCAGCTGCCGTCAGCAACTACAGGAATGAGAGGGACTCCGTCGTCATCAATATCTCCCATTTCCATAGCAAGTCGTGCTTCTTCTTCCGCCGTGCTTTCCATTTCAACTAAAGCAGTGGACAGTAAAATGTTCGCCAATTTGTGCTCGTATCGAATGTAAGTTTTTGATGACACTGGAGGAATATTCATCGCTCCGAAAACTTCCTCCAGTTGAGCATGACCACCGCCAGTGCTCAGAAACACGGACACCGATGATGTATTTACGTCGAGCTTCGATGGTTCTTTCTTTTCATCAGTCCATATTAATCCTTTGAATTGGCACATCTTACATTCAAAGGTGAAACAACTTCGAAGACCTTCTATTTTTTCACCCGTTACTACCTTGTCCACCAATCTGCAACCAAATGGTCCATGGTTTTTCATTGCCTGCAATTGTTGCAAAAAATATTGTAGGTCCACGATCCTTCATCCTGTGAGATTGAATAATGTTGAGGCACCTTGCTTGGATAAACTATCTAATGTGTACAATCCACCCGATGTCGGTGAGGGTGGAGTCGTTTGGTTTTTCTTTGAGTCGTTTCCATTTCTATGTTCTCAAGAGGTGATATGCACGGTGTTGAGGGTTCCGAAGCAGACTCAATTCTTGACACATGCTGACATTTGCGCCACAATCATAATTGCTCACCACCACGGTTTTTTCTTCTTTTATCGAAAAGCCATAGCCCGTGCTTGCGATCTTTACTAACCATAATGATTGTGAAGAAGACAAATACAGCGTAGAACATGATTACAATACTGTCTCAATATACTACGTATATGAGAAAGTAAAAAAGTGAAATATCTAACTAAGACAAAACTATACCAAATAGGGCCATCTGGAGAACAGATGCTTCCTAGCTTTTCTCTAGACGGTCAAGTTAAAACTCCTCCCCATCTCCTAGTAGGGACTTGAACCCTAGCGAACGAGCCATGAGAGTGACATCAGAACTACGGTGGCGCGATCAGTCTACAGATCCGTGAACTATTAGAAGCAAAAATGATATTATATACAACTTCTACTGATTTCTGATGAAAATTAAGCTACATTTACAATTTATACATAATTTAAAAGGAAAAAATATGAACTTTCCGGTGTGTGAGAGATTTTAAATTTTTTTTCCCTTAAAAGATATTTAACAATATAGAAGCCTTTAAAAAATATAACCAAATTTTTAAAAGTTAGAAATGTGCCAGATTTGTATTAGTTTAAGGATTCTAAATACGAAATTTCCTCTCTTTATGTTGAACAGATTCCGAGAAATCAATCGACAAATATTCGGGCGGAAAACCCTCTGTCCGGTAGCCTCTTAAGGCATCCTGTCCACGTTAGCTGATTTCTCTTTTCATATTTGTCAAGTTTTTTCTTTTTAACTAGCTCATAAACAGCGCTTGATAGCCTTTTACATTGTGCTTATCCTTGGTAACAAAGATGAGTCCTAAGCAAGATTTGAACCCATGACATTTGGAGGTAAACATGTTAACCCCTCAACCAAAATCATATAGGACACATCTCCTGAAAGAGTATGAATTTTAAACTAAATTAATAGGTTCTTTGTATCTTGACAGACTCTCTCCAATAACCACAAAAAGGTTGACTATGGGAGAGGAATAATTTGTCAATTTGAGTTTAGCTGGAAAGTTAGCTTAATGATCTTCCATTGAGCAGATTAATATTATAATTTCCAAGTTGCTCTTTTTGCAAAGATGTTACAGTAGCCACTCCTGAATTCTAAATTTGGAAAATGGAAGCCATACAGTGGATGCCCTGTTCTAAATTGAGATATCTAATCTCTTTGTTTCCTTGTAGCACAGTCCCGCAGGAAGTTGTTTTGTGCACTCGTTCCTTGCTGCTTCCTTTCTCCAAGTTTACTCCATTATTTAGTAACCACAACCAGTTGCTTCAAATGAAACCTTGTAATTCCTGTTAAGTCCTTAATTCATTTTCTCTTACTTAATTCTGAACTTGTCAACCTCCATTCAATTTTGCTAGAGTGCATTTTTCATTGTAAGTTCATAACAAGTGCGGCATCAAATATAAACAAGAGTGGAAAGATGCACACACCATGCGTGCATACATAGAAGGCAGAGGCATTCTTTATGATTTATACAATCATGTCAAAAAAGATAAATATGCCTTAGTATAATGTGTAAGAACTGGTATGCCAAAGAAATATCAAATTTTTGATTCACCGTTTTATTTCCTAATGAGTTGTACTTAATAAAACAATCAACAATTATGTAAAACTTACCTCACTCGAAAAGTAGTAATATAATCTTTATGTTCATGTTCATTCCTTCATCATAAATTACCCATTTCTTCACTTACAAATGTTGTGTATACGTACAGAAAATAGAAGTATTTAGGTTCATTTCTTCATCGTAGATAATCCATCTCTCTTCATTTGCTAAGTGTTGTGTGTGCACAAAAGAAAATTAAATTAATTAGTTATTTACAGCAGATACTGTTTACTTCAGTTGCCACGAAGATTGTTTTCATTGACAACAATTAAAAAACACATTCAAAGTGAATTATGACTCTCATTTGATTTTCTTGAAGTCATCTACTCCTTCAATAAAAATGTACTGATTAGTTCTACAAATTTAGTTTGATAAATGATATTTTATTAGATATAAAAAAAAGTTCATTTTTTGTCAACAATAAAGTTACACTCCTGATTAGGCTATGTGAACCATTTACCATATCTGCTTGAATATAAGCTGATGTTATTTGTTAAAATCTATCATGAAAAAATCACCCCTCGGCTTAAATGCGAGTCCGAGAAAAAATATGGGGTTAGGCTTAAGTCTTGTTGTCACCCATAGATGGCAGTACATCTCTCATTGCCGTTGTGTTCAAATGATAGTACTTATTTTTCATAAAGTAAATATTTGAACTACGATGAATATTAATGAATAAATAATTAAGTTAGAATATTGAATTTAGCAGTACCCGTGTTTTGTTGCTGTTGTTACCTGTTCTTTCATTTCTAAATGCTATTGGATATTTTCTTTCATTTCTCAGGGCTATGCATATGTATCATTAAGAATATTTAGCAATTTGTATTTTTTTTCATTATCCATTAAAAGATGTTCCTATTAGTTTTACTTGGCTACATTACAATGTTTGTATGCATGTTAAAACCTCATTCATGGAATCTATTAAAATTGCATATATTGACTACGCAGAGGATTACATAAAATGCGCTGACGGCTTTTGATGCTCAATGAATTTTGGTAAAACTTAACATGGAATGTGTATAATTATAAAAATGCAATTTCTTAAGGCAATGTAAATGCTAATATCATTGGAAATAGACTTGGATGAAAAATTATCTTGGCGAGGTCGCTGTTGCTTTATTTGACCTTTTGTGAAAATGAAGACAAATGAAATTATCGTCACTGAATGTGGAACATAATTCAACAATGGGAAATTATTAATTGGAGTAATATTTCAAAATGTCAAAAACTAAACCATTTCCCACTGTTTTTTTCAATCGCAAATAATGTATTCTAGGCTGTGCATGCATGCTCCACACACTTCAGCAGAAAATCTACGAAATTTACTTTTCTGACAAAAAATGGTGGAAATTTTTGGGGGCTTGGCTTCTATTTAAGCAGATACAGTATATGGTTTTCTTATTTTCTTTGCCCTTATGTCCTAAATACCAAACTTGATGAACATCCGCCCTGTAGTTTCTCAGATGAAACATGCGGACAGACAGACGGACACGACGGTACCATAAGGGGTTTTCTTGTTTACTTTTTGTAAAGAACTAAAAATCTTAAAAGATGCTAGTTGCTGTGTTATCTCCGTTGTGAATTTACCTTATCCAGTTTCACTGTGGTTACATTTTGCTTTCAAAAGAGAACTTGCAATTATGAAAGAGTCAATGTTGGTGTAAAATTTGTAGAAACGTGGAATTTGAACATGAATGCAGTATATCTGCAAATGGGTCAACTTTGACAAAGCTTTTAAATCTGATGATTTTCTTTTGTTTTCTAGATGGAGGTCGGGGCAAAGGGGCAAGTCTCTCGGCTCTCTCTTCCATCACTTTGATGAAGAAGTTATGTGCTCACCCAGACTTAGTTTATGAGAAGATTTCAGAGCGCAGCGAGGGGTTTGAAAGTGCTCATAAGCATCTGCCCAACAACTATCAACCTGGGTAAGAAATGGCAAACTTTTCATTTTCTTAGTTCATCTAGAGCACGGGTTTGCAACCTTACAATGTGGCGAGTTACATTTTAGAGCACCCAGCGAGCTCCACTATACTTTTTAAAAAATGATCATGAATAAAATCAAAACAACGCCGAAGCGATTGAAAATATCCTTCTGTGTGTTTAAAAAGAAAACAGGTGAACAGATCAAATTAATCATACTAGGAAAGATGATTTTTAGCATCATGGAAGTGCATGTTAAGACTGCTAAAGAGCACCAGGTTGCGAACCACTGATCTAGAGAGTTATGTGGTGAAATCTTGAAGTCATTTTTATACTGATGAATTTTATCTTATCAATAGAAAGTCAAATAAAAATTTACAGAAATTATTAGGCAATTGTGCTTTTCTAATCTAATTTGCATTTGAAATTTTTTGTAATGTAAGTAATTCCTCAAGTAGAGATAGGCTGACAGAAAATAGCTTTTTCTATGCAGTTTGAATATTTTTCAGTTCTCTGAAGTGATTTATTCTCGTACTGCAGGAGGAATCTTGTGCCTGAGTTGTCTGGGAAGTTGCGTCTGTTGGATTGTTTACTGGCTGTCATCAAATCAACCACTAATGATAAAGTAGTGCTTGTATCAAATTACACTCAAACCCTTGGAATCTTCGAACGTCTCTGTGCTTTGAGAAATTATCCTTTTGTGAGATTAGATGGAGCTATGACCATAAAAAAGCGAGCTAAGGTAAGCAGGAATCAGATACTATGTCATGAAAATTTCTGTGCTTGATCTTAAAGTGCATTAATAAAAGCAGTTTAGTTATGTCAGAGGCATAATACTTTCCATCCTTTCATGTTGTCTTCACTCCACTAAATTAATTCCTTTTTTTCCACCATTTTCTTTCATGCATTGGCAGAAATGCCTGCATTTTTCATTAAAATATTTCATAATTTCACCTAAACCTATTATTATATTTTGTTTGTTCATTATTGTCTGGAAGCTTTGGTTATTAATAACTGTTGAACAATGTATTTGTTGCACCCTAATAAAATTTTGGTACGATGCCAATCTTTCTACTTGGAAGGTTGTTGAAAGATTCAATGACCCTTCGAGCCTGGACTTCTGCTTCATGCTCAGTAGCAAGGCTGGTGGCTGTGGCCTTAATCTAATTGGTGCAAACAGACTGGTGATGTTTGACCCTGACTGGAACCCTGCCAATGATGATCAAGCAATGGCCAGGGTATGGCGTGATGGCCAAAAGAAACCTTGTTTTGTGTATCGCTTCCTGGCTGTGAGTCGAATACTCTTGTATAATAACTCTGTAAATTAATTACATACTTGTTAATTTGTATTGTAGTTCTTATATGCTATGATAGCTTAGAATCAACTTCATTGACATAAAGGAACACATGTTGTATGACTTGCTACACAATTGTTTGAGGAAGAGCATAACTCTACATTCTTGATTTCATGATTCCTTGTAAAATTTGATTTGTTCTAGCATAAAAAATATTGCTTGTGCAAATCGCAAGCCACGTGTTTTTTGTCAAATAGTTGATTTTATTGAATGGAGTAAATTTAGCATTATCTGTTTTTATAATAATAATAATATGATACTTGTTCTATTAAAAAGTAACATGAAACATAGCTGCCAGTGAAATATGGATAATGGAACTCATTTTGAAAGTTGAAATTTAGTCACTAGAGATTCTAATTACTAGTTATCGCTGGAGCTCCATATTTTGCTGTTACAGGAGCTTCTTAATTTCTTTCCTAGATTAATTAATGATTTTATAATTTGCAGACTGGAACAATAGAGGAAAAGATTCTTCAGCGTCAGTCTCATAAGAAAGCTCTCAGCTCATCTGTTGTTGACAATGAAGAGGACGTTGCACGTCACTTCTCTAGGGACGAACTCCGAGATCTCTTTAAAATTGATCCAAAGGCAAAGGATGTGCCTTCAGATACTCACGAAAAGTAAGTTGTATACAAATCTATTTATAATCCATATTTTGTTAGCCACAATTTATTTATCAAGCAGATTGAAAGCAATACATGGTTATTCCATTTAGATATTTCCCCATTACTTTAGCCAATAAAGATAATTTTTATATTATGTATTGTCACGTTCCTCTTCCCCGCCAACTTCCGATTTTTTGTTTGCCTCGGCTAATTCGCGGTTCCGTGGGGTTTAGGTCCTTATCAATGCTCACTCCTGTTTGTGAGTCGGCCGCACGTCGGGGACGGAAACGTCACAAATACTATACAATGCATTTATTGTATCTAACAAACAATTCCAATGGAATTATTCAAACACAAAGAATTTAAATTACATAAAACACTAATCCTGACTTACTATATCAAACAAAAAAATCAAATGTAATTATTCAAACACCAATTCAAGCACAAAGAATTGAAATCACATAAAACACTAATCATGAATGATTATATTAACCAAAGAAAATTGAAATTGCATTATTCAAGCCCAAAGAATTGAAATCACATAAAACACTAATCATGAATAATTATCTCAAGCAAAGAACATTCATAGGTCATTATTCAGGCACAAAGAATGGAAATCACATTAAACACTAGTCATGAATGGTTATATCAAACATGGAAAATTCAAATGGTATCATCCAAGCACAAGTAATTGAAATCACATAAAATACTAGTCCTGAATGATTATATTAACCAAAGAAAATTCAAATGGCATTACTCAAGCCCAAAGAATTGAAATCACTTAAAACACTAATCATGAATGATTATATTAACCAAAGAAAATTCAAAGGGCATTATTCAAGCCCAAAGAATTGAAATCACATAAAACACTAATCATGAATAATTATCTCAAGCAAAGAACATTCATAGGTCATTATTCAAGCAAAAAGAATTGAAATCACGTAAAACACTAATCACTGCGGGTTTAATGGCTTTCAGTTCATTCTTGCCTAAGTCATTAAGTTGGGCCATCACTTCCCGCGTATTGCTACCATTAATAATCGTACTTATCACTCAATTAGTTGTTTTACCGGCGTCACTCACTGGTAGAGGTGGAAATCTTCCTTTTCACCCCCGATCTATGGTTTTTTGCAACAGATTTCTTCCTGGGTCTCGTGACCTCTCCTTTTCTTCCTGGCCAACTCTCGTTAGGTTTTGCTCCGAGCTCCCTTCTCTCTCGGTCACGTTCTCCAGACTACCTTTCGTCAACCTCCTCGCTCTCTCTCTCGGCTTATCTTCCCTCACTCCTTTTCTCGGTTTTAGCCTTGAACTTTCTCTTTGTGGTCAGCTGACTCGTGCGTCGCGACGCGTACTTCCTGGTGAACACACGAATTAACGCACAACTCTCCTTGCGCGTGGTTATGTAATCGGTGGTTTCCATTCCGTTACAGTATGTCTAATTTTTTCTTTATTGGCAATTCTCAAATGTTTTATAGCCTCATTCTCTTCATACCAGAAATGCAAGCGTACTTGAAAGTGGAGAAGTTATTGCTATCCCTTGGCTATTCTAAATAGAACTCGTGAGGGAATTATGCATTTTGATATTCCCTCCCACAGAGAGTTTGCTGAAAATTGCCATTACTTACAATGCAAATTGTAGCCATTAAACACTTAGGTAAACCTATTGTGCATTTCATATGCAAAGATATCATTGTTGACAGTAAGTTTTTCATTTTAACAGAATCAATGACAGTTGAATTGCTACTGTGTAATTTATAGTTGAGATGAGTTTCACTTAATTATTTTATGACTGCAGAAATTCAGTAGATAGTACAGTAAAACTTCTCATTAACAAAATTCAAGGGGCCCAATTTTTTGTCTCTTCGTTATTTGGAGATTCGGTGATCATAAGTTAATGGGTGTTGCATAACTTCAGGTACGGATTGACTGATAGATTATACAGAAGCAACAGGGTTATCCAAATTAAGGCAAATGTGCAGAAATGGCATACTCGAACCAAACTCTGTACAGTGAAATGTCAGTATAACCAAGTCATGCAGACAACCAAAATATATTCGTTATAATGAAACAATTTTTTCAATTCAGAGGAAGCGCAATATGTCCTTCCCCTGATAGTAGTGTCAAAAACGGTAACTCTGAGAACTGCTTAGTGCTTAAGTTGTCATTGTAATCATAGTAGGAAAAGGAACTCTTAAAAATTATAAAGTGAAGATGCAACTACAACAACCCAACCCATATCCATCTCAACAGAAGGTTTTATTAGAATAAAAAGGAAATGTTTTTAATTTACAAAGTGTTTATTCATACAAGAACATATTACTGTAGGATGTAGTTCCGTATTTGGCCATAGTCATTTGCGGCGCCACAGTTAAGGGTAATATATTGCCAAAATGTCAGAACGATGGTTACATATAACAATATATAACAAAATAATTATAAAGAAAGAATCCATGAATTAGTGTTTACTTCTTAAAAAAACCCATAATTTTTTTCTGAACGGTCTGATAGAGCTGTGAAGAACCTGCCTATTGGTTGCTAGTCGGGTAATCATCCAATACATTTGCCTGGACTGAGATTTCACCAAGTGTAAATCATTGCAGCATTGCCAAATGCTAAAAATCGAACCCAGTAAAGATAAAAAAGTGTACATCGTATTGTTTAAGGAATTTCTTTTTACATAATATGTTATAATAATTGTATTTTTTCATACCAGGATGAATTTTTATTTCGCTAAACCAATATTTTCGTTAAAATGATATTCGTTAAAATGAAATATTTTTGCATAATGTTACATAGTAAATTGGCAGGGGATGGAAAATAATTTTGTTTTACTGAATATTTTGTTACTCCAGTGTTTGTTACAATGACGTTTTACTGTACTAAAATATGCCCAATACACTTTTTCTGGAAAAAATATCACATAAGAGTGGACGATATTCAAAATGCGCCTGCAATGTTTAATTTGCTTCACTGGCAGCCATATTGGTTTGGAGCGCCGACAACATTGTTATAATGCTTTCTTATGGAAAAAGAGCCCCTTTCATCCATCTCATTTTGCAGTGTTTGATGGTGGCAAGCACCAAATACTACTCTAAAATGTAATCAGTTATTTTTTCTCGCATCGATTAACAGATTTTGTCCGAAATCATCCTCTGCAATTTTTAGGCTGGTTTCCAAAGGAATCAACCTTATGAAATGGTCGTGTATGTGTGTGTGTGTGTTCCACTAACAACTTTTGCATCAATGGGTCGATTTTCATGAAACTTGGTATGATGCTCGTGCTGCCAGAGCCCACCTCCGGGCTATATTTTATTTTGTGAAGATTGAAGTCCCGGGTTCAATTCCAGGAACGTTTTTTCCCTATTTGTTTTACATTAGAAGTCTCAAATCCTTCGTGCAGATATGTTTTCTTTAATACTTTAAAATATCTTAAAATCGTGATATTGGAGCGAGGTTTTTATTGTTCTAAGGGGAAAAGAATGTAGATCCTAATTCTTATCACAGAATTTTGATAATTGATTGTATTTTATCAAATTTCTACCAAAACAGCGTTTTTGCATTTTAAATCACAGTTTATCGGGTTGTTGCCATGGAGACCATTATTACCGAACACGGCTTGAGCATAGACAAGTGAATAAATGGGCTATTTTCTTTTCCACTCGACTACCCATCAGCAATGGACAGTTGAGCCATACATATGAGCATGTAAATGATAACTTGCGTTAAATTTGTTTATTTAAAAAAATTACGCACAAAGTATGCCAGAAAGAAATTTTGACATTGCTTTTAGTATTTTAAACTTGATAATGCTCTATTAATTTGTTTTCCAATTTTTCTCTATCATTGATAAACTATGAATAACAAATGGTGTTTATGGTATGAGAATTTCTTGGAATGACTAACACACACTGAAACATTTCCGGTCAATATAAGTAATCAATTCGGGATGTCAACTTTGGGAAACCAGCCTGCATTAGTCCTGGTTTGGACTTCTTGTTTATTATGTGATTTCTTCGAGGTTGCAACCTATGCCTGTGTCGTCAAATTTCCTCATATTCGAGAGCTGCATGTGAAACTCAATGTGCCAACTGTGAGCTTATCTTAAAGCGTCGGTTGAGTCGCTAACAGTTGATAAAAAAATATTGACAGCACCGCCATTTCTTAAGATTCAACACCAATTAATATGAAATTTGACCACCCTGGCATAAGTTGCAACCTCAAGGAAATCATGTAATAAAAAATTGCAGAGGATGTTTTCAGTCAAAACCTGCTAATCAATGCGAGAAAAAATAACAGATTACATTATAGACTTGTATTTGGTGCTTGCTACGGTCAGACATTGCAAAACGAGATTAATGAAAGTGATCTTTTTTCCATAAGAAAGCACTGTAACTCATCAGCGATGAAGCAACTCAAACCACTAAATATCATGAGAAATTGATATTTAACATGTTTTTCTCACACAGGAACACCTTATCGCACTTTTGCACCTTCTCACACCTTGGACTCAATGGTCAAAGGCACGAGAATGCCGGAAACATAAGAAATAAGTCATCATGCTAGAATATGTGCTATGATTGGCTTGTTGAAAGCTTGACGCTAATTGCCGCACTGTGTTTTAATTGTTTTCCTCGCATATGTAACTGAAAAAAATATTTGGCTAGTGAAAATTCATTCAAAAGAGGTAAATACAAGTAGAAGTGACAATTTTTTCCTTTGTTGCTTGGAAGTTTTTGTAGTATGGGAGTGCGTAGTAGGGAGGCTGTAACTTGATGTTTTATATATTAGTTTGGCAGGATCACAGTCAATTGTTAGTTATCCAGAAATCTTTGCAGTATAGGAGTTCATGAGATAGAGGTTTTACTGTATAATGTGTGCAGTCCATAAGCTGTGCTCACTAATTCATTTTAATTAAAGAGAGCGAAAACTCAAGCCTTAAGTACAGAAAAATAGCTGCTTCTCTATTGTTTTTGTGAAATGATTTCCTATTCCTGGTCTTTGAAATGATATTAATGGCTAAAGGTGAATAAATGAATATGCTTCTCCAGTTGTTTTAACCCATTAGCACCCAGAATCCTATTTATAGGACACTTAGTTTTCTGGGATTTTCCGATCTAGATTTTAAACAAAAATGACTATGTTGTATCAATAGTAAACGCTAGGGACTGGTGAAGCATTTTTTTGTCATTCACTTCTGAGATTTGGTTCTGAGATATTTACATCTCTGCGAACCTCAGCTTTCTACGTGCAGTGTGGTCTTGACTTTACATTTCGAAATAAACTTTATCTACAAACGGTGAGTTATGAATATTTCCACTGAATCCCTTTGTATATGAGTGTAAAATTACTTTATGGTAGTAATTTGTGATATATTTCTAATGGATGTTATAAAAAATAGTGATATACTTTACTGTCCTATAAATAGGATGCTGGGCATTGCGTAGATTTTTCATATAGGTACAATATTTTGTTAAATTTTTATTATATTATTATTTTCAGTAATCAGCTCCAACAATGAGTCATAAAATATTTATAACCCTGGAAGTGGCTTAGCCTTGACTCTAATAATGGACTCACTAATTGGAATGTTTTTCTGATATTGATCATCTACCCAAAGTTTTAAAAGTTTTTCCATTTTAGGAATCACAATACCACGCCTTGGACTGTTTATTGTTCCTATCAAATTACCTGAATTTAACACGTTCTCGAATTTTTTCCTTATGTTTCATGTATGTACTAATAGTTGAACAAGACATCCCTAATGATCGTGCGAATTCAGCATGGCTTTCCCCTTGATCAATACGCTATAAAATTTGTAATTTTAATTTGTAACTATGAGTCTTATGCACTCTTTTATTAGATACACTCGCATTATCACTATTAAATTTCCTTTTAGATGCCATGTCAAGGGATAAATTTAAAAATAAAAAAATAACTAATATGTATAAATGATTAAAACTAAAAAACGAGCGAAATCAGTACAAATTCAAACTACAATTACAGGAATAACGATGTCTGAAGAGAAAATAAACCTTATATAAATGATTAAAACTAAAAAAAGAGCAAAATTAGTACAAATTCAAACTACTATAACAGGTTTAACAATGTCTGGAGAAAAAGTGAAAAACACTTCGCATGGTCCGGACATGACGTCGGCTAGTTCGACCGGTCAAATTCTCGAGTTGGTCAAATTTCGAGCGGTCGAATCTCGGGAGTCGCCTGTACTTGGATTTTAGAAATTTTGGTTTATATAATGTTTCTATGATACATATTCAGTTTTCCTGTGTTATTTCTGAAATTTATTGCACAATGAAAGCAGTTTTGTATCATATTTACTGAAGGTGTACAATAAATAAGTTCGGTTCAGATGTGAAAATTTTATCTATGGAAATGCCCAGCGTCCTATTTATAGGAGTCCATTTTTCGAAAATAGAAAAAGTTATTGAAATTTTGCCTGTTGTGTTGCATTCCAGTTGCCACCACAAGTATATATTCTGAAAATCAACTAAAAATTCAGAAAAAAATAATTTGGGCATTAATGGGTTAATGTGTTTTTCTCTGACATTTTCTCATATAAGGTTGAAATGTAAACGCTGCATCAATGGGATTCAATCTCGATCGCCTCCCCCTGAAGCAGATTGCACGTGTGACCTATCCCAGTGGCACCATTGCTACACACCTCGGACAGTCCCTGATGGACCTATGCGTACTTGTTGGGACTTGGCTGGAGTGTCTTTCATCTTTCACCAAAAATCTCATGAACAGAAAGTGGCTCCATGATAATTTTTTTTGTTTAAGTTCAATTTTGTCTACTGAATTTAATTTATAATGTGTACATTTGTAATTTATTTGTATTTCCTAAGTATTATTTTTGTATTTACAAAGAAATTATGACGTGAATATTCTTTTATCAAGTGCTTTGCAATTAAGTAAAGAAAGAATTGAAACATGTTGAAGAGATATCTGTAAAAGACTAAAGTATGAACTGTTTATTGCTCAGAGTTTATATATAGTCATCTAATAATAAGCTATTTTTGTTAATACTGATTCTTTTAAAATTTGTATGAATATTTTATTATTCTCAGCATAATAGGTGAAATGGATATGGATATGAATGGATATTTTCACTAAATTTTTACATGTGAATTATTCGATTAATCCCTAAATTATTTTTTCATTCCCAAATTAACCTATTTTAGTTTTTATGTTCACACGAGTAATTTAATTGAAATTTGAAACTTTGATTTTTGAATTAGGGCTTTCTTAAATGAATGTTTGGAATGTGCAGGTTATCATAAGAAGTGTGCAATTGAAACACCTGAAATTAGGACTGCACAAAAGGGGTAAATGTAGATGAAGGTGGATTTTGAAATTCTTAATTCACTAGAGCAATGATGGGAAATACAGCACATGTGCCAGTCTTGGCATGCTAAAACTTCATGGTCATGAGGTAAGTTTTTAAAATTCATTATTTTTTCGGATGCTGAATTGCAACCGTATGAACTAAACTCTGAATATGAGTGCAGCATAACTCTCAATATTGTCAAAAGGTTTTTGATACATGCATTGTAGTTGAAAAGATATCCAAAGTCATATTAATCAATTTCTTGCCTTCAACTGACTGGCAAACAGATAAAATCTTGATCACAATAGACAACAGAGATGAATATAATATGCAGAAGAAATTGCATGTCTGCTCTGAAATTTGGTGGCTGATCACAATAGGTAATCAGTGTTTTTAATAAGTTGCATCTACAATAATTCTGAAAGTATCTCCTTGAATGCCTCACATTAAACTAAACCTTGATTCACTCCTTCTCAAGACAGTTTTGGTATTTGTTTAAAAATATGCTGATCATTGGTTTTCATTGCATTATCCTCCAGCAAAAAAGGTGGTACTTTGGCATTAAAAGAAATTATCGACTCACTAATATTGTGAATTTTATAGTAGCACAAGACTTGAATTGACTTTGAAATATGCAAATTCAGACTGAAACATTGTTAATGTACAGATCTATTGAAAGCTTGGGTTGTTTTCTTCGCTTTCCTTTGGCAGAGCGAGAAAGCTAGGGCCGCTGGGGCGGAGGGGAAAATCTTGATGGCCAGTTCTCAGTGCCATCTTTATGTTTTTGACATTGTGGTTTTCAATATAATCAAGTTCCCTTAAAAGAGTAAACAAATATGTAACGTTTACACAGTTGATAAGTAAATTTTACTCGGTTGATTAATAAAAATGAACAGAAAAGTCGTCATGAAAAAAGATAAACGATTACCAAATCTATGAGTATTAGAATCTATAATTATGCTTACGAGTGAACAAATATTCACGACCATTTTCCCTCCGTGCACAGCTACTTCTTTACCACGCACAAATCAGAAAATCCACCCACCCGGAAAATCCTAAATCTAATTACACCAGTTTCTCCATAACATTCATTACTATGACAGTGCAAAAGAAAAGGTAGATGAAACCAAACAAATACTATAATATTTTTAAGTCCGTTTCATTAAATATTTTTGCGCACTCGCTTACCCTCTCTACTGATGAAGATTGGTCGGCCGCGCAGAACCTTAAAAAATTAGAGGGAACATTGCTTACAAGTATTACCCTAAATTCCCAAGTATAACGCGCGCGTTATACAAGGTTTTTTTGTCAAATTTTCGGAATTATTGAGTGCGCGTTATACATAAGACGTACTAGTGCGCGTTATGCATAAGAAGTACAGCTTTATAAAATAAAATGCCTTAAAGCGTTCAAATACTAACTTCGTGAAATCACTAAATGGCTGAAATCTTTCGAAACTTCTTTTTTTTTGTTCCGTTGATAAAAACAAATTTTCTGGCATAAATTACCATGCATTTCAATCATTACAGATACAAAATCGAATTTCAGTTACCTAATTATTATTCAACCTAAGACAAATTAAGGCAGATTCGAAGTTATTAGTTGAAAAAAATGTACGCAATGCCTTTTTAGATAAGATAACGAATTCCAAAACAAAACATTCACATATAAAAATAAAAAAATCACAAATTCTTCATAAAATTTTGTTCCCACTCGATTATTAATTAACATAACCATAAAAATCTTCTGATTCAGTCACAATTTATATCGTAATCATTCAAGTTCTTAACCAATGAGTCTGGAAAATTTTCAAGTGAAAAATTATTGCTTTCATCAAATGATGAATCACAATACCCTCCATCCCCCCATCAACATCAGGGGAATAAATTCCCGATACCCTGAAACCATTAATTATACATTCACGGGTTACATCGGCCCAACTTTTCACAATCCATTTGCAAATTTCAGCATAAGAAGCTCGCTCGCTGCATCCTTCCAGACTTTGTATAGGAGTGGAAACCATCTACCATGCATTTTTCCCAGTGCCTCCGTCTTTTCGATTTGAATGATCTATTTACGGAGATGTCCAGTGGTTGCAGCTTTTTTGTTAGACCTGCAGGAATAACTGCAATCTTGTAATATTTTTTCAATAATATTTTCGAATCATTTACCTAGCTGAATCCAATGCAAGCAGCGATTTTGGTTTAAAAAATGAGCCCTTCCTTTTTCCCCATACCCAGTGGCGGCTAGTAGCTAAAATTAGTGGGGGTGCTGCTCCAGAAAATTTTTAGCCTTTGTTTTAAAATTGTGTAAAAGGAAAAAAACATGTATAAAAAGAAAATTTATTCAGGAACTTGATAAAATCTTAACAAAAAAAACCAAACATTTTTTACTTACTTTAACTTAAATTGTTACAGTTCAAGCTTGATCTATTCATTTAAAAATGAAATCCATTCTTCTTGTTTTAATTTGCGCAAAAAGTTCAATAATTTTCTCCATTGAGGAAATTTTTCTCCATTGAAAGTACTGCAAGCGCATTTAGTCTCCGAATTCATAGTGCTTCTTAAAAAAGTTTTTATTCTTTTCAATGTTGAAAAGCAGCGCTCTGCCTCTGATGTAGTCATGGGGATTGTCAAGAGGATTTTTATCAGTTTCGTAATTTCACTAAAAACATCATCTAGATTATTTTCCAAGATAAATTTCAGCAGCTCAATTAATTTGCAATATTCATGAATATCAGTCCTACAATAGAATACTTATAGTTCAGTTTCAAGCTTTTCTTTGTCAATCATGGGATTGTGGTCAGTACTATCTCTTTTGTGGGATGTTCATTCTTAAATCTAGTGAAGCATTTCTTGTTGAACAATTTAGCAGCTACTAAGTGTTTAGTGGAAGAATATCTGTCCATTATATCAACACATATATAGTCATAGTCACACACTTCCTTAGCTTCTGCCATGAGTGTCTTTGAAGGATTCTCACAGTACTTTGAGTTTCTCAATTCTAAAATAGCAGTTTTGAAATTTGTTATATATTCATTAACTTTAAACACACTAATTTCTCGAGATTGCATTTGGTTGTAAATTATTTCAACATGAGGCATAATCTCATGAAAAAGCTCTAACCAAAACTTGAAATTATCATCATTCAGGTATTTTAAAATTCCTGTTGCTTCTGCAATGGTTTGATCTGCATTTGATGTTGACTGAATTTCAGTAAGGCAGTTTTTTAAAGGTTGCAAATTTTCATGAACTCTGTTTATGGTCCGTATGTTGAAATTCCACCTTGTAGAGGATGGACGTGGAATGCTGACATCCATATGTTTCTTGAGAATGGACACACGTTGTGGTGATCTTGAGAAGAATGTTGGAATAGCCAGAATGTTAGAGAAAAATATTCTTGCGTTTCTTGTAATACTTGCTGCATTTCTCATTATTAAATTAAGTTGATGTGCATAACAGTGAATGAAATGTGCATTACTATAAACTGCTTTTATTTTTGCTTGAACTCCTGCTTTTTTGCCTTTCATGACATTTGCACCATCAAATGTCTGAGCTATCAGTTTTTGTCCATTTCCTTGAAGGATTATGTCTAATTGTTCTAAAATACGTTTTTATATGCCATCTGCAGTTTGATTTTCTGGAATAAAGAATCCCCAAAAACGCTCAAATATTTCTCCATTCAATACGTACCGTAGCACAAGGACCATTTGAGTGTGTTCCGAAACATCTGTTGTGTCATCAGCCATGACAGCTACAAAGGAAGCTTTTCTAATTTCCGTCCTTATCTCCTCATGGTATATTTGTAGCAGGCAGTCAAGTATCTCATTCTGAGTGGTCTTAGAAACACCTTTGAAGACTGCACTGGTTTCTAAGTGATTCTTCAAATCTGAATCTAATTTAGATGCAAAATTTACTAATCCTCTAAATACCCCTGGATTTACTGAATCGTCTTTTTCATCATGTCCACTTAAGGGAGTTTCAAAGTTTCCACAAAAGTAAATGCAGTCTATCATTTTGGACAAAATTTCACGGTTCTTTTAACTTTTATATTATGCTCATTGATTGAAAGTCTGTATGCCTCACTAAGTTTCTCCTTAATACTTACGGTTCCAAAAAGTGACAGTGAAACAACATTATCAACGTGCTTCTTTGACTTCTCATGCTTTTCAGTTTTTCTTTCATTTTGTTTATATTTCTAAAACCATCTTTTGTCCACGGTACATCACCTCCAAACAGCAAACACGGGAAGCAAAACAGTGCATTTTTTACTTCACAGCCGCAAAGCCAACTTTTCCGTTGGTACCATTCAGAATTAAAGCTACGAATATATTTCTTGTTGTTGCTTTTGCCTGGCTGAGATATTAGAATATCAGGTGTTGAACGACCTCTTTTCTTAACTGTAACTTTCTCATGGAGAGATAGCTGTGAAAACTTAAGCTGTTGAAGTTCACTTACAGTCACAGAACTTATTTCTTGGGGATGCAAGGCCATGGTTAAAGTTTTCTGTTAAATAAAAGAACCGAAAAAAAATGAATCAAATTGAATAGCTGGAAGCAGAATAATAATCTAATTCTACACTCTTCTACACTTTATCACATTCAAGAATATGGTACACGGTTTTTAAGCACAACACACGCTGAGTAAAAAAAACTTCCTTCCACCATCACGCCAGAGCCAGCACTGCGAGAGCAACAGTGCTCTTTCTACCTGGCAGTCCCGCCTTCCTCCCCACCCCCCTCCTATGTGCGCATGCGCACAACAGTCAAACACCATGTCACTGGCACTGTGAAGCGCACAGTTCCATACAAAGATTTTTGTATCTTTTTCATAAACTGGGGGATGGCTACTGAAGTACTGACATTAAGCTTAAGGAATATATATTGTACTACAAAAATAATTAAAGAAAAATGGACTCATTATATTAAATGTTATCGATAATATCAAGTGGAAATAGGGGGTGCTGCAGTTCCGCAGTGCCTATACACGAGCCGCCACTGTCCATACCTCAGCTAACCACATTCGCAACATATCAGATTCGAAGCGCTATCGGAGGATGGTACGACGAATTCTGTGGCCGCATCCGCTCCCCCCGATTTGAGGGATACCGCACCTAGGGGAGGTCGGGTTGGGAGGGGGGGAATCTTAGTGATAGCTAGCTCGAACGTCCGGCGTTTAGTGGCACCGTTGAGGGAAAGGGCCCGCCGGGAGGGAGATGAGCGGGTGTTCTCCTGGTGTATTCCAGGCGGAACAGTGCCACAGGTGACGAAGGCGGTTCGGGCAGCGGCAAGTGGCACGGGATGCTCCAAGCTGCGGATAGTGGCGCATGTAGGCACCAATGACGCTGAGGATCGGGGTTCTGAGGAGATATTGGATTCCTTCGGGGATCTGTGCTCTGAGGTTCACCGACTCCGACGGGTCATGGGTATCGACATGCGCCTGACCGTATGCAGCATGGTCCCGCGGACCGACCGGGGTTCGACGGTTTGGAGCCGAGTGATCGGCTTGAATCGGAGACTGGAAGTTTTGCGAGAGCATGGGAGTAGATTTCGTGGAACTCGGGCCGGTTCTCGAATCGTGCAGGGTGCCCCTGAACCGATCGGGAGTTCACTATACTGCCGTGGCAGCCCAGAAGGTAGGTGGTAGAATCTACGAGCATTGTAGAGCTTTTTTAGATTCGAGAGTAGGCCAGTGCGTAGGTCAATCTCGGGTTCATCAAATAACTGCATTAATTATCAGAATAACTTCATTAACTCCGATAGTAGGTCAATACCTAGGTCGACGTTGGGACTCAATAAACTCTGCGCTAACAATAGCAATGATAACGCCGCTCTTAGAAGTCGCACCATCCATAACGCAGAAAAAATTCAGAAGCGGCCCGAAAGCGACTCATTAACAATTTTAAATATAAACTGCCGTAGTATCAGGAATAAGACAGCAGAATTTCAGAATTTATTAGAGGAAACTGAGGCAGATATAGTGATAGGCACAGAGAGCTGGCTAACTTCGGATATACACGACCGAGAAATTTTCCCCTTAAGATATAATATTCACAGACGAGATAGGGTAAATAGGAACGGAGGTGGAGTTTTTTTTAGCGGTGAAGGACACGCTTATCAGTTCGCCAATTGAGTTTACGGAAAACAGAATAGAAAGCATTTGGTGTACAATCAGCATGGGAGGTTTAGGAAACATCCACGTATGTGCATGCTATAGGCCGCCAGGTGCAGACGCAGAAGAAATTTATGAGCTAGAGGCCCAAATCAACTCAATACAGATGAAAAATAGCAAAAGTCTTACTATAGTAGGGGGAGACTTCAATCTACCCTCGATAAATTGGCGCAGTTGCAGCTTCACACCACCCGGTAGAAATCGTGAGTCATGCGAAGCACTAATAGACATCTTCAATAAACATTCCCTTATTCAGGTAGTCAGAGAACCCACGAGAGAGGACAATATATTAGACTTAATAGCACTTAATATCCCTGAACGAGTTTCTGAAGTAGTTATTGAAGAAGGAATCAGCGATCACCGAATAGTCCGAGGTCTCTTGAACATAGCATTCCTAAAGTATCGCAAGCCTAAGCGAAAAGTGTACATATTTAAAAATGCTAACTTTGCGGACTTTAAAGAGAAACTTATTAAAGATTACGCAACTTTCAGAAAATTAGCAAGCACGAAGAACGTTGAGGAAACTTGGAAAGCTTTCTTATCAGTAGTTAGAACAGGTATAAATACGTACATACCAAGTAAATATATTACCAATAATGGAGAACCTAGGTGGTATAATAGGCAGGTTAGATGTGCTCTCAGGCGACAAAGAAAGCTTCACTCAAAACTTAAATGCGCCAAAAATAATGTCACAGGAGGAAATAAATACAATTTCAAACAAGTACAGAAATTGTCGGACTTGGACTAAAAAGATTATGCGCAAGGCATTAATGAACTTTAAGAAAAAGATTCTCTGTGAACATCTAAACGAAAATCCCAAAATCTTTTGGTCTTATGTTAGAGAAGTTCAAGGTCGACACCCAACCGTAGAACCATTAAGAAACGACAAAGGAGAGGTAGTTTACGATAGCATTGATAAAGGAAACTTGTTAAACTCATTTTTTCAAAGCGTATTTACGAACAAAGTGGAGAAAAGGAAGGACGATCCACCCGAACCAAGCGAAGAGAAGATGAGAAGATACTTATATCAGCGAAAGGTATAGCAGAACAGCTCAGAATCATCAATGCAAATAAATCCCCGGGACCGGAAGAGATACCAGCTAGAGTATTAAAGGAATTAGCGTTAGAAATAGCACCTTATCTCGAAACAGTTTTCAGTAAGTCAATTAGTCATGGCGTTATACCTAAGGAATGAAAATTAGCGTTTATAACTCCGCTACATAAAGGCGGGAAAAAAGACGACCGAGAAAACTACAGGCCGATTTCGCTAACCTCAATATCTTGCAAGATTCTAGAGCACATCATCGTTAGTTCTGTGATGGACTTCTTAGATAGCCAGGACTTGCTCAGTAAATATCAGCACGGTTTTAGGAAGGCAAGATCTTGTGAAACTCAGCTCGCTCTGTTTGCACATGATATACTACGATCCGGTGATCGAAAGACCCAGCTAGACGCGGTTTTTCTTGACTTCAAGAAGGCATTCGATAAAGTCCCTCATATTAAGTTATTGAAAAAATTACAAGCCTGTGGAATAAATCGAAAGATAATCGAGTGGATCAGGGACTTTCTCAATGATCGGGAACAAATGATAGTCATAGATGGATTTAAATCAGATTCGGTCAGCGTGTCCTCCGGCGTTCCACAGGGAAGTGTCATCGGTCCCTTATTATTCCTTATATACATAAATGACTTAGATAATGTTATTACAAGTAAAATCAAGTTATTCGCGGATGATACGGTAGTTTACAGAGAGATTAACAGTCCTGCTGATCAAGCATTACTTTCTAACGACCTACACGCAATTCTCGAGTGGTGTAAAGAGTGGCAATTAGAGCTGAACTTAGGTAAGTGTTCCGTCATGAGATTCTGGAGAAACAAAGAAATTGAGGCGATGAATTACAGTATAGAAGGCGTACATATAAAATTAGCCGAATCCGTCAAATACTTAGGTGTCATTTTAACAAGTAACCTCTCGTGGGACACACACATACGAAATATATCCGGGAAAGCTAAGCAGAAACTAGGATTCATCAAATGGATAGTAGGTAAAAGCGAAGAAAAAGTCAAAGAGACATGTAATACACCCCCTGCCACACACCCTTGCGGTGGCTTGCAGGGTAAACTGTAGATGTAGATATCGCAATTCATCCAGCCTTTTGGGTTTACGCACACAACAATACCTTTAGGAAATTCCTATTTAGGAATGGTTTTCCGCTTGAAAATTACCATTGGGGGAAGCTTTTCTCCATCAGCCGTCACTGTTAGCACAACAGTAAAGCAGCATTTTTTAGCTCCAGCAGTGCATATTTTTATGTCTTGGGTGCCTTTAACGTCAACTGCAAATTTTGATGGCATGACAAAACTCATAGGTACCTCATCCATGTTCCCTATCTGACTTGGTTCAACGCCCTTCTTTTCCTGCCCAACAAACAAATTAAACTTCCACTTTCACCTTCCAATCTTCTGGTAACTTTTGTCCGGTAGATGTAATTGCTCATACTGTTAAACTATTTCGCTTCATAAAATGATAACACCAGCAATTACTGCCTTTAAAATTATCAATATTTTTCTCGCGAGCTATTTGTATTGCTTTGCATTTAAGTGACGCAGTTGAAACTCCTCTTCCTTCACTCCTTTGCGCACAGACCCAGTCCTTCAATTCTTGCTCCAGATCTGGCCAAAACTCCTTTCGTTTCCTTCGTGCCCTTTTTGCCACAGGCAGAACACTCAACAAATTCTTTTGGGACCGCCACTCGCGAATGCTGGATTCGCCCACTTCGAAGAAACGGGCCACTGACCGATTACCGTGAATCTTGGCATAATTCACATTTCTAACTTTTTCTGCGCCATGTAAGATTTCCTTCTTTTTGGCATTTTTAAATAGGGTTATGGTCCAACGGTGGGTCTACAATTTAAAAAATAAAAAAATATTAATATTTTTTCATTAGGTTCAATAACTGTGCATTACCAAATCAAGAAATACCGTACAGAAACCGTACCGTTTCTTAGTCAGGTAAAGAAAAATTAAATAGGTAACACTCCATAAATGACAAATTCAACAAGTTTCAGTAAAAATAATGTCAATGTTTTTAAGGAAAACAAAATATCCTTGAAAATACCTCACCTGGTTTCTGTCAAAGAGGAACGAAACTCCGTACTTTCAGTGCCCTACCTCGTTGATCAAAACGTTACAGCCAGACTGCAAACCACAAATGAATGGGCGATGAAGATTACAGGTCGTCTCTCTGTCTGTGAGTCAACAATGTGTGCCCTCCACATTCGTTCCCACACTCAGATTCTCTGGCTGTTTATGCTAGCTTTCTCTTGCCCCCTGTCGTACCACCCTTAAGGTCTGGTCCTTTTGTTTTGTGCACCTCTACCCACCCCCACCATTCCAACACATCTCATGACACCCTCACCACTTCCTTACGCCTCACTCCCCAACCAGTTTTCTTTGACCCTCGAGTGGTCATTGTATCGGAAATAAGAATGGGAAAAATCGGTATCCAGAGGTTTTCCCCAAATGTTCTCCTTCGCACAGGAGAGTTGGGGAAGGGCGCTAAAAGTGTAGCATTCTTAAAAAAAACGCTAAGCTCAACGATCCCATGTTCTGCGGGTGTCCTGCGCGTAATACACAAGTGCGCGTTATACTAGAAATTTTGGAGATATGCGGAAAACAGCCGAAGGTTGGCCTGCGCGTTATGCATGAGTGCGCGTTATACTTGGGAATTTAGGGTAATTTGCAAAAAGATCTTACATCATCCAGACATTTTTTTTCGTTGGAAACATTCTATTTTTAAATTTTGATAAACTTTAAAAAAAATTGTGTGATAAATTACATGATATACGAAAACTATAGTACACAGTAACGGAAACTATACTTCAACATAACAAAATAATATAATTTTTTCTTAACTTTAACACTGTCGTTTCTATCCCTCCCTTTCTCTTACAAGAAATACTTTACATCCATTTAGCTACAGCGTTTTCTCATTACGATTCATATAATTTAATTCACAAAAGACGATAGAGGTAAACATTATTGGTGTACTTAAATGTATGTAAGATTTATAACAGGAAATTATGAAATTAAATCTGGATACATTTCCAAATTTTAGAAAATTATACGTATTTATTAGTTAGACCCACATCTGTAGTTAACTGTTAGCCCTTTTTCTTTTCTTTCCTTGAGTCTCATCGCGTACGACGCAGGTCCACTAATTCGGGAAGAATGTACTGTAGGCATAGGCGTACCCAGGGTTTTTGTTTGGGGGGGGGGGGCCCACAATGGTAAACACTCATTTCCATGTTTACATTTTTATATGTAAACATGCACACACATGCATGTATTCACAAACAAACATATACATAGGCAGTGGTATATTTAGAATGAAACTCATTGATTTAGTGTATGAAAATACATATTTTTAACAACACATTTATTATCCTGTGGATAAAATATATTTAATTTAAAAATTACAACATTTATACCATTACAGCCAAAAGAAAATACGTTGATTTAGAAATAAAAAAAATATTCATAAAAACATATAAAATGAAAAACAATGTTGGTTACAAATTTATCTGTTATTTAGAACAAACATTCTTAGTTTCTCATAGAAATATGTATATTAACATTGAATTTTAATATAAATTTTTCGATTTTTCATATCATGAAATTAATATTTATAGGTTTTGTTTACTAAAACATAAAATAAAAATTAATTGGGTAACACAATTACAATTTTATATCTAATCTTCGGTCTTTTTTTTGTAATTCATCTAATATGTCTTTGGGGAGCAATTCCATTTCCCTATAAATGTTGAGGAGCGCTAAACCATTCAGTCTTTCATGTCCCATGGAATTACGCAAGTACGTTTTCATTCTTCTTAACGTTGAAAATGTTCTCTCTGCTGTGCTAGTTGATACCGGCAGAGTTGCAAATATTTTTAATAAATAATGAATGTTTGGATATATATTTTGATTGCATTGCATTAATGCTTCTAATGCATTTGTAGGGGGTATCCTGTTTTTGCCTAAGCTTGAGTTCACTCTCTAAGACTGAATCGCATACTTCCACGGAATAAAATTTTGCCAAAGTTGATAGGCTATCTACGTCTGATGTAGAACTGCATCCTTTTGGAAGGAGGCACATAAAGGATTTTAAAATACTTTTATGAGCCAAGAATCTCGTCTCTAATTGTGTCACAAGACAATCCAAAAATGGAATAAACATAGATCGCCTGTAATAAACTTCCGCTGATTCAGTAGGAATATTATTTCTATTTTTTTGATATTTCAATATCCTCGGTATTGTAATTTCAACCCCAAAGCTCCTACTTTCTCTGTTGCCTCTTTGAAAATATTTGCAAAGTTTGTATCAGCGTTTTCTCGGGTACATTTTAGAGCAGATGTTACATCTTCAACGAGATGTATTATGGAAATTAAGTCATTGTTTTCACTTTGTAATACTCTACTTAATGGCAGCGTATAACTGTACAGTTTTTGTATACTATACAAAGACACCAAAAATTTTCCTTGGAATATTGCATTCTGAAGAATCTGTGCTGTAGATGAAGTGTCTTTGTCATTCCAGTCACTTATTTCTTCGAGCGCTAAGTAAATTGCATCTAAAAGTTCCACCATTACCATGACAGAATCATGACGCTCTATCCATCTAGTTGGGCACATCTGCTTCAATCGTAGATGCCTACAATTGGGAATACACTCGCTAATTTTTTTTTATGATATATTTAATCGCTTTGGAGTGTTAAAAAAGTGTATGATTTTTCAATAATTCCTAAGCAATTCCTTATATCTTGATTATTTGCACTGTTTCCAATGGCTAAATTTAAACAATGCGAGGTGCAATGTACATATAATGCTTGTGGGAGCTGTTGTTGTATATGTGCCTGAACACCTTCAAATTTGCTACTCATGGAAGCACCATCATATTCCTGACCTCGAAGGTAGGAAATATCAATACCAAATTTTAATAAACTATCTATAATGGTAGAAGCCAAACCTTTTCCACTAGTGTCGATAACTGGAACAAACTGTAAAAATTTCTCGCAAACTCTAATTTCCTTATCTACGTATCTTACGCATAATGTCAATTGCTCAGTTGTTGAAATGTCTGTTGTTTCATCTGCTAAAATAGCAAAACATTTTGCATCATTTACTTCTTTAACAAGTCTTTTCAGAATCAAATCATTACAAATTTCTATTATTTGGTTCTGGATGTTGGCGCTTAAATAGGTACTGTTTCGCCCGCATTGTTTAAAGTGATTTTTTAAATCTGTGTCACCAGCTTCTAGCCTTGCTCTAAGGATTGCACGGAAATTACCTTCATTTTTCTCAGGCTTTTTATCATTGTTAAACTCTCCAGAATCCACATGACCTCGTAGTGCAATACCTTGCTGTCCACATAACATTATAGTCATGATTGTGGGTTCCAAGCGTTTCCGATTCTCAATAACTTGTTTCATTCTCATCGTATCGAGCTGTTTGTCGATAGGTATTCTTTTGCCTGTCATTATATCACATAGGTTTTCATAAGAACATAATGAATTTGAATGATATAACGCTTTTTCATGAGCTTCAAATGTTTCAACTGGATGTTTCCAATTAGTGTACCCACTTAATGCGAGTTGACCTAAAGGTTGAGATTTACTTTTACCAATTTCTTTTGGCGCGAATAAGCAACAATATTTACAAAAACGTATATCTAGTCTCGAATCAGCAAGCCACTCATATCTGTGCAACCATTGCAATTGAAATTTTCTTTTCTTTCCATTTTTTTTCAGTCGTATATGGAAATGGAAAAAGATCATCTGGTTTCCACAAATTCTGTATAAAATCCACTTTATCTTCATTTATAAGTAAGCTCTTGTAAGCCGCGATATCTGATTTAATTAATGTTCCAATAGTGTTATTCGATGCAGTCTGCAAGTTTTCACCCATCTCGGGTGATTTTGATAGGACTATCCTGTTTTCCAATTTTGGTTTTTGGTCAAATACTTGAATATCGTTCCTATTCCCTTCTTTCTTTTACCATCCATTACCCCTGTAAATATTTTTTGAATAAATTATTTCTTATAATTGTAATACTTAGCATGAGAAAAATTAATGCTATTGACTTAAAACTTTTAATTTTACAATTTTAAGTGAACTTTTACCTCGTAAATGTTTTGGCCAAATGAGACTAACACTTTTTTCAATGAATAAGAACGGCTATTCCGTGGAAACGTGACACCTGGACACAGCTTACTGAAAATATACACAAATTTTAACCTTTGAAATATATAATAGTTATATTTTCAAATAAAAATTTACAGTATTTATTTTTCAACAGTAATATGGAATAACATATTCGCGGGCAGAATAATAAATAATTGAAATGCATATTATCATAAAAAATAATATGGCGTGTAATATATGTAATAAAAATAATCAATATAGAAAGATTTTTCCAATCTTTGAATCCAGAATTTGAAATTTTGTTTTTAAAATCAGAAAACAACTTGCAAAAGAAGCAGAAAACGCAGTCAAGTTTTAAAGAACAAACTAGCCAACGACGATCGATGAATTCACCATTTAAAAGTTTCTGGGTGTACAATTATACAGAAAAACGCCTATTACTCTCATTCACAGGAAAGTCAATGTTACTATCCCTGTTTGGACCTTTATCAATTACAAAGACTAGCTGATTATCAATCAGAGGTATTGGCCACAGACCAATATCACTACAGTTAATTTTACATGATTCTGACTTTTCAAACCGAGTTTCTGTTAAGGATATAGATGAAGCTGATGTGAGTGTTGGTAATTCTACTAACGGTGTTGTTTCAATGTGTTCTTCTAATAAATGAAATTACGATAACATTTTATTAAAGTTTTTATAAGTTTAATTCAAATTACTTTATCAAAATCATCCAGTTACATTATGGAAGGGCTTTCAGTCTCCTAAAGGACATTATTATTAACAACGAAAATTAAACAAAATTCCGCATCATAAAATAATTAGCTTTACTTACCAAATACTGCTAATTGGGTACTGTAAAAAGTGGCCGTTTTGGGAAAGTATCCGGGAAAAAGAATTTGTCGGCAACCAAGAACTTCCGAAGCTGTTCCCTTCGTCTGTAGAGAAACACTCATGATCAACGTAAAATGTTGAGATCAAACCATGAAAATTAATTATTTCAGAAGAATATCTTAATCACCTTTGCGTATTTTCAAACGAATTATCCAGTGTTCAGTCTAAACGAAACATACGAACTTGAACTATTGATGTTGTTTCAAAGAGAAACCAAATGAGACTAATCCTCTCAAATAGTTTCCCTCTTTCAAAAAGGACTAGGAAACATTCCTACATCTGGAAACTATTAAAGGGGTCGTTTCCTTTGGCCCATTCGTGCGGAGAAAAGAGAAAGACCCAATTAAGGGACCCGAGACCCTCTCCCTCCTCCTACAGTCAACGTTCGGTCGGAATATGGGAAGGGATAGTAAGATAAGCTTGAAGGAATGTGTGAGAAAAGAAACGCTTTTGGAATTTTGTGAAGAGCAAGTGTGGCAGAATTAATGATAATTCCATTTACTCGATCACTGTTATTTTTACAAGTCCTTATCTAGCACAGGCATGTAAGTACTAGCAGCGGCCTCTGTAACTGGCGGATCTCTTGGAATTGGCGGCCCTAGCTGGCCTATGCAAAGTCCAGCCCTGCCAGTAACTAATAAGAAATAGTAGTATTGGAAAAACAATGCTATTACATATTTTTAATTAAATGTCAATGTGAAAATTGGGAACCTTCAGATTTTGTGGGATATAAGTTATTTTAACAGCAATATTCGTCACAAAAATTCTTAAAACATTGTGAAAATGTTCGTCAGAAAATTAGATTTTGCGAATGTCTTTCTTAAGAACTTTTTACGAAAATGTAATCGCATCCAAATATCGTAATCATTTGTGAGACAAATCGGCTAATTTTTGGAAAGTATTGCGGCATATAGAATCGAATAAAATTCCACTAAATCATTTGCTTCATATGAATTTTTACTTTCTCTATATACGTAGATAGAGAAAGTATTGTTGCCTTTTTCATTTCTCTCAATATATCTAACTTTCAAATGCAGTGTTTAAGCCACCAATACAGTTTATAAGCCACCTATACCGTTTTTAAGCCAGATATCTCCTTTTGTGAATCGAAGTAGACTAATACCATAATGGCATATTGCCATAATTTACAAGATATTCTTCGTTCGTGCTCACATAGTGTAAACGCACCTTTAAAAGCCTATCTATTGATCGATTCGACGTGTATTAAAAATCTATGGCAGGAAAACAAACTTCCATTATTTAGGCGTACGTTGTTTTATGTCTCGAACACCTACGATGATTCTGTGATTTTAATATGCCAATAATTAATGTTCTACATTCAAATTTATTCCTTCTCGCATATAACGCAACGAAAGTTGTTTAAATTGGTTGCCTAAATCCTCTTTCAAAACATGAATTGCCCAAATTTATTTTTGAGGTGGCCCCCCCCTCGGTACGCCACTGACTGTAGGTAAAAGTTGCTCAATTTCTCCTCCATTCTTTTCTTCCAGAACTTGTCTCTTTCTATTTTCTCTATTTTCAAAAAAGGCTCTTTTTGTGTCCATATTGCAAAAAGCAATATTTCCTTTTGGTGACGTGTAATTGTCCCTGTACATATAAAATTCCAAGAATGATTTTGTGTATAGGCATTTTTTTTTCAATGAAAGCTACCTGTATATCACAAAAACGCATACAAGAAACAAGAAAAAGAATTTTTTGCCTGAAAATAGTAGTTTGGTTCTCGTTAATTCGCCCATTTACTGACCAAACTGTTACCTTTCTTGCTTCAACTGCCTCATCTGGGCTCATATCTCTTGCAGAATACGGGCATTTAATTTCGACTATTCCATCATTCCCGATTATCCCATCATTCCCGATTATCCCATCTGGTGTAGCTCCCAAGAATGGAAGATCAGGATCAACAAAAAAACTGCACCTGGAAATGTCTTACGACTTAGTTGGCATAGTGCTGTTGCCTCGAATTTAGAGCCATATTCTATCGCCGTATTTGTGAACTTTATGTATAAAATACGATCGATAAGCTTGGAAGAGCTCGTTGAAGGTTGGAGGTGGCAAACTTGCCCGAAGTTGGACGCTGTCAATCTCTTCCTTCTTTCTTCTGTCCATGTGAAATCCTGGTCTTGCGTAGATCTCTCCAGAAGTTTCCTTTGCTCAGGAGACAATTCCAGCCCCATCAAATATTTGGCTGCTTCCTGAGCATAGTCTGAGTCGCAGATATCTGGTTTTGAAGAGAATTCTCCATAATCTTCATCTTGCATACTCTTGCTTACTCTTTTTGCCCAGCTGCCATCAGCAACTACAGGAATGAGAAGGACTACGACGTCATCAATATCTCCCATTTCCATAGCAAGTCGTGCTTCTTCTTTCACTGCGTTTTCCATTTCAACTAAAGCAGTGGACAGTAAAATGTTCGCCAATATGTGCTCGTATCGAATGTAAGTTTTTGATGACACTGGAGGAATATTCATCGCTCCGAAAACTTCCTCCAGTTGAGCATGACCACCGCCAGTGCTCAGAAACACGGACACCGATGATGTATTTACGTCGAGCTTCGATGGTTCTTTCTTTTCATCAGTCCATATTAATCCTTTGAATTGGCACATCTTACATTCAAAGGTGAAACAACTTCGAAGACCTTCTATTTTTTCACCCGTTACTACCTTGTCCACCAATCTGCAACCAAATGGTCCATGGTTTTTCATTGCCTGCAATTGTTGCAAAAAATATTGTAGGTCCACGATCCTTCATCCTGTGAGATTGAATAATGTTGAGGCACCTTGCTTGGATAAACTATCTAATGTGTACAATCCACCCGATGTCGGTGAGGGTGGAGTCGTTTGGTTTTTCTTTGACTCGTTTCCATTTCTATGTTCTCAAGAGGTGATACGCACGGTGTTGAGGGTTCCGAAGCAGACTCAATTCTTGACACATGCTGACATTTGCGCCACAATCGTAATTGCTCACCACCACGGTTTTTTCTTCTTTTATCGGAAAGCCATAGCCCGTGCTTGCGATCTTTACTAACCATAATGATTGTGAAGAAGACAAATACAGCGTAGAACATGATTACAATACTGTCTCAATATACTACGTATATGAGAAAGTAAAAAAGTGAAATATCTAACTAAGACAAAACTATACCAAATAGGGCCATCTGGAGAACAGATGCTTCTTAGCTTTTCTCTAGACGGTCAAGTTAAAACTCCTCCCCATCTCCTAGTAGGGACTTGAACCCTAGCGGGCGAGCCATGAGAGTGACATCAGAACTACGGTGGCGCGATCAGTCTACAGATCCGTGAACTATTAGAAGCAAAAATGATATTATATACAACTTCTACTGATTTCTGTTGAAAATTAAGCTACATTTACAATTTATACATAATTTAAAAGGAAAAAATATGAACTTTCCGGTGTGTGAGAGATTTTAAATTTTTTTTCCCTTAAAAGATATTTAACAATATAGAAGCCTTTAAAAAATATAACCAAATTTTTAAAAGTTAGAAATGTGCCAGATTTGTATTAGTTTTAGGATTCTAAATACGAAATTTCCTCACTTTATGTTGAACAGATTCCGAGAAATCAATTGACGAATATTCGGGCGGAAAACCCTCTGTCCGGTAGCTTCTTATGGAGGGGACTTCGGATTTGTGCCTCATGCTCTCCTTCTGTTCAAATCTGGACTGAAAACGGGAGACTACCATGGAGACATAAATAAAGTGAACTACACAAAGTGGGTGGAAAATAAGCTTATCCCGAATTTACCACCCAATTCCGTGCTCGTTGTGGATAATGCTCCATATCACAACGTGGAGCTTATTCGACCGCCCTCAAGTAGTACAAGTAAAGGTGAAATGAAAGTGTGGCTGGATTCAAGAGGGATTGAATATTCAGTTACTGATACTAAAATCGAACTATATGAAAAAATAAAGAAATTTAAGCTGCCTAAAGAATTTTTAGTGGACAAATTGCTTGCTGAACATGGACCCTCTGCTTTAAGATTGCCACCTTATCACCCGGAATTAAGTCCAATTGAAAATGTGTGGGGAATTTTTAAAAATTGGGTGGTTTCAAGAAGTATAACTTTTAAAATGGATGAAGTGAAAAGGTTAGTGGAGGAGAAGTGTTTAGAAATTGGAGTGAATTAGTGGAAGAACGTATGTGAACGTGCACAGAGAGTAGAGAGAAAATTTATTGATGTAGAAAATATTATGGAGAACATCAATGAGATAATTATTAATGTCGATTCAGACACTGAAAGTGAGGAGGATTAATTTCCGTTGTGTAGTAGTCAGTGTTTTTTGTGTATTGTTTCCAGTATTCGCCGATTCGTATATGTACTCATTTTATAACTAATATGTAACACAATAGGGGCTTAGTTGCTTCCATTGTAATGCATTGAGTGCTTTCGATGTTGCATTGCATGTAGTGCAAATAAATGTTGGCGGATAACCAATTACTTTAATTTTCGTCTTTCAGAATGTCCCTATTCCCTAATTTGTAACACTTACTTTTCAATCGCGTATCTTACTTGGCATAAGTTCCCGCCAATTCAAATGACTTGCCTGTCCCGCAGAGCTCTGCTCAATTGTTTCACTTTCCCTTAAGCTTTCCCCTCCACAGCTGCCTTCCCCTCCACAGCCACCTTCCCCTTAAGCTTTCCCCCTCCACAGCCGCCTTCCCCTACATCACGTGACTCTTCGCGCATTTAGGTGCCATAAGCTTTCAATACATCTGTGCAGCAGTGCTTGTTGGTTAAGCCATGCACTTTTATTAGAATGATTGGTTAACTTATTAGAACATTCGTTTTTCTCCAAAAACTCGTTTTTTGCCGATCTATCTTTGCGCTTGAATGATCTCAACAGAAAATTTTAAGGATATAGAAAGAGCATTAATATCATATTCGATAATATAAAAGCTTTTGAAATTAAACTCCAAATATTGAGAAATGATATTGAAATTCTGAAATGAAATATTTTTCAAAATTAAAAACATTCTTAATTGATTCGAGTAGCCAGAAAAAGTCAAGTGCAAGTTCATTTTAATTCTTTTCAAATGTGTTGCTTTAAGCACGAATATTTTTCACAATGAATTCAGCAATTTAGAGAATTTGAACGTATGATTAAAATAATAACCAATCCTTGTGAATTTTATATCACAATTTGCATATTGAGTATTTTATTTGGTTTAATATAGAAAACATTGACATGAAACTTGCTAACCTTCAATGCATTCTACTTGGAAACAAAAGTTTATTGATTTAAGGTACGGCATTGAGGAAGCTGAAGGGAAATGATAAACTGGTGACACCCGCTGTGTTGTGTATGGCAAAGTCTACCAGAAATCATGAAAAATGTTGAATGCATTGAAAAAAGTTTTAATTTTGATTTTAATTATCTTTTCTCTCACTTATTTTTGTGTTTTTTTCAACAATGAATTATATAAAGTAGGGTGTTAGAAAAAGTCTGAGGGATGAAGTTACAGCAGCTTGTATTTCTATTCAATATACAGATTACATGCCAAAATTCAAAGACCTTTCTTCACAAGTGATCCAAAAAATTTCAAACAAGTAAATAAATGCAGTATTTTAATTTGGGTATATTTCCATTATTATTAATATTTGTGTAACTTTTTCCTTTTAGCCTCAGATCAGGATGAAATTTATATATATAAATTTTTTTACCCTTTGTACACTTAAATTTATATTGAATATATACATATTAACAATTGTACATGTATAAAGAACTTTATTAATTAATAAATGTATTTAACTGTAGGTATAGCAGAAATTGTACATTTTTTGTCCTATACTGTAGATGGATCCACAAAGGAAAGTTTATCTCAAGTTATCGTTCAAAATGATCTATAACATGCACCTTTACAAATAGATAAAAATCACGTTGCCTTTGATCACTGTCAACAAATAGAGCAGCTAGAATACAGAGTGAGAGAGAGCCAGCAAATGGTACCATAAAGATTGGGATAGTAAACATCATTTTGATATTGAAAAATGGCGTGAAAAATTAAAGCCAAGCATCTGATGACATATTTTTGTTAAATCCTGCACCTGACTTTAGCATTTGACCCTGACGTTCCTGGGTTTGACCTTGGAATACATGTTGTTTGTGTATTGCACAATTCTATTCAAAGTACTAGAATTAATTTGCATGGTATTTGAGGAGGTTTAAGTATCGATCACATTTTTACATCCAGGAAATCCACTAGTGGAAGCAGACATTCGTTTTAGGTATTCGAAAACATGTTCATCAGAATTTTTTACAGCCAATAGACATCAACACACATGATTGCTTTGCCCCAATAACCATTGTAGTGCATATCTCCAAGAGAATTTCTCTTGTCTTGATCGTCGATGGATTATAGTCATGGTTACCAAATTTAACGTTTATTTTTCTATGGCCTACTCTCTATTCTAGTTGAAAATTTTCTGCATCTATCTTTTTTTATTTATAGAAACCAATTTCCTTGTAAATCTTTGAGGTTGGGTTATTTTGCAACTCATATCTGAAGTGTTTTTGATAAATCATGTTTTGAAGGAAATAATTCGTTCAGATCAAGTTTTTCATAAAAGTCAACCAAGCTGTAAAATATTTTAAAGATAAAATTTTCATACTGAGATTTGGTAATTATCACGATGTTGAGATTTTTTAATTAACCCAAAATTAGTCACACTAGATAAAATTCCTTAATTAGTCGCGTGAGGTCAATATGACCCCAATTTTTTTGTAAAAGTAACACTAAAATGACATTTTATTTTATTATTACTATAGAAAAATAAATTTTAAATTAAAATACCATAGTTTATAAGGATATTTTGTGGGAATATTTATTAAAAATGAATTTTACAAATCACAGTTTTATTTTAACTTTTATTCACTAACATTGTTTGCATATTCAATGCCTTTCAGTTTATTGCTATAATGGTAATATTTAGAGATCTGATGAGAAGAAAGTCATCGCTAATGAAACAGCAAGAATCATATATCATATATTTAAAAAGTTTCATACTTTCTTTGTATGCAAGTCCTATGTACCAAATATCCTGAAGATCCGCCCAGTATTATACGTGATATAGAAGAAAATAATTTATTTTGTTTTTGTAATAGCGGCACCCCTGTTTGGGTTATGGGAAGCATTTATACGATTATTTTACTTTCTCTGGCAATATGTCCAGTACCAAATTTCATGGAAATCTGCTCAATATTTTACAAGATATGGAAATCGTTATTTTAGTTTTTGCAATAGTGGCACCCCTGTCTGGGTTATGTGCACCATTTATACCATTTTGTTACTTTCTCTGGCCATACGTCCAGTGCACCGAATTTCAGGGAAATCCTCGCAATATTTTACGAGATATGGAAAACATCAATTTTTTGTTTTTGTAATTGCGGGACCCCTGCTTTGGGGTTACGTGAACCAAAATTAACAAAAATGCTAAATTATAATCAGGAGGCTAAATAATGAAGATACTAGAAGTATGGCCTGAATATACCTTATAGTTTTTATTATATTGATAAAAATAGTTTGTGTGGGGTCATATTTACCCCACGTGACTAATTGAGGGTTAAGCAGTTATTCACTTAATCTAAAATCCCAAAACTTCACAATGTTTAATCTTACTTTCATTTAATTTATCCAGCTGTAATTTCTCCATCAGTTTCTCTAAAATGAACAATTTTTAGAAACTAATTGAAATTTGGTCAATGTTATGTCAATGTTATGCTTTTAAAAAATTTCAAATTTCATTCCATTGAAAATTTCTTCTGATTTGTCGCATGTGGACTCAACAGTGATTTGTAATGCCATTTTATACTAAGAAATTAGGTGACTTCTGGTCTATAATAACTACTTAACAGAGCGAACTTATCCTAATAATACATTCAAGATCTATACTGTGATGCACAGTATATTCATACAAATTAGTGGTACTACTAAAAGCACCAAAGAACATGGGAAGTCAGCTGCTAGGAATCAACCAAAGAATAACAGACAACAAATGCTTCAATGATATGATTTTTATTTATCTAGATTCTCTTTACAAACATTATTGTATACTAGTGTAAATGCCCGTTGAAATTCAATGGGAAAATTGGAACTTAATGTATTCAACTATATTGGAACATTAGATAAGATAGATGAACAGGTTTTCACTTTAGTATATTTTTTGATATTTAATATTAAGACAATACGAGTATACAATTTTTAACTAAGTTAACAACATCTTTAACATTTTATTCCGAAAAAAATTGGCTATTATGGACTCACCAGATATGTTGTCGCCAAGGGAACGTTTCAATAAAAATGCAAATTTTTGACAAATTTTCGAATATTTTAGCTTAATGTGAGTGAATTTGATTCGAAAAGAAAAATCGATGATAAGAATAAGAATCTTCATTTAATTGACTTTAAAATGGTTCTTATCCAAAGATTGTACGTCAATTACTTCTAATTTAATTTTGCAAAAGAAAATAAGTCTGCAAGTGTGAAAGAGGTATATTTAAGATCTCTCTTATGGGAAATCCCATATAGCGTTCCAAACAACCAACCAACAGATTAAGGCTTTTATTAATAGTTTAATAATGCCAATTATGCAAGAATGAAATGTTTGACAACAAGTCATGAGATGTTGGTAGTTAATAATGAGAGGTAAATTAGTTCGTCATAATGCCATGAGAGGTCAGTAAGATGCAATGTGTCGGCAATGTTAGATAGCAGTTCAATGGAAATTTAATAGATAAGTAGTGTAATGTTAACATTTTATAGGACAATACACCATTTTTATTTTACTCTCCTTATATCCATTCATATTCTGATATGCAACTAAATGTGCTGCCAATGTACTACTACCTGAAGAACTATCTCCCTCTGCATAGTGTTCTCTAAATATCTGACTTACCTAAATTCATATCATCCTATCACACATCTTATCCTCTCTAACCTATCACTCCCAAGTCCAGCAAAAATATTTGGCACAGGAGAAATGCTGCTTATGTGGTAAACTATATATTTATAATGATGAAAAAGTTATTGCAGAATGTAATTTCATTCCCCTGGATAAGTAATAAAATCATTTAACAGTGGGCAACATCCTGCTTAACCACTGGACGGACATTTGGCAACTAATTTAAGAAATAAGGCAAAAAATTTAAGTAATACAGGAATTAAGAAGAAGATTTAACAGTGAACAAATGGGAGGTTAATGACCAAAATTATGAAAACATTAGATTCAAAATTTTGATATGTTTCTTGGAATTAAAATAAAAACTGAACTAAAATAATCCACATGAGCACTCACTTGTCAATAAGAGAAAATAGAAAAAAATTAAAATGATACAAGTTTGCAGGATGATGGCCTACAGGGATCTGTTCATTTTCAACATGAGTTTCTAGTAACAACAAGATTAAATATGGTAGAAAGGAATTTCAACTTGAGTTGCATTTTTCAGTGATTATGCATGTCAACATCCCAGTAAAAAAGATCTAATGTGGCCACCACATGACTTTCTCCATATCTGTAATATTTCTAAAATTTCCAAATAGGTTACATAATAATAAATATTTTAAGAAACTGCGAGAAAATTTTAGACTTTACGGACAGAAATAAAATTAAACCATAGCCTTCTGATATTGGATATAGCCACAAAGCTCCAACAATTAAGAAAAGAAAAAGGAGCGTTACTAAGACGTAACTAAGCGTCAGTTGTTAACAATAGTCATCGGTAGATGGCATGGTGGTGACAGCTAAAAATATAAGATATCTCTTAAACAATGCATTATATGGAAAAATGTTTCAAACAAAGTTTGTAGAAAAGTAAATTTCCTACAACTTGTATTTGAATACATTTTTACATTTATCAAATATTGAAGCAAATATTTCAAAATAATGGATGAGGAGAGTAAATACCCACTTCCGTTTGACCAATTTTTACCAAAAACTAATCAGTTCTTCTAACTTTTATAAAAATGTTAAATATGAAATTTTGCGTTGGCCTGATTAATAGTTTTGAGTTAGAGCACCCACAAAAAAGCTATCACATACAAGGTGTGGCAACAAAGTTCCCGGACTGGTGCGATAGAAAGAAAAAGAAACAAAGTAGGCCAAAAATGTTTTCTCTTTTACTCAACATAATTTCCTCCCACTTCAATACATTTTTTGCATCGTCCCAAGAGCTTTTTAAAACAGTCAGCAAAGTCATCTAAAGAAACCTTGTTCAGTTCAGCGGTCACATTTGTTTTGATGTCTTCAACATCCTCAAATCTCCCCTTGAGAGCAGTTTTCACCCTAGGAAAGAGAAAGAAGTCTGTGGGTGCCAAGTCAGGCGAATACGGTGGGTGGTCGATCTCCAAAATGCCCTGTTTTGCCAGAAATCTCTTCACAACCAGTGCAGAATGAGCAGGTGCGTTGTCATGCAACAGAATCCAACTTCCCTTTTCTCGAAACTGCAGCTTCACTCTGGAAACATGCCTTACCAATCTCTGAAGGACTTGAACGTAGAATGCACTATTTACTGTCTATCCTTGCAGACAAAATTCCTTGTTGATCATACCCTGCTTGTCGAAAAAGGTGATCAGCATGGTTTTGTTCGAGGACTACTTCAAACAAAACTTTTTCGGCTTTGGTGATGATTTTGATGTCCATGCCATGCTGTTTCGTTTCAGGGTCATACTGGAATACCCATGACTCGTCGCCAGCGATAATGCAGTCGAGAAACTGGGATTGCCTTCACAAATTTCAGCGAAGTCCTGACTCGTTGCGACTCTTCTCTGCATCTGTTCATCCGTGAGGTTGTGTGGGATGAGCTTCGCACAGACCTTCCTCTTTCCCAAATCTTCTTGAAGAATTTGATGAATCGTTTCTTTATTAATATTTTATTTTTTCATGAATACAATACAGAAAAATAATAGGTGTAGGCTGTGCAGCACACATTATTCATAATAGTGTACAAATTGCTGTTGATGTATTATCTATAGACGTTCAGGCGATTCTGTGGAAATATTGTCAGTATTTTCACCATTTCACAGAGTAGAAAATTTGAAATCTTTTTGTGATTTTGTGGAAATTGAGTATAGAACTTTTAGGGTGTAGCAAAATACGATGGTTGTCACTGAAACCAGCTCTGAATCGTTTTATTGAACTTTATGATAGACTACAGAGTTATTTCTTGAGTCAGGATAAATGCCCAAATACTTTATATGAATTTTTTAACAACAGGAAATCTTTTGTATTTCTTCTATTTTTAGAATCAGATAAAGATATTTTCTGATGCTATTCAGCGAATTGAATGTGAAGAGGCGACAGTTTTTGAGGCTAAGAAAGAAATAGATTTCCTCATCACAAAGCTTATAATGCAACGAAATGAAATGTTTTTACACAGTGATATGAAAATGGAACTTATAAACCTTCATAAAGAAGGTGTGATTATTCAAAAACTATGCCGCAAATTTTTATAATACTGCAGTTCAGTACATTCAAGAATGGATCGTTCATTCATTTTGCATATTTGCAAAAATGGAATGGGTTTCACTGAAGAAATCCTTTTGTTGGGAAAATGTCAAAGAATGTGCCAAGGAAATAAAGACTATCTTACCTAACTTCAGTATAAATGAAGAAAGTCTCTTTGATGACTACAGTAATGTCAAAATGTATGCAACAGAGAGTAAAATGACTGAATGGAATAATACTAATTGTAAGACTGCAGACAGGTGGAAAGAAGTATTTGTTCATTTTCAGAAGGAACAAATAACTTCTAATGAAATAAAGTTACTTGTAGGTTTTTGTCTTATTCTACCAGGATAAAATGCCTCAGTAGAACGTATTTTCTCTTTGAATTCATTATGGACTGATGAGAGAAACCACCTTCAGCTGGACACAGTTAAATCAATTTTGATTATTAAAACCCATTACCAGGACGTATCATGTTCAGAGTTCTTCGATGTTATATCCAAAGACCAAAAGCTTTTAGAAAAGTCCATTCTTTGAATAAATATGATGTCAGAAGTTATGAAAGCGAGAAAACATCTATAGCAATAGGTCATCCATCAACCAGTCAATCACGAGGGAGGGAGAAGAAGTTGTATAAATTAGTGATTATAGAGTATGGACTGCGACTGCGAAGGATGAGGAAGGGATTAATAAAAAACATAAGTGGGTGTCTGATTTTTTGCAGTATTGTTCTTGTTTATATTTAGCATATTCTTTGTTCATTTTTCTTATGCGAGTTGTCTCATTCTGTTTAGAATAGTTATTTCATTATATGTATATTTACTTCATGCATGTACACATCTTTAAAAAGTAATACAAGTCTAGTACAAGGGTCAATTTTGGGACCATTACTGTTTCTTTTTTACATCAATGATCTCCCATCTTATATCAATTTCGAGGAGATCTTCATTTATGCAGATGATACTAATGAACTGCTTAAATTACCACAGAACTCAAACCATATTATTCAGCAAGAAATTGACAAAATGGTGAACTGGAGTAATATCAACAATGTTTTCATTAATAAAAACAAATCAGCTGTTATGCAATTTCATCCACCTCAAAAAAATTACATCAACACCCTTGTTCAAAATTTCTGACTCAACACTTGTTGCAACGTCACCAAATTCCTTGGAATCCATGTAGATGAATGCCTCACTTGGGAAACCTACATTGACTATGTCTGTGCAAAAGTAGCTACAGGGTGCTATATCCTGAGAAGAGCAATGCCCTTAACCAATATAAATACCTCCCTGACAATATATTATGCATTTATATAAAGCAGATTAAAATATAGAACACTGGGGACACTCTCACCATCCAGTGCAGCTTTTAAAGCTGCAAAAATGGGCAATAAGAATCATAGCCAACACTCCCAAATTCTCTACTTGTCGTCCCAATTTCAAAAAATTCAAAATCTTAACACTACCCTGCATATATCTCTACCATACAATGGTTTTTGTCAAAGAACACACTGCTCTTTTTGAGCTGAAACACAACAGTGATGCTCACAACTATGACACACACAACAAAAATGAACTAAGTTTTATAAGTCACAACCTGAAAATGTTCAGTAATGGCCCAGCATATGCAGGAATAAAATTCTTCAATAAACTTCCTTGTGAAATTAAAAACCAACCAAACAACTGTCTTTTTAAAAAGAAACTGAAAGACTACCTTACTGACAATTGCTTCTACTCTGTAAATGAATTTATTTATATGAAATGAAATTTTGTACCACATAATGACATGTCCTATTTTTGCAAATGCAAATCTACTGGATCAGTAAAGTAATAATAATAATAAAAGTATTGTGCTCGAAAACAATGCCCCTCGCATATAGACAGGCCTGCATGTCACAGCGTCCCAGGTTTTATGTTTTTAAAATCTGGCATCCCTAGCTTAATTGGACCATTGGCATGATTAATAATGAGCTTTAGATAAGTCAGTCGGCATTTCGACTGCTCCAAAAACTATTATTGTGTTTCATTAATCAGTTTTTCATCAAGGTTTCCAGGAACATAAACTGATGTAGTAGCAGGGAATGAGTATATCCGATTTCAGATAATAAGGCCTTTATAAAAAGTTAGTGATGTGTCATATATTTATGGATGAAATACTAGGGCAACTCGTACGAAAAATATTATTTGCATCAATATAATTCGCAAAAAATCTAAAAGATGGCAGTTATCATTTTACTAGTAGCTCAGAAGTAGCCTTTACAGTTAGATATTGCCTGATGCGGTGCTGGTTGTATACATTTTAAAAATCTTAACTGCTCGCCCAACACAAATGATTAAGATACTCCACTGATACATATATAAGTTAGTTTAAATACAGTATATTTTAAGATTATTTAAAATTTATGAGTATTTTTCTCACTTTTTCTTTTTCCATAAAACATTTTGGTTTTTTTACTCATATTTATTTTTTCTGTTCAATTCTATGTCCACGAAAATGCATTTATTTATGGATACAAATTTCATTAAATTTAATTTGTTAATACATTTATTCATTTTCTTGAAGTTCACATTGTGCAAATGAGTGACTTTCCACCTTGTAGGCACTCATAGGTGGAAGGGGAGTGTTGACAAACCTACATCAAAATTTGTATACGACTGGGTAGGAAATTTGATATATATGGCATTGAAAATGGGTGCACTAAGATTGCTGGCATTTTATGCATGCCTTCTTACAGTTTAAAAATATTTGTTATTTTTCGATCGGTGCACCAGTGGCAGAGAACAAGTACACCTGCAGTTTGGAGAGTATAACCTCTGAGAGCACGAGAATGGTTTAAACTTTGTCAAGTTTTAACGTGATGTGAGGACTAGTTATTGTTTTTAGCAGTTTTAAATATGTTACCCTAAATTTTAGGACTGAAATGACAGATCGTGTAGAGAAGAAAGGCACCTCTGTGAAAAGTATAAGAAGTTATGATAGAAGTTTTAATCTAATGGTGATGGTGCATTATGCTGAAGAAACTGACAATTGTGAGGCTGGGAAAAAATATAATGAGATGGAGGCAAATGTGCCCAGGTGGAAGCAAGCAAAACAGAAACTTGAAATCATTTAGTAGATGCAAAAGAGATTAATTTCATGAATTCAAAGAAGAAATTGTAAAATTTGTGGGTACTCACAGAATGGATGCAAAACGAGTGTTGCAGGAAATAAATAAACTGAAAGTTCATGAATTATCACAATCACTAAACATCCCATGGCAAGAATTCAAAGCAAATAATGGTTGGTGCATATGGATGATGCATTATAATAGTTTTTTCCTGCAACAAAGAACTTCTCTTTGCCAACGTTTACAGTCTGACTAAATGGACTAACTTATTTTTAAATTCAAAGCCATCTTCCTTTCTGGTTTATATGGTAAATACTGCTTGTACTAACATCTGCATATTTTCAAATAATTTGTATAAAATACAACATTCTTGTTATGGAAAAACCTCAGGTGACCAAATTTAATATGACCAGATGTCCTTCTTTTGAGGGGCTTATCCTCTTAGATAATTATTTCCTCCTTTGAAAAAAATTGTTCTTCTTGTCCTACTTTGCCAAAAAAATATATCCAGCTGTTTTTTAAAAGTATCATTATATAAGGTGACCAGATGTCCTCCTTTTGGAAGGACCATCCTTCTTATTCAAACATTGTCCTTCCTAAACTTTTTGTCCTTCTATGTCCTCCTTTTGGAACAGTTTTCTGTTTTCATACTATCTTTTATCTATGCTAACCAGTGTCATGTAATTTTAGTAGATTGTCTCTGTGCATGCTAATTAAATTGTGTTACTTGCTGCAGCATAGGCAGGGGAGTTCCGTCTGTGATTTGGCATCTTACACATTAGGCTCAGTTCTCAGTATGCTAAACTTTCTAGCATGTGGCTTGTTAAAAGATTTTTTCAGCTATCTGATTTGGTTTTCTAGGTGATAAAGAACACTTTGTCTTGTGTAAATGTTTCATTTTATACGTGAAATTCATGAGTAAACATTACAATCATTAATTTTCAATCATTAATTTTCAATCATTTTACAAATTTCAGCCTCTTAAGAAGCTTTCTATTTCAATAAATATATATATGGTTTGAACAAATTTTGGCTCAGAAATTACAGTTTTCAAGTAATTTTTACAGTTTTATTTAGAATAAGCAATATTTTGGCTGGCCACGGTACATCAAACCCCACTGATGGTTATAGATGTTTGTTTTCTCCATACTGGCTTATATGTAAGAATGGAATAAATGGTCTAAATATTCCCCTTAAAATAAAAATTCGAATTATTATTACATTAAGGATATTTTTTGGGAGGGGGGGGAGGGGGAACGGAGAGAGGGGGGAAGAGGAGAGGGAGGGATGGAGAGGGAGGGTGGGAGAGGGGAAGGGAGGGAGGGAGAGAGGGATGGCGAGATCATTCGACTCTCTAACTTTTGTATCAGCAAATCAAGAGATCAAAAATTGTGTAAAGAAATTTAAGATACTGAGCAATTAAATGCTAGCATGCAGATACTCTGCACGGGTAAAGCTAGTTGATTATATTTTGTGTTGAAACCATGGAAAAGTTTAAAACAAAGATCCATGAAAAGGAGTCAGTAATACTCAACCGTAGTATACATTATACACATTCTCTAAAAAATGATAGGTCATATGATTGAAAAAAGTATTGAAACTTTTTTCTCAATAACTTGTTATAATGATTAGTAAACAAATTAATGCAAATTTATTGTTTTCTTTAGACAATTCCACAGTTATCTTTTCCACAGTCCTGATTGGGTGTTGTGACTTTAGTATGTAATGTTCTTTTTCTAACTCATAAAGAAATGTTGATTTAATTTAAAGGCATAGCTTATCTGCCTACCGATGCAAAATTAATTTTGAGGAATCATATCGTTTTCAATTAACTTACACTATCTTTTGAATATACTCTGTGTTCTTGTTTATGGTAGGAGTAACTTTATCCAATTAACAATAAATATGTTGGGCATGTTTAAGAACAATAGAGTAAACTATGTCCCAGCCTGCTCATTTGAGCAGAGGCTATTTTAATGGTGTCACAACAATTATTCCATCAACGATTTCTTTATCCACAAAGCATATTGTTTCTACATAAATGATGGCCTACTGATTACCTCTGACATTGTTTTCATTGTAATATGCACACATGCAAGTGATGCATCTGCAGTTTTCAGCTGTAATATGGCCAATAACATGACACAGCCCTTAAGATGAGTATATTAATTAATTTTTGAGTTTGAGGTTAAATTCCTGAATTTCATTGGTACTAAGGAAGTGAAAATAAAGAGAAGAAAGGGAGAGGATTTAATTATGTAAATATATCCTACAATATCTCTTCTCATATTGCAGATCCTGATTCAAATAATTGCTTGAGGTTTCTTTACTCAATGACTCTGATGGTTTAATTCATAAGTAATAAATAAGTCTGTAATAATATTGTCTGAGTTTTATACATAGACAAAAGGCATGATTTTCCTCTGATTAAATAACTATCAAAGTAAGAGAAACTATATGAATGAGATTTTTTGCACCCCAAATGTATATGCTCCTTCCAAATGTTGGTATATTTCATGCTATCATATCCAACCAGATTAATTTTTCAGAGTTAATCAAACTTGATATACCACTCATTAATTCTCATTCGTTTCCCTTGAGTGATAATTTTTTCATATCAGTATGAATGTTGTTGTCATTATAAAATACACACAATTGCATCAATAAATATCTTGAAGAAAAAGTACAAACTTGATAATGAAGAAACAGCAATGAATGCATAAAAGTTGAAGAGCTAAATATGGAACAATGCTTTCCATCAACCAAAAGCCAAGCAAGACTGATGGAAACTCACAAATCTTAAGAAATTGAGAAACGATTCCCTCTTGGAGAAGGGCACTTTCCTGTCATTCAAAAAGTGCACTGGAATAGCCACTTTCCAGGTCCACGAGGGAAATGGATCAACAGCCCTTTAATACATTCTGTCGCGTATGTTCCGCGTTTAGGGACTATTGCTACGGTAGCCCGCCGATGCACACCGATTTCTCTTGTCGTCTCTACTCACTTCCTACTCCTCTCTCGACGCCACCACACTCTCCCCCCCTCTTCCGGTTTCTGCCTACTTCCTCTTTCGTCCCGAACCGCACGCTACTGCCATCTCGCGGGCGTTCGCAACACTCGGCCTTTGCTGACACTGCCACTCGCCCTCGAGTGGCACACCGCAGTCTGCAACGCCTGAAGGGTGGTGGGAGAGGCAGGCCACGTAGTCTGCCAGCTTAGGGGGCCTTCGGGTCGCGCGACGAGGACGTGCCCTTTCCTCTGCAGGTGGCCGGTTTTGTTCTTCACCGTCCATGCCTTCCAGTCTGTCCTGTCCCTCCTCTTCGGTGCTTATCGCGTCTCCGATGGCATCTGCGTCCTCCCCACTGGTGAATTCACCGGTGGTCGCCTCTCCTTCGCCATAGTCCTCGGTGTCCGAATCCCCGCAGTAGTAGCCTGGCCGATAATACTTCAGCTGGGAGACGTGCCAGGGAATACCCTCCATCGCCGCCGCGTCTGGCGGCCCGGTGGGTCTTGTAAGGGGGGGGGGCGCTCTTCGTCTCCAGGGGGGCGCGCTTATGCTCCGTAGTCCGAGAAGCCACACACCTCCGAACCCTCTCCACTCGTTCTAGGAACTGGCTGTAGGACTCCGGAGCTTCCTCCGGCCAGGGGAAGGTAGTCTCCTCGGGTAGTCGGTGGCTCACCGATCCAAAACACTTACGGTGATGGTGGAGTGTGCGGACGAGCGCTCTCCTTTCCGCTTCCCCCAGTTCGTCCCCTACGTTCCGCGCGGTAGCGTCCTCGTTGTCGTCCTTCGCGCCACAGGCCACGGTCTCGCCGCCAACAGTAAGCGAACCAACAACTTCGCCCGGATAGGCGTCCACCAGTCGCTGCGAGAGCCTAAAAGTTATGGGCTTCCGACCAACATTCAGGAGGGGGATCTCTACCTTGCCCTCCTCGACCTCCAGGACGGCTCCAGGGCTTGCCCATTCCCGACCCGGTTGGGCACACGTCACCGCGGAGGTTAAAATTATGGATGGCGAGGAGCCGGGGACGCGGGCCGTCACGAAGGCTAATGCACCAGGGGGTACCACTTTCTCCTCCTTCACTACCAGGGTGCCGATCTTATCTGGTCCCAGACCCGTCTCCATCATACCCAACTCCCGCACTGCTGCACTCCACTCGGTCGTCTTCTAGACCTCGGCCTCCGGTGCGCTCGGAATCATAGAGGCGGGTGCGTCGTCGACCGCGTCGGCGTCCTCACTGCCCAGGATAGTGTTCGCCCCCTCGCCTCCCAACCTTACATGAATTCCTCCCCCACTTCCCACTAAGACAGCGCCGCTCCTTGAGATCTAGTCGACACCTAATATCAGGTCGAATGGGGGAGTGTCCACGACCCTGACGCCCTCCAGCATCACTTCCGCGTCGCGGAACCGGATCTGCATGCGCACAGTCCCCAGTGCCCGCACCGTGCACCCATCTATGCCCTTCATGTCCATAACATCCTCGGCGTGAATCACTAGACCTAGAGACCTCGCGGTGTCAGCCCCGATAACACTGACGCAGGCACCACTGTCTACAAGAGCTCTAAGATTTCCAAAGGGCGGCACCGCTACCTGGACCAATGGTAATTGTCCGCTCTTCACCATATTTACACAACTTGGAATCCCCTGGCCCAACGGACCGGCGATTCCGTTTCCCTGCGGCCGTTCCGGGCAGTCCCTTACGAGGTGACCCTCGCGACCGCACAGATAGCACGCGATTTCACGCCGCGGCGCGTCAGGGCAATCCCGCGCTAGATGGTCACTTCCCCGGCACACGTAGCACATTCTGACGCGATTCCCCCCCCCCCTACGATTTTCTCCCCGGATCCCGGACACGCCTACTCTCTTGCCCCGACAACACCTCCAGCCGGTCCAATCGCGCGGAGAGCATAGCAATGTGATTGTGATACTACTATGTGATTGTTTCCACACATTTTTTTACCTTCTGAAAATTTGAACAAAGTTTCATACATATAATCTAAAAAGTTTTAAAGTACGTATTGCATTTAAATGGGTATCGCGCCTAAATATAATGTGATATGGACGCAAGATTTTACCGGAGATTTATGAGAGACCTATTTCAGCAGATGTAGCTAACACCGAGAGAGATGTTAAGATTTAGGACCTTTGCGCATATGGATCTCTGAACGGTTTAACGCATTCGCTAGCAAAGCCTTCATCATCTACAAGGATTCGATAGTCTCGTCCGCATACGGATTTTCTGCTTCCACTGGAGCGTTTCCACGGATCTTTACAAGGATCCCCTTGTATCCGCCACTATCTCCAAATTGATATGACCCTCGTCTAGGAGCGGTTCCGCAGTTCCTGACCCTGTTTCTCCACGTCCCTCGTTCGCACCCCACTTGGCCTTACTTCCGCCCCTCTCCGCCCAGAAAGAGGGTCCTATCTTCTTCACCGAATCTCTCTCTGTGTCTCTCCTAGAGGCCAAGCGGCACTTACTCCTTTAAAAGGGAGTTGGTCGGCGGCGATTGCTGGGATCAAGGAGGCGGGTCGAGGAAGCGTCGCATGAAGGGCTTTTGCGTCCGATTGCTCCCGGGAGGGGAAGAAAGGGGGGGAGTGAAATAAGGGAGAAAGGGAAAGTGAGAGGAGGGAAAGGGACGCGATAGAAGCAGGAAGCAAGGGGTAAGGTGGCAGAAGGGGGAAGAAGAGTACCTTCCGTCCAAGGCTTTCGGAACTCGAAGGGAATATTCCATAAAGTATACGTTTCGTTTCGATAATTTCAGTTCGGGAAGTATGTGCGCGTTAGTTAATAACTAATGCTCGGAAAATTTTCGCTCAGCTTCGCATAGAAGTGAACTTGGTTCGATCAAGTGATTCCGAAACAATTTTTAGACTCCCTTCTACGCCTCCCGTTCTTTGCGGTTGCTCCAACGCAAACAAAATTCCCCTCCGAAAAGATTCTTTAAAAAAATCTAACGCCTCTAGCATCCGCAAGGCGTTTAATTAAGTTTAATGTGACGTGCGGACTCGTTTATTCGCTCGGCTTAGAGGAATTTATTATCTACGTCAGGTGGTGAACATGTACTTGTTTCGGGTGAGAATGGCCGTAGCAAAGCATATGCGGCGGAAGAATTGGGATGTGGGTATGGAGAAGAATGATGAAAGTGAAATGGACAGAGAGGAAGAGAAACGAAGAAGTATTAGAAATGGTAGGAGAAGATAGGATGCTAATAAAAACAATCAGGAAAAGAAAAGCAAATTGGATAGGGCACATATTGAGAAAACAGTGTTTACAAAGGACGATCTTAGAAGGAAAAATTAGTGGAAAAAGAGGAAGAGGGAGAAAAAGAATAGGAATATTAGATAATATAAAGCAGGGATATACTACTTATAGAGGTATAAAAGAGGCTTCTAGGGAGAGAGAGAAATGGAGGCAGCGATTCAGTTAAAACCTGTCTTGGGACAGAAGCATGATGATGATGATGATTGAAACGGAGATTAATATGGGCTAGGAAAGAAGGAATTGGACGAACCAGGGTTCTGCGAGAGGAAACGGGGGCGAAGCGGACAAAGGAAGCTGAACGGGCATTACGAAAACGATAAAGTCACTTAAAAGAAAGCTTGTATTACGATCAGAATGTTGTACTTTAAGAAATTCTTTAATAACCAGTTTGATTTATATATACGCTAAAATTTCTAATGATGCATGACTTATGAAAATGCTGGACAAAACGACAACGGAAATTAAAATAAACGGCGCAATATACATGGCTCAAACTTTCTCATATACGTATATACGTTTGGTCAACTGTGTACGCTTATAAAAGAAAAACGCTTATAAATCAAAGTTAACCGTAGTTTAATGTATGTTTGTTTAGTGTATATTTTATTGTCCTAGAGCATAGCTCTTTATGGTGCAGAGACGTGGACGGTAAGGAGAAGGGAGGAAAAATATTTAGAAAGTTTTGAGATGTGGGTATGGAGGAGAATGATGAAAGTGAAATGGACAGAGAGGAAGAGAAATGAAGAAGTATTAGAAATGGTGGGAGAAGAAAGGATGCTAATAAAAACAATCAGGAAAAGAAAAGCAAATTGGATAGGGCACATATTGAGAAGACAGTGTATACAAAGGAAGATCTTAGAAGGAAAAATTAGTGAAAGAAGAGGAAGAGGGAGAAAAAGAATAGGAATATTAGATAATATAAAGCAGGGATATAATACTTATAGAGATATAAAAGAGGCTTCTAGGGAGAGAGAGAAATGGAGGCAGCGATTCAGTTAAAACCTGTCTTCGGACAGACGCATGATGATGATGAGATGTTATATCCTCCTCTGTAAGAAACGTCGATATATAATGATAACATATAGGAGGATACTAATGTTCAGTCACTTCCAGATGAGCTGGAGATTCGAAATTTTTTCTTAGGTAGGATTTTGTGCAAAACCGACTAGAAAAAACGAAAATCTTGAAAAAGTGCAACAATGCGGCCGCTAAAAATTCGCAATTGTTTAAACAAATTTTCAAGGTTTATGTATTTCCGAATGCGCTACGGAGTTGAAATTTTTTTATAAGTAGAATTCGTAAAAAAACCAAATAGGGATTATACAAATTTTGATATTTTAATTTGTTTGGCAGTTAAACAAATAGATAACGGTTTAGACATTACGGGATGAGCTAAGAAGCTGAAATTTTCAAGTTATGTACAAAGTAGTGCATTTGCACAAATAAACATTTGAATCTCTCCACAAACTTATTGCGGCGGTCGTTAAAAATGTTAAAAATTTAAACAATTGGAAAAATATTATTTCACTTCTAGAAGTACTACAACTTTAAAATTTGGCAGAAATGTGTGGCATTGGTACCCCATAATGGAGAAAGTATAAAATTCTCAAAATTGCAAAGTTTTGGGATTGTTTTAATCTACTATTTCTACATAAGGGAAAAACGAAAATCGCTACGGAGGTGAAATCTATAAAATTAAAAAAATATTTGTAATGATGAAATATGAAAAATGAATGTTTTTTATGTTGAGATGATATGCTTGCAGAATGCAAGCACCAACTACTAGTATATATATATATATATATATATATATATATATATATATATATATATATATATATATACACACACACACACACACACACATCACCATCGCGTAAGCCGAGTGATTTAGTCACCTCGGCCACCAGATCCTTGCGTTGGCGCTGCGATAAATGTTTATTTGAATTCGCGTTGGAAGATAAACGCGTACATCTTAGCAACGAGATTAAACAAACTATTGTAATTGTTGATGGTGTAAGAGAACTTTATTTTAATGTGGATTTGTACTGATACTAGCATTCCTACATTTTTTGAAGGGATATTTCTGCTAATTATTGTAAGTTTTATTGATAGTAAGTTTTTATTTATCTTAAGAACTTTTTATTTTTATTTATTTAAGGTTATTCTAAAAACTTTTTCCTTGTGAGTTTCATTAAGAATTACATCTGGAAAATCGAGGTACATGTAAACTTTTGATGAATTTTATTATTATTATTAAATTCTTATTGTTCCTCTTATAATATTGCCTTATACGATACATTTATTTTATAATTATTAAATTATAATCACATTCGTATTGCTTTATTATTAATAATCATTAAAGCGATCTTCTGGGAATAGTTCACATTGAAAATTCATTTGAAAACTACTTTAGATAATTTTATTCTTTGGCTTATTTTTTACTTTAGATGAAATCTTTTATAATTATAGACCTTTAAGATCAGATGTTCCTGCATTTTTCTAAAAGCCCTCACATTTAAATATCATATTCCTTTTTTTCACTATTTAAGATAGGTAATGCTGTTGTAAAGGATGTTAATTTGAACAAATTTAAATAAAGCATTTTAAAGTGTTGCGTTGTTGTTTAGCAATTCTTCAGCTAACTATACTCATACAGTGGTTTTATATGGACGGTTGATGTGATGTTAGGAAAAGAACAATTTATTATTTTTGTCATTTCAGTTAGGTCACTAAAATATGAAATATTCAACAATTTCACTGCTACTAGTATTTAAAACTGAATTACTTTGCACTAGCAGTGTATTTTCGTTGATTTTAAGCAATATGAATTTATAAGACAGTATTGTTATTAATGAAACAAAAGATACTATCGAACCTCTTACTACTTATTTACAAAACATTCTTACAGTTCTCTACTTCTGCCTGCTATTCTCACAACTGTAAAAAGATTAACGGTTAAATAGGGAGACCCCCACGTCACTCAACAGCTGGTAGACACTTTTGCAACTTTTTACGCCCATGAAAGCAGAAAGGTTATCATAATTATATTATAGGGTTTATTGATATTAAAGTATAAACTATATAAAAGTTAGTTATAAAAATTCCTTTTTATATCTTCACTTGTTATTTTTACTCTTGACTACCCTTCAGCAATGGACAGTTGGTCCAGATATATTAGCGTGTGAACAGTAACATTTAATTAATTAGTTCCACAAATTTATTTGGCACGAACAGTTTCACTACGATCATCATCAGGTGATAAAATATAAAAATCGTTCCATATATATAGGGGAAAAAGGGTGAGAGGGAGACAGTAGGGGTTACGCAGAAAACGAATGAAAGGTAATTAAATAAACGGTTAGGAAAAGGACGGGGTTGGAAAGGAAGATGAAAGCAAAATAAAGTTATAAAATGTTACAAAAACTTGGTAAAAGGGGCCAGACAACAATGTTGATAAAAAGTATTTACAAAATATTTGGTAAGCAAAATGGAGGAGAATGATTGTGGAAAAGGTATCCATTTAAGAGAAACAAGTCTTCACAAATAATTATCTCTAGCTGTTCAAGAGCACCCAATTTGCGACCTTAATTTTCAAAATGGAGGAATTTAGGATTGAAGGAACTATGATGATTGAGGCTTAAAAGATGTTTCGCAAATTGAGAATTCAAATTATTTAAACGGAAGCATCGCTTATGCTCCTTAATCCTCTTGTCAAAACTCCTCCCCGTTTGGCCGATGTAGACCGCTCCGCAATTATCACAAGCAAGTTTATATACACCACTTCTTAATGACAACTATCGGGTCTTTAGCATTAAGGAATAATTTGGAAAATGTAACTGGGGAGTAGAAAGCAGGTTTAAGTTTAAGTTTAGGAAAGAGGTTGGACAATTTATTACAGTTTTCCTAAAAATGGGAGTCTACGCCAACTAAGAAGTTTGGAGGTGAGATTAGGCGGAGAAGAAACGATTTTTTGGGAGGCAATAAATAAACGTTTTTTAGAGAAAATTTCATCGATTAAACCAGTTTTGTAGCCATTATTGATAGCGATCTGTTTAATGGTTTTAAGTTCTATAAGGAAGTTGGGTTTAGAATGGGGTATACTAAGAAGTCGGTGAAGCATATAATGAGAAAAATGATGGGAAGAGTGATTGGGAATGACCTGATCTGTGTAAGTGGGTGTACGGGAAATAGCAAAGGTAGGTGTGTTGTTCAGCAGAGACAAATTAAAATCAAAAAGGTTAAGCAAACCATTGGTTTCATATTCAACCGTAAAAGAAAGGGAAGGGTGGAGGGAATTTAAAAGGGTTAAAAATTAAAAAAAGTTAGTCATCTGTACCACTCCAGACACTAAATGTCATCCACATACCTACCCCAAAATTCGGAATAAGTTAATAAAGGATGGCCAGAATTAAAAAGGTTAACTTATAAATTGTTGATAAAAATGTCGGCAAGGAGAGGGGAAAGAGGGGACCCCATCGCGTTTGTTTATAAAAATTAGTCAAAAAGAAAAATGTTTTGCTCAGAATATGCTACAAGTAAGTTAGGAAACTCAGTTATCAAAAATTGATTAACACCTGCTTTGGAAAGCATATCTACAACCAATTCTACGGCTTCTTTAACGGGAACGGAAGTAAAAAGATTACAAACATCAAAAGAGACAAATTTTGAATTGTTGGGGAAAATCTTTCCTTTGAAGGTGTGCGTCAACTCTATGGAATTTTTAATACCAAATTTTGGACTAAAATGAGAATAATCAAGAAGAAGTGTATTGAGTTTGAAGGCGAGTTTATGGGCAGGCGCAGAGGTACTGGAGACAACAGGCCTAATATGGCAATCCTTTTTGTGAAGTTTTGGTGAACCATAAAGTCTAGGGGGAATGGGGTTCATCACTAATATGTTGTTAATAAAGGTGAAATACTCCTTTAGCCAAACAATTAGAGGGTTACAAAACCCAATGCATTTCGCCCACAAGGTGGGCATCGTCAGGGGTAAAACCTGTTTCAACAGTGACTGGGAGCCAACTGCAAGGTTTGAAACGGAAAGTATTAAGAAGACGACCGAGAAACAAGTAAAGCGCGGAAAGATTTTTCGGCGTGTGTGTCGTTTAAATCTGTCAGTTTGTGTAGGGTCTTGTTGAAATCTGTGTCCGTGTTCATAAGTGTATCGCGGTTTTTGTAAATGTGAAGGTTTTCTAACGAGTTTAGTGAGTTATTGGCTGAAGTTATCAATGTTAAATCGTTTACGTGTATACTATGACCTGTTTCAAAGATGTGGTTGGCAACGCTTGATTTTTCAAAACGATTATATTTATAGTGAGCCATATGTTCCTTGAAGCGTGTTATTAGTTTCCTTCTTGTTTGTCCTATGTACTTTTTGTCGCAGTGTGAGCATTGTATTTTATAAATACCGGACTTGTTCAAAGATTCTGTTCTGTCTTTTGTACTGCCCAGTAAATTTTTCAAATTATAAGGATTTATATATGTTATGGTATAATTCTTATGTTTAAAAATTTTGTTCAAGCCTCTGTTTAATGGTGGAAAATAAGGCAATTTTACATATTTGTCCTCTTTTTTGTTGTCTAATTTGAGGGAAGTGGCATTGGACAAGGTTTTATTAAAGATATGTTTTCTCACTAATTTATAAATTAAATTATTGTCGTATCCAAGTTTAGTGGCAATTTGTTTTATTTGTTTGAGTTCCTTTGCATATCTGATTTTATTGAGGGGATGTTACATAATCAAATTGTTTTAACACTAGAAAGTAAGGCGGGAGAGTGAGAGCGGGATAGTGGTCTGGGTTGAGAGTAGGGTGATTTTAGCGGTTCTGGCACAGGTCAAGGCCAAGCTAAAGGTCATGGTCACCCTATTATGCAGTCAGAACACGTGTACTCAAGGGCACCTGCAACCAACTTCCGTCCTCCGACTTAAAGGCCGCAGCACACTTGGTCAACTCAAGGCTATGGCAAAACTCCAAGGATACTGTATTGCGCAGAATCGGCACGTGTACTCAATGCCGAAGCACACCTGGTCAACTCAAGGCTATGGAAAAACTCCAAGGACACTGTATTGCGCAGTAACGATACGGGTACTAGAAACCACAGCATACCTGTTCTCATTCGAGGCTATAGCTCTATTGCGTAGTTTGAAAATGACGCAATAGTTATCTAATATAAATTACTTCAAGGATAAATTGAGCGATCTTTAGGTATAAGAACTTAATAGGCGTACGTTCATCATTGAATCTGTGGTGAAGCAGTGCATCGGCTTTTAATCTCCGCGGTTTTGAGATTGCCATTCCTACATTTGCAAGTTCATCATTTTTGAAGACTAGTCTGAGATAACCGTAAGTAATATACTATTTACCTAAAATAATTAACATGAAGTCAGTAAGTATTTGTCTTAACTCATACATTAATATGTTTTAGATGGATGTGAAAAGAAGGTTCAACAAAAGTAATGAAACTTCATTAAAAAATTTCAAAGATCTTCCAAGTAACACGGAATATACAATTATTAAAATGGAGGCTATCACAACTAAATTTGGGAAATCGATATTAACTACGCTGAAAAAAGAAAACGAAAAAGAGTTCAAAGTGTTTCTACCTAAACGATTTGATCCTGACAAATTAGAGGAGATTGCAGAAATAAATAGCCAAAAAGAAATATACAAATTAAAATATATAGGCTTTATTAATAACAAATATGAAATGGAATTTGTTTAAAATGCAATCCAATTTTATAAAATAAAATTTTTTAATTTTTTACTTTTGTTTTATTTTCTATCATTTTTAGATATTTTATACAATGGACGTGATGATCACTAAAGTGAATTCCCTTGCTTCCTTTCCCGAGAGAGGTTATACCAATTCTGCTGGATATGATATTAGGAGTGCAGAAAATATCTGTGCCGAAAAGAAGCAGAAAATTAATTTCAACAGGTTTGAGCATTGCGATTCCTCCTGGTTTATACGGGAGATTAGCATCAAAATCAGGTCTCTCCTTAAAATATGGAATAGAAGTGGGTGCAGGAGTTATAGATGCAGATTATAGGGGTGAAATCAAGGTTTTGCTCTATAATCACTCAAACAACGATTTTGATATAAGAATAGGAGAAAAAATGTCAAATAATTTTTGAAAAAATTGAAGATAACGTGAATTTTATTGAAGTAAATTCATTGGCTGCTACAGATAGAAATAAAAAAGGATTTGGAAGTACAGGGAAGTAATTATTAAAAAATGTTGGAGAAACATTGTTTTATATTCATTGATTCCTGATATAATAAAATGCTTTTTACTGTCACCATTTATTTTATTTATTCAATTACTATCATACAAACATCTTATGAAATGTAAATTGATCATATATTTGATGGAGTTTTGTTAAATGAAAGGAATTATGGAAGATATGAATTTTTTATTAAAGTCAGAAGAAGGAGCGTTAAAAATTATATAAATTTGATACAACACACCAAGCGGCTATCTCTATAAATAAAGGTGCTATTTGAGAAAACCACTTTTGCCCCTGAAAATTAGGGAAAGGTGTGGGTTGCCCCCTGAGAGTTATGCAACCCGCAAAACATGGCCCGGTTAGGACCTCTCCCAAATACGAAGTCTCAGCCGCCTATCTTTAAAAATAAAAAAGTTAACAAAATTTATCCTTAGACGCATGTGAACCGCAATACACAATATGCTTCTTGCTTTTTTTAAATCATTTTCTTTATTCGCTATTTTGTTTTCTTATTCTCCACCCTCCTCCAACCTCATTTTAAACCGCTCCATTATGCATGTTACGCCCACCGCCTCTTCTAGGTATAAAGAAACCTCTCACATGCTCCATTACGTCTAATACCGTTTGGTTCTTACTTGTTTTAAAAAGGGTCCGTTTGAATCAAATCACATACTTTTTTGTGCCAGGTATGGACTATTTTTTAATAAAGCAGACAATTAGGAATTTTTATTAATTTTTATTAATTTTTTCGTATATTATCACTACATCATCTTCCTCCACCTCAACCTCCTCCACCTCCTCCACCTCCTCAGCCTCCTCCACCTCCTCCACTTCTATTACTTCCTGGGGAATTTCGACTAAAATAGGAAATAAAAAGAACTAATAATAATCTTCATATTTAATAAGAATCATGATTGAGGTATTATGATGATTAGAAAATAAAATAAATATATTATATACTGCATAAAATTTGCTTAGTTTAAACAAATAAAATTGACGTGTGAGGCGAATAGAAATTTTCAATACTCACTCAACGAAATTTTATAATATACTCCGTTAATTCTTAAAATAAAATCCATTGTTTCTCACTTTTTTTAACTGTTAAAAGATTAGAAAAATGCATTTTAGATTACTTTCGTGCGAGAAAGCAGTATGAGTGACAGTATACGCAAAATATGAGAAACCGTACTCACCGAGGAAGCAGTCTTCTCTTTCTTAAGCCGTATGGCGGATAACCAAGTGAAAGGCTTATATAGCCTGGCACGTTACCTTGAATGCGGGCCGGAAAGCATTATTACAATTGATTAACACGCTCGTGATGTTAAAGAATTAATGCACGGTGGAGAATTCATTTCATTTGCCGAAGATTAAGTAGAGGGATTAATGTGAGGCCTCTTCACAAACGTGACTTGACTCATTTTCTGTCAACTACGAGGATGTGTTATCGAATATTAATGTGAGCGACTCATGAGAGGAGACCTGCCAATAAACGTGACTTGATCACGGTAGCATATGCCAAGTATGAAGACGCGAATTGCTTCGACTTACCCGGATATGGTTGGAGGACATCTGGTAGTTTACGTCGCGCATTAGAGAAAGGTATAAAAGGTCGAAAAAAAATCTCTCAGAATTCCAGTGGCTGTTTTACTGCGAGACGTTGTTTATTTGGAAACGGTAGATTTCTCGCATTTCCGGCACTATATTCACTGCTTGTGAAAGAAAAGCGATATTATCGGTGCTATCTTTTGAGGTAAGTTTTCTATATATTTACTCACAAGTAAAATATTTAAAAAAGTATTACGAGTCGCACTAAAAGATTAAACGCTTTATCTTCATAGTTACCATCGGTCTACACCTACATTCCCTCCTTATCTCTTTTCATAATGTCTTCTGTATCTGAGATATTATAACTTTTTAAATCCGGTTCATTAACATCTCTTGAGGAAATTCAGGAGGGTTTTAATAAAATTACAGAACTAGTAGTATTTAATGACGAAGGTGTTGATGATATGGAAACATACATGGCAATGTGTGAAGTAGTTGATAGTGCGAGAGGACGTTGGTTCTGTAGGTTCTGTCAACAGTATTATGAGATTAAAAATCGAATTCACCACGAGAACAGCGCCTTTCATCGCGAGAATTCAATAATTTAACGAGGAGGCGAGATCGCAGAAATCGAATCGGCGGTAAAAAATAGATTGAAAACGTTCTGGATAGGAGGTGACGAGGAATGCAAAGACGTCGTTTCCTTTCTCCAAAAAAACAAAGATATTCTCATTTCTAAAGTTAGGGAGCAATTAACATATACTGCCCTTAAAATTAATATTATTTTGCATGCGGTATTTAAGAAAGGTGAAGAGATTAAGGATATGCTATTTAAAACTAAAAACTCGTGGGTATTACAGATGGATGACATTGAGGAAATTTTAGAGAAATTGTTCGGGAAAATTTTGAAAGAAAAATCCGAGAGTCAGGAGAAAGGATCAGGATGGGGTCTTGAACGTGTGAAGGGAGTGGAAATAAGAATTAACAAATACGTACGGTTAAGGGGATTCAAATTAATTGAATTACCATATAAAATAAAAGCAACAAAAGCGATGGTTAATATAAAAAATTTTGATTATTATTGTTTCAAGTATGCGATTTGGTCAAAAAATATTCCGAAATATCCTCAACGGCCATCCTCATATGATAATGAAGATTTCCTCAATGGGTACAATTAGGATTGCATCTCCTAACCCGTACGATTATGCGACATTCCCAAATTTGAGAAGGTGAATAATATTTCGATCAACGTTTTTGGCTTAAACGAAAAAAACTGTCTATCCGATCAAAATTGTTGATAGGAAACAAGAAGATCATAGGGACCTTTTGTACTTGACAGATGAGAACAATTCCCATTACTGCTACATTAAAAACTTTGAAAGGTTGGTGAGATCACAAATAACGAAATATGAACATAAAATTTTTATTTGCAAAAGGTGCTTCGCGTACTATCGTGATCGGGAAGTCCTGGAAGATCATAAAATTGAATGTAGAGCCAAGTCACCTGCAAAGATCGTTTTACCCACGGAGGATAACAAATGGATGAAATTTAAAAACATCATTCACATGTTTCGGGTTCCTTTCGTGGTTTATGCAGATTTTGAGTGCCTTCTCCGAAAGGTAGATACCTGTGTAAACACGCCTCCATGTTCCTATTCAAACCCTTACCAAAAACATGAACCGTTCAGTTTCTGCTACATTCTTGTTTCATATAATTGTTACACTCAACCAGTTTTATATCGTAGGCAGGATGCTGCAAAAGTATTCATGCACAAAATGAAGGAAGAGGCAGAGAAAATCGAGGTTGTGTACAAAAATGCGATTCCTATGACACCCTTAACATCGGATCAAGAGGAGGCATTTCAAGAATTAACCACTTGCCACATCTGCAGGAAGACCCTAGGCGAGGATCGTGTGAGGGATCACGATCACCTTACCGGAGAATATAGAGGTCCTGCGCATGATTTTTGTAATTTACAATTTAAAATGCCCAATTTTCTTCCGGTCTTCATCCACAACCTTTTCGGATACGATTCTCACATCATTGTCAGCGAGTCGGGTTACAACGACAAAAAGATTCACGTAATCCCAAATTCAGAAGAGAAATATATCGCATTCTCTAAGGCGATAAGTGAAAAATTTTCAGTTAGGTTTTTAGATACCTTCAGGTTCATGGCTTCTTCCCTTTCCAAATTGGCGGATAACCTTCCTCACGAAAAATTTAAGCTTACCGGTGAGGTTTTCGGTGATCAATTAGATCTGGTTCGACGCAAGGGTGTGTAACCTTATGATTATACGGACAGTTGGACGAAACTGGACGAGACCTGTTTGCCACCAAAAGAAAAGTTTTTCAATCGATTGACTGAAGACGGAATTTCTGACGATAACTATGCGCACGCGTTGAAAGTCTGGGAGACTTTTGCATGTAAGACTTTGGGTGACTATAGCGATGTATATCTCAAAACAGACGTTACCCTTTTGGCTGATGTATTTGAAAACTTTCGAGACGTGTGTTTAGGAGCATATAATCTTGATCCAGCGTGGTATTACACTGCTCCTGGATTGACGTTTGACGCTATGCTCAAACGCACTGAAAACGAGCTCGAACTTTTGGTTGATTATGATATGATCTTGATAATAGATCAGGGTATACGTGGTGGGATAAGCCAATGCTCTAAACGATAGAGCGTGGCAAATAATAAATATTTAGAAAATTTCGACTCTAATTCTGAGTCTCGCTTTATCATTTATTTGGATGCTTACAATCTCTATGGATGGGTTCTCTCTAGATCCCTTCCATATAGCGGTTTTCGGTGGCTCTCTACCAAAGAAATTCAAAATGTTGATGTGGAATCCATCCCGACGATAATTCCATTGGGTACATTTTAGAAGTTGATTTGGAATACCCCCACGAGCTCCACTGCGAACACACTGATCTACCATTATGTCCTGAAAATAAGACTCCTCCGGGTAGTAAACATAAAAAACTACTTACGACTCTAGAAGATAAGACGAAATATGTAATTCACTACGTCAATCTTAAGCAGGCCCTTTCCCTGGGACTAAGACTCAAGACCATTTATCGCGTCATCCAATTTAATCAATCTTCATGATTGAAATCGTATATTGAGTTAAATACAGAACGTAGAAAAACCGCTGATAATGAGTTTAAAAATGACTTTTACAAACTCATGAATAATGCGGTATTTGGGAAAACAATGGAAAACGTGAGAAAAAGAATGCGTTTAGAGTTAGCGTCTAACCAGAAAAGGTTGGATAAGTTAATTTCTAAGTCTACATTCCTGGATCGTACGATTTTCAACGAAAATTTGGTTGCCGTCCACTTGAGAGATACAGTAATTAAGATGAATAAACCTATTTACATTGGGTTTTGCGTCTTAGATTTAAGTAAGACATTAATGTACGATTTCCACTATGAATTTATGAAACCCAAATATGGTGAAAAGGTAAATTTATGTTATACCGACACGGACAGCTTTATTTATGAAATTAAGACTAAAGACTTTTACAAGGACATGCTGACCGACCTCGATACATACGACACTTCCAATTACCCTCGCGATCATCCTTGCTTTTGCGATAAAAACAAAAACACACTTTGTGGGATTGAGGAGCAAGCTTTATTCCTATAAAGTAAAGGAGCAAAAGGCAAGAAAAAGGCGAAGGGTATTGCTAAATCTGTGATCGAAAACAGCTTAACATTTGATGACTATGTAAAGTGTCTTATGGATAACTCTATACAGTTCAGAAAAATGAATGTAATTCGCAGTAAGAAACATGATGTATTTTCCGTTGAAATAAATAAATTAGCGATGAGTTTCTCCGATGATATGCGCTACATATGCGAGGATGGCATAAATATCTTAGCTTGGGGAAACTGCAAAATTCAAATTTTAAGAGAACTTGGGAAGAGGCTTTCGAATCTGACGATGAAACTTGAATAAAAATTACAGTTTAAGGAAATATGCTCAGTTAGTGTTATGTCACTGAGGTGGAAACGTCCCTACACCTGTATTTACGCCGGACCTAGCTGTTGTGGTAAGACAACGTTCGTTTTGAGATTTTTGCGTAATCTACCGCAGCTGTCAGATGGTAAGATCGAACGCGTAGTGTGGTGCTGTAGTCTCGGGAGCGAGCCTGATATAGATGGTGTTGAATTTTGAAAATTGTGTTTCTTCTTTCGAGAATCCAAGCAGAATTCCCACTCTATTCGTCATCGATGATTTGATGCACGAAGCGTACAATAGACAGGTCAGCGAATTATTCACGAAAGGTTCTCATCATTTTAATATCTCTGTGATTCTCATTACTCAGAACGTTTTTTATCAGAATCCTCAAGCGAGAAATATTTCTCTCAATGCTAAATATATCGTAGCGATTCGTAATCCTCGCGACAAACTGCAATTCGGAAATTTGGCGAGACAGGTCAACCCGGAAAATTCTCGGGAGTTGACGAGGGTATATAAGGAAGCGACTTGTGAACCTTACGGTTATTTAGTGTTGGACCTCTCACAAGAGACGAACGATCGTTTGCGATTCAGTACGCGTATATTCCCGGATGAGATTACCACTGTATATGCGCCATCACATCTGATCGATGATGAAAAGGCTGAGATCTAATAAATATTTGCTACACGTCTTGAAAAGCGCCAAGCCTAAATTGCGTAACGCGATTTTGAAAAACGTAGACGAAGAGGTTATCAAAGTCTTGTGCGAGTGTTGCTTGAACACTTTGAACGGGAATCATAAAATAAGCCCTACCTTAAAGAAAAATCATTGTAAAACGCTGAGAGCGCTCGGTGATAAGAAAGGGTCCTTGAAACAGAAGCGGACATTATTGATTCAGAAAGGCGGTTTCCTTCCAATGCTCATCGGTTCTATTCTCAGCGGAATTATAGGCAGTCTGATAAACAAATGAGTCTCAAAAAGATGTTACTCATCGACCCCGAAGTTCTCGATAGAAAACGATCGAAAGCACGAATATCTAAATTAGACGAAGAAATGCAAAACGTCTTAAACAGGAATGATCTGAGCGATGTAGATAAATAGCATCTATACAAACGTGCATTGGATACTTATTTAAACGTTGCGGCAGAGAAGATAAAGCCCATTAGTATCCCGATCGTGAAAGAAAAAAGAGTGAGGAGACAGGCGGTGAAGAGACCCCCGGTAACACCTTGGATTCTCTAACCAAGCGCATAAAGTTAGATAGTGCAGCGTTAGATAAATCATGGGAAGATATGACGGAGAGATTAAACCGCGCAGAGGCGTTAAGCGAAAAAATAACATCAAAGCGGGGAAGAAGCTTACCGCGTCGGGGATCTCGGGTTCGAAAACCAAAGACACCGTGGACCCCGATAAAATAATTGAAAGTATTTACGGCGATCCTGCAAATCCTGCGGGTTTTTCCACTGCGGATAAATTGTGGAAAGCTTTGAATAAAAAGGTATCGAAAAGTAAAGTTCAAAACTGGTTAGATTCGCAGGACGCGTATACGTTGCATAGACCGCTACGAAAACGCTTTCAAAGAAACTTTTACGACGTGTCGTACATTGACGAAACGTGGCAATGCGATTTGAACGATATGCGAAATTTGAAAAAATACAATAAGGGATATGGATATATTTTGACCGTAATCGATTTGTTCTCTAAATACGCGTGGGCAGTTCCGCTAAAAAGTAAAACTGGGGAAGACATTGTGGAGGCATTCAGGTTAATATTTAAGCAGAGCGGTAGAAAACCGTTAAAATTGCAAAGCGATAAGGGTACCGAATTCAAGAACAGAAAATTTCAGGAATTTCTAACAAGGGAAAATATAAAGTTTTATTACACTCACAATCCAGATGTTAAAGCTTCGGTTGTGGAAAGATTCAATAGAACGCTCAAGACTAAAATGTACAAATATTTCAGCAAATATTCCACTTACGATTTTGTGAGCGTCTTACCGAAACTTATGAAGGGATATAACGATGACGTTCATTCTACCATCGGAATAGCTCCTTCCCGAGTAAACGACTCAAATGCATTCGAGGTGGGGAAAAGACTGGTCGAGACACGTCTCGGAGAGGGGAAAAAAAAGAGAAAGCCGAGATTTACCGCGGGAGATTACGTAAGAATCAGCAAAGAGAGAATGCCGTTCGCTAAAGGATATACTCCAAACTATACGACCGAAGTTTTTAAAATTAAATCTATCGTTATCATTTTTGGACGAAATTATCTCAATGAGTGGATTTAGGAAGCGGAGAATGGAGAGTGGGTTTGGCCGAATTTTCGCATCCAAGGATTCGTGATAACAGGATCCATAGGGAGGAAATGAATAGGGATAGACGACAGGTCAATATCGAAATGGATGATAGTACACCGATCACGATAGCTCCAGGAACTTATAAATCTATGAAACATATGCTAGACTCGTTACCTACTGAGAAAAGAAAACGCGCTTTGGATGTAGTGAAGGAACATATGGCTTGTCCTAAAGATAAAGTTCATATTGAGATTCCCGGTGATTTACCAGTTACGATCCATCCCAGAACTTACAACTCGTTAGAGGATATGTTACGATCGCTATCGGCTGATGAGAAAAGAAATTTGCTGAAATGTGATGAAAATGACTCGTATAAGTTATTGGATTTAGTCTTAGAATCAAAATCAATGTAGAATGTTGAATTAAATTCAAAGATGTCTTTAGGAACGAAGGTGATTAAGGAGATGGATAAATTAAAAGGCGTCTATGTTGAAATTCCACCAGATTCATTGCTTATTGCACCTCCTGCGGGAAAATACGAATCTTTGTAGCAATATATCATCAGTATGAATTCCCAAGATTTGAATGCTCGTGTTGACGATATTATTTTGCAACTCGTCTATTTTCTCTACAAATGCGTCAACATACCTGAAGATGTGAAAAATTTAGAAAAATTTGCTAATTTACGCATCGAAATGCCAGAGAATTCACCGATTAGATCACCTCCTGGCACTTACGGGTCTGCTGATGAATTAATATCTTCGGTTTTAGTACCGAAGAAATCGGGTGAAATCGATTTCGGTGAAAGGATGATAAAAGCTATGGTTAAACTCGTAAGTTTCCACGTCGAAATATTACCGAATGGCTTGGGTGTGGATTTTCCCCCAGGATCTTACAGGTCTCTGGAGGAATTTTTGCGAGTATTATATGAGGTCCGTGAAATAAAGGATTTTTTGGGTAACGAAGCGAAAGATGCTGCAAGAGAAATGATGGAGAAAATAAACTATGTCATATTTGAAAATCCAAATTATTCGATAAATGTCACCAAAGGAAGAGAATATAGGAAAAAGCGGGACATTGCACGCAGTATTAACACGCGATATATTTTCGTTTTTACGGATTTAATCAAGCCGCAATTCGTCGGTGATTCTCTCAGCAGATGTTTGCGAATTGTCAGCGTAAACGAAGAAAGACACAATTTTTTCAATCCAGTTTACTACTTTCCCGTAGAGAAAAAAGAAATCGAGAACGTCGAAATACTACTCACAGGAAAAGACGGCAAACCATATCCTTTCTTCGGTGGAGCTACACCTTCTCTTATAGTTTTACACTGTATAAAAGTGTTGCAATAACCAAAAAAGCAATCATTATCGTTTGAGATGTTAAAGGATGTGGATCGATATACGATGTATTACGTCAATCAATGCGGAAAAAATAGGTCCCGTCTACCGCGCCAGTTATCGTGTGCAGAGAGGTAGAGGATTAGGAAGCTTTCTCGCGGGTCTTTATCGTTTCGCTAAACCACTTATACAAAGCGGTCTTAAAGCGGTAGGTAAGGAGGCGGCCAGTACGGGGGTCGGAATTCTCTCGGATTTGGGAACGAGACCAATTAAGGAAATATTGCGTAATCGATTGGTTGAGGCTGGAGCGAATTTGAAGAGAAAGGCGGAAGAAAAAATTAAAAAGATGAGTGGATCGGGTTTACGCATAAGTAAAAGACCAAAGTTAATAAAAAGGAACATCAAACGCAAAAAACTTCATTCGAGGAGAAAGAGACGTCGCGTCAATACGGACATATTTTCTTCATAACCGAGATGGAACACATGCTATCCTCGCTCGACATATTTAGTCGGCCAGCTTTGCAAACGAATATTTTAGGCAAGCGCCTCATTCCGTACAAACCGATCTCTTCCTTAGACAATCAATCGACCATCGAATTCGTAGTGAAAGATTTGGGAGAATCGTACTAAAATTTGAACAGTTTTTATTTACAAATCAGGGTGAAATTTGTCAAAGCTGATGGATCAGACTATGAGCCAGGGGACAAAAATCAACCCGGGGTAGTGAATAATGTCTTGCATTTGATGATCGAGCAATGCAGCGTTTATTTAAGCGGAAAGCAAGCTACATCCTCGGAAGGTAATTATCACTTTCGTAGCACTTTTGAATATCTCCTTAGTTATGGCGCGGATGCGGCGAAGACTCATTTGGCTTGCGATGGGTGGTTGCTCGATAGCGGTGAGGATATCAATAAACAAGATGACGCAAATGTAGGATTTGTGACGAGAAAAGCTAAATTTGCTAACAGTAGGGTCGTGGAGCTCTACGGTAAATTACATGTCGACGTATTTAACCAAGAGCGTCTCTTAATTAATGGGGTCGACGTAGGTGTTAAATTAACGCTCGCAAAACCGAGTTTCTACATCATGGAGGATGCTGCGGGTACTTCCGTGCTGAAAATTCTCGATGCTACTTTATACGTCGAGCATAACGATATAAAACCCTCAATTTTGTTGGCTCATTCCAGAGCGTTGGAGCAAAGCAACGCGATATATCCTTTCAAGCGAGTGGAAGTTAAGACGTTCACCGTCCCTCGAGGAAATCAAACGATTTCTGTAGATAACGTCATAACAGGACAGCTTCCGAACAAAATAGTTTTCAGCATGGTCGATAACGATGCGTACGTTGGAAGGAGAGACAAAAATCCGTTCGCGTTCTCTCATTATTCTTTGGCTAGTTTCTTTCTCATCGTCAACGGCGAGCGAATGCCACCGCAAGGCATTTCCACAAATTTCACCAATTAAAAATGCTGGACTCAAGCATACCGTTCTATGTTTTCGGGAATCGGCGTGCATCACGGTGATAAAGGTAATCAAATAACCTTGGACATGTTCGCATATGGATATTTCATTTTAGCTTTTGATCTAACACCTGACGGTTTGGGTAACGAAGAATATGTCGGTTTGATGGATAGGGGTACCGTGAGAATCGAAGCTGGCTTCGAAAATCCGCTCGAAAAAACCATAACGTGCATCGTTTACGCGGAATACAACGCCTTTTTGGAAATAGATAAAAGTCGAAACATCATCACGAATTTTGCATAAGCGATGAACACGTTAGATATATACAACTTACTTAGTCGCGATCTACGCACGAGAAAAGAGTTTCGTGGGGTGTTTCCTTCAGATAGTTTACCCTCACCCTCGCCTGGAATCTACGTGATAAATTTAGACGCTTCTACTCGACCGGGAAGCCATTGGATCGCGGTGCACATTTTAAATAAGCAAAAGGCAGAATATTTCGATTCGTATGGTTATTCACCACTCGTCCATATGATATCAAAATTTCTTGAACAGTTCTCTCTCGCTCTAAATTCAGTTCAACTTCAGAGCTTTCGTTCGGACGTTTGCGGGGAATTCTGTTCTCTCTATGCACTCTACAAGTCCACTGGTAAAACCCTCACCCAATACCTCAACCTATTTTTCCTCCCACAATTCAACGAATGCTCGCTCAACTCTTTTACCTAGAGTTTGGGAGCACCAGGAAAGGAAGACGTTGCCATCCTCGGTCGCAGAGTTGCTGTTCGAGAATATATAGCACCGCTACCCGCGATAGTCATCATTCGAGATTCTGACTCGAAACTGTGAAGATGCGGCTCATCATCGACTTCGAGTGGGGCTCGGACCGAAGAGTGAAAGAATTGGCTGCGGTGGAGGTGGATTCCGAGAGAGTCTTTTGGTGCAGCTTCCAAAGTCCGAACAAATGGATCGGTGGAGGCAGAAAGGTGAAATCGAGCAACGTTCTCCTGTGTAACGAGACATCGTTCGCAAACGGATTCATTCCCTACACCGAGCTGCTCTCCTGCCTGGAAACTATCATCAAGGACGCCACCGCCCTCTACGTCTTCGACGACGAAAAATGTAGCTTTCTCTCTGACCTCACCGGACGCACTTTCATAAGCATGAGGAAAGATTTAGATTGCCCTTCACCAGATGACCTTTCCTTCCCCTCCATTTCCTGCTTGAATCCGTGCCACCGCTTACGCAAAAGTGATTGCGCATTAAGAAATGCGTACTGCTTATCTCATTGGCTGAAATTCCTAACCTTGAAGGTCGGCGTAGAGCCCTGTTCGACCAATGCCGAATGTTCCACCTCCTCACTCCCTTCCGCCTCCTCCTAAAGCATATATCCAGGCATTCAACCTAGTTATCATCAGTTGTCATGCAGAAACCAGCAAGTGCAGAGTCTCCCATCTTTCCTAAATGCAGACGGGTAACTTCACGGCCACCACCATCCGATCTGGAAACCCCCGAGAAGCGACCCTCACCTCCATCAAGTCTGCAAACATCACCCACTTCAAAATCTAACATACAGCCGAAAACTTTGCAGAAGAAAAAGAAAGTGTGTGATGCCACCCAGTTGCTACTAGAAACTGTTTTTCTTGAACTGCTAAAACAAGAATTGTCAGCATCGGTTTCGATCCCGAGAGATTCTGTGAAGTGATCGTACAGTTAACTCAAGTGAACAAGGGATCGGTTGAACTAAACTATACCGATCGGTGTGAATTTGTTAGTCAAGAGAAATTAATATCTGATTATTTTAATTTGGGACAAAAAATATTCCGCTCAAATCTAGACAACGAACGGATAAAGGTAGACTATTTTTACGAACAGTTTATTAAAGTGGCAGGTGTAATCGGTATCGAAAACGTCGGTAACTTGGAAAAGCCTGAGGGGAGCAAACTTGACTACGAACGTTTGAGACTTGAAATTCCCTTACATTGCTCGCTATCTGATAAATATCTCGGATTAATGTGAAAGAGGTGACAGTCACTGGCATCGAGTTAAAACCGTGTAAACTGCTCAGCTCTGTGTGTGTATTTGGTCGATTCGGTCCCTGGAGTTGGGTTTAATTACCTCGCAAACAGTGAGTGTGAATTATGGAGTCGGTCCCTGGCGATGGAAGTAAAACTCCCGTAAACCGCACTCCATTACAAGTGCTACGATTGAGTAAATGTATAGTGGATTTTCAAGCGTATCTCAATATCGGTAATGAATTCATAGTCAGAGAATTCGCAATTTGCGACACCGATCGCAATTGCTTTCAATCGTGGGTTTTTGACTGCCCAAAGGATTTATCATTCAAACGAGAAAACACTTGGTTAGCTCATAATCATCACAGAATTGCTTTAGATGATGGGGAAGTTCATCATGAGGATTTCCAAAGAGTTTTTAACAAATTTATTTCAAAATATAATTTAATCTTTGTAAAGGGTTTACAAAAAGTTAAATTCCTTTCCTCACTTTTGGGAGACCATGTCATCGATCTACAAGTTTTCGGATGCCCCTCGATTAAACAACTACCATCAATGGGTAGATATAGCATGTTACCTCAAAATAAAAATGGTGACGTCATTTGTGCAACGAACAATTGTGAATTTCTAAGGAAATGGTTTCAGAGCAATGTTAATTTAGATAGGGAACATGATAGATTTATAACTTTTAACGATTTTCCCAAAAAAGGATATTTTTAAATATTACCAAAATGGCTAATATTGGATTTATTTTTACTGGTTATGAGGACGTCACCGTATGCTGTATATGTGGTGTGAGCATATATTCATGGGAAAAAGGTGACGATCCTTAAGAAGAGCACGACAAATTTTCGAGAGGGTGTCCATTATTTAAAGGAACAGAATGTGATTCAAAACTGTAAATAAATGTCAATAAATACTTGAGTTAACCTATACCTGTTTTTTATTTCACCCCTTGAATGTTACACCTTTCCGTGTTAATATTCACAAATGCAAGTCTACATATTTCGAGTAAAACCTGAAAAAATTGCCCGAACAGGTATTTGAACCCTGGTCCTTTGAAACTCAATGTCACAGCTCTACCCACTGAGCTATGTGGACATCAATATAAAAGAAGGTGCTCTTTTCGTATTTCAGACGTTAAATATGTTGATTACACGTGTTTCGACTGCATAATAGGTTGACCTTGACTTTTAGCTTGGCCTTGACCTGTGCCAGAACCGCTAAGGTGAGCTGTGGCCTCGAGTAGCCGTATCCTTACTGCGCAATACAGTATCCTTGAAGTTTAGCCATAGCCTTGAGTTGACCATATGTGCTGCTGCATTGAGTACACGTGCCGTTACTGCGCAATACAGTGTCCTTGGAGTTTTTCCATAGCCTTGAGTTTACCAGGTGTGCTGCGACCTTTAAGTCGAAGGACGGAAGTTGGTTGCAGGTGCCCTTGAGTACACGTGTTCTGACTGCATAATAGGGTGACCTTGACCTTTAGCTTGGCCTTGACCTGTGCCTGTCATAACCGCTAGAATCACCCTACTGTTGAGGAACATTGAGGAACATTGAGGAAGGAAGAAATTTTACAAGCAAAATCGTGCTTTAACGAATGAGATTGTTTTTGTATGGCCAAATCACAATCGACGACTTGATTCTTCAACACACGTGTAGATAAAGGGAGGCTAGGGGCGAATTTCAGGCCTAAGTTAAACACGTTCAAAATAGAAGGGGGTAAAACACAATTGGATAAATTGGTCACTCAAGGGTGGAACTTGTGGTCACTGAGTTTAGAAGGACTGGAATCACTACACTGCACTGATTTTGAGAGCAGCCAGGTTTTTCCTAAGGGTAGAGAGCTTGGCAAAACCAACCTCACTTACACGTTGTCTGACACTGTCATCAAAAGTTGACCATTCCAGCCAATGAAGAGCGTGGCACAATTCAGAATTCCACAGGGTTGAGCCTGATTTCATTCTTGATACTGATAATGCTCTATTGATTTGTTTTACAATTTTTATCTATCATAGATAAACTATGAACTACAAGTCGTATTTATGGTATGAGAATTTCTTGGAATGACTAACACATACGGAAACATTTCCTGTCAATATATGAGTAATCAATTCGGTACGTCAACTTTGGGAAACTTGCCTGCATTAGTCCTGGTTTGGATTTCTTTTTATTTTATTAAGCAAGGTTGTCGGTTAAATGAGAACTATTTTATTTTATTAAAAGAGGCTTACTCTTAATAAAACACTATTTTAACAATTATTGCGATCGGAAATCAATCCGCTGAAGATATCATCAAGTTAACATTTTGAAGAATACAGAAAGGGAAAATAGATTACTAAGTCTAGAAGGAACATTAAACTTAAAATAAAAGAGGAGGTTGACAACTATTAGATAGGCAATTCGATTATAATAAAAAAATCCTTAAAAAATGGTGAGTGGATAACTTTGTGCTATTTCAATCATGTCGTCACTCAGATGTTAGAATGTTTAGGTTGTATCCTAAGTCCTATGAACTACTAAGTTCAAAGGACGCAATATAAATATCAATAATATTTACGAGTATCTAAATCGTTCGGTGTAAAGTTTATTGCAAAAAATGTTCAGCAATTTTTAAAAGTGAACTGAATAGAATACAATTTAAATAGAGAATACCAGAATAAGCCATCTTATACTTTCAGGCTCGGGACGAAAAATAAAATGTGACATTCAAGTTTAAAAAAAAGTTTGTGTTGCAAACAAGTAGAAATGACGACGAAAGACGAAAAGTTATGGACATCAGAGTTGTCATGGCTTGAGATTTCTGTCCTTAGGAAATGGAATGGTCTCAGAATAGAATGTATGAGAATGTGGGAGTGCTGAGCGCGGAAAAATAAACAAGTTGGACAGAAAACGGCAAAATCGGAGACGGCTGTGAATGATTATAATCTATAATTATAGAAAAGAGATGACTAATTGAGATATCAAAGCCATCCATTATGGATGGATAGAAGTAGTATTGAGAATAATGGGAAGACTAAAAGAGGGGAAAAAAGAAAAGAAGAAAGGAATGCGAAAAGAGAAAGAAAAAGAATGTGGGTCGAGGACGATTTGAAGAAAGTGATTTAGTAAGGAACGACCTTCCAAAGGAAGAAATGTGGAGGAAAAATTTTTCGAAATGAGATAGTAAAATGACCAAGAAAGAAGATGAATGGCTGTTATAATCGGTAGTTGATGAAGAAGCGTCCTCAAAGTGGAACACGATAAAATAAAAAATATGAGGCAGATGGCTATGAGAACTCTAGGGTTTGGAAAATAGATAAAGGTGGAAAGTAAGTCCTTTAGATGCGGGCGATTGGAGAAAATAAGCTATTCGGAGAAATAGTGAAAAGGTATTAAGCGGGATTGGAGGAGAAAAGAATCCAATCTCGGTGGTTTCGAGGAGAAGAAAAATTGGAAGGAAAGACAAAGACATGTACGGTTACATGAGGGAAGTGAGTTAGAAAGAGAAAGTAAGGAATGGAGAGAGAGAAGAAAGGGGGAGGTGAGGGAGAGATGGAGAAACGTTTGGGAGATGCAAAGGGATTTAAACTCGGATCGAGGATCGAATTCTGCGAAAAAAGAGAATCAAAATGGCGACTTGAGCAAATTATCGCTAAATCACTATTCGAATCGCGAGCATGTACTTGGATAATGAATAATTGGCACCACTGAAACAAAAAATACTTGCTAGAAAAAAGACTGCCAATCGGTGACTACTGAGAAATAATAATATACCATCACTCTCATTCTCATAAAATTAATAATAACTGAAATTAGACGAGAGGGATTTATGTAATTCAATACATCAGTTTACAAAATTCAGAGTTTGTGATCAGCACTCCATCACCTTCTTTGCCACGCAACCGTTTTATACTGCGCCACTGTGTCCATTGAGAGCGGCTCACAAAAGGGCGTGATTTCTCTCTGTAACACTCGAATGGATTACTTCTTGTTTCCGTTTGTGAGAATGCGTTTTCCAATTACATTTTCGCCTTTGATCTCTCGATGGATGAAAACAAGAAGAATTTTAACAAGAAGAACTTATCTGATATTGCTTATGCAATTTAGAGGCACAACTGAATTGTTAAAGATGATTGCTAACATGGCACCCAACATGAGTAGAAGCACAATCAAATGGTTAAATACATCGCCAACATGCCGTTAGATGTGTCCTTATAATATTTATAAAGTCGAGTCGTTTAAATTGGTGAAGTATTGAACAAATTATAAAGCGCATACGTATGGTATATATCATAATTGAACAAACCCAATTATAGCATAATTACCTTGCAGCATTTCTAAGAATTTGCTATGGTTTTACATTACGCCCAAAATATGTCCAGTAGAATTTTAATGTAGGGTAATAATTCGGTATATGTAGTTATTTTTAAATTGAGCTTAAATCAAGAAAATGATCACGACTTTGAATTTATTTAAGATTTCCTGGCTTCCTGGGAATTCCTGGGAATTCAACGTGAAACTTCATCTCTCGCAAAGCATTGTTAAAAAGAAAATGTTTTAACAATATTATTCCAACAAATGTATGGTATCCAAATATTTAATTTATATTTGCATTCCAGAGTAACTGAATAAAATTACAAATTGAATGAAAAAACGATGAATATTTAACATGGCACGGGTAAACGTCATCTGATACTGTTTTTAAAGTATTTCCGGTTGTGTCGGACGATATATGACACCGGTATTTTCCGATTGCAGTCATATGTCGAACTGTGTACTTTAATCAACAAAAATATGGCAATTGATAAAGAAAAATGAATAATTCAATTACTAAATTAGTCTTCTGGTAATTTGTAGCTTTTACTGTAACTTAAAATAAATATATTTAGCCTGTGAAAGCCTACCACTGAAAAACATTACACAAAGGGGTTTTGGTCAGGGCCTCGAACCGAATTGTTTTTTGCTCCGGTTTTCGTTTCGGTTCACACAAAAAATTTCGTTTTGGTTCCGATTTCGCTCCAGCAACCACCATTGAACCCGTTCGAACCGGTTTTTTTCGTTCCGACTTTAAATTTTTTGGGGAAATTTCAAGACTTCCAAAATAATCTTTATTAATTAATGTTATTTTTTATTTAAACCAAATCTTCACTATCGAAAGTCAAGAAGACAAAAATAGATATTCGCACGTCACATCGCAGGAACGCCCTCCCACAATGTAACGAACAGTAAAACATTGTATGAATTTCCTTATTACATTTCTCGTTATTATGCGTTCTTTGCACGAAGTGAACGCACATACTAGGGGAGGTCGTTTCCGTCCGTCCGTCCGCATGTTTAAACTCGAGAACCGCTGAACCTACTTCGATGAAATTAGGTATTTGGGAGTTTTGCTTAAGTTGTCAATCGCTTCCAATTTTGGTTAAAATCGGAAGATAATTACGACCACTCTACATGAAGAACTACGTGTAGCTTACAATGTACTCGTTTCAACCTGGGAACCGCAGGACGTATTTTGATGAAATTTGGTATTGGGGAGTTTTACTAAAATTTGTCGATTTCAAAGAACACATTTAGAAACTCAGTGTACTCCGACATGGAGTACACCTTTCCATACTTGTTCAATTTGTAAACGTCTCCCTTTATACGACTCCGTCTATAGGAATTAAATTTTTTTCTTTTTAGCGCGTATAAAAGCTATTAAAATTGTTTTTGTCTTTAATTTGATTAAAACTGTTGTTATTCCTTCATAAGTCAACATTTATTTAATTTTACAATTCCAATATTCCAATATAAGCAGATTCTCTCATTATCACAATGAATTTACTCCAGCAGTACTCATGCACGTACTTGAAAGGTACATTAATATTAATTCACATTTGAATGTAGAATGTAATTCATAGAGAGTTGTTCAAAGAAGAGCAACTTAACTATTTGTTTAATATAATAATTTAGATATTAATATTACAAATACCATACAATGTATAATTACATAAATTTTCTTAAGACGACAAATATGTACACACAGTAACATTTAATAGAAGTAAGAATACCTCAAAAACACGACTGCGGAGCGATCCTTCCTGGATAAGTTTTAGAGAAAGACTACCGGAATATAAGGGTTTCATGCATATGGAGAAGGGATGGAAGTTTATTGGGACAATAACCTCCAACTTTAAGCAAAATCCAAGTTAAGAATCATGAAACATTTTTATCCGGAACGCTCGGCGGGGTAGGCCCAGTGGGAGGGTAGGTACCAAGACGATTTACGGCTGTCTTCAAAATACTACCACTAACAATAAGTTCCTTTCCACTAGCCTCGCTTAACAGGGTTCTGAGAAACCTCACTAGGACGTATCCTTGACTCTCTCTCTATGTATTGAAATGACCATGGAAAATCCCACCATTGAACCGACAGATATCATCACAAAGATGCATCTCTGCAAAAGTTTAGGAGCATGTATTCTCAAGAAAACCATTAGCGTTCGCCTTATTTGGTGTTGAAAAGTGAGGCTTTCAACAAATCTCATATTAAAGCAAATGGAAAAATCCTTCTTTAGATTCCATTGCTTATGCGAACCGAAATAATCGAACGGTTTGGTTACACTACAGCTAAAATAACGGTTTTTTAGGTTTCGGTTCGGTTACGGTTCGATGCCCTGGTTTTGGTATCTCCGAGATTCATAAGAAGTTTGGTTTATCTAGTGTTTTACAGCTGTTGAATACAACAAAATTTTGATAAGATTCTAATTACAAGGAAAATTTGATAGTTCTTTTTTGAATTGTTTATTGTATTAGATATGTTCATAAAGTAATAATCTATCTATTGATTTTGTCATTTTATGAAGATGCAGAGATATTCTCATCTAATGAAAGGCAATCAACAATAAATATTTTTGTAAAATCTGGTTAAACATTTAATGCCCTATATAAAAGTGAATAATATGATATGCCATAAGCATATTTTTCCTTCTCTTTATTTAAAAAAAAATATATATAAGAAAATATTCTTGTTCTTCGCGCAGAGAATAATCCCAAGAGGAAAGAAGAAATTACAAGGTGTTTAAAAAGTTTCTGCTGATCCTCTTTGCAACGGAAAATCCATTCCAGAGAAAAAATCCTTGTACTCTTTTATTTCGCCCCTCAACGCTTTCTTATTTTCTTACCCGCGCATTTCCTTTTCTCCTCCTTCCACACCTTCCGTTCCCCCTCTTTTCCTCGTCCTCTCTCTTTTAATCCTCTACAGACTTCACACTCGCCATCTGCTTCAGAATACCCCCTTTACTTATCTCTCCCTCCTCTCATCCGACCCCCCTCCTCCTCTTTTTCCTAATCCTTCTTGATCAGCTGCGGATTTTCTCTCCATCTTGTTCCCTGTCTTTTTAACCCCTCTGCTCCTCCGCCTCCGCCCTCCCTCCGCCCTCCCTCTGCCCTCCCTCCGCCCTCCCTCCGCCCTCCCTCCGCCAGCCCTCCGCCAGCCCTCCGCCCGCCCTCCGCCCGCCCTCCGCCCTCCCTCCGCCATCCCTCCGCCCGCCCTCCCTCCGCCCGCCCTCCGCCCGCCCTCCGCCATCCCTCCGCCCTCCCTCCGCCCTCCCTCCGCCCTCCCTCCGCCCTCCCTCCGCCATCCCTCCGCCCTCCCTCCGACTTCCCTCCGCTTTCCCTCGAATTCTATCTTCGCCTCCACCCGTCTTCTCTCCCTCCCCCTCTCTCTATCACTCCTCTTCCGATTTATTCTCTGCTTTTCTTTCTTTTCCAATTAATTTTTATCTTCATTATTTTCTTCTCACTCAATTTTGAAGTTTTTTTTATTCTTCGTCTTTCGCATCTAGAACTATTTAAAAATATATCTTTAAAAAGAGATCTATATATGAAAATTTTCATTTGAGGGAGATAAGAGACTTAAATGACGCAGATAAAATTATAAACAGATTTACCCGAAGACATGCTTTAAAATTTCGCTTGCTTTATATGTCGTTAATCACATTCGTGTACACGCATCTTTTTACTCTGAAGTTTAAAAATTCTTAACAAGTTGAATACGCATCTATTCATTCTGTGGATTTTCGTTATTATACGTAGAAATAGATCATCTATTAGTCTTTTTGACGGACGCACTTATTATAACAGCAATTTATTGCCATTTTTAATTACTGAGTGTTTTTTGCGAAATCAAATTGTGGTTAGATTTGATATATTAATGATGCACCATTATTCCAAAAAGTCTAGTGTTTCTTAAGAACAACAACATTTAATCAAAATGACGCCACGCTCAACATTATTCTGAAGAGACTTTTATTATTATTGTTCCCTCGGTAATTTAGGCGTTTATAATATTTGTTGGTATTTCTCCGCTTCTTTTATTGGAAAAAATTAAGAGAATCTGGGAATAATAAAATCCACGAACGATACACGTGCATTGCCAGTCTCTAATATTTTCTTCTTTGAATTCCATTAGTTCACGTTGATTTTCAACCGTTACAACTTCCCCGCCTTCTACATTTGAGAATATGTGTTAGCTTCTATAGAAAATTCCTTAAACGTTGAGAAGAAGAAGTGACGCAACGCCCCTCCGAATCACCTCAGTCAGAAGACCTAAAACGTGAGTTATCTATGCATTTGGTTAACTAAAAACAAAACCACGTTGTAGCCAATACATTCAGGAGTCCATCCTGCCAAATAATATTCTCTGCAATTAGCCTTATAATTTACAACATAGGCAGTTGAGTGGAATAAATTGGTAAATTTTGATTCCTAGTTAAATTATCGAAAATGTTTAAAGGATATTTGAAGGT